>OX383947.1:18302500-18945000 GCA_947532085.1 Elegia similella
TGGGTGACCACAAGTGGCATAAAATATTTCGAAATCGTCGTGCTTCGGAAATCAAATGAAATAGAATTTTATTCAAATTTGGATATCATGTATCTCTTTCTGAACGTCATATTATTATTTTTAATATTTGCAAAATCGATTAGCTACTAGCGTTTCGTAACGACCAGTGCTGAGAAGAATACGCCGAAAGAAACTCAGTCCAGTATTGGCCCCGATATTTACGGAGGGCACGTTAAGCCGGCTGTCATAATTAACGGAATACGTTGAGCTATGACGTGCTTTTGGGAAGCTTGAAAAATCTGACACCAATGTTAACCACCTACACAAACGAAAAATAAAACAAGGGTAATGTAAAATCATATTCATTAGGCAGATAATCTTAAAAGACGGTCGAGGGAAGGGAAGAATATCGCTGGCAGGAATCTTGCCATAGATTATGCCGCTTGCAACCCTGACTTATGGTTGAAGGTTATGGTAAGGGAGAAAGACGTTATTAGTATGTAGATGTAGATGTATGTTACTGCCGTGAGGCCCTCTACGTCTACGAGGAAAGAGCTTTAGTGGATAACGGATCCCAAACACGTGTGATTAATACCAGTTTCCAAACAATATATTAATTTGTGAATTCATTAACGTCATCCGGTTCTAATAAGATATTGGTTCTTTGAACCGATGTTTTTGTGAATATTCTGTGACATCAATATGTCATCTAGATAAATAAGAAAAGGAAAAGACGAAAATCAAAATCAAAACGTTTATTCAGAAAATAGGCCTTTGCAGGCACTTTTTCACGTCAAATCACATTTTAAAGGATCTAATTTAGTCATATTTATATTATTACTCAATGTGCAAAAGCTACAGACTACTAGCGTTTCGGAACCGACCACTGCAGAGAAGAAACGCCAAAAGAAACTCTTTTTAACAGTATTGGTCGCCTACTCGCCTGAAGGACTTTTTTATTTTATCATCTATTCTCAAACAAGTGACCGGCTGGCCGAGTAATTAGTATAAAATGTTAAAAAAAATTGAGCTACCAGCATTTGTCCCAAAAAAAATTTGTTCGTTTTGACCGGTTGAGTCACCCCTTCACGGAAACGTCGTTGGGTATGTTACACGCTGTGTATGTAGGTACAAATTACACAGATTGAGCTAGCCCCATACAGTCTGCGAGGTCTAAGCTGAGCTTTGCATTTGTGTGAGTCATCACCAAAAGTAGAGTCAGAGTAAAAGTTTAAAAATTTTTTTTTTTAATATTTTATAGTTATTTTATAATTCCAACATAAAAAATTATAACTATTCTTCTACCCCGGACATTGCATATTCATCATTTTCTTTGGCTTTATTTTTACATCTGATCTTTTATTTGAGATTTAAATTTGCTTCTCACTTCCAAAAGACGTTTACGTTCCAACAAAACTCGCTTGACAGTGGACAACGGAATTCTCGTCTGTGTGGCTACCAATTACGCTGACGTAGTGACACTTGACAAGTCTTTATCGTTCAAGGCTTTTATATAACTATTTAAATTGAACTTTACTTGGCTATTTAAAGGATTTCTTATTTTTAGTTTACTGTATTGGCAACCATTTCACTAATAGTAATAATCGAACACAAAAATAAAATAAAAGAATAAAACACGTTACGATGCTACGTTACGATGTACAAGTGTCAGTACGCAGCGGAACTGCGTATCAGGGGACGATTGCTAAAAAGCAGAATAAACCGGTTTATGACATTCATTCAAGGGACGAGTCTTAGGCCGACATCACACACACTATCTGTGTACACTCACACAAATGCAGAGATCAGCTTACACGCCTTTTGATCAGTACTAACTACTAAGTGGTGAACTTGTTTCGTAGGATATACTAATTTATATAACAGCATTCATGTTGAGATATGATTTGGCGAAAGTTTTTATGGCCAGCTACCTGTCTGATGCCAAGGCTCCATGGGTAGCACCAGAACCGCATAAATACCTGTTAAAATAAAGCAAAAGTTGGCCGCCCTTGGTTTGTTGAACACAGCCGCAAGAAGGCCGTCAAAAAATCTCATTCTGTGGTCGGAATTGTATCCATTTGGCACAGGTGGCTAATGTCAAAAAAAATTGTGGTTTAACATTATCTAAGAATTTAAATACGACTATGTTTGCAGAATTCTATAAGAAATATGATGAATGGGCATGAGGAACCCATGATGTTTAACATCTTTCTGCAGGGGATATGCATCGAAAAAAACATAAATAAATCCAGCCAAGTATGAGTCGGACTCGCGCACTAAGGGTTCCGTACCGTTATCTATAATTTAGATCTTTGAACTGTACTTCATATTTTTTTCATGCTAGTATTCCATGAAAAATAAGGCTGACTGCGCGACGAAAAAATAGACGTTTATGGTATTTTTCTGAAATACAGCGCCTTAACTGTAGCACAACGCCCTCTGTGTAAGTTGCAGCGCAACTCTAAATTGTATGAAATGGCGTGTAAACGACAATGATGATACGACCATGGTGTGTTTTTAATACTCAAGCTTTTTTTTTATATGTGTATGTGTTTGTTGCAGACGATGGCGACTCCGGACTTACGCTCGGAGCGGGTGAAGCAGATGTTCAGCTGGACTACGGGGTGAGTCGAGTAGACCAATAGACTCGCTGTATTTAGAGCAAAACTCAAACTTTTTAACTGACTTCAAAAAAAGGAGGCAGTTAAGAATTCGGTTGTATGTTCTTTTTTTGTTTTTAATTTTTTAACTTCATCATGTATGAATCTTTACTTTAAAGGATATGCATCTAGATTGATCCCATTGAAATGTCTTCAAAATCGGTTCAGTAGCTTGTTTAAAGTGGGTTTTTATATGAAAGATTATTTACTACCTATTGTTAACTTGCCATGTTAGTTTGTCTGTGTGGATCAAATCTTAACATACACGTAGTTATTAAGTTTTTCGATAGATGGCGCTAGTGTCAAGTTAGAATGCGCTGTGGTTAGTGGTTACGTTTGTGAATTATTGTTAATTATTTCTTGATTTTGATTCGACCTCCGTTCCGACCCTCTCCGGCTCCGAATAGCCAGAGGAATTCCATTATTCGATCCCCTAGCGCTTGCCACCGGAATAGAGTGAGTAAGGTAGTATAAGCTCCGACTACGGGTGACCACCCGGCGGTCCCAGGTGGCTTGCACCCAGGATTGGCCCTTCTGGTAACGTACCTTATGGCTTTCAGCCCACACGATTTTTACGGCTGTAACTTCAAAATCATGTCCTAAAAAGGCTTATTATTGTATAGACATGTATAAACAATTATTTACTACATAAAAATGTGGGAATAAATAAAATGTATATTTTTATGCAAACAATTTAATTATTCACACACATTCAGAGATGAGGAGAGCCCAGCGTTGGACATCCACCGACCATACTAAGGTTGTAGAAAGACGCTGGATGCAGGCCGCTTCTAATCGGTCGCATTGAAAATTATTGGGGGAGGTCTAGCAGTGAACTTCTTGTGGCTGAGATGATGATGATGATTAATATTATAGTATGGATATAAAAACTGGCTAAAATTACTTAATTATGATGACACAGAGTTACTCTTACAACACATACAATAAAATATTTTCAAGAATAAACAAAGCAAAATAAATAAGACAGAAATATATAAAAAAAAAACTTTGTCTTGTCCATTACATTTACTTGGATTAAGAATTTTTTAATATTAACTTATTGTAACTAGCATGTTATCGAATGTATTTAATGTAAAAAAAATACCTTTGAATTTATATAAATGAATTATGATATACCTACCTTTAGAATAATATAAAATAATCAATTGTAAACCGCTATAGAAGAGCGAAATCTCCTAATACAAGCATTGTTTGCTTAAAAGGGGATTTCAAACACTAATTTATGTAAACAGGTATCCAAAGAAATAAACAATTATATTATAACTGCAATGTATGTTGAAGTGACCATCAAAACTATGTATACCGTAGTTACATATATGTTAAAGGGGGCTCCCATACAACAGACATGATTTTTTGCCGTTTTATAGATACGGTACGGAACTCTTAGTGCACGAGTCCGACTCGCACTTGGCCAGTTTTTTTTTCTTACCCTGTACAGGCAAAAAATTAAGAGGTAGGTAGTAAGCGTAATTTGAAGCGCCTCTATGAAAGAGGATGAGTAATGCCCAAGATATTTCAAAATGAAAGAGAAACTGAGACGCGCGCACTGAGCCGTCTTTTATTGTTTTACTTTCTAAATGGACAGCAGGAAATATTTTTGTGTGTGACTTTTAAGTAGCTCCGTGGTGCAGCGGTCAACACGCCAGCCTGCGACACAGAGTGACCGGGTTCGATCCCCGGCCAGGTCAAGATGGAAAATGATATTTTTCAGATTGGCCTGGGTCTTGCTTGGATGTGTATCTATATATGTATTTATTATAAAATATAGTATCGTTGAGTTAGTATCCCATAACACAAGTCTCGAACTTACTTTGGGGCTAGCTCAATTTGTGTGATTTGTCCGTATATATTTATTTATTTATTTTTAACTACTTATGAAAATATCTTTCATATAAAAAACAAAAAAAACTGACTTCAAGCGAACTAGTGAACCGATTTTCATTAAAAGGTACCATTTTGAAAGCATAGCCTTCAAACAAAAAACTACTTTTTTGGTGGCACCACGGGGTGGCACCATGCGGATTTGTGGTATGATACTTTTCAACCGACTTCCTACTTTTTTGGTGGCACCACGGGGTGGCACCATGCGGATTTGTGGTATGATACTTTTCAACCGACTTCCAAAAAGAAGGAGGTTGCCAATTCGGTTGTACATTTTTAATGTTTGTTATCACATAGCTCCGTCATTTAACCAATTATAAAAATCATATTTTTGTTTTCATGCCGATTTTCAACTTTCACCGGGAGAACCCTTTTCAGGAAATCGGGCAACTTTGGGTTAGACTTTAATTTTTTAAGGCTTTATTAATTACTAGCTGTTGCCCGCGGTTCCGCCCGCGTTAATGTCGTTCCCTTGGGAATAGTAGAAATAATAAAAATTCCATACAAACCCCTCCCCCTCTGCTTTTTCCACCAAAGAATTTAATACATTTCACCTGCATAGATCTTTAGCCCTTAAGGAGGGGATTTTACCTATTCCACCTACACAGATATTTTTTTATTGTAATGGAAAATTCTTATTGTCATATTTCAAAGTAAATAAAAAAAATCCATACAAACTTTACCCCACCTCTTTTAACCCCTTCAAGGGGAAATTTCGTCCATTTTAACTACACAGGTCTTTTTAATTGTAATGTAAACATATATACTTATTTTTATACTTCTATGTACAGAAATGAGAAAATTTCCATACACACCCCCTTTATCTCTTAAGGGGGGAGTTTTGTACATTTCACCTACACAGATCTTTTTAATTGAATCTAGAACGTATATACTTATTTTCATACTTCTAAGTCTAGAAATGAAAAAAATCCATACTAACTTTACTCCCCATTTTATCCCTTCAGGCGAAAATTTCGTCGGTTTTACCTACATACATCTTTTTAATTGTAATCCAGAACGTCCAAAAATGAGAAAATATCCATAAAAACTTAAAACCCCCTTTGATTTTCTAAAAATCCTTTCTTAGTGCTCATTTACATCATAAAAAGAATCCCTGTGCCAAATTTCAAATTTCTGGGCACAGTAGTTTCGGCTGTGCGTTGATATATAAGTCAGGTTTGCCTTTGGCCCGCGGCTCCGCTCGCGTAAGTGTCGATGTCGGAACAGTAGAATTACCCGGAATACATTCGTTCATGACTTTCAATGAAACACCTTAATATTGAATTTCAATTGAATAACTTCAAAAACGGATACTTTGCATCCCCGTTATACCCACTTAAGGGATGATTTTTGAAAAAATATTTTACTCCTGTTTCATGCCTTTCAGTAAAGAACCTTCATGCTGACTTTCATTCGACTAACTTCAATAATGGCAAAGTTTCAAGCTTACTTTGCACCCCTTTTTTACCCACTTAAAGGGATGATTTTTGAATAACACATTTTTCTCGTGTTTTATACCTTTCAGTAATGAACCTTCATGCTGAATTTCATTCGAATAACTTAAAAAAACTACAAAGTTTCATACTAAATTTGCAATCGTTTTACCCCCTTAGGAGATGAATTTCCAAAAATCCTTTCTTAGTGCTCCCCTACGATAAAAAAGGAACCCCTGTGCAAAATTTCAAGTTTTTAACCCTTATAGTTTAGGCCCTGCGTTGATATGTCAGTCAGTCAGCCTCGCCTTTTTTTAGTATGGATTACTATTGATAGTATGGATAGGTATAATGTTGTCGTATAATGATGATGAATTGACTTTGGATTTTAATTTTCTTATGTCACTTATTATTTTATTTTATTTCTTTGCTATATGTTTGCAGGCAAACTCAGGCCTTGAGTTCATTCAAATGACGATAACTTTTTTTTAATGAACAGATTTTGATGAAACAAACTTTAAATGTTTTGCTGAGTTAAAACAAAGCAATTGGTGAAAGTTTGAAGTAAATCGTTTCAGTATTTTCGGAGATAATCGTGATCATACATACATACAGACAGACAGACAGACAGACAACAAATTCCAAAAATTTTTTTGCTTTTTATTATTCCTTTTAAGTGTCCCTCTATCCATTTCAGTCAAAAATTCTAAATGTACAGACTAAATATTTTTACTGTTTTATTATATGTATAGATTATGTAAGTACTGGAATGGATAAACTTCCATGCTGGTCTGGGAGAAAAGAAAAAACGTAAAATGTGCCAGCTGCTTCTCTTCCCGCGCAGACCGTAGAAACCATTCAAGGGGGCGAAAATCTAAAGAATCATGACAATAGGCGATGCGGCTAGCAACCCATCACTATTTTGATTCCGTTTTCCACCTTTACGCCCACAAACACTTATGTCTTATGACTCCAGGCTCTGTCTACCCCGTAAGGGATAAAGACGTGATAATATGTATGTATGTAAGTACTGAAATCGATAGCTAAGATTATAACATTAGCTTATTTGTATTAAGTACTAGCTTTTGCCCGAGGCTTCGCCCGCGTCAATGTCGATCCCTCGGGAATAGTACTTTTTCCCGGGATAAAAGGTAGCCTATGTCCTTCTCCGTACTCCAGAAAACTAGTATGCAAAATTTCATGATGATCGGTACAGTAGTTACGGCGTGAAAGCGTAACAAGCAAACAAACAAACTCACTTTCGCATTTATAATATTAGTATTAAGTACTAGCTTTTGCCCGAGGCTCCGCCCGCGTCAATGTCGATCCCTCGGGAATAGTACTTTTTCCCGGGATAAAAGGTAGCCTATATCCTTCTCCGTACTCCAGAAAACTAGTATGCTAAATTTCATGATGATCGGTACAGTAGTTACGGCGTGAAAGCGTAACAAGCAAACAAACAAACTCACTTTCGCATTTATAATATTAGTAAGGATTTTTCGCGGATAAGAGTCCTAACTCTATCCAAAATCCTCAATAGGTTTCCATGTAGTTCGGAGATAAACTTATAGCGAGTAAATTAGCCACAGACATTCCCTAACATAGTTGAAAATGAACAACTTTTCCACGCAGAGAACTCCAAAAAATATATCATCGACATACAAAAGTTGGCCCGGCCGTATGAAAACGTGGATTTTTTTTTGAGCTCCCCTTATTTGTTACTGTGATGAAGTTGTTCATTTTGTCGGGATGAGTACCTGGCGGGTAATGTATGTGAAACAATGGCCCCCCATTCTCTTAAACTCAAAAAAAACAATTCCATACAAACTGGCCGGGCGGCGGAACCTCTTTGTATAGAAATGACGAAATTTTTTTTGAGTGCCCAGCGTTTGTCACAAAGAAAAAGTTGTTCATATTGATCAAAATTTCACCATGTATAGATAAACATCTCATACCCAGATCAATCTTAAAAAGATCGTTATCCATCTTGACCTGACCTGACATCAACACACAACATCTATCCGGTGTGACAACAGCTCAGAACAATATTAGTCCTTGTTCTGAGGACGACAGCCTGGCATGACGGCACACAAGTCACAGAGATAGTCAAAATAAGTTAAAACATTAGATCATTCAAATTATTTTTCTACGCTAAAGAGATAATGTCACCCTGACCACGTGGATTTCATATCTTAATTAAAAAGACCTGGGCTCTGTCTACCCCGCAAGGGAAAAAGACGTGATAGTATGTATGTATGCTGACAACAGAGAACCGTTTGACCTGCTTTAGAGTTATTATTCTAAGGTGTGACCTACACCATCTGCCCACTTCTCACCTAAAATGTAGAACGTAGGCCATAAACTGTACATTTAATTCCATTTGTCAAGGAAATATGACACGCAAGTTTTTTAACGGACGCTCTGAGACAAAATCGACACACATAACTTCCTTCGAATGATGCAAGCATTATGAGATGCTGACCTGCAAGTGACGCAAGAGCTACTTTCGTGTGAAGCTGCCAGGTCGATGAGCAAGCCCAATAACCTAAATGCCGTAAAAATTACAGACGATTCTCAACTTTATCGATAACCCATAGATAATCAAAATAAGCGCCTTTCTCCCATCGAAGAAGGTTTTCTTACAATACCACACTTAACGCCATCTATGTGTTACGTCACGTAATATTATCGCCATCTTTTGATTACATTATGAACTTCTTATCCGTAGTATATGTATGCTAATTATCCTTATGAAATGATGTCATCGCTTGCCGCTAGATGGCAGCAGGCTTCAAACAAGTTTTATTTCATTCAACCTACGAAATTCAAAAATAACTTTATGTAATAGAAATTTAAAAAAATACTATCTCATACTGATATATTAGAATATAGAAGGGAAGAGGGGTTCGGTAAAACCGAGACACATTTTTGCGGCGTTGTGCACTTTTTGTGATGGGTAAAAAATTTTAAACTTGCGTCAGGACACGTGACCTGATCAAAAATTCGTAAGACTGTCCGTCTTACGAACGTGACCTGAGACCGCCGGCGCGTAGTGTATATATTCTTTGCCGCCGGCGCGGTAGGAGAGTAAGTAATAGGCCTCTCTTTCTACCGGGTGGAGTTTTCACTTCTGCTAGCACACACTGTGCAACATGTTTCTTTTTTTTTCAAATACTTCTTATCAAGTTGGCGTTATCCATATTATCCATATCCATACTATATAATATCCCAATGGGGTGACAGAAATTTGGTTAGTTTCAATGCTACCAAAACACAGGCGTGTTTATTTACCGCTAAAAGGAGTCCTTTTAACTTGTCTCCTACTTTCCGTAGTGTTTCTGTACCTATAGCAAATGAGCTTGAACTCCTCGGCATGAAATTGTCTTCTGACCTTAACTTCGGCACTTCCATCGAAACCAAAGCTCAAACAGCGGCCAAAAAGCTAGCCATCCTGAACAAGGTTAGGCGATACTTCACTCCAGGACAGCTCCTTACACTTTATACGGCGCAAGTCCGGTCATGCATGAAATATTGCAGCCACCTTTTGGATGGCTCAGCCAAATATCAACTTGCCGCATTGGATTTGGTGGACCGCACGGCCAGGAAATTAATAGGCGACCAAAGACTCATAAAAAATAAACTGCAAAGTCTTAGCCATAGACGCAAAGTCGCCAGCCTATGTGTCTTTTACAGAATATTCTTCGGAGAGTGTGCTCAAGAACTGCACGAACTCATACCACTTTCTCCTTTCTTCTATCGGACGGTCAGGCGCACCGCTGGGTACCATCCTTACCTGGTTAAAATTCCTAACATTCGTACCAAGCGCTTTTCCTCTTCTTTTATTATGCGCACAGCTAAGGATTGGAATTCATTGCCTGCGTCTGTATTTCCGAGCGCATATAACCTGAATCTTTTTAAAGTTAGAGTGAATAGGCTTCTTCTGGGTGAACTCGCTCGATCCTAGACCATATCTTTGCCTTTGGCCTAGATTATGGTCAAGAGTAAACTCATTTAATATAAAAAAAAAATATATATATTATAAATGCGAAAGTGCAGAGCAGAAAACGCCCGGTGTAGTTGCAAATGCTCACTTGGAATAAGCTTTAAAAAAAAGAAAAAGATAGTCTATTAGAACAGGATAAGTTCCTTCTAGACTAGAAAATTGATATCCTACAATGTATGTATTGTATATACTTAAATAATTATTTTGATTATTTTCTGATTATACATAATGACTGTGTCTTTGTCATTAAAATCACCCTTTGACCTCAATACGTCTATCCTTGCATAAAAAGTTTCTAAGTAACAACATTAATATTAATTAAAAATACTGATTTATTATGAGCTTCTACCTCCACAGATACTTCCTGAATACTTAATGCTTAAATAACTTTGTGGAACCTTCATAAATATAAGCACTTATTTACTTATTACTTGGGAAGTACTTAGTTAGTTTAATTTTCAATTTCTAGTTATTAAGCAATTAACTTATACCTATCTCTGAGTAAACCTAATTATATACAAAATAAACATGAAGAGAGAAAACAAAAAAAAAAGTAGCACTACAAAGAAATTTCTTCGAGATCTTGCCCGTGTGGCATGGTGGCAAGAACGCTGGCTGCATTCCCCCGTTGGATAGCTATGCTAATCCGTTGGGCGAAAAAGCAGCCAGCCCTCTTATCACCGGCAGCCGACATGAGCCGAGGGGCAATCTCTTTTAAGAAACCCCTCGCGCTGGGTCCCCAAGGTCCTAACGTCTCTACGCCAAACGGCACAAATATATAATCCTCAGCTAAGGTTGCATACTTGCGCCGTTTGGCAACCTCAGCGCCTTCGGCAGCAGACCCGGCTCTCATGACTGATCCCCTGAGGTGAGAGGGCGCTAGTGTGTCGACGCATGTAGCATCCCACACCAAAGCTCTACCACGTTCCCAAGGGATCAACGACATACCATCAGGTCTCCTACCATCATCACGTGCCACACCACGTGGTTCGAGGGTACAGGGCACGTTGATGGTGGCAAGGGCCCTTCTGATGATGTCATTCAGAGAACCATGGCGTGGGATTCTGCCTGCGCTGAGGTGACAATATAGACCGTGGAGCCCAAACTGATCAACATCGGCGCCACACGGGCAGCGGTGGGGCGCGCACACGGGGGCTCCCAGACGGAGTCCAATAGCGGTGCGGAAGCTGTTGTTGTCCAGCAGTGTTCCGATGGTGTAAGAGGGGATCTCTGAGTTGTATTTCAATTTAATTAACGATCATTTTCACAACATGTGGCTTCCGGTCTTCTTCTAAAACCGACTTCAAAAAATAGGTCGGTATATTTTATAAGTGTTTTTTTTTTTTTACTAATTATTGAAGTAGGCATTTTTCTCCCATCTCACCTGATGGTAAGTGACGATGGAGACGAGGATGTCATGCCTATCCAAGAGATACCCATTTATTCACAATGCTACTTTGATATACTCTTAATACATTAAGAAATAAAATATGGTGAAAAAATTTCATGCGGGCAGGAATTGTGCGGTTACTCAGATGGCAGAGCATAGGTCGTACATAGACCTAGGTCGCCGGTTCAAGTCCCGCCCGCATTAAAATTTTTCACCATTTTTTTCATACCCAAAGGGCAAAAGCGGGACCCTATTAATTTTGCTCCGCTGTCCGTCTGTCACCAGGCTGTATCTCATGAACCGTGATAGCTAGACAGTTGAAAATTTTACAGATGATGTATTTCTGTTGCCGCTATAACAACAAATACCTACTAAAAAATTTTATAAAATAAATATTTAAGGGGCTCCTATACAATAAATGTGATATTTTTGCTTGTTTTTGCTCGATATTGATAACGGCAACAGGTAACGCTTGAAATATTCACAGAATATACAACAGATGATTATTTTGTCGTTTTATAGATATCGGTAGGGAACCCTTTGTGCGTGAGTCCGACTCGCACTTGGCCGGTTTTTATTTCTTAATTATTAAGAGTAGCTCGGTTAGTTATTTTTTTAAATGTTTGTTACCGCGTATGCATTTATGCACTCACCAACCCAAGCATGGCAGGCGAGTATGGCAATACCCTCCCTTGTATTGGGAGAGTCCTTTGTCCAGCAGAACTCAAACGAAAACTCAAAATTCAGTTGATGGTGAAATTTTTATCGTTTTGGATCCTTAAAGGGGTGACTCAGACCATCAATATGAACGACTTTTTCTATTATATTATTCGTCATTTCCATACAAAAGAGTTCCGCGGCCCGGCCAGTTTGTATGGGAATGTCGAATTTTTTTTGAGTACCCAGCATTGTTTCCATAGGAAAAGTTGTTCATTTTGATGGTCTGAAAATTTTTAACGTTTTGGACCCTTAAAGGGGTGACCCCTTTAAGGGTCCAAAACGTTAAAAATTTTCACCATGTATATTACCAGATAGTTTTAAACATTTAGACATTACGACATTTAAAACTAAATTAAAATTATTATTGACAGAATAGTGTTAAAGAATATTTAAATGACAATTTGATGTAGTACTATTTAATATTGTAATTTTATTATATAGAAATTGATATTTATTTGACATTTAATTTTATTTTTTTATTTTATTGCTTTATGGAAATTTATATTATTTGACATTTTATATGAATGTAATAATTTTATAGCATCATTTCTATTTTTAAATCAACTGAATAATTTATTAATATTATTGTATGTGTTAGCCGTGTGGTATCCGGCAGAGTAGATTAGGACCACTCCAAGTCTTCCCGTGGATGTCGTAGAAAGCGACTTAGGAAATACAAGCTAAACAAAGCTTATAAACATCTGAGAGACCTCTCCAACCCGTCTGGCCAGCGTGAAGAGTGTAGGCTCCTCTGGCTGCTCTGGCCAAGTGTGGCCCTAGTAGTACAGAGAGGGTCGTGCTCCTGTAGTGGAGACTAAAAAGGACTTGATGATGATATTGTAAGTCCATGCAGGGCAGTACACAGTGATACTCACATTATCAAATTATATTATCACTAGCATTCGCCCGCGGCTCCGACCGCGTCAATGTCGATCCCTCGGGAATAGTACTTTTTCCCGGGATAAAAGGTAGCCTATATGTCCTTCTCCGTACTCCAAAGAACTTGTATGCAAATTTCATGATGATTGGTTCAGTAGTTACGGCGTGAAAGCGTAACGAACAAACAAACAAATAAACAAACTCACTTTCGCATTTATAATATTAGTGAGAATTTTACACCTGTGTTCACAATAAAGATATTTTGTGTTTGGAAATGCAGTGGACTTCTTGCGGCTGAAATAATGATGATGATGATCGGTCTTAAAACCAATGATGTGAAACATCTTTGCAGTAAAACGGGTTTACAGAAAAGGACGTCACGCTGTCACACGTGTCACACACTTTGATTATGGCACGTTAGTACTCATCATCATTTCGAGTAGGTGTCACGGTCAATCGACCATGCACACCCTGGTGTCAGAGTTCTTCGGAACCGCCTTTCGGCCTGTGACGTGGTTCCTTTAACAACTAGCAGATGGCAGCCGGGACCAATGGTTTAACTTGCCTTCCGAAGCACGGAATCATCTTTATTATCAGATCAGGTGATTCAAGCCTGCAATGTCCTAACCAAACTGGAAGCAGCTAAACAAAGTATGTTTCCAGTGGGAATCGAATCCACGACCCCGGGTCTACAGGCAAACGCCTTAACCACTGGACCACGGAGGCAGTTCGTACGTTAGTACTATTACTTATTCTGTCATATGACGTAGGTTTGCCGTAAGTTTTTATTTTTATTTTAAACTAGCTTTCGCCCGCGGCTCCGCCCGCGTCAATGTCGATCCCTCGGAAATAGTACTTTTTCCCGGGATAAAAGGTAGCCTATGTCCTTCTCCGTACTCCAGAGAACATGTATGCAAAATTTCATGATGATCAGTTCAGTAGTTACGGCGTGAAAGCGTAACAAACAAACAAACTCACTTTCGCATTTATAATATTAGTAAGGATAAGGATTAGTAAGGATAAGGATTAAATATACCTACGTACTAATTTTTTTTTGTTACGACATTGAAATTTAGTTGTGTTCGTGACATAAGTTGTGTCTAGGTAGAGACATGTTAAGTATGCACACGTGTTTAGCTGAGAAATTATATTTTTTCTGAAAAGCCTATTTTTTTCTACGTGTAATAATGTTATTACTACAAAAAATAGGAAGTATGTACTAGTACTAGGAGTACTAGTACTTATTCTATGCCCTAGGTTTTCAATTCTTGTCTACATTTGTTTTATCATAAAATGGCGAGCCCTCATAAAGCACCGCTTGTTGCTATTTAATTGTATTGTGTTGTTTTTTGCTGTAGCTTATAACTGGAGTGCAGTGAATGAACGGCCTTGCCTACTGTCACCGTCGCTGGAATAACAGCACTCGGACAGTGACCTTACCCAACCACGCTGGTGGAAAGATGGTCAGACTCTGCTGACTTTGGACGCAGAACAGGGAAACGGAGAAATAAATAATAGAAAAATTATTAAAATAAACTAGCAAACAAGAAAAAATGGGCGTCTGTGAAGTAGGTATTCGGATGATAATTTTACGTGGTATAGAAACACCGAACTGCGCTCCTTAACTCAGGTCGAAGATATCTTCGACCTGAGTTAAAGAGCGCAGTTTGGTGTCGCAGGTGTAAAAACTGCCAGACTTAAATGGAACTGGACGGGACATGTTTGTCGTATGCGGTCAGAAAGGGGGCTAGGTTAGCTACCTTTTGGATACCGGAGTGTTGCCGAGGTAGACTTAGAAGAAGGTGGACAGATACTCTCGACAAGTTTATGACTGGATGGGCGGAAGTTGCGATGGACAGAAACGAATGGAAATACAAGGGGGAAGCCTTTCCCCAGCAGTGGGACATAACATTTACAGGCTAGGGAAAAAAACATATATATAAGATAGATGCGTCACAAGCCGAACGCTTAGGGCGATCGTGCCTATCTAT
The DNA here is from genome assembly GCA_947532085.1 of Elegia similella. Taxonomy (NCBI): domain Eukaryota; kingdom Metazoa; phylum Arthropoda; class Insecta; order Lepidoptera; family Pyralidae; genus Elegia; species Elegia similella. Next base: position 18,317,479 of record OX383947.1, read on the forward strand.
AGTTTGTTCCGCGCTCTCTCTTGCACACGGTACCTGAAAATTTCGTGCGTGCAGCCGGCGATCATTGATTTATCCGTACAATGAAAGTTGCAACGGTAAGCTAGTCCGAAATCGCAGAGCTATGTCAAGGTAAGATGGCGGCCTTGGTAGGTGTTTGCAAATACCAAAGCTCTATATTCAAGCGTCCAGTTGCCCCAAGTCGATTAGATTAATATTAACTTCTAGGAGGTACTTCGCCGGCAAAACTACTTCTTTCATAAGAAAAATATAAAAAAATGGCTAAGTGCGAGACGGAATCGCGCACGAAGGGTTCCGTACCACTATTTATGCAACATTAGCCCCCCTTAAATATTGTTTTTATTTGTTTTTTTTTTTTAATTAATACACAAGTAAATACTCTGTAAATAATATTAATATCTTAGGAATAGACTTTTGAACCAATTCTGATGAAATTTTGCATACGCGTTGTCTGAAGCTACCGAAAAGGACATAGGCTATCATTAATTCTAAAAAGATGTATTATTCCTGTGGTATAGACATTAATGAGGTAGTGCGGGAGCAATGTGGATTGAAAGATGATGTTGTGGCCAATCAGATTGTTCAGGATTGCATCCACAGAGTTTTGGAATAAGACATTATAAAAATATCATCATCATCATCATCATCATCAGGTCCTTTTTAGTCTCCACTACAGGAGCACGACCCTCTCTGTACTACTAGGGCCATACTTGGCCAGAGCAGCCAGAGGACTTGGCCTACACTCTCCACGCTGGCCAGACGGGATGGAGAGGTCCCTTAGATGTTTATAAGCTTTGTTTAGCTTGTATTTCCTAAGTCGCCTTCTACGACATCCACGGGAAGACTTGGAGTGGTCCTATTCTATTCTGCCGGAAACCACACGGTTATAAAAATATACTGGCCACTAATTGTAACATTAAAATGACGATATTGGAAAAGGTGATTCTATATTTGAATATTTTCACTGCAACACGAATCTCCCGCTAAATTGCAAGTGCAAATTGCATATTTTTTGTATCGTTTTGCGATAGTAAATTTAAATTAGTATTTGCCACTACACCAGGTTTTATTTTTAGTTACGAATCGTAGTAATTCGACCAAAGATTGAGAAAGGAATGTTAAGATGGTTTGGCCATATTGAAAGGATGAATGAAAGAAGAACAACAAACAATATAAAGCCAGTGTGAATGGGAATAATGTTCAGGGTCGACCTCGTCGAACGTACTGCGATCAGATTGCAGACGTTCTTAATAAAGAAGCTGTTAGAAGTACCCGATTCCGTAGAGCATGTATGAAAAGAGTAATGAGTGTAGACGAATCTAGAGATATATGTCAGGATCGTAGCAAGTGGAGATTCAAAGATTTATTCAGAAAATACACATTTTAAATAATACTTACTATATTATATTCAAATTATTAATTATTGTTCAAAAGCTACAAACTACTAGCGTTTCGGAACCGACTACAGCAGAGAAGAAGACGAAATAAACTCTTTTCAACAGTATTGGTCGCCTACTTGCCTGAAGGGCTTTGTATGATATTTTATATTTTTATCTTTTCTTTTTTTTCTGATGTCATGTTATATACAATTTCAATTTACATATTTTTGTGGAACACGTTATGTTAGCGATCGAACGGAGATCGATAGTCTCTGCCTACCTCCATGGGAAACAGGCGTGATAAGTATGTATGTATAGACATTAATGTTGTGTAGTAGGCTTATAAATGACGGAGTTTCACGGAAACAAACATAAAAATCAGAATTAAGAACTTCCTCTTTTTAAAGTCGGTTAATAATTGCTTATTGCATCGAATCTGTAATGTTGTACACGGATTTTCCTTATACCCCACTTTCCAATACAGCCCGTGGACCGATACGGTCACCACTTGGCCGTTGACTGTAGCAATGAAAGTTATGAGACAAAGAAAAATTACTTTTCCATCACACTTACTCTTAAACGGTGTGAATATAATATAGATAGAGATAGATAAATTATTTATTTGTTTTCTGTAACACACAATATACATAACTGCTTTATGGTTCATAATTACACATTTTAATACTTACATCTAAGCATGCATTTGTGTGGCACAGTTCACAAAAGGGCTACAGCTCAGCTAAACGCTACCCACTAGGAGTAACAGCTGATTATCAACTGTCGCCATTGAGAAAGTGCGAACGAGATTCAGTACAGACTAATATCATCCTAACTAATATTATAAATGCGAAAGTGAGTTTGTTTGTCTGTTTGTTTGTTACGCTTTCACGCCGTAACCACTGAACCGATCATCATGAAATTTTGCATACAAGTTCTCTGGAGTACGGAGAAGGACATAGGCTACCTTTTATCCCGGGAAAAAGTACTATTCCCGAGGGATTGACATTGACGCGGGCGGAGCCGCGGGCGAAAGCTAGTTTCATATAGTAATAATACAAATTTAGCAGAAAACTAAGATATTTAGATTTTCGATTACTGATCGATTTACCGATACTAGAACACAATAATAAAAAATAAAAAGAATAACAATACTGTCAATTTAAATATTGATCTAGATCTAGATTAAGACATAAAAATAGAATCACATTATATTAAATTAAAAATTATAGCAGAATTGTAACATTTCAATACATAATTGCATCAAACACATGCAGCCGTAGGCTATAAGTTAAATATATATATATATTACTAGCTTTCGCCCGCGGCTCCGCCCGCGTCAATGTCGATCCCTCGGGAATAGTACTTTATCCCGGGATAAAAGGTAGCCTATGTCCTTCTCCGCACTCCAGAGAACTTGTATGCAAAATTTCATGATGATCGGTTCAGTAGTTACGGTGTGAAAGCGTAACAAACAAACAAACTCACTTTCGCATTTATAATATTAGTAAGGATAAGGATAAGGATTTTTAAACTTGTCCGCTTCAAACACCTAATCCATACTAATATCATAAATGCGAAAGTAAATCTGTCTATCTTCTTTTCGCTTCAACCATCGAACCAATTTAGATGAAATTTGGTATGGAGGTAGTTTGAGGCCCGGGGAAGGATATAGATGACACCTTATATTTCACTGTTTCTACTCTGTTTTAATGTTCCCGATTGACACTAACGCGGGCGGAGCCGCGGGCAAAAGCTAGTTATGTATATAAATGGGCTTAGCGCGAACCTTGTTATTATTTGTTTCTGTTTAGTTCCGTTGATTTATCAATGGAGTTACAGCAATCTCATACGTAGTCTCTGCGACCACGATGGATGTAACTCCATTGAAACGTCAATGGAAACAAATAATAAAAAGGTTCGTGCTAAGTCCCGTTTATATACATAACTAGGTGTCAATTAATGCCAGCAAATTAGGCTGGATAGTCTCTATTAGGGCCGCTGGCTTTATGATGGGGTGAAATAGGGTCCCGTTTTTAATCTTTGGGTACGGAATCCTGAAAACTGCATTCAAATCCATTCTTTGCGGCTACACACATAGACAGGACAAACCGATGAAACTTATTTTACAAGCTTTCATTTAGTTTCACCTGTCCCGATGTTTGTCTGTAATCAAATCTTGCGAGTTAAATTTGATCCACTTCCCGGTTACCGACTGAGCTGAAATCTTGCATGCATGTGTATATCGGATGACAATACAATATTATGGAATAGTTGCGATGGTCTGATGATGGAGTCGGAAGGTAGTTATAGGAACGCTTAAACTAAACAAGGTGTTTGGTCTCATTTGATTTGTCTTGGTCTGGGAGAAAAGAAAAACTTAGAATATTCCAGCTGCTCCTCTTCCCGTGCAGACGAAAAAGCCGAGGGAATAGGCTAGTTTCCTAAAAAAAAGTATAATTAGTCCGTCAGTTAGATATTCAAAAAATATTGGACACGTATTTTTTCTTTTGTCGATTAAACAAAAAATGATAAAGATAGAAGAATCCCTTTGAAGTTCCGTGTGATGTCATAGTTTGCTACAATTTTTAGCAAACTTTGACGTCACGAGCCCCCACTCCTGAACTTTGACGCGCTTTATCTTTATTATTTATTTGACAAAAGAAAAAATACGTGTCCAATATTTTTTGATTATCTAACTGACGGACTAATTGTTATGTTATTATTACGACCCAGGAAACTAGCCTATACTCTGCGGAATCATGTTAACAATAGGCGATGCGGCTAGTAACCCATCTCTATTTGATTCCGTTTTCCATCTACATACCTTCCAACATGCTAAATGTCCATATGGCCATAAGGTCTTATACACTTAGTTATTGTCTACCCCGCAAGGGAAAAAGACAAATTACTACGAGTATATATGTATGTATGATTTGTCTTGGAAAGCACTTTACAGTGTTTATTCGTTTATAATAAAAGTAGTTACAAAAAAAATTTTTTTTGCAAAAAACGTTTTCATATTAAAAAAGGTATTTTCTCTTTAAAAATAAATGCGCGCCCTAAAACATGATTCATCGAATTACCACAACTATCACAGTAAATTATAGAAAAAGCGATATTCGCTAGTAATCGTAAAAATTATATTTTTCCGCTTTCTGCCCCACTGCGCGACACTCTCTCTCATTTTAATGGTAATGAGGCCTCGCGCTTTTTACTTATAATTATTTTATGTAATTGAGGTGAAAACATATACATATACTCGTGTTGTAATTAAAGTGTTGCGAAATGCTTGTCGGCCAGTTAGGAATTTTAGTGAAAATCGCTTATCAACAAAACTTGAGTTAGTTGGGCATTGTGTTGTTATTTTTTATGTAATTTTACTTTTGTTTTGTTTGTATGAATATGATCAGTGACACACTTTCATCATCATCATCATCATCAGGTCCTTTTTAGTCTCCACTACAGGAGCACGACCCTCTCTGTACTACTAGGGCCATACTTGGCCAGAGCAGCCAGAGGACTTGGCCTACACTCTCCACGCTGGCCAGACGGGTTGGAGAGGTGTCTTAGATGTTTATAAGCTTTGTTTAGCTTGTATTTCCTAAGTCGCCTTCTACGACATCCACGGGAAGACTTGGAGTGGTCCTATTCTACTCTGCCGGATACCACACGGCGACACACTTTATCTTTTATTTATTTAAACTTTATTTACCAAAGAAAATGGCACAAAAGGTGGACCTAATGTTAAAAGCATTCTCTACCTGTCAATCTTCGGGATAAATGGAAAAAATGTAGTAGACGAATAATGTTATAACTTTTGCTTCTGTTCGTGTTGATGGCTTTTAGGGTTTCGTTCATCATCATCATTTCGAGCACGTGTCACGGTCAATCGACCATGCACACCCTGGTGTCAGAGTTCTTAGGAACCGCCTCTCGGCCTCTGACGTGATTCCTTTAACGACTACCAGATGGCAGCCGGGACCAACGGCTTGACGTGCGTTCTGAAGCACGGAATCATCTTTATTATCAGACAATCAGGTTATTCAAGCCTGCAATGTCCTAACTAAACTGGAAACAACTTAACAAAGCATACTTTGTTAAGTGGCCCCGTGGGAATCGAACTAACGACCCCCGGGTCTACAGACCAACGCCTTAACCACTGGATCACGGAGGCAGTTGGTTCCGTTTACCTTTTGAGTATGGTAATCATATTGCTAAGACTCCAATGACCGTCTGTCTGTCATTAGGCTGTATCTCATGAGCCATCATAGCTAAATAGTTGCAATGTCCAAAGATGATGTATTTCTGTTGCTGCTATACAATACTAAAAACAACAAACACTAAAGACGGACACATACTAAAAACAAAATAAACAACTATTTAAGTGGGGCTATAGCAAACTTGTTTTTCAATATTAATAACAGCAACAGGTCTATGCTTGATAAATTTACATTATTGATGCCATTAGCCGTGTGGTACCCGGCAGAGTAGAATAGGAACACTCCAAGTCTTCCCGTGGATGTCGTAGAAGGTGACTTAGGAAATACAAGCTAAACAAAGCTTAACATCTAAGAGACCTCTCTAACCCGTCTGGCCAGTGTGGAGAGTGTAGGCCAAGTCCTCTGGCTGCTCTGGCCAGGTATGGCTCTAGTAGTACAGAGAGGGTCGACAAAAAAGGACCTGATGATGATGATGATTGATACAATACAAAAAGCCACACGCGAAGGGTGAAGACAACCTATTGCAACCCCTTTTATTTCTTATCAATACATCAAACAAGACTGGGAAACTAGTTTGAGTTACTTTTCTCAATTTGGTTGTTTTAAATGTTTGTTACCTCATACATAATTTCGTGATTTACAGTATCACAAACAGTGTACAGACAGTATTGCAAAATTATTAATTTTCTCAAACATTAAAAAATTATTGGTTTCTGTAAAGTCGGTTTACGGACGATAATTTTACGTGATAATGGTGGAAGAAAGATAGATGCGTCACAAGCTGAACGCTTAAGCCAATCGTGCCTCTATATCACTTGTTCCGCGCTATCGCTTGCACACGGAACGTGACACTTTATCGCGCGTGCAGCCGGCGTTCATCGACTTACAAGACGTAAACACGTCCAAAATCTTTGTTGTTTATTTTTTGTATAGATGAAAACTAAAAAACAAATTAATAATATATTTGTTTTCAAAATATATCAGTGCAATAGTTTGCAAAAACACAGGTTCAGTTTTAAGACAAACATCATAACGAAAAAGGTCTTTAACCCTCATGATAGCAACATTAAGACTTAATACAAACTGTCGTACATTTTCGTAAACAATAGGTCAGAGGTTCTCAAACGGTAAAGTATCTAAATCGCCTATCGGCCGGTGACATTGAAATATTATATTGTGCCACGAAAAATAATCGCCACCAAACCAAGAAGATCGAGCGAAGTAGAAATAAACAGCCAGAAAGCGTAACCTGGATAAAGCATCATATCTGAGGAAGTATTCGGGAGTTCACTACGATGAGAGCCCATTTGCCATATTTTTTTAATCATTTTGGAAAGACATATTGCTTTGGACTATTATACTGTTTTTTATTATAATAATAACCTTTCTGTAACCCACTTATTTACCTTTAAACATGCAATTGTCATCCTCCTGCTAAAACCTGTTCAAATGCATATCATTCATTGATATTGATGGCAAGCTCCGTGACGCCTCGGGTTTGATCCCCAGCCAGGTCAAGATGGAAAATGATCTTTTTCAGATTGGCCACGCAAGCCTCTTAAAGGACCGGGGTACAACCCGTTAACCGTAAGGAGATACAAATAATAATAATAAAATTTTATTTCAGACCAACCCGTGAACCGTAAGGAGATACAAATAATAATAATAAAATTTTATTTTTATTATTTGTATCTTTTTTAGTTTTTAGAAATATTCTATATTTTAAATTTATTTTTTGTACATTGTTTTTGCGCTGATCATTGACACTATTACCACCATCATTTGTACCATGAAAATATTTTGTTGTTATCATTAGTGTCATATAGGTGTAGTAGAATGCATTTATTCATAAATTTTCACAATCATAATCTGAAATAAAAAAAAAACTTGGTACCCTATTTATCTTTCTTGGAGTTATCTTTTTTATTTAGTTTCAAAGTTATGAGCCTTTGAGAACTAGAATAGCTGCGCATCTCCCGCGCTTCTCAAAACAAAGATGGCGGCTTTGCGTTTAGTTACATCATGGTTACGTCTTAGACCATAAAGGTTTTATGCGTTTTGTTGTAGCGTGAGAATTGTCTATGTTAATTTAAAGATGATCTTGTTTAGTTGCGTGAAAAATGGTTTTGCTTCCATCCATATTAGTTCTACTTTAGGGTTTGTTTTTATTTGTTTTTCGTATGTGTAAGTAGCCACCACTGGCGTCAGATTTTTTTAAATTGCCTAAAGGCATCCGACATAGTTAATGCCTGCCCCTGCCATCAATGATAAGAGCCTTATATTATACTAGCGCCCCGGACCCCGGCTTCGCACGGGTGCAATGTTGAAACCTTCCTCTTGAAACACTCTATGTATTTAAAAAAACCGCATCAAATTCCGTTGCGTAATTTTAAAGATCTAAGCATACATAGGGACGGACAGGCAGCGGGAAGCGAATTTGCTTTATACTATGTAATGATACTAATGGGGCAGTAAATTTTACATATAGGAAAACCTTTCTCTTGAATCAGCAATCTATTGCTGAAAACTGCATTAAAATCCATTCAGTAGATTCAAGCGAACAGATAGCGGAAGCTACTTCATTTTATACTTTAAAGATACTGGAATGATGAGAAGTTTTAATTATGAAACTAAAATCCGACTTTCTATATTTCTGGACATATTTTGTCATTTTACCAGAGAATGGTGTGAGATTGTAATCTACGTAAAAATACGTTTTATTTGATACCATCATCATCAGCCGGCCTATTTGCTTACTCAGTGACCAACGTGTTAATAGTCACTTTAAAATACATTGCGGGTTTCCTATGATTGACTATTTTTATTAAAGATATATAAAACGTAATGTACTTTGAAATTACTATCAAAACGTTGTACACTGAGTTAGCAAATAGGCCGGAGCAGACAGAGGATTTGGCCTACACTCTCCTCGCTGGCCAGACGGGTTGGAGAGGTCTCATTGATGTTTATGAGCTTTCTTTAGCTTGTATTTCCTAATAATTTGATACCAAACATAATAATTTTACCAAACTTTAAGTTCACATGTTCTTGCACTCCAGAGTGCGCCATTTTTAACCGACTTAAAAAAAGGAGGAGGTTATGAATTCGGATGTTTCTTTTACTGTTTGTTACCTCAGAACTCCGTTATTTATAGACCGATTTTTAGAATTATTATTTTGTTTAAAAGGATATGATAACATGATTGTAGTCGTTTATTTTTAATGAAAGCTTATTAATTGGATATGACGTACAGACGGTCAAGACGAGGTCAACCCTCTTTAATATTGTGTGAATATATAACTAAATATTCTGTGAATATTTCAAGAGTCTACCTGTTGCCATTATCAATATCGAGCAAAAATAAGCAAAAAATCACGTTTTTTGTATGGGAGCCCCCTTAAATATTTATTTTATTCTATTTTGTTAGTATTGCTGTTATAGCGGCAACAGAAATACATCATCTGTGAAAATTTCAACTGTCTAACTATTACGGTTCATGAGATACAGCCTGGTGACAGACGGACAGACAGACATACAGACAGACAGGTCCCTCTTTTTCCTTTTGAGTATCATCATCATTTCGAGTAGGTGTCACGGTCAATCGAGCATGCACATCCTGGTGTCAGAGTTCTTCGGAACCGCCTCTGACGTGGTTCCTTTAAAGACTACCAGATGGCAGCCGGGACCACCGACTGCCATTACTTTTGAGTATGGAACCCTAAAAAAGAACCCATCCGGTTATCGAATTCCTCGGCGTTGCTTGCCGTGCCACACCGGCTCACTATCCAATAAATTATAACAATAACATGTTCGTAAAATATTCTACGCCGTCCTTGCACAACCAGTTCTGTGGACTTTACTCGGAGACTGTTTAACTAATGAAATGACAAATTGTTCTTACTTTCAATTTATTTCTGACAAATATAATTAATTCATACAAAAAAATTGTGTGTTCATTCATATTGTTTTGAGGATTCCCTTTTTTTAATGCCAATTTCGACGGTTCTGCAGGGCTACAACGATTTAACTTCAACACCTCAACATCCAATCATTCATTTCGAGCAGGTGTCACGGTCAATCGACCATGCACACCCTGGTGTCAGAGTTCTTCGGAACCACCTCTCGGCCTCTGACGTGGTTTCTTTAATGACTACCAGATGGCAGCCGGGACCAACTGCTTAACATGCCTTCCGAAGCAATCAGGTGACATCCAATACGGTTTCTACATCTTAAATAAAAATAGTCAATAATACAAACGCCGCAATGTATTTTCAAGCTGCCTCCGTGGTCCAGTCGTTGGCGTTTGTCTGTAGACTCGGGGGTCGTGGGTTTGATTCCCACGGGAAGCATAGTTCGTTAGTTGTTCCCAGTTTGGTTAGGAGATTGTAGGCTTGAATCACCTGATTGTCCGGTAATAAAGATTGGTCCCGGCCGCCATCTGGTAGTTGTTAAAAGAACCACGTCAGAGGCCGAGAGTCGGTCCCGAAGAACTCTGAAACCAGGGTGTGCATAGTCGATTGACCGCGACAGCTACACGAAATGATGACCTCTTCGGTTCATCGACTGAAGCGTAAAGACTAAAAAGTCGTGAACAAAAAGAAACCATATTTTCGCATAATCTATGCATTCATTATGTTTTTATTTATGACCTCAACTGTCAGACTTTTAAAAAACATGTTTTCAATGTCCCATGAACTATCCAGTGACCTGGCAAAAATTGTTAACTACCTTAACTTGCGAACTGCCTGAGGGGAGGTAACAAACTCGTCCTGTGAAGGCGAGCGTCCGTTTTGGAGGTTTGGATGATGAAGGTAAAATGAATTACTTCAAATATACGATGAGAAAGCGCGTGATGAAACAATATAAGTATATTGCGTACTTACCTGTGAAATGGCCTTTCCTATACAGAATTTCTAGTAAATTAAATTTTTCATACTCATGTTTTCAGTATCATTTCGGGTTTGATAAATTGAAATAAGCTACGCATTATAAAATTAACAAAAAGTCAGAAAAAGAATAGAAAATAGACGACATTTTTGATCAAAACGGAAACAAGTTCTTTTCATGAGCATTTTTCAATAATTAAATTTAGAAAAACAAAAAATAATGCATGCAGAATATAAATAATATAGTCCACCTACAAGTTTAAATAACAAAAATGTGTTTAACTGAAAATCAAAGTCATTAGGAACAAAATAGCGAGCGGAAAAAACGCTTATTATAGATTCAAGATTTATTCATAAAATAGGCCTTTTCAGGCACTTTTTCACGTCAATTCACATTTTAAATAATATTTATTAAATTATATTCAAAAATTTAAATTATAGACAAATCACACAGGTTGAGCCAGCCCCACAGTTACATTCGTCAAGTTATTTGTATTTACTCGTGTGTTGGTACTCAACACTTTCCCAAGGATTCTTCGTTCCATGGGAGGATATTGCCATACCACGCTTGGCAGGCGGGTTGACAAGCGCAGTTTCGTTACCTTCTTGTGCTTCCGACGCTGCTGCCCATCGGAAGCATTTTTAGGGCCTTATCACACTAGCGAGTTGCGAGCGAGTTGAAAGCGGGGCGAGTGCGCAGCGAACTCGCTGCGAAGACGTCGCGGGTGCGCAGCCAGTTCGCGTCGTGCGATCTGCGTTTTATACAATCAGTGCCAATACAAATCAGTGCCACGAGCTCGCTGCGCTCCTATAAATATAAATATATACGGACAAATCACACACATTGAACTGTTCAATACTTACCCGTGCTTCCCATCCACTCGTAGATATAAGCACTTATGTAATTTTATTTTATAAACTATGTAAAAACGTCATTCCTAGCATATATAATAAGTCTTTACCTATTTCCTGTATCCAAGCTCTTCTATATCAAGACAAGTAACCCGAGGGAAGGGCCTAGTCACTTGTGGCACAGGTTCCCACAGGAACCAATGTCAAGGACTAGTCTCCAAACAAAGTTTAACAAGTCTTAACACTAAAGTGTAAAGAATTAGCTCTAAGAACCCATATACATAAGACTCACCTTTGTTTAAATGGAGAAAAATAAACATTTATTATTATTATTATTAGATTGAGCTAGCCCCAAAGTAAGTTCGAGACTTGTGTTATGGGATACTAACTCAACGATACTCGCTGCGCTCCTGCGGCGTGTTCGCCGCGCACACGTTGCCAACTCGCGGCGAACTCGCTGCGCACTCGCCCCGCTTTCAACTCGCTCGCAACTCGCTAGTGTGATAAGGCCCTTAAGCTGAGAAAGGATAGGAATTTGTTGGACCTGGAATTTGTTGGACCTGGAATTTGTTGGACCTGGAATTTGTTGGACCTGGAAAGGGATACTCGGACGAATGGGGGAAAAGCAGGCCAGAAGGCTGTGCGCGTGTACCTGATGCCGAACCTTCAACCGGCGGCCAAAGAGTTGAGGATGACACCCCTGACCCCTGGAAGCTTCTTGAATGGAAAATCACCGAAAACTTTGGTTGCAGGATGCGGTGCGGCCGCTTCCAAATGGTCTTTTTGGCAATCCTTGTCTCCCCAAGGATGTGATTGAAGCTGATGTGATGAATTATAATTAAAAAGTAATTAAAGTGTTCCTAAGATGCAGTAAAGTATATACTGTTAAAATATAACACAGTTCATTACTGCAGTGTGTTATGCAATGTAATTAAGGCCACCTCTCAATCTCTGTCCGGTTGAGAGTGATTTAGCTTGTTATTATTGCTGTATTTAGCTTTAGTTAATTATAGATTATAATAAAATTAATGGAGTTTCCATATCCTTTATTTTGCCATGCATGAATTTTCATGCTGGTCTGGGAGAAAAGAAAAACGTAGAATGTACCAGCTACTTCTCATCCCGCGCAGATCGTAAAAGCCGATGGGAATGGGCAAAATCTGAGGAATCATTTCCATACTATCCATACTTAGCCATATCCATACGAATATTATAAATGCGAAAGTAACTCTGTCCGTCTGTCTTCTTCGCTTTAACCACTGCACCAATTTAGATGAAATTTGGTATGGAAGTAGAGGTATGGGAAATTCTAGTATTCCGAGGGATCGACACTAACACGGGCGGAGCCGCGGGCAAAAAGTGGGTATAATACGTCCAAAAGATATGTACACCATTTTACTTTTAGTGAGCCCAGTGGCGCAGTGGTCAACACGCCACCTTGCGACACGAATGCCCGGGTTCGATCCCGGGTCAGGTCATTATATAAAACGATTTTTTTTCAGATTGACCTGGGTCTTGGATGTTTATATATATAAGTATCTAATATAAAATATAGTATCGTTGAGTTAGTATCGACACAAATTGGCTAGCTCCGTGGCGCAGCGGTCAACACGCCAGCCTGCGACACGAGAGTGCCCGGGTTCTATCCCCGGCCAGGTCAAGATGAAAATTGATCTTTTTCAGATTGGCGTGGGTCTTGGATGTGTATCTATATATATGTTATAAAATATTATTAGCAACCCGACACGTGGGTGCTTAAAAAAAAAACAATAATACACAACCGAAATTACATTTAATTTCAAAAACAAGTACAAAACATAAAAATATCAACTGGCATTAATTTAAAGAAAATAATTTAATGGAAAAAGCGAAAAGGCAAATCGATACAGCATAGATTTTACTATAGTTGTTGCTCCGACGAGAAATGTGTCTCAACTGTTTTTTTTTTTTTTTTTTTTTTTTTTTTTTTTTTTTTTTTTTTTTTTTTTTTGAAAGGACTATGTAGCTAGCTCCAAGTGAGCTTTCGCTACTTCACCGGGCGTTTGAGGTGAGGGCAGAGTGCCCTCAACCTGTATAGACAACATCACCAAAGGGCCCCCAGGAGGGACGGACCTCGGCTTTGGGCGTTGCCTGTGTGCGCAAGGCTTGGAGAGACAGCAAACTCTCATATTGCCTGATGGGCCGCGTATGCGTGCATGCAAGCCTGAAGGGCCAATCTGAGAAACAATGGCAAAAGCCTTTAGAGAGCAGCAACTCTCATCTTTTGCCGTATGGGCCGAAAGCTACGTTGCCAGAAGGGCCTATCCTGGGTGCAAGTCACCCGGGACCGCCGGGCGGTCACCAGTAATCGGAGCTAATCCTACTCTACGCACTCTATTCCGGTGGCGAGTGCGACGGGGTCGGATAGTGGGATTCCTCTGGCTATTCGGAGCCGAAGAGGGGTCGGGGCGGGCTTGTGCGATGTCAATAGGATCATCGGGATCGTCAAGTACGTTCCTAGGACGTCTACGACGTAAGGTCGTATCGTGTAAGTTGGGGGAGTAGTTAGCAGCTTGCACTACTAACGGGTTGGGGTGGCGTGCGGCTTTCTCAAAGTAACGCTTGGAGGCGTTTTTGAGATAGCCGCGAATGGATGGGAGGTCTAGGTCACGGTGTAAGTCTGTCATGCGCAAGTACCGGTGGTGACTCGTATTCGTGGCACGGGTGACGAAACGGTTCTGCAATCGTTGCAGCCGATCGATGTGGGAGGGCGCGATATGGGAGAAGACTACGCCGGCGTAGGTCATGATAGGGCGGACGCAAAGCTTATAGAGTGTCAACTTATTTCTAAGTGACATCTTAGCATTGCCTATCATGGGGTGGAGACGGCCTAATACGAAGGCGGCATGGTTGCGGACTTTGGTGATGTGGGGGCCGAAGGTCATCGCGCTATCGAGTACGACTCCAAGGTATTTAGCCTTGCCTGCCCACTGAATGGGCTTTCCGTACAACGATACTGATCCTAACGAGGGGAGTTCTGCTCCGGACATGGTGATTTTTCGACGTGTCACAGCTTGGTTATCCTTTGAGAAAAACACAGCTGTGCTTTTCTCCGGATTAACTTCGATGCGCCACCTCTTGAACCACCCGCCGAGAGCGTCCACGGCGGACTGAAGACGATTCACGATGACCGTTTTAAGGTGATGGGACGTGTAGAGGGCCGTATCGTCGGCGAATAGTGCCACTTCTACATCTGGGGTCTTTGGGATATCGCTTGTGTACAGCGAATAAAGGAGGGGCGAGAGAACAGCGCCTTGCGGGACGCCGGCTCTAATGGGACGGGGCCTCGAGAGGCATCCCTCTACTCTGTACCGAAAAGACCGATTCGACAAAAAGTCTCGTATGATGTGCACGAGACTATCCGGCAGGCCCAAGTTGGTCAACTTGGATATCAAGCCCGAATGCCAGACTTTGTCGAAGGCTTTCGCTACATCGAAGAAGAGTGCTCCCGTAGGACGTCCCCAATTTGTCTCAACTGACGCGTGAAGTGGCTTATATAGACACGCTCCCACCACTCTCGTTACCCCCGCACGAGCTTCTCTGCTCACACGGCCTCTCCTGACTTCCCGTCGTCCTCGACAGGAACATATACTTCGAACTGCTGAGGGTCGGCATCATACCCAACTTATCATAGGTATCATCATAATTTTGTTTTGTAAACAAACCCGATATTAGTGTTGTCACCAATATACAGACACAGTACAACATTCACATTATCATGCAAGTCTTTACGTAAAAACAGGCGAGTTCTCATCATTTTCTGTATAAAAAAAAGTGTCAGGGAATGGGTCGACCCAAAATAAGACACATGCAAGAATCATGCAACACTGTTGGCATAGGCTCGACTTTCGGCGTACCACACAGTGACTTGTCGGCATAGGCCCACGAGTTTGCGTACCGCACAAGATTTTCCACCGTAGGCATAGGCACCCAGTTAGCATACCTCCCGGCGACTTGTCGGTCGGCATAGGCCCACGAGTTTGCGTACCGCACAAGATTTTCCACCGTAGGCATAGGCACCCAGTTAGCATACCTCCCGGCGACTTGTCGGCATAGGCTCACGAGTTTGCGTACCGCACAAGATTTTCCACCGTAGGCATAGGCACCCAGTTAGCATACCTCACGGCGACTCGTTGGCATAGGCACAAAGTTAGCATACCACCCGAGCTTTCATACTGTAGGCATAGGCACCAAGTGTGCATACCTCCCAGTAGCTGGCAGTATTTCGGCATACTGCACAGACTTCAGCACTCACTCTCAAAGAAAGAAGCGCATGTCTCAGGTGTCCATTCACCTCTCCAAGGCACCACATGGCACAGCAGTGCTCGTTCGCTTCCGGTTCGTGCCAGCCATAAGCCATCATTGGACATGACCCTTACAACTCAGTAAGGTCACATCCAGTGATCTAACTTCCTGCTGACTGCACATACTTCACGATGAACACCATCTCACTCTCCTTACATGTAAAAAAAAACATAAAAAAATCTTTATGTGTAAGGAGCCTGCGTATTTTTATTTACCATCGCATGCCAGGAGCCAAAGGCAACTGGATTTTACTTCAACCGGTTGGCAGTCCTTTGTCCAGCAATTTTTCTTTATAGTCAGCTTCGTAAATGGAAGCAGGTGTCACAAATAACTTGCCCAGTCCAGGCACTGGCTTAAACTTACTTTATGGCCTTCGAAATACAAGAGGCTACCTAAATCTGTACCTTTTGTTCGCTCGGTTGTACCTGACCATAAAATACGCTGTACTTAGTGCGACCCAAATACTCATGTTGAGTAGTATTGCGGCCACTGGCAACACCGGACGTTGCGGTGCCGTACGGGGCCATGAATATATGTCACTACATAGAAGGACTTTTGGGACCTAGCCATCGACACGGCATGACACCATTTTATCTTTCATATTTTTGTGAATTCATAATACATCTGATATCCAATACAGCGCCTTCCATTGATACAATCTGCACCCAGCAAACTATCTATATTCCATCTGCTTATACAGCATAAAATAAACATTATGACTGAACAGCCTGGATCAATCTAAATCAGAAGCAACTTCCGAAGAATCATCCTACCCAATGGTAATCATGGACAAGCAAAACAGTCTAAATCCACTAGAACTTCACCGTCACCAGACTTTGGCGATTGATGGAGAGTTTAACGTGTTCGAACCTTTATGCCCTATCTAGGATAGACCCACCGCAAGTGCGACGGGACGTAATCTATGGGGTGGAAGTATACAAACTAGACAAAAGACACCTGCTCTACGGACAGATTCCACCCCCATCGCGCCTTAAGAGCCGAAACAGTTTTATGAGGCAGCCCAAAATAGATACCAAAGAAGCCCCAAAACCAGGCTCATTGAGTTGGGATAGAATGTACCCACCGTGTCCGTCTGATATTTCACTTATTATTTGTCGAGAAGCTTCCACCCGGAATAGATCTTCCCTGGACAGTCTGGAAGTCCCGTAACCGAGTACGGACTGGTGTAGGGAGATGTCGACAAAACGAGTTACGTGGAGTTTCTCTACCAACAATTTGTGCGACTGCGGTGCCAATCAGTCCATGTCTCACCTTCTGTCATGCCCCAACTGCCCCACTAGTTGCACGGTACAGGACTTCAATGAGGCCAACAATAAAGTGATCAGCGTAGCCAAACACTGGTCGAAGGAATTATGACCAATTGGAGCCATTTACACTCGGAAAAGCAGAGTGGATTTCTGTTGCCAGATTTTTGACAATGGAGAACAATATTTGCCCGAATTCAATTTCAATAAATCAATAAATATGCACTCGTAGCATTTGTTTTAACTCATAAAGTAATCTTCATCATCATCATTTAGTGTAGGTGACTGTCAATCAACCATGTACACCAAGGCTCTGGCGGTTCTTTGGAATCGCCTCTCGACTACTGATATGGTTCCTTTTAACGACTACCAGATTGCCGGAACCAACGGCTTAACGTGCCTTTTGAAGCACGGAATCATCTTTATTATAAAACAATCCGGTGATTTAAGCCTGCATTGTCTTAATCAAACTGGAAATAACTAAACAAAGTATGCTTCCCGTGAGAATTGAACCACGACCCCTGGATCTACAGGCAAACGCCCTAACCACTAGACGACAGAGGCAGTTACAACTAATAAGGTAAACCAGCCACAAGCATGGCCAAAAACTGGTAAGGAAAAATGAAATGACTATAAAACAAAAATTAAACTGTGCTCGCAGACAGATTCCGACTCGTGACTGTTCGATGCACGAAGATCTTTGATGATCTTACACAACCTTTCAAAATCTCCGAACAACAGACTAAACGGCATATAACAGACATGTGTACTGCTATTAAACTTTATTAACATGTTACCGGTATTGACCAGGGCCAGAAATAAAATATTTTGAAAAATCGTTTATCTTATTAGGAATCTCTTAAATCATCGCCTACTAAAGGAGTGTAATGCACCATACGAGGCTTGCAGGAAAGATACTGATAGTGACGCGTACGTACACAAGTAATACCCTCTCTGTTCTACACATTGGTTCCAACAGCAATGGCAGCACTCATGAGCTTAGGGGACACCGCACTCAAGTCCACTTCCAGAGTAACCTCACCAAATTCTATTAACAATGTTACGAAAAATAGGTAGACTCGATTGTCTGAGCTCCAATAATCAAATACCGATTCTAATAAAGAGGAAATTGTTGGTCGATTTGCATATAAACGAGAAAGAATTCGACCAAATGCTTTTCTAACTGAAATATGGATTTGGGAGTCAGAATAACAATAGCTGAAATCCACTCATCACTTAGACGTTCTAACGATACGATCTGTGAGTATAATTAACATATGTCAGGTATTTATCGAAACTGTTGCTCGATAACGTCGTACAGAATGTTCGCAATATCCTGTTTTTTAGGGCACAGAGGTTATTGCTTAAAATTGACCAAACTATGATGGTTCCTAACTAGTTCATTTAACCAGGTCCGGGCATAAATACTTAGCACGGTTTACTGCGCCGCACCATGTGTTCGTATCGGCGATGCTTCGATCATCATTTGAAATAAAGTAAGTTTGGTTGGATCTCACCGCAGTATTTTGCTGTCCATGACAGCACTCACATAGCGCGCTGCCAACGACAAGGCTCAGCCACTGACTCACGACGCTCAGCCGCTGAATTGCGACGCTCAGCCGCCGAATCTCGTCGCTCAGCCGCAGATTCAGATACACGCGTCACGCGGCTCCGCAATGAAGATGGCTTTCAATGACGTCACATGACCTAGTATTTGATGAATTGTTTCGGTTAGTACATTAAGAGGAGAATTACGTTGATTATAACGAGTACGATGAATCCTTGACCAGGAATCACGATTTTTTGATCGTAGGTCTCGGCTACAAGAGCGAGAAACTACTTCTAGAACAGTGATGGCGATATCTAGAACGACTTTTAAATGCACGCTTATTCGGCATCTTTTTCTTTTATCACCAGGGCAAATAAACGTTAGGCAAAACCAAAATTTAGTGATCAAGTACTAAGTTAATTACTTAAACAAAACTCTTAAATTGTATCAGCAAAAATAAAAAGCTGTACTAGCTCATTATAATAAAGTTCACTTTTTAAACAATCAAATTGGAACGTACTCACCAAAATTAACAGCTTAGGAATGGTATACCATCCTTACCACTAAGCTTACCACTATAATCACTGTAAAACAGACACAAACACAAAAAACCGTTACTTTGTGAATTTGCACACAACTATAACTATGTCGAATTGCCTTTTTTTAACAAAATTAAAGCAAAGCGGAAATGGACGTGTGAAAGGGATAAGAATCCCAATTCTGATATTAGCAACCCGACACGTGGGTGCTTAAAAAAAAACAATAATACACAACCGAAATTACATTTAATTTCAAAAACAAGTACAAAACATAAAAATATCAACTGGCATTAATTTAAAGAAAATAATTTAATGGAAAAAGCGAAAAGGCAAATCGATACAGCATAGATTTTACTATAGTTGTTGCTCCGACGAGAAATGTGTCTCAACTGTTTTTTTTTTTTTTTTTTTTTTTTTTTTTGAAAGGACTATGTAGCTAGCTCCAAGTGAGCTTTCGCTACTTCACCGGGCGTTTGAGGTGAGGGCAGAGTGCCGCGAATGGATGGGAGATCTAGGTCACGGTGTAAGTCTGTCATGCGCAAGTACCGGTGGTGACTCGTATTCGTGGCACGGGTGACGAAACGGTTCTGCAATCGTTGCAGCCGATCGATGTGGGAGGGCGCGATATGGGAGAAGACTACGCCGGCGTAGGTCATGATAGGGCGGACGCAAAGCTTATAGAGTGTCAACTTATTTCTAAGACATCTTAGCATTGCCTATCATGGGGTGGAGACGGCCTAATACGAAGGCGGCATGGTTGCGGACTTTGGTGATGTGGGGGCCGAAGGTCATCGCGCTATCGAGTACGACTCCAAGGTATTTAGCCTTGCCTGCCCACTGAATGGGCTTTCCGTACAACGATACTGATCCTAACGAGGGGAGTTCTGCTCCGGACATGGTGATTTTTCGACGTGTCACAGCTTGGTTATCCTTTGAGAAAAACACAGCTGTGCTTTTCTCCGGATTAACTTCGATGCGCCACCTCTTGAACCACCCGCCGAGAGCGTCCACGGCGGACTGAAGACGATTCACGATGACCGTTTTAAGGTGATGGGACGTGTAGAGGGCCGTATCGTCGGCGAATAGTGCCACTTCTACATCTGGGGTCTTTGGGATATCGCTTGTGTACAGCGAATAAAGGAGGGGCGAGAGAACAGCGCCTTGCGGGACGCCGGCTCTAATGGGACGGGGCCTCGAGAGGCATCCCTCTACTCTGTACCGAAAGGACCGATTCGACAAAAAGTCTCGTATGATGTGCACGAGACTATCCGGCAGGCCCAAGTTGGTCAACTTGGATATCAAGCCCGAATGCCAGACTTTGTCGAAGGCTTTCGCTACATCGAAGAAGAGTGCTCCCGTAGGACGTCCCCAATTTCTCAACTTGAGAATATGCTCCGTGAGGCGGTGCAGTTGGTGGTGACACGCGTGTTTGGCCCGGAATCCAAACTGTTCGTCGGGGATGAGACTTTTGGACTCTACGTAGTCCTTGAGTCTTTTGAGGATGATCCGTTCGTAGATCTTGCCTATACAGTTCAAAAGACTGATAGGCCGGTAGGAGGAGGGGTTCTTCAGGTCTTTGCCTGGTTTAGGGATCCCGATCACGATTGCTTTTTTCCAGGCGGCTGGAAAAGTGCAATTTGCAAGACAAGCATTGAAGATGCTTACGAGCAGGAGGAGGAGGGTCTGTGGGAGGCATTTGAGCACTCCGTTCGAGAGTCCGTCAGCGCCGGGCGCTTTCCGGGGTTTGAGATCGCGGATGATTGACTTCACTTCGTCAAGTGTCGTCGGGGCTAGGGGGGTATTTGGTGGGATCGTCTTAGAAGCCACGAAGCGTTCTACGTTCGATTCCACCTCGCGAAGGTGATCGGGGTCTACTGGCTCACGACTAGGGGAGCATTGGCTCTCCAGGCTGTCTGCTAGGCATTCAGCTTTTTCATCATCATCGAAGGCGATGGAGCCGTCTGGACGTGTGAGGGGGGGAGTGGCCGCAACCGTGTCGGTCTTGAGGCTTCTGGCTAGTCGCCAGTATGCCTGGTGGGAAGGCGTCATCTCGGCAAGGAGATCGCCCCAGCGTTCGTTCCTAATTTCCGCGATGCGTTCCTTGACTCGCCGTTGCAAGAAACGAAGGTCGGCACGGGCCTCTTCGGTGGGATAATTGTCATGTAAGCGTGAAGCGCGATTCTTCTCTGTCAACAGCTGCCGCATATCCTCGGGGAGCTCCATTCTGTGGGTGGGATCCACAGAAGGGACTTCCCGAGAGCATTCCTTGTAGGAAGCTTGCAGGTGGCTGGTGAGAGAGGAGATTGCGCTGTCAGTGTCGTCAGTCGTGGTGATTATGTCAGGGATTGCATCCAAGTGCGGTGTTGGCTGGTTGATAACTTTTCCAAGTTTCTTCCAGTCAGTCACCGTCCTTGTATGCACTATACGTCCGTTGTCTGTCGGTCCTAGTTGTAACACTACAGGTCGGTGGTCGGAGGAGATGTCAGGGTGGACCTCTACTGAACACACCTGAAGGGTGATGTTCTTAAGGAGGGCAATGTCAAGAACGCTGGGGTTTTGTCCCTCTTGAGTGGGGTAACGCGTGGGAGCTAACGTGGCCACAACGTCGAAATCTAGTTCGTCATGGAGACTCTCTAGGATAAGACCGTTGGGCGAGTTCGTGACAGAGTGCCAGCGGACTGACTTGCTGTTAAAATCTCCAGCTAAAATGGTAGAATTTGACAGCGAGAAGAGGGATTCGAGGTCGCTACGGAGCAACGTCTTTTTGCAGGGGAGGTAAATCGAGGCAATGTTGATAGGCGCATGACCGGTCATGGCTATCCGGAGGAGGGAGCACTCGATATTTGTAAGGGCTGGGGGGTCTAGCTGGGTGCAGTGAAGTGACCTTTTGTAGTAGATTACTGTGCCACCCTTTTGGGTGCGTAATCTGTCATTACGGATGATGTTGTAATTTGCAATCCGAGGATTGCGGTGGTGGGGCTTCAAAAAGGTCTCTTCTGCAAGGAAAATGTCCACCTGATGTGTTGTAAGAAACTCCTGGATGAGGGGTTTCACATCGGTGAATTTTCCGTTCGCGTTGTAGTACGCGATAGTGAGGGAGCGGGGTTTGATTCTCTTATTGAGACTACCCATATTAACGCGAGGGGAAGTAACGCGCGAGGAAGGGCGCGTTTTCTAATCTTTCCATTAGGAAACGGTGTTGGAATACGATTTCCAAGATCGCGTAAGCGTCGCCGTTTGTCTCGAGAATGGCGTGACCCATTTCGAGGATCTCGGCGCGGTCCTCACGTGTTTCTCGCGCAATGTCGAGAACCACTCCGAAGGCCAGAGTGTCCTGGTCCCGGCTAGCCGGAGGAGCGCTGTGGCGCATCAGAGGTGGGGGCCTGCTGGGGGGAGCGCGGTTCCCCGTTGGAACCTTTGGGGCTTCTGAGCGAGACACCGGCTGTCTCTGCTTCAGAGGGGGGAAGGCAGCTTGGCTGCTCATAAGGGGTTGGGGGGCGGTGGGCGCCGGCGCCTGGGGGGCACGATTTGTGCGTGTTTGGGGGGCAGCATTTTGCGAGGATTTTGAGCCCCAGGCGTTCCTGCTCGCTTTGGGGGCTTTTGAGCACCCCCGCCAGTTGGCGGGGTGGCCTTCCTGCCCGCAAAGTACGCAGGCCGCCTGAGTCTCGTTCTCCGCACTGCGGACTCTTTCACAGTCCGCTGTGCCGTGATCCCCCAAACACTTCACGCATCTGGGATGGGCATGACAGTTACGGGCCGAGTGCCCGTAACATTGGCAGCGGTGGCATTGACCGATAATGCCACGCTTGTGGGGGGGCTCGACTTTAAACGAGGTTAGCCCAGCGCACGACGAGATTTGGAAAATCCCCTTACCTTCCGGTGTGTTGTCTAAGACAACTAGCACCATTGGGTACGGGGTTTTCTTTTTCCCGTACATGCGGTGGACCTCGTTTACGGGGAGTGACTGAGAGACAAGGGTCTCTTTTACATATTCGACCGAAGTCGAGACGGGGATGCCCTTAATGACCGCCCTGAGTTTGCGGTCCTCAGGTAGGCCGAATGAGTGCCAAGGGATTTGGCGCTCGTTGAGGAGGCGGGTGAGGGAACGGTAGTCCTCCATGGACTTGACATTTATGTCGATATTACCGTCGCGGTTGGTGGACGCGCGCGTGTATTGCACCTTTTGTGCATTTAGCGAGCGGGAAAGCGGTTCCCACTGCTTAGGGTCGCGTAGGACCACCATCGGAGGTGGTCGGGGCTTCCTTCCGGTGGAAGATGGGGCGGGCTGGGAGGGAGTCTTCGCGACGGATGAGCCGTTCGCGGTTTTAAGTGCCTTAGGGGCAGGCTCTTTCTCGGAGCCCTTCGCCTTACGCTGGCGCTTTGCTCCGGTGACGACGGTGTAATCATCGTCGTCGTCGGAGCATTGCGGCTGCTCTGGCTCGGGGTCCTGTCCAGAGGGGGGCGTCTGCTGAGGGGCTGTCTCCGTCTCCATATCGTCGGACTCGAGGACAGTCTCTAACGTCGCAGCTGGGTAACGGGGTTCGAAGGGCTGAGCGGCGGTCTCAGCCGGGTCGTCGGTGTAATAGTAGTCGGTGTCTCAACTGACGCGTGCAGTGGCTTATATAGACACGCTCCCACCACTCTCGTTACCCCCGCACGAGCTTCTCTGCTAACAATATAGTATCGTTGAGTTAGTATCCCATAACACAAGTCTCGAACTTACTTTGGGGCTAGCTCAATCTGTGTGATTTGTCCGTATATATTTATTTATTTATTCACAACTTACTATGGGGCTAGCTCAATTTTTGATATGTCCCTATCTATATATTTATATTTATTATTATACTGAATATAAATGAAGTACCTAATTGAATGATGAAAAAAACACTTATCCACCATGTCATCTTCATGAACAAGAAAATACATAGATTAAAAATATAAAAAGACCAAAACTATAGTAAACTGTTTTTTTTTTCATTATATGTACAATGGAAAAATGTACATGTATATATATTTATTTACTGTTGTCGCGGCCGCCAGATACGTTATTTATAATGACTAGGTTACGAAGGTCGCCTAGTGAAGGCTCTCAAGTAACAGTGACGTCTCGAAGGCTCTCGAAAGTGCACGGGTGAATGACCTACGGCGCAGTTGCAGCGCAATTATACTTGGTAAGGTTATGTGCAATATTCATGATATATTTCCATATTTTACCTCATCTTCAACTATTTTGAATGTTAATATTTACATACATATGTATTGTCACGTCTCTTTCCCTCACGGGATAGTCATATAATAAATAATACACGGAATAGATGACAGTCTCCGTGGTCCAGTAGTTTAGGCGTTTGCCTGTTGACCCGGGGGTCGTGGGTTCGATTCCCACCGGAAGCATACTTTGTTTAGTTGTTTCCAGTTTGGTTAGGACATTGCAGGCTTGAATCACCTAATTGTCTGATAATAAAGATGATTCCCTGCTTCGGACGGCACGTTAAGCCGGTGGTCCCGGCTGCCATCTGGTAGTCGTTAAAGGAACCACGTCAGAGGCCGAGAGGCGGTTCCGAAGTACTCTGACACCAGGGTGTGCATGGTCGATTGACCGTGACACCTACACGACATGATGATGACGGGATAGTCAGAGCCCAGCAGGTCTATTTGCTGGTTCAGTGTTCAACGTTTTGATAGTTATTTCAAAGCACATTACGTTTTATATATCTTTAATAAAAATAGTCAATCATAGGAAACCCGCAATGTATTTTGAAGTGACTATCAGAACGTTGGTCACTGAGCAAATAGGCCGGCAGGTGTTTAAGAGCCCGCCATATGCCAGGCGGCGTGGCGATACAAACGCGGATGGTCTAAATGCGTTGGGTACTTTGGATATTTTCGTTTTTTAGAAATATTCAAGGGTTATTCGAAAAAGAAAAACATATGATGGCTGCCTTATCTGTAATGTAATAATAATCAAAAGTTTCAAGGTTAATTTTAATGTATTTGGTGAATAATGCTATATACCGAGTAAATTAGACGTGATTTGGAGGCAACTTTGCCATTTTTTTCTATCGAGAAAATTTAACGCAATCGTGTTTTTGAGTCATATAGTTACCAGAGTTAGTCCTGAACTTTGCTGCATTTTTATTTCAACTTGAGTATTTAATTATTATTGATATAACAGTCAATCATGCAAAGCAGTGTGAGGTAGTACGGGCCCTTAAGACCTAAAAGCCGCGTTTAGCATGTTGGTGGGCGTTAGGTGGAAAATGGTATCAAAATAGTCATGGGTTGCTATCCGCATCGCCTCGATCGGTTTTCACGATCACGAGAATTTTTAAAATCGCTCCAGTAGTTTTTGAGTTTATTCATTACAAACATTTACACTTGGTTGGCACAGGACAAGTTTTGCCTACGGCAAAAGCCAACTGTCAAAGAGCATTGAAACTCTATTTTTTATTATTCATAGAATTAATCAGAATCAGAATAATTTATTTTGCATAAAATATGGTAGTTACATGAAGATGTTATACATAATTAATTAGTTCACATATTTAACCAAAGTTGGCATGCAAAAACACATTATACAAAATTTCAAATTAATTAATATGAAATTATAGTTTATCTTCTAGGAATTCTTTTACACTGTAGTAGGATTTGGTCAATAACATTTTATATAATTTATTTTTAAAACATGGAAAATGTAAACATTTTATATCATCTGGTATCTTATTATATATTTTTATACACATTCCGTGACAATTTTTTTGTAACAGTGTAGTACGTGGAATGTAATTAAATACTAATCTATCACTATGTATATCCTAGTATTTCGGGGGTATAAGTCACTTGCTTTTAGGAATAATTTCAATTTTTTAACAAATTACCTAATAATATAAAAAAGTGTAACTTAAATAAATTCATTCAAGAAACAAGCTTCTATGTATATCTAAAGCATACTATTCTGTAAATAATATTATTAGAGATAAATTTTAATTGAATTGGAATGAATATTTGTTACTGGTATAATATTTAATTTAATTTTTTGGACATTTATATTATACAATTACAACAGACAAAGGTAGCCACAAAACAATAAGTTCATTCTTATTGACATTATTATATTGACTTTTTGCACTTACAGTTTGGAATTAGTCTGCTCTAATTAGCAATAAGTCCGGCTTTGGACCAAATGTATGTTTTTGAATTCTGATTGTATGTGTTTTATTTGGTGCAATAAATAATTTTTCATTGTAGTGAAACTCATAACACGCCTGTATTTACGAAGGAGGATTTTCAAAAGCGTTTTCTCAATATTTTCAAGCCTAATACAATCTACGGTCGTTCCAGGCTCATAAACAACGACGTGGTCTCAAATAGGAAATTGCAATCCCTGGAGCATCGCCGTAAAGTCGCTTATCTATCGGTATTTTATAGGATCCATTTTGGAGAGTGTGCGAAGGCGCTCTTTGAGCTAGTTGAACCCTCACCATTCCTCCATCGGACTACAAGGCGCAGACAGAAATTTCACCCTTTTATCGTTGGAATACCAAAGAGTCGAACTAAACGCTTTGACAGTTCCTTTTTGGTTCGAGTAGCTAAGGTGTGGAATGAACTGCCTGCGTCTATATTCCCAAACAAGTACAGTCCCGGGACATTCAAAAGTAGAATAAATGGGTATCTCTTGGATAGGCATGTAACATCCTCGTCTTCATCGTCACTTACCATCAGGTGAGATGGGAGACAAATGCCTAATTCAATAATTAGTAAATAAATAAAATCTACGTCAGAATCTGGCCTGAGATGACTCATCTTGGGAATTAAAATAGTAACAACCGCAGGTAAAGCCTTGAATAATAAAATATTTATTCGTGATTCATATACAAAACACGACCTAAACTGGATAAGCCTAAAATCCTTTGTGGTTAACCACATATAGATCATGTCATTAGCAGAAACTCCATCTAAAATAATATTATAAATAGGTAAGATTTGTGAGTTTGTGTGTCACATCTCGAATTAATTTATTTTGAGGAAAAACATTGAGAAAATTTACAAACAGTATTAATTCAATTTATTTTGTGAACATGGGTTGAACAAAAGATATTTTGCATACAAGTTTTCTGGAATTCGGAGAAGGACATAGGCTACCTTTTATCCCGGGAAAGTGTACTCTTCCCGAGGGATCGACATTGACGCGGGCGGAGCCGCGGGCGAAAGCTAGAGCGCGGAACAAGCAATAGGGAGGCACGATCGGCCTAAGCGTTGTAACGCATCTGTCGGACGCGTTCAATTTGTGACGCATCTATCTCTCTTCCACCGTCATCACGTAAAATTATCGTCCGTAAATTGATGGTCGGATGTGGCATGGGATAGAGAGTATGAAAGGCAATGGGAGAGACCTTTGCCCAGCAGTGGGATAAAATAGGTTAATAAAAAACAGACTTTTCAGGCAACAATTTTTTTTACATGATCATATCATCACGAAAGTGTTCAGTCAGCCGGTTGATTTGTATGATACTGCCATTTTTTTGAGTTTCTAGCATTTGTCTTCTAATAAAAGTTGTTCATATTTAAGGCAACAGTGAATATTTCTGTTTAATAAACATTTTCTCTTTACAGGTGAAAATTTACATATTTGTAGGAAAAACTGGTTTATTGAACACATAATTGTAATTACAAGTTTACATATTTTGTAAATTGTAGTACAATTCCGACAGGTAGACTCGTTGTGTGTCAGAACTTTACAATTTAGTGCCTCAATCTAATAAGTAAAGAAATGTATTTGTTATACACAAGAAATGGTTCTAACAACTAGTAGTGGAACTAGTGACAGTAGTAATGATAAATATATGTAATTTTGTTATTGTGCTCCATTACTTTCGTTATCAATCAAACAAATAGGAAACCAAAGGGTAAAACCAAATTCTAAATAAGTATGTCAATCATTTTTTAAATCTACTTTCGTTAACTTCTTAATATAAATAAAAAAATACATTTTATGTAACTTGTAACTTACAACTACAAATTTGTAGATACAATATTCCATCGAAATCTACAGGCGTATTCTGCACTTGTAAATATTTATTAAACAGCATTTTTTTTTTAAATTATTATTTACACAATAGGAAATTAACTTAAACTAATAAGTGACAGTGTCGCATAATCTTCATTGATATTTTCTGTACACTGACAATTTATTTGTAATTACAATATTTGTAACGTTTTTACTTGTAACATTCCTACATAATTGTAAGGTTTATTAAACAGCACTTGTAGTTCAATTTTACAAATTTGTCACTTTTTTACAAAATTGTCGGATTGTAATCTTTATTAAACAGGGCCCCATGGAATAGTATCTTGAAACTTATATAATATAAAGTAAAGGGCATCATTTGACTTCGGTAAAAAGCAATCATGTGCCTCATAAGAGTTATACGTAAGTACATGACGCTAGTGACGCAACAATTCTTATAAGTGTACCTATGTGCGTCACACGGCTCTATGTAAGAATACTTATCTCTATATCTCTTTATTAATTCAATGACACGGCGCCACACACATGATGATATGACTTATTAGTTATCCCTATGGTTTAATTATAAATAAATAGATATGTAGTTGTAGTAATAGTTATTGGATCGTATACAACTATATGGTTTCGTGCTAGTCTGAACGAAAACAATATATCCTTATCATTACTTCCTTACTAATATTATAAATGCGAAAGTAAGTTTGTTTGTTTGTTACGCTTTCACGCCGTAACTACTGAACCGATCATCATGAAATTTTGCATACACGTTATCTGGGGCACGGAGAAGGACATAGGGTCCATTTTATCATGAAAAAGTACTGTTCCCGAGTGATCGACATTGACGCGGGCGGTGTCACAGGCGAAAGCTAGTATATTATGTATGGTCAATTTAAATTAAGCGCAAATATTTTTTTAGGCTGGCAAAATAAGCTAAAAAAAATGCTTCAGAACGACAATAAAAAAAAACCCTTACAAAAAGGGCTTTTTCAGAGGCGCATTTTTTTTAAATCTATCGTTTTTGTGTCAGTGATTGCTTAATATTTTTAATTTGATATAACTTGTTTTTAACCGAGGTCGGTGACTGATTAAATCGACAATAAGCACGTGAAATGCATCTCGCGACGTTGATAAGGAAACTCGTGGGGTTCAACGTGGGACACGTGGATGCTGTATACAACGAAGTTAATGCCGGATATTGTATATAATTAGGAATGACGGGCTCTTTGGCGCAGTGGTTGATGTGTTAGCCTGAGCAATAGGCTCTGGGTTCGAATCGAAACAATATCATCATCATCATTTCGCTTAGGTGACACGGTCAATTTACAATTTACACTCTGGTGTGAGAGTTCTTCGGAACCGCCTCTCGGCCTCTGACGTGATTCCTTTAATGACTACCAGATGGCAGCCGGGATTAACGGCTTAACGTGCCTTCCGAAGCACTTGATCATCTTTATTATCATTCAATCAGGTGATTCAAGCCTGCAATGTCCTAACCAAACTGGAAGCAACTAAACAAAGAATGCTACACGTGGGAATCGAACCCACGACCACCGGGTCTACAGGCAAACGCCTTAACCACTGGACCACGGAGGGAGTGAATAAATAGATGATATAATATGATAATTATTTTATTTCCAGGCAACGAGTATAACATTACATAGGCCAATAGATATATGTATGTATACCTTCCAGACTAACATACATATGAAATACTAGCTGTTGCCCGCGACTTCGTCCGCGGCAATTTTTGTTATTATGATTAATGAATAATTTTCCCCCGTTCTCAAAACACTTTTTATTGATGCTTCGCTCCTATTGATCGCAGCGTGTTATAGCCTAAAACCTTCCTCAATAAATGGACTGTCCAACACAAAAAAATTCCCATTTGACCCAGTAGATCCGGAGATTAGCGCGTTCATACAAACAAACTCTTCAGCTTTATAATATTAGTATAGATATCTAAAAAACAAGTTTTTACGTATATCGGCGACGTGAGGCTCGGGATATGAGCAGGCAGCCGTCCTCTGCAATAAAATTATTGATGACATAACACACATACATAAAATTTTAACCTAGAATATAATACAGTGTAGATGTATGTGTGCGACATTATTTCAAAAGGCTGCAGTTCAGTGTAGGACATTGCATCAGCGAGCAAAACACTGAATTTCAGCTACCTATATGCTATGCTATATTATTCTTCTTCATCAGGTCTTTTTAGTCTCCACTGCAGGAGCATGACCCTCTCTGTACTACCGGAGCCATACTTGGCCAGAGCAGACAGAGGATTTGGCCTACACTCTCCTCGCTGGCCAGACGGGTTGGAGAGGTCTCATTGATGTTTATGAGCTTTGTTTAGCTTATATTTCCTAAGTTGCTTCTTACGACCTCCATGGGAAGACTAGGAGTGGTCCTATTCTACTCTGCCGGAAACCACACGGCTAATGTTATATTAGTCTTATCTAAACACTCACTTTGTTTTGGTTTTACTCTCATATAGGTAAAACTTTCTGAACAACCCAATGGTTTGACTGGTAGAGAATACTCTTTAGCGTTAAGTCCTTGTTACAATTTTTGTACTTGTTACATTTTGTATGTGTGTACTATACATAGGCCTTGGGGAGGCCTACGTCCAGCAGTGGACTGCAATAGGCTGATTGATGATGAAGTCTTCCCGTGAATGTCATAGAAGGCGACTTAGGAAATACAAGCTAAACAAAGCTTATAAACATCTAAGAGACGTCTCCAACCCGTCTGGCCAGCGTAGAGAGTGTAGGCCAAATCCTCTGGCTGCTCTAGCCAAGCTCTAGTAGTACAGAGAGGGTCGTGCTCCTGTAGTGGAGACTAAAAAGAACCTGATGATGATGATGTGTGTACAATAAAGCATAAATAAATACCGCCAGAGTCGAATAGGTATCTACGTGAAATAAAATAAGTTTTTTTTTGCTAAAACAAAGCACCTAGCAATAAGTAGATTGTAAAAAGTTAAGTAACACGTGCGAGGTGCATGGAACTCACCACATCACGTTTATTTGGTTTGAAGATGTGCTAATGAAGGTGGGGTGCGAGTTCCGGCGGAAGTTTGTTGAAAAGAAACTATTAAACGTAGGTAGGTATATTGTCCTTTTTTTTACAAACTGAGCTTTTTTAATTTTTATAATTTTTATATAATCTCTAAATGAAAATTACATTTTTAAAATAGTGTTCGTTATAAAAACACTGTCATGGTGGTATCGTCTTTGACGTTACCATGACTTCTATAATACAAATTATGAATGAATGATTTCTTTTATAATCATATACAGTACAGGTTAAAAACATAACATTAAATAAAAGACATTTTCAGCACTCTGTCCGTTTTCAAACAGGTCCCAACACAGCATATGCTGGCGATTTGACAGCCCCGTGGCGCAGTGGGTAACACGCCAGCCTGGGACACGGAGTGCCCGGGTTCGATCCCCGGCCAGGTCAAGATGGAAAATGATCTTTTTCAGATTGGCCTGGGTCTTGGATGTTTATCTATATATGTATTTGTTATAAAATATAGTATCGTTGAGTTAGTATCCCATAACACAAGTCTCGAACTTACCTTGGGGCTAGCTCAATCTGTGTAATTTGTCCGTATATATATTTATATTTATTTAAATTTATATTTATAAAGCCAGCGCTGCTCTTCCGTTGGTACCTATGTTGTCGTAACGGTCCACAATTAGAGCTGCGCTGCAACTATAGACAGATACCGATACGGTACTACATTTAACAGATATTCATACTAGAACTAACAACAAAAACGTACTTTAGGATGGTGTTATCTTTTATTGTTTCTTTTGATGTCTTTTGATGTTTTTTAATTATTCTCACTTTTAATTGTTAACATAACTTAACACATGCTGTGGTTAACCTATAGTTGTAAGTGCAGTTAGCTAAAAGTATTGATTTCATTTATACATTTTCCTGTATGTTATATTGCTGTACTTATGTTGGTAACCCTCAATAAATAAATATTTTTTTTTCGGTTACATTTTTATCATTTAAATAAATGTGTGATATCTATTTTTATGCCTTGACACATTCTAATTAGTGTCGTTAATATTTTTATAAGTGTTTTATTTTGCATTCACATTGCTATTTTTTATATACTTAAATTAAGAAATAAAATATGGTGAAAAAAATTCATGTGGGCTGGACTTCAACCAGCGACCTAGGTCTATGTGCGACCTACGCTCTGCCATCTGAGCTACCGCATGATTCAATCTCGGCGCCGAAATTCTCCACCATATCCAATGGGATATGGTGGAGAATTTCGGCGCCAAATACGTATAAGGGGAATGCCCCTTATACGTATTTTGCCATGCCATAGATACATATAGCGGACAAGATAATTTTTTATCGCTTTAAGCGAGACCCCACCCCATTCTCTGATTCGCAGACATGAATGTCGTCAAATACGTCACCTTTGCGTACAATGCGCTAATGTGTAATAACATATACATGCTTCACAAACTTCTATGAATTTTCAGTTGTTAAATAAAATTTTTGTAAAAGACCTAAGAAAAGATGAATAGATTGTGCCAAGGAGAGTATGAACAAGAAAGGAGCGACAAAGGCTATGGTAGGTGACAACAAAAAACGGAGAGAACTGACACAATACAGCACAATAGGGTCGGCACGGCAGTGCCGACCCTACATGAAAAAGTGGGATAGGGTAAAGGAAAGATAAAGAAATAAAAATCACATCATCATCAGGCCTTTAGTCTCCACTGCAAGAGCATGACCCTCTCTGTACTACCGGAGCCATACTTGGCCAGAGCAGACAGAGGATATGGCCTACACTCTCCTCGCTGGCCAGACGGGTTGGAGAGGTCTCATTGATGTTTAGGAGCTTTGTTTAGCTTGTATTTCCTGAGTCGCCTCTTACGACATCCATGGGAAGACTTGGAGTGGTTCCATTCATTGCCGGAAACCACACGGCTCGAAAAATCACATAAGTTAAGGGTTCCGTTTTTTTTTATTTTGAGTTACAGAACCTTAAAAATTAAACATGAATGTCTAAAAGGCGTAGATGGCTTTCTACGCCGATAAGCCATCTATCTACGCCGATAATAATGCACTAAAACAAATAGAAAAAATTGACAATCGTAAATGGAGTAACGAAACATCAACAATGACATAACCCACAGAAAAATAAGTGCATGAATGAAAATAAAAAAATAATCAGATTTGGTTTATACAGTGATGTTTTAGGGTTCCGTACCCAAAGGGTACCCTATTAATTTCGCTCCGCTGTCCGTCTGTCTGTCTGTCTGTCTGTCTGTTTGTCTGTCTGTCTGTCCGTCAGTCACCAGGCTGTATCTCACGAACCGTGATAGTTAGACAGTTGAAATTTTCACAGATGATGTATTTCTGTTGCCGCTATATCAATAAATACTAAAAAATTGAATAAAATAAATATTTAGGGGGGCTACCATACAACAAACGTGATTTTTTTGCTTGTTTTTGCTCTATATTGATAACGGCAACAGGTAGATGCTTGAAATATTCTCAGGATATTTAGATATATATTAATTTAAAAAATAAATAATTAAATAAAAATAAAATTAATATTAAAGGGGTCTCCCATACAACAGACATGATTTTTTGCCGTTTTTATAGATAAGGTACGGAACCCTTCGTGCGCGAGTCCGACTCGCACTTGGCCAGTTCTTTTTTAAAAGCAGAGACAAGATATGAGATATTTGGCAATAGGCCTTTTGAACGTTAGTTAAGGTAAACGTTTGTGGTTTTTGTTTGTAAATTATGTGGGATGGATTAGTTCTTACTTTGAACTTGATTGTTTCTTTTGTTTAGTTGTGCGAATGTGCAGCGCCTAGACAAAACATAAGATTGTTTTAGGCGTTATAGATTAAGGAACACACCACTAAACCTAGCCTGTCGGTCTAATGACTTTAGGCTCTGTCTACCCCGTAAGGGATAAAGACGTGATAATATGTATATATGTATGTATACCTAGATTAAATAAGTAAATAAACGGCTTTTAAATATTTTTTTCGTAGTGATAAGAAAAGGGTTTTGAAAATAGACTATACAGTGTGAAAACGTACATTATTAAACTTTTTTCTTTCTTAAACTTTCGCGCTTTAAACACCTAATTATGTTAATATAGACGGGACTTAGCACAAACCTTATTACTATTTGTTTCCGTTGACATTTCAATGGAGTTACTAAATCCATCGTGGTCGCGACGAGACTGGAGTATCTGCGGTGTCATCTTATGGTGTCCACCACCATATGATGACACCACATTTTTAATAATAATGGGACTTAAAAAAAGAATGATTTTGAATTTAGTCTGATATTTCGGCTCAAAAAACTCAAAATCAATCGCGGTGAGTCCCGTGGTGAAAATAAAACGTTTTATACAATCACAAATGTAGGCCAGTAACCTATTAGCCTCAGAGAGTTTTCTCGATAATAATTTTCTAATTTCTTTATCTAATGATGATTATGCTGGGTGTAGCTTTACAATCAGCATGCCGAGATGATGTGGTTACAGTTCTGATTAAAATGACGTGTACCATGATATGTTACCTAACAGAGGTACAAGCTATGTAGGTCGTATCATCGAAAGATAGGGATTGGACATGGCAAATCAATTATTAAATACTAGCTTTTTTGCGATCGTCCGCATAATCTATAATCTATGACCTATTCTGATGCGTCAGCTATAACATTGTGAAAGTTTCATCAAAATCCTTCGAATAGTTTTGGAGTAAAAGAGGTACAAACATCTTCAATCTTTTCATCCTCACATCCATAATAATATTCACATATGTGTATCATGCATGCATAGATACACATCTCATCTAAAGATGGTAGATTCCCCCAACACCATTCCATCATCGGACGACGGAGCGTAGACAGGGATTTCATTTATATGTGATCGATATCCCATTAAGGCAAAAGATGACAGTTGCTGCTCTCCAAAGGTTTTTGCCATAGATCCTCAGATTGGCCCTTCAGGCTAAGCATGCACGTAATCGCGGCCTATAAGGCTATATGAGAGTTTGCTGTCTCTCCAAGCCTTGCGCACACAGGCAACACCCAAAGCCGAGGTCCGTCCCTCCTGGGGGCCCTTTGGTGATGTTGTCTATAAAGGCTAAGGGCCCTCTGCCCTCACCTCAAACGCCCGATGAAGTAACAAAAGCTCACTTGAATGAAGCGATCTACATAGTCAAATTATAAAAAAGTACCTCTTGGAACACCCTTCCCTTGTCGCTGTTTCCTGAAGCATTCTCGGCAAGAGTGAATAGGCATTATTTGAGTTTGAGTGTACTACCTTAGACCTCATCATTGCTTCCCATCAGGCATGATAGGGGTCTAATAAAAAACACTAACTTTGTCCGCGTAAATGTCGAAAATTGGACCAAGGAATTACGTTGTCCGTTCCATACAAACTTTGCCCCCCTTTTCACCCCTTTAGGGGTAGAATTTCGGAAAATCCTTACTTATTGGATGCCTACGTTACAAGCCCTCCAAGTTTCAGGTCAGTTGTTTAGGCTGTGCGTTGATCAGTCAGTCATTCAGTAAGTACAAAGCATTTTATATGTATAGATGGATAAAACTAAGTCGTAAAAAGTTGTAATACTACTATAGCTCAAGAACGTCTGAACCGGTTCTATGATCTTTGATTTTATTTTTATTTGTCACAACCCGAGTAAAAACAGCAGTAAAAAACAAGCGGAATGAAGCTAGTTTATATTATTAGTTGGATAATAGTCAACACGTGAAGTAGTTGAAAATAGGGATTTTGTTGATAAATTAGCACTTGTGTGATGAGGTCTTGAGTAAAAGGTCTAATATAAATATAAGGTCTAAATATAAATAATATATCACACAAATTGAGCTAGCCCTACAGTTGTGAACTTGGGTCATAAAATACAAACTCAAAGAACTCCCGAAAAATCAATGCATTTGCTAGAAGGTTCTAATTTATTTAACATCTTGTATATTACATACATACATATAGTATCGCGTCTTTTTTCCCTTGCGGGGTAGACAGAACCTAGGTCTATAAGACCATGGCCACATTTAGCATGTTGGAGGGCGTGTAGATGACAAATGGGATCAAATAGTAATGGGTTGCAAGCCGCTTCGCCTATTTACACAATTTCGCAGATTTTAGCCCAATCCCTCGATCGGCTTTTACGATCTGCGCAAGAAGAGAAGCAGCTGGGACATTCTAGGTTTTTTTCTTTTCTAAGTATATAGGTATTGTCATTTAGACATAACTAGCTTTCGCCCGCGGCTCCGCCCGCGTCAATGTCGATCCCTCAGGAACAGTACTTTATCCCATGATAAAAGGTAGCTTATGTCCTTCTCCGCACTCCAGAGAACTTGTGTGCAAAATTTCATGATGATCGGTTCAGTAGTGACGGCGTGAAAGCGTAACAAACAAACAAACAAATAAACAAACAAACAAACTTACTTTCGCATTTATAATATTAGTAAAGATAAGGATAAGGATAAATAATAATAATAAATAAATATATACGGACAAATCACACAGATTGAGCTAGCCCCAAGGTAAGTTCGAGACTTGTGTTATGGGATACTAACTCAACGATACTATATTTTATAACAAATACATATATACTGTGTTAACCACTGCGCCACGGAGCTGACATTATTACTTATACCGCCGAACTGCCGAGCTGCGAGGCCGCAGACCGAGCTCCAAGGCGAGGGTGAAGCCAGAGCCGTCGAGGAGTTAACTTCAAGTAGAACCAAAGCTGGGAACGGAAAATAAATTGACATTTCCAAACAAAAATGTACGGCCGCGGAACGTCAAGAAAATTTTGAATTCCCAGCATTGGTCCCATAGGAAAAGTTGTTCATATCAACGGATCAGCCCTTCAAGGATCGGATAGAATTTTCTTCACATATAGTATAATTTTCATAATCATGTTTATTTGCCGGTACACAGCTTTATAATCACACTATCGTGCGAATATGATGCGGTTACCTCTCAGATGGAAATAACGTATCAGTTACCTAACAGAGTGAGAGGAGCGAGCGAGGGAGATGGTTGTAAGTGAATGGGAATCGTAAGCAAAAATGCAGCGGAGATAAAATGAATTGCATAAACATATAGCATTGGACTCTGTTGACCGAAGAGCTCGCAGGCTTATAAACAACGACGTGGTCTCGCTCGAACCATAAATTGCAATGGAGCATCGCCGTAAAGTTAGCCTATCGGTTTTTTATAAGATCCATTTTGGAGAGTGAGCGATAGCGCTTTTGGAGCTAGTAGAACCCTCATCATTCCTCCATCGAACTACGAGACGCAGACAGAAATTTTACCCTTTTATCGTTGGAATACCAAAGAAGAAAGAATTGCCTGCGTTTATAGACAGACAAGTGCAGTCCC
The DNA here is from genome assembly GCA_947532085.1 of Elegia similella. Taxonomy (NCBI): domain Eukaryota; kingdom Metazoa; phylum Arthropoda; class Insecta; order Lepidoptera; family Pyralidae; genus Elegia; species Elegia similella. Next base: position 18,354,983 of record OX383947.1, read on the forward strand.
GGGACATTCAAAAGTAGAATAAATGGGTATATCTTGAATAGGCATGTAATATCCTCGTCTTCATCGTCACTTACCATCAGGTGAGATGGGAGACAAATGCCTACTTCAATAAAAAAAGTACTATTTGAAGTTACAAGGTACCAGCTGTTTGTATCCTATTCGTTCGAAATGATGGTGATGAAGGTATATGATTTTTTTAACAAGAAATGTAAATTTCCTGCGTTTGCGCGAATTTGGATTATTGCAGTATAGTATACATATACACTCGTTTCTGTATACTTACTACTGCCATACTTTTAAGATGATATACATATTTTTTATGGCCGTGTGGTTTCTGGCAGAGTAGAATAGGACCACTCCAAGTCTTCCCATGGATAATAAGAGGCGACTTAGGAAATACAAGCTAAACAAAGCTCATAAACATCAATGAGACCTCTCCAACCCGTCTGGCCAGCGAGGAGAGTGTAGGCCAAATCCTCTGTCTGCTCCTGCAGTGGTGACAAAAAAGACCTGATGATGATGATGATGATGATGACATATTTTTCAGTTATTTAAGGTTCCTATGTTTTATAAGCAATATTAGCTTCTAAATAATATATTTTAATAGGTATATGTTTCGATTGATGTCTTTTAAATAGTTCATATTTTAGTGTGTATTCCACTTAAGTTATATTTATAACAGACTAGCTTTCGCCCGCGTCAATGTCTATCCCTCGGGAATAGTACTTTTTCCCGGGATAAAAGGTAGCCTATGTCCTTCTCCGCACTCCAGAGAACCTGTATGCAAAATTTCATGATGTACGGTTCAGTAGTTACGGCGTGAAAGCGTAACAAACAAACAAATAAAAAAACTGACTTTCGCATTTATAATACTACTAGCTGTTGCCCGCGGCTCCGCCCGCGTTAATGTTCCCTTGGGAACAGTTGTCATATTTCTAAGTAAATAAAAAAAATCCATACAAACTTTACCCCACCTATTTTACCCCTTCAAGGGGAAATTTCGTCCATTTTAACTACACAGATCTTTTTAATTGTAATGTAAACATATATACTTATTTTTTTACTTCTATGTCCAGAAATGAGAAAAAATCCATACACCACCCCCCCGCTTATCCCTTAAGGGAGGAATTTTGTACATTTCACCTACACAGATCTTTTTTAATTGTAATCTAGAACGTATATACTTATTTTCATACTTCTAAGTCTAGAAATGAAAAAAAATCCATACTATCTTTACTCCCCTATTTTATCCCTTCAGGCGAAAATTTCGCGTGAAGCCTTCGGTTTTACCTACATACATCTTTTTAATTGTAATCCAGAATATCCAGAAATGAGAAAATGTCCATACAACTTAAAAGTTTCATACTAACTTTGCATCCTCTTTATACCCCCTTAAGGGATGATTTTTGAGAAAAATATTTTACTCGTTTCATGCCTTTCAGTAAAGAACCTTCATGCTGAATTTCATTCGACTAACTTCAAAAATGGCAAAGTTTCATGCTTACTTTGCACCCCTATTTTACCCCCTTAAGGGATGATTTTTGAGTAAAATATTTTATTCGTGTTTCATACCTTTCAGTAAAGAACCTTCATGCTGAATTTCATTCGAATTACTTCAAAAACGACAAAGTATCATACTAACTTTGCAACCCGTTTTACCCCCTTAGAAGATGAATTTCCAAAAATCCTTTCTTAGCGCTCCCCTACGTTATAAAAGGAACCCCTGTGCAAAAATTCAAGTTCCTAACCCTTATACTTTACGCCCTGTGTTGATATGTCAGTCAGTCAGTCAGCTTCTCCTTTTTTTTTTAGTATGGATTACTATGGATAGTATGGATAGGTATAATGCTGTCGTATAATGATGATAAATTGACTTTGGATTTTAAGTTTCTTATGTCACTTATTAATTTATTTTATTTTTGCTATATGTTTGCAGGCAAACTCATGCCTTGAGTTCATTCAAATGACGATAACTTTTTTTTTAATGAACCGATTTTGATGAAACAAACTTTAAATGTTTTGCTGAGTCAAAACAAAGCAATTGGTGAAAGTTTGGAGTAAATCGGTTCAGTATTTTCGGAGATAATCGTGATCATACATACAGACAGACAGACAGACAGACAGACAGACAGACAGACAGACAGACAAGAAATTCGAAAAAAATTTTTTTGCTTTCTATTATTCTTTTTAAGTGTCCCTCTATCCATTTCAGTCAAAAATTCTAAATGTACAGACAAAATATTTTTACTGTTTTATTATATGTATAGATTAAGGATCATAATATAGTTTACATAAACGTTATAAAAATATTTAACGTATTTATAATGAAAATTTAGTGAGCTACCAAATCAATACACCATAATGATTATGTGAATTTAAAATTTTTAATAAAAATAATTAACATTATAAGTTATGACCTTGTATTCCTTGAAGCGGCATATCGTTCGGCACATTGTAGGAATGAAAATCTCGCCCTGTTATGCCTTGGTTTCCTCAATGGTAGCTGTACTTTTATTTACCTAAGAAACCATTGCAACTTTCTCTTTTACGTATATAAGGTAGGTATGTCCTGCACAGACAGACGTCAAGTGCGGCACCGCAGTGGAGGAAACCAAGGCTTCGACCAAAATGTAACGTCGATTAATGACAAATTCGACGAGTTTAAAACGCCAGATTTTATGAATGTCGGATTCTACAAATGCCAGATTGTACAAATTCGATAAACGCTAGATTCTAATAATGCCAAGTTCTATAAATGACTCTCGTTTTGTATAGTTAGGTATTCGAACAAAAGTAATACCCCAAGACCTGAATAGCTAAAATTAAATGTATATTTTGACTGCGAACCAGGGGTCATGGAAATATGACACCTTCAACTGAAATGTCGATGTTTCAAAGCATATGTTCCACATTTATTCATAAGTAGGGTTACCATTAAGGAATTTGAAAAATCCTGGCAAGAAGCCGGACATTTCGATAAAACTCCGGACTTTTTGAACCACTTAGTTTAGTTCAGTTTTCAGGCGATTACGAAAAAAAAGTTAAAACTTGTTTTTCGTCTGTTATATATCATATATGGAATATGAGTAATAAATTACTCATCCTTCCTTACTAATATTATAAATGCGAAAGTGAGTTTGTTTGTTTGTTTGTTACGTTTTCACGCCGTAACTACTGAACCGATCATCATTAAATTTTGCATACAAGTTCTCTGGAGTACGGAGAAGGACATAGGCTACCTTTTATCCGGGAAAAAAGTACTATTCCCGAGGGATCGACATTGACGCGGGCGGAGCCGCGGGCAAAAGCTAGTATTCCATAAATCCGGAAAAATTAAAGGGCCAGACAAAGTCCGGACAAGAGTCTAAAAATCCGGACATGTCCGGACTCCGGACTAATCCGGACGGATGGTAACCCTATTAATATGAGGCTTCTTCCTAATAACTAAAACATGCTTTTCAAGTAGTTATGATTAATGCTATTTATGTAACATTTGTTTTATATCTACGGAAGAACAAGACAGGAAAACCTTGGAAAATAACATTCGTTAAAAATATAACCTTAGTTTATTGTATTCAGTAGTTACTTACTTAGTATTAACAGGTATCTTAAGAGTACGCATCAGGCACCTCGGCCCATAAGGCAAAAGATAAGAGTTGCTGCTCACCTGCACTCCACTTTGTTAGCCGCATGATGATGATGACTTAGCTATAAGTAAATTATTATTTTGTTGTAAAATAAATATAAAAGTGTACCGAATTATATGTAACAACACAATCACAATCTACTATTCTTCACAATTATTTTTGTTTTAGTTAGGGTATGTAAACACTAATATTGTTTTTCTCATAGAGCGAGATGCAAAGCAGAATGTGTCTTATCCGGTCTAACATAATAGGTACTTTTACTTTAGGCAACATACTCTGAATCCCTCGCTTAACTCAGGTCAGGAGTCTACGCTGAGAACTCAAAAAAAATTACGTTTCTATACAAAAGTTTTCAGCCGCCCGATCTATTTGTATGCGTATTTTTTTTTTTTCAGCCGTGTGGTATCCGGTAGAGTAGAATAGGACCACTCCAAGTCTTCCCGTGGATGTCGTAGAAGGCGACTTAGGAAATACAAGCTAAACAAAGCTCATAAACATCTGTGACCTCTCCAACCCGTCTGGCCAGCGTGGAGAGTGTAGGCCTAGTCCTCTGACTGCTCTGGCCAAGTATGTCTCTAGTAGTACAGAGAGGGTCGTGCTCCTGTAGTGGAGACTAAAAAGGACCTGATGATGACGATGATGATTTTTTTTTGAGTTCCCGGCATTGGTCCCATAGGAAAAGTTGTTCATATTGATAGGCTGAGTAATTCCTTTAAGGGGACGTCGAGGGTCAATTTACACGTTGTATATATTTTGACTTTTGGTAGATCAAATTTTATATACCTTGTGATTTTGACCCTCTGAACTATATTGAAAGCCTGGAATCAGAAATCAAATTCAAAAGTTTTTATAATATAGGTTTCTTTGAACACTTATTAATTGTCATATTTCACTTCTCAACAATTGTTGACGTCAAAAATTTACTTATAGCTAAATTTAATGCTGCTTCCAAAGCGGAGGATCCCTAATGGAATACAGAATTGCAAGAAAAAAATGAAAAAAAACCAAAAATATTTGACCTCCCATAGTAATTCGTCCACCTGATCGGCGCCTTCGTACGGGAAGCTTAATTTTTTTTCGACTTCCAGCTTTTTTTCTTGCAACTTTACATTGAATTAGGGATTCTGATTTCAGGATTTTAATATATATTAGAGGTTCAAAATCACACGTTAGAATTAGTAATTTAGTACATTAGTTAAACCGCAGGGTATGGTCAATCGCCAGGTACAGATGCATCTTTTCTACAGGTCGCATTTCTAGACCAATTTTTGTAAAATTTTGTGAAACGTTGCAATAATAACTTAGAATATTTATTTCGGGAAATACTGTGGTTTGTTTTGTTTATTGTTTGTTTGTTTTTCGTGTGTGCAAGTGGCCAACACTGGTGTCAGATTTTTTAAGCTGCCTCAAGGAATCTGAAATAGCTTAACGACTGCCATCAATGATGACGTGACGAATGAGCCGGGACGGGACCAACGGCTTTATCTGCCTTCCGAAGCACGGAGGACTCGAGATATTTTTATGCCACTTGCGGTCACCCATCCAAGTGGGGACCACGCCCGGGGTTGCTTAACATGCACGGCCATCGGGCTCGGCAATACTGTTGTAAAACCTAAAAACCTTTAATACTCAAAACACGCCCGTGCGACCGTGCTGTTTTTTTCTAGAATTTTATAATTTTCAAGTCGTAATGACCTTTTTGGGTTTCTTGGAAAAAAACACTTAAATGTCAAAGACCGTGTTTACAGAAACAGCTTTTCGAGTCACTTACATTTTTTTTGTTTTTTTTAACATTTTAAGTAATCTCGTCATGCGGGAACTGAATTTTGATCCTATCTTTTGTTGTAACGTCTACCTCTGTAATTGTCTGTAGCTCTGTGCCATCAGCTTAATAATCTGCGCAGTTGTTCGAAGTGCTCGAAGGACCAAATTAGTATATATGTGAATCACTTCTTTTCCTCATTGCTTTGCATTTATTCTAAGAGTTTAAAAAACCCTATTCAATTATCAAAAGGTATTTGCTGGTCATGTCTTATTGATAATTAAATATATTAAGATGCCTTGCGGCCTTAGTACCTATCAGCTATCGTTTTGAGGGTTCCATAACGAAATGGTCACCACGGGACCCAATTACTAAACCTCCGCTGTCCGTCCATCTGTGGCGTCTTTCTAGATTCTGTCAAATGCGCTTTTAATTTATTTCTGAGATGTATGTATTTTTTTAGTATATTTTCCCTTTACATACGGAAGGAAAAGGGATCTAGCCTCAGCTTAATATGTCTTTTGTGACCCAAAAGAGACACAGATAATTAAGAACAACAGTTTCTATCCAAGAAAAAGTTTTTTTCTTTTTTTTGAGACTAGTGATGGAAGAGGAAAAAATCTATCATGGATACCTAGCCTTAAAGGTTAACCTCACAGAATAGTTCGTATGTAAGAGGTTTCACTGTGTGTATATGATTTGTCCCTATAAATTTATTTATTCATGCGTACATCAGGGTCCCCATACAATAAACGTTATTTTTGATAGTTATTGTACGGTGGTATGGAACCCTTATGTGTCTGTGGATCCGACTCGCACTTGGCCAGTTTTTTTACTTATACCTCATACGCAGATATTCTCACAATGTCTTCCTTTATACGAAGCACCTTTGAAACGCTGCTTCGACTGATTTTATACAGGTACCTACATTTTAATCAATACATACATACGTATTAGGTAACGGGCTTACGGGGTAGACCGAGCCTAAAGTCATAATACCCAAAGGCCACGTTTAGCGTATCGGTGGGCGTTAAGTTGGAAAACGGAATCAAAATAGTGATGGGTTGCTAGCCGGATTGCCTATTGTCATGATTCTTCAGATTTTCACCCATTCCCTTGACCGGCTTCTACGTTCTGCGCGGGAAGAGAAGCAGCTGGCACATTCTACGTTTTTTCTTTTCTCCCAGAGAAGCATGGAAGATTTTAATATATGTAATAGATAATTTTAAGCAAACCAACGTAAAACCCCGTAGCTTCAAGGATCACTGGTACAAAAAACTTGATGTCTGTAATTTCTTCCGACCTCTGCCTCTGGATTAATCACTTCCAAGTACACAACAAACATAATTAAAAACGAGTATGTGTGAGTCTGTGGCAATGTGAAAAACCCAGCGGACCAGGTTGCCGAAACCACTTGCGTCATTCCGTCTTGACACACCGAACTGGCCAGATCGGCTCGACACTGGCCGGTTGTAAAGAAAAAGAAAAAAGTCCAGCACGCGATCGAAACGGAACGCGGCCATCGCCAGTCGATGTCATACTGCGCGCGGTAACACACGCGCACCGCGTCGCTCGCATCTGTCAAAATACGCGCCACAGACTAGAAAGTTTTCGAAAACGCCAAGAAAACATCTTTGTGTATCTGTGCTATTGTTGTGTTTGTGTTGTGTGCCGAGGAAGTGAGTACATGGTACAAGGAAGCTGACAAAGGCCACCAAGATGCTTATAACGTGAGTTTAAATTCTTACGTGATTTGAATCGCAATTAATAAATTGTTAGTTGATATCGAAATGGTTTATAATTAGTTTAATCGCGACGTTTTTATTGCCTAGGCAGTAAGAACGGAAACTGAGCGCAGGTTACGTGGAGTGGAGTGTTGGATGCGAATTTTGCAATGCCATTAGCAATATTATGCTACGTTGAGATGACATATTGACATACATAAAAACTAAGCGAAATCTAGCTAGACAGTAGAAGTTAATTGTTTTGTAACTGCAGTATTGTTAAACGCAATGGAGAGTTCGATAGCCCAGCGAGGGCGCGCATTGATATGAGAAACAAAATCGTTGAGTTAAATAATTCCTCATTTAAATTTTGGTACTATACCATTAAAGGGGCTAAAGTGTAAGTGCTATTGAAGAAGAACAAGAAATAAAAGAAGAGCTAAAAGAAGTAAATCTTATTCCACTCCTCATCATTTATATGGGTTCAGGACAGCATGGAAGTCTTAATACTTTCCATACTGTAAAAAGTTTCGGCTTATTTTTACGACTAGCCGCCTGCCGTCAACCCTCCTTGGGAATGCTTTCGTTGGTATGTATGTGCTTGTCCCTTAAGTCGCCTTGTACGACATCCAAAGGACAGAATAGAGTGATCCTGTATTCTAGGCCGGAAACCACACGGCTCTAAAAAAAATAAAGGGTTACACTCGCGCAGTGCTATTTTCGAAATGACGCCAATCGTAAACGAGCGATTTTTCCATACAAAAATCGCTCGAAGACGAGTCATACTTTCAAAAATAGTACGCCGGGGGTCTCGGCAGTAGTGAAAACTCTGCGCGGTGGAAAGAGAGGGGGATATTACTTCCTCTCCTACGCCGCGTGTCATTTGTCCGTCTTACGAATTTTCGATCAGGCGGACACGTGGCCTGATCGAAAATTGACGCGAGTTTAACATTTTCTATCCATTCCAAAAAGTGCACAACGCCGCTAAAGAAGTTATCACTTAAAAAAATTATATAACTTAAAAAGGAGTGTCCAACTGAAGGGTATTTTTAATTCCATATAGAGAATCGTACAATAGAGGAAGGTTTACGAAGAGTTGGCTAAAGCGAAGAAAAAAGGGGTCAGAAAAAAGAATCAAATAAAAAAAAAAGCATAATTAAAAAAAGAATCACTGACTCTTCATGTTGATTCATATAAAGGTTTAGTTTAGGAAAACACTTCACTTTAATGTAAAGAAGAAGGTAATCTAGCTTGACGTTTTGAAGTCGAGTTAATAAGAAATGTCATAAGTTGACCAATTGCTTCAACTACCAAGCGCCCCAATCGGGAAACATAACAATAGATAATTAATTGTATCTGCGTTTCTCGCGATTGATGAGTTAAACAGTTTGGAAATAACTGACTTAAATAGGTGGGTTATCCTATAATATTAAAAAAAAAACCTGTCCGATCGTTGAAGGGGTGATTCAGCCCGTCGATATGAACAATTTTTCCTATGGGACCAATGCTGGGACCTCTTTTTTTTTGTCGTACGGATTGACCGGACAGCCAAACATTTTTGTTTGGAAATGTCAATTTTTTTGAGTTCCCAGCTTTGATCCCAAAGGAAAAGTGGTTCATATCGAAGGACTGAATCACCCCCTTCAAGGATCGGACAGGGTTTTGTTTACATATTGTATATGTTTTTCTTGCATGCTCCTTCAATTGACAATGTGGCTATCAACCCATTATTATTTTGATTCGGTTTTCCACCTATAAACTTTTAAAATTGCCTGTAGGTCTAATGGTCGTAGGCTCTGTCTTCCCCATAAGGGATACAGACGTGATAATATGTTAAATCTTAAACACGGAAGGGTCTATCTTTAATCATTAATAATAGTAACAGTAGCATTAGCAATTCCAGTATTACTGAAACTTCTCAACGATACCCGGTAGCTTCTAATATCTTGCTTAGGAAGTTTCCAGCACCGCGTCATGTAATTACCGCTTTGGAAATAAGTAGTGTCAACGACGTAAAAGGCCATTTTAAATTTTATGGTATACAGGTGACAAGTAGGAGGGTTTGCGAAAGAAAAACCACAATTTCGCTGCCGAAAAATTTGTTATCTACTAGGTTTATTTCACGGTTCAGATCGCATGTATGTATCTCAGGAACAGTACCTGTTTGTCAGATAAAAGGTTTCATATGTCATTTCCCGGGCCTTAAACTATTATCGTACAAAGTTTTATTTAAATCGGCTCTATTTGAAGCGCAAAGAGGCAACAGACAGAGTTACTTCCGCATTTATAATATTACTAGTCCGGTCCGGCTTTGAGCGTATTTAATTCTATAGCCTATGATCATCAGGGATAATGTAAAATACTAAATGTGAAAGAATTTACTAATCGGTCGTGTAGTTTCAGAGCCTATTCAATACAAACAAACTAACAAACAGCCATATCTTTCCTCTTTATAATATTAGTGTAGAAGTATGGGTTTCACTCGAGATAAAGCAAGGAGTTTAACGATTCCATCAAAATCTGTTTAGGAATTTAGAAGTTATGGTTTAATTTATAAACCCACATACATACATGAATTGTAAAAACGAAAAAACATAACACGTTTTTGTTGCAAATGAGCAATAACCCTCACGGCCGGACTGAGGTAAACAAGGTAGAAGTATTTTAACATATTTTGATCCAAGCAATTACTGTTGGCTGTACTCAGCAGGATGCATATTGCTAGTTGAGTTCTTATGCCCGTTTTTATTGGTTTCATACACTTGCATTCTTTCGCGCTCGTAAAATTGCGTAAAATATTCGTAGTGGGATTTTGAAGTAACTATTTTTAAAGTACTTAAAGTTGACGGTTGAAAGAAGCAGTCAATGTATTTTGTTATGCACAATAGTCTACACTTCTACACTAATAATATTAAGAGGAAAGATTTGTTTGTTTGTTTGTCTGCATTGAGTAGGCTCCGAAACTACTAGACTTATTGGAACATTCTTACCATTAGAATCCTACATAAACTCTGATGCACGTAGGCTATAGAATAAATACCTACATCTATCCATGCGAAGTCGGGTTGAGCGTTCATTTTAGATGAATTTAGTTCTAATCTTTGCAACTTTTTATTATATAAACAGTGTGTAAATTTACCACAGATATACTATTTAATATGGAGCCAAGCCGATAAGTCAAAAATTTTTGATACCAATTACCAGGTCGGTCAAAAGTCAAAAGTCAAAGATTTTTATTCAAAATTGGATACATGTATCTCTTTTTGAACGTCATATTTTTTTAATGTACAAACTTGAAATATTACTAGCGTGTTGAAAAAAAGAGGACAAACTCTATTATCAAGTATTTTTCGATTGCATGTTATATATATCATTTGGATGTTACCAAATGATATACGTAATAATCACGTATTCCTTCCCCTAAGGCTAAGGTCCCTGGCTTGGACCCCAAAGATGTTAAAGGTGACAATTGGTATCAAAATAGTTAATGGGTTGCTAAAATGCAGTTTATACAAATTGCTGTATTTCAGAAGAAGCTATATAAATTGCCTCTAAGTTAGGTTAGGTTAGTTACAAAGTCTATGATTTAATATATATGTATATTTCGAGCCTAAGTTCATAATGACAGCTCATTTAAAACCATACCTTACAATCATTAAGAGTCATCAAGAAAATGAGGCATTCATTAAAAAGATCACGTCTTTACCTAAGGTCGTTATTGCTCATTTTACTACATTATTGCACGTTTAATCTTATTTTTTCTCTAACTGTGAAGCTACATTGACTTCCAAGAATGCAATTGCTATTGCATCAAATCCATGGCGATTTTCATTAAAGACATCCTTATTACTATTAGAGTTAGGTTTAAAATCTATACTGAATGGTTGACCTCGCGTCGTTTGCGTGATGGCAAATCTTAGAATCATCCTTGCTAAGAATGGACCCTTTAACGCTATTATTTCCATTATTACTTATAATAAGTTTTCTTTAGTTGTTATTTATTTGTGTTCTAGAATAAGGTCGGATATCTATGATAGACTGTCAGTTAAATTATCTTTTTCGTCTTTAGATTTTTTTTACTAGCTATTTATATGCCACTGCTGGGCAAAAGCCTTCCCTTTATTTTTCCACTTTGCTCTATATCTTGCTATCTCTGTTTCATCAAAAGCAGTCAAGTCCATCTTGTTCTTGGTTTGCCTCTTGACCGCTTCCCATCAGTAGGTACCCATGAGCCCATATTTCCGGCACCATTTTCTTTAGATAATCTTCCTAATTTCATGAAATGAGATGATGACTAAATTGTAATTGTTATCTCTGTAGCTAGGATTTTAACTTTAGCCTAGCGCAATTGTTCGGCGTGGACGTGTGCCTACATATGAAGGTTGATTATCACAGCCAAATCAATATTTGTTTTACAAAATTGAAGTTTGATAATACCAACGCGCTACTATAAATTACAAGTTCTTATTACTCGTCTACAAGTTATTTAAATTGAGGTATGAAATGTGTCTGTAGTAATGTGTGAATATGCCAAGTTAAGATTTATTACCAGAATGTCAGATATTAGAAGCGGTCTTACACTATTGTGTGAATTACCGCAATATATGAATCCGTGGAAATGCATTATATTAGAGCTATGGTAACAATTTATTTCATCGAGACAGCGTTTATGACTTTCTAATTTTTATATAGTAACTCAACAATGAAGTTACCTCATATTTTCTCTCCTTTAATGACACAACCTTTAAGTACCTAAACCAAAGCCTAGTCTATTTTTTTCATTGATCTATCGCTCATTGTCACCTATCTTGTAGGCGCCTGAAATTTTCAGTTCTTAATTTTCATATTTAGTAAGTTTGAATAACATTTATTCATTAAAGGTCTAAATAAAAAAAAAACGGGGTGCCCTTGAATTTTTCAAAAAGTAACTACATGTTATTCCGAATCTATTGACACCCAATCGTAATTTTCGGAGGATACGTAAAAGTTTTGACCTAAAAAGAACTTGTTGACTAGACTAATTGGTATACAAACTCAGAGGTATAAATCGGGCCGGGTGGGGTTTGAATCCTTTCGCTCATAGGTCGCGCTCTTAGTCCACTGAGCCATGACCGCTTCAAGAAAAACAAATTAGGCAGAACCCCCAGAACCGAAGTCAAATACCCATGACAAAGAAATATTTGTCCGCGTGACGATTGATATATTTGAAAGTTATCGAAGCTATAAATTTGAAATAAATCTTCCATAAATGCGATAAACTTACCCATTAAATTACCCGAATCACGCACGTGTGTAAGTAGTGATTAAAATAATAGACGTTAAAGGTCCGAGAACTAAGCCTTGAGGTACAACAAATTGATGATAGCCAGAAAATAAGTATATCATGATTATTTTTGCAAATAACCCTATTTATTACATGTCTGTCCAAAAAGTTTACTATACTATACTATAAACTTTATTTATTTAAAAAAAAATGGGTCTTAAAACCTGAACGAAATGATTTTTATTTTATTTATATTTATTTAAAAAGAAATTGTTAAGTAATAATGCCATATATATTAACATAACCAAAGAAAGGAAGGTTCCCGTGAAGTGGTGACTCAGCCCATCAAAATTAACAACTTCTCGTATGGGACCAATGCTGGGAACTCAAAACAAAAACCCCCAACTCCTTGAAAGGCTGACAACGCACCTATCACACCCTGGTGTTGCAGCTGTCCATGGACAGCGGTGGTCACTTACCATCAGGTGACCCGCTTGCTCGTTAGCCGTCCTATAACATAACAAAAATATATAGTAATTTCAAAATACATTACGGCTTTTGTATGATTGACTATTTTTATATATATCTTAAATATATATAGATCAAAGGTGACCGACTGACTGACTGACTGACATAGTGATCTATCAACGCACAGGCCAAACCACTGGACGGATCAGGCTGAAATTTGGCATGCAGGTGGATGTTTTGACGTAGGCATATGCTAAGAAAGGATTTTGATCAATTCAACCCCCCAAGGGGATAAAATAGGGGATGAAAGTTTGTATGAAACAATACTTCTTAACGCGAGCGAAGCCGCGGGCAAAAGCTAGTCCTTATCCTTATCCTTACTATTAATATTATAAATGCGAAAGTGAGTTTGTTTGTTTGTTACGCTTTCACCTACCTTTTATCTCGGGAAAAAGTACTGTTCCCGAGGGATCGACATTAACGCGGGCGGAGCCGCGGGCGAAAGCTAGTAATATATAAATGTATTGTATTTTGAAGTGACTATCAAAACTAAGTTAGCAAATAGGCTGGCAGGACTATACAATAACGCCCTCAACCTTAAAATTCTTATCCTTTAAAACTTTTCTTGAAAATTACTGCAATCATCATCTCATTTCTTGAAAATCGCTGAGATCACATGTTCCTCCATGACAACCTTTGTACCGCCAACTACAGTCTACACGGATGTTGTCACGGTGTCAGGTGTCACCCGCGTCACGCCTAGCATTACATAAACCTGAAGCTTGCCTTAGAGCCGAAAGATGGTGTTTTCATTATTTTAATGGTTTCGTATGATGAGACACATGCTGACGCAAATTTTGTTTAATTACTATTTTTGACCCCCGACGCAGAATGAGGGGTGTTATAAGTTTTGCGTCTATGTCTGCGAGTGTGTTTGTATCTGTCTGTGGCTCTAAAACGGATGTACCAATTTTGATGTGTTTTTTTTTTGTATTTGAAAGCCAGTGTCCTTTCTTAGCAGAGTAGAATAGGACCACTCCTAGTTTTCCCATGGATGTCGCAAGAGGCGACTTAGGAAATACTAGCTAAACAAAGCTCATAAACATCTATTAGACCTCTCCAACCCGTCTGGCCAGCGAGGAGAGTGTAGGCCAAATCCTCTGTCTGCTCTGGCCAAGTATGGCTACGAGAGTACAGAGAGGGTCATGCTCCTGCAGTGGAGACTAAAAAGACCTGATGATGATGATGATGAACTCAACGATGGTATATTTTATAACAAATACATATATAGATAAACATCCAAGACCCTGGCCAATCTGAAAAAGATAATCTTCCATCTTGGCCTGACTGGGTATCGAACCATGATGACCACTAGGCCACGAGATCGTCTGAGAAAGAGAATCGTGAACAATCCAAACTCCACACAGTCAGTTTTGGTGTAAAAGAAAAATACAGCAGTCGCAGCTAACACGAGCAATTGCTGCAACATAATAAATGTATGTATAGTATTGCCGTCGCGTGCTTCGCTCACTTACCGTAATGCCACCTGATTGCCGCTAGACGTATCATTTATGGCCCTTTGCAATTTTCTCGCATGTTTCCTTATTTTGTTATAGTAAACACAAACTACTTAATACTCAACACATGTATATCGTTCTGATATTTAATAGCTATAGGACTTGTCAATGAAATACATTACTTATGTATTTCATTTAGGGGGAAATTGTTTATGTTTCGGAGCCTCTGTCCAAAGAACTGTTGTGAGCACGCATTTCAAAGAAAGTAGTCGAAGTCCCCCTAGCCGCTAGCCTCTCTGATATGGCATTTTACTTGATGAAGCTATAATACACATACCTAGGTTCTAGGGCTTACTTAAATGTTGTGTTCATTCCTTTTGGAAAAAATGCGCTTTGCAGTTCGTTGCCTTCTGGAAGCGGCATTAATCCTATAAGTAAAATGACAATAAATAGGTTGAAATTTTGACTATTTTTCATAAATGCCGAGCGAAAAGCGATGCGCAATAGTTAAAAAATCCGCCTTAGCTTTTCTTTCTACATAAATACACCTACAAGATCCTATGTTTTCAATATTCAAGTAATACTCTAAAGATATCATATTTCTCATCAATACCAAGATACATTCACGAGAAGTGTGTACGTCCTAATCAGAGCAGCAAGCGTTACATAAGCCTCTTACTATTACGTAAAGCCGACAACATCTATGTATCAAAACAATCGATACAAAGATATTTCTCTCACAAAGGTTTTAGTGAGAGATTAAGTAAGAAGTAAACATAATACATTTTCATCACTATCACTATATCAAAATTCCTTACCGAGTTTAGGACTAGTGATGTGCAGGATTCGAGTCCGCGAGTTGTAATTCTGGAGACTCGAGTCGTATTGAATGAATGAATGAATGATTTTATTATACAATTATAAACAGTACATGATATGATTAAAACGTTTGATCCCACACTAGGCTGGGCCTAAATCGTGGGCATCAAAAGATACCAGAAGTGATTAAATATACAAAATAAAAAAAAGCGGCGTGGACACCAATGAACAATTGTGTCATCTTATACAAAACATTTTATACAAAAGCATTTAATACATGAGCAATAAAATAACATCTATACGCATACATATCAAATTAGATTATTTATACATTAATTATATTTTCTGCATCCTCATAACTCCAAGACATAGGTTAAATATTTGTTTTTTAGCCTCCGACATTGAACACGACTTAATGTCACATGCTCTGAGCACTTTGTATTTGCAGGGCTTTTAGCTCAATATATCAAAACTCGAAGTCCCGCGTCTAGTCGAGCACGAGGTTTCCAAGCAACGACTTGAGCCTTCTAAAGAGCTTGAGAGTAATAAACGTTAGCCTTCAAAAAGACCTCGAGTCACCCTCGTTGCCTTGCAGGAAATCCTCCTTCCTGATGACGTTCCTCACTCGTAACTGTTCAAAACTTCTAAGCGTGGCCCCACACCAATCGCCCTAACTTTGTTACATCAAACAACTAATCTTAACGAAGGACTAGAGCTCAAAAAAAGACTCGAGCGCAAAAAAAAACCCTCAAGCTTATGTAATGCACCGTGGCTTTTAAACTTTGGTAAAAAAGCTACGAAAAGTTTTTATAAATACTTTTTGTTGCTTTTTTTACGACCTACAATTAAGGTCCTTTACAATTTTCACGTATCGTTCACGTTATTGAGTTACAATTGAAAAAATCATAAATTTATCCGAAACAAAAACAAAGCAACAAAAATTCAATCTTACATCATCTTCGCGTCTAGATATTCATAGAAGTAAACATCAACACGTTAAGGAATTATTAAAATAACAATTGGATTGAATAAGAGCGGTTCATTATGATGTCTAATTGTTTACAGTTTTATTTTATGAACAATAATCTGTCATATGAAAAACCGACTTTTATAAAACTACTGGGCCGATATTTACGAGTATCATCATCATCAGGTCTTTTTAGTCTCCACTGCAGGAGCATGACCCTCTCTGTACTACCGGAGCCATGCTTGGCCAGAGCAGACAGAGGATTTGGCCTACACTCTCCTCGCTGGCCAGACGGGTTGGAGAGGTCTCATTGATGTTTATGAGCTTTGTTTTGCTTGTATTTCCTAAGTCGCCTCTTACGACCTCCATGGGAAGACTAGGAGTGGTCCTATTCTACTCTGCCGGAAACCACCCGGCTAAACCGATATTGATGAAATTTAAATAAGACAATTTGAAAGCATACCTAGAGATGGCGTAAGGCATGGGCGGTGTGGTTTTTTGGGAAGCCTACGATTTGCGAAAAGGAGCCACAAAGCCTCGCGGTACGATTATATGTTTGGCCCACGTCCAACTTAAGTCTTGCGCCGCCACTGAGGATACCGTTAAAAACAATAAAATAAAACAATAAAACAATAAAATAATTTTTAGAATTGGTTATAAATGACAGAGTTCTGAAGTAACAAATATTTAAAAAAAAATCGAAGTTACAACATCCTCCTAGAAGAGCGTTATCTACTCTATGATTTTCATAATCAGTTTCTTATTTCTAATTTTCGAATATTTCCTGCATTTCAAAAATAATAATTCGAACATAAATCCGAAGTTAAACGCTATCCTAACTAAATTACTGAACAACAAGGATCCAGAACGAATTCATTGAGGTTTAAAATCGCCAATCATGGTTCAAAGTGCTTTGATCGATCAGTAGCAAATGTTCCCAAACTGTTTTCTCTGAGATCAATTGCTGTGTTTTACTTTTAGAATTCTTTTATCTTTTTCTTATGAAAGCATGTTGCAGTGCAACGGGTTTCTAGACCCGTTATTAGTTACATTACGTTTTATTCGAAGTTCGTAAGTTAGCCGTTAAAGGTGCTTATTTATTATTAAAAGTGTGTGATTATTCATTTTGTTACGAGTTGGCGTTGGGAGTATTTTAGAACGCGATATTAAGCTTTTTCCGTGTGCCCAAGTATTTTAGTAGTGATACCCTGCAAGAACACGTCCTTGGGGCCTGCGCTTTAACAATGTATATTAATTTTTGGAACCGGCAACCTGCCTTTCATCGGCCACTATTTGGCAATTTTCTTGGCCATTTTTTCACTGGCTAGTATTCGTATTTTTAGGACGTTATTGAGTTGTTTGTGGACGATGGCCTCTTTGAGAACAACTGACCTTAGTTTTTATAGACACATTATTTCAAACGTCAGTAGTTTTTGTGCTAACGTGCGGTTGAACATCCGAAATGTATGGTTTAAAATATAAAGACTATTTATAGACGAGTGGAATATTTTAGGAACAAAACAAAGAATCATGGCGAACGCCCATACATCGAATGTACAGAAAAAAAAATAAAAAAAGCGAAGATGAATTATATAGCAGTATTGAGGTTTCCTTACTAGTAACATGTCTGCATAATAGAAATATTTTTAAACTCCCGTTTATGTAAAATATTTCACAGTAAAAGTTATAGCCTTATTGCCATTTTCATTTGCCTAAAAAAGTTCACAATGCTTGTCAAACTGACTGTCTATTGTAGATCTGTCACTCAGAACTGTCAAGTCAATGAGAAAATGTCAGTCGGATTGACAGTTTTTTTTTTTCATTTTAGCGGATGGTTGCCTGCTTGCGTGGTGTTGCCATAAATTAATATATTTTAACGTGTCAGTTGCAGGTAGTGTTCGGATATTAACTCAAAAATTATTAATATGCGTTCGGATATCGCATAAAAAATCGGTATTTAAATAAATAAATATATTTTTTTCCCCGTCTTTAAAAAATATTCTGATTAATTCAAGTTGTTGACCAGAGCCGTAGTAATGATATAAAAAAATTTCACCTTCTCTTTTTTTTTTAAATTTAATTTGTACAAATTTCGCCATGATTCTTTAAGTTTTTTTCATTTTGGTGTTGGTTGTTTTATTTTTTCTAGAAACTTCAGAATTTTAACTATGTCACGTAATTTTCATGAATCAGTTAAATATTAGAGGTTATTGTCGATGAATAATCAGTGATGGATGTAGCGTGCACGCAGCATGACACAACGTCGTGGATTTGGGCTTTAACACACTCATAACAAGGACTAAAGTCCTTGTTCTTACACGCTCATAACGAGGACTAAAGTCCTTGTTCTTACACGCTCATAACAAGGACTAAAGTCCTTGTTCTTACACGCTCATAACAAGGACTAAAATCCTTGTTCTTACACGCTCATAACAAGGACTAAAATCCTTGTTCTTACACGCACATAACAAGGAGTAAAGTCCTTGTTCTTACATGCTCATAACAAGGACTAAAGTCCTTGTTCTTACACGCTCATAACAAGGACTAAAGTCCTTGTTCTTACACGCTCATAACAAGGACTAAAGTCCTTGTTCTTACACGCTCATAACAAGGACTAAATACCTTGTTCTTAGTAAAAAGCTTAGTAACCGTGCGATTTTAGGGCGGCGAGCTGGATGACTGAAACGGCTTTGGTAGTTTTAGCACATAATAAACTATTAAAAACATCTTATATTTTGTTTACTTAACTATTTAACTCTGGTCCTACTCCCAAGTAAGCAAAAAACTAATAATAAAGCAGCTGGTACTGCTTCTCCTCCCGCGCAAATTATAGAAGAAATCATGTGAACCAGCAGGGTGGAGCATTACTATTTTGATTCCGGTGTCCACCTTTATTATACTACTATACAAGTTACACGTGACGTTTGAGCCCTGAGGTGGGCTTTACTTTACTACGATATACTGCGTGTAGTAGAGAGTAGTTTTTTTATTTTTTTAAGAGGGTTTTGTTTACATAGACTATGCCACCCTCATAGATACAAAACTAAGTTCCATCTACGGTTAATTGTAACTTGTTCAATTTTGTACAGCGACCTTGCTTTTTCCGATAGAGGAGAAGCAAGTATGCTGTTAAACACGCATACATGAATTAATTTAAAAAAATAAATGAAAAGCGCGCATTCATGGAAAGAATGATGGATGTAGATGAAGCAAAAGAGGTTTGTAAGGATCGTAGCTAGTAGAGATCAAATTCATAGTCTCTATGGGAAAAAGGAGATTTTCTTTTTCTCCAACTCTTAATAGGTCGCCTGGAAGAGATTGCTTTTAGTAGCATAGTCGCCTAAGTACACAATTTAATTTAGATTACACATTTGTATTCCTCTCCTAATATGGTGAAATAAATAATTTTTGTATTGTCTTCCCATTGATGTAGGAGTTTTGTTATCGTATTCGTTTCTGACACCCTTTAACAGAGCGTGATACACATCTTCAACTTTTCCACACTCATAACAATTGGAGATTCTGCAATGCCCATCAAAGATGGGCTTTCGGTGGTATATGTTTAAAATCTAATTCGTAGTTAGCTCCAGTTATTTCTAATCAAAAATACGTCGAAGAATTGAATCTAATTACATAAATACATCAACGCAAATTCAACCTTATGCCAAGGTCTTAAGGCGGTGCCAAAAGTATGTCAAGGCTCATGACGCAAATAATATGAACTGATACAAGCTCGGTTTCCTGGTGTTGCGCAACTGTCGCGCAACTGTAGCGTGGAGAGAGAAATGTGATATCAGACTAGAGGGGAGGTTGGAGAAATTGATGACGCCTATCTATTCGAATAATTTTACAACTCGTCCCGTACGGGACATTTGGGACGAATTACAAAAAAATCTAAATTTACAATATTTTCATTGTCATTGAAACTAACGTGAGATACAGACATTATGTACTAAAAACGGGTCACTCATGTGCTATTTCGTCGGGATTGCCAACTATAGTTTCGGACTCGTCAGGAGCCCATTTTCAAGGCGAGTGTGAGACGCGCGGCGGAGGGTCCCGAAATAACTGTTCTCGACGCACTGAGCGTAACAAACAAACTCATTTTCGCACTTATAATATTCGTCGGGATAATCGACTTACGGGGTTCAGATTTACACGAAGCAAATTTAAATATAAACATTCGCTACAACAGCTGGTTTGAAAATGGCGTCTTACATAAGTAGTTATCTCAGTGGCGCGGTGTGCCGCACGTTTTCGCGCGGCCTTGCGTCGGGTTCGGAGGTTGTATGAAAATTAAATTATGCAAAGATTGTGCGAGTGTTGGAGGTGGTATGTCTACAGTTCTTTATTTGCATAACTACCAGTAACTAACTTAAAATGCATAGAACAGTATATTTATCCCCGAGCCCTTTTGGGCAATATCCATACTAATATTATAAATGCGAAAGTCTTTTTGTCTGTCACTTTTCATGCTTCAACCATTGAACCGATTTGGATGAAATTTGGTATGGAGGTAGTTTGAGGCCCGGGGAAGGATAAGGGTATTCATCCCGGAAAAAAGTACAGTTTCCGTGGGATCGACATTAACATGAGTGGAGCCGCGGGCTATAGCTAGTTGTCTATATTTGTGTCGGCCCGAGGAGAGGAAAGGAGGTACATAATTAAAACTTCTATAGTCACGCCTGTGTTGTTGTTAAGCTGTGTTATTTCTTAGTAAATTTATTAAACTGCGCGAAAACTTATGATTTTTATGTAGGAAAATCTTTGATCAAATATAATGATGGATACAGTCTCATACAAATTGAAGCCTTAATAATGTCCCCGAGTCAATACATCATGCATACTTATAAACAACAACAAAAACGGTACATACTGAAAGTATATTTCCATCTTTTTTTTCACATTTTTCTGGTGCCAGTGCCACTTTTCGAGCCCGAATGGTGTATCTACCATTATATTTTATCGGAGAGAAAAATCATTCGTTTAGCGCAGTCAATCAATTTCGATCTTCTATAAGTGCCCCTTCCGAAGATTGGCGATCATTATGGCTATTGACAAATCGGGTACTCTTGAACTATTCTCTCAAATTCTTCAACCAGAGGTTTTCTTTCTTTCGGGTCTACGTTTCCCCTGAATTCTCCCTAGTATTACGAGTTGAAGAATGGGGTATCTTTCTCTTTTAATAACTAATACATACATAGTATCACGTCTTTTTCCCTTGCGGGGTAAACAGAGCCTAGGTCTATAAGACCTGAACGCCACGTTTAGCTGTTGGTGGGCATTAGGTGGAAAACTGAATCAAAATAGCTGCTAGCCGCATCGCCTATTAACTTGATTCCTCAGATTTTACCCATTCCCTCGATCGATTTTTACGATTTGCGCGGGAAGAGAAGCAGCTGGTACATTCTACGTTTTTTTCTTTTCTCCCAGACCATCGTGGAAGAGGTATAATATCAATCAGTAAATAACAATATAGAAACCAATTGTTTCGACTAAATTAATATCTGTTAAACCACACAGTTGCCTTCCTACTATGCTAATAGTACGGCTTGTGGTCGATTTGAAATAATTCCACTGGTTTCGGTTGCGTGTGCGCTGCTCTACTTTTGGCGAGCAAAAGACATCAACGGGTTCGTTCAAAATGTTTACATATGAAGTGATATTTTTAAATAACTAATTACTGAATTAGAAATGGTTTCGTAGTCGAGTGCTGTTTTAAATTTGGGAAGATAAGGTCATTAATAGATTTCGTTTCTAAATACCCAAATATTTAACGTATTTGGTGTTTTTTAAAGTGAATGAAAGATTAAGTAAGTGCTCTATTTAAATTCATAGTTTGAATAATTTCTGTTGAATGCTATGCTCTACATTTGAAAATAAAAGACATCAACGGGATCGTGTATGGTGGTTGGATGGTTTAAAATGTTTTTGTACTTATTTAGTTTGGTAGTAAGTGTAGTAATTTTAATATGGTTTGACTTATTTTTGGTGTTGTGTGAGCGCTACTCTATATTTTGGGAGCCTAGAACATCAACTGATTTCATAGCTAAATGCCAAAATATATATATCTATTAGGTTATTTTTTGTAATTTAATACTCTGTTTGAAATAATTTCGATATTATGCAGTTGTAGCCTTTGGTCTATATTTGGGAAACAAAAGACTTCAACGGGTCTGTGTCTAATAGCTCAAAATGTTTAAGTAATTAGGTATTTTTAGTACAAACGATTTTAAATATTTTGCATAATTTCTGTAGTGTGAGTGCTGCTATTCATATGGGAATCAAAAGAAGTCAATAGGTCCATGTATGCTAGTTCAAAATAGTTATTTATAAAATGTTTTATGTGATGAATGTCTTTTTTCTCGATTTGAATTTTTTGGATTTAATAGATTAGTTGTGTGAGCGATGCTGTACATTTGGGGAGCAAAAGACATCAACGAGTTTCGTGACAAGTAGTTCAAAATGTGTTTTTATGGTTTTTCAAGAGTAGTATGAAGGGCTTTCCCGTTAAAAGAAGTTACCACGTCAGGCTCTTATGTTTTCAAGTGTGTACCTATACTAATTTCGAAAGCTTCATCAGGTGTTTTTAGTCTCCACTGCAGGAGCATGACCCTCTCTGTACTACCGGAGCCATACTTGGTCAGAGCAGACAGAGGATTTGGTCTAAACTCTCCTCGCTGACCAGACGGGTTGGAGAGGTCTCATTGATGTTTAAGAGCTTTGTTTAGCCTGTATTTCCTAAGTCGCCTCTTGTTGAAGTTGTCAGATATATCTGACAAACTGACGGAAAGCCGACTTCGATGGTACGGTCACATAATGCGAAGAGACGAGGAGCACGTAGTAAGCCTTGTGCCTCCCCGAGGGTAGAAAAGGTCGAGGGCGTCTCCCTGATACCTGGTGGACTAGTATGATGAAGCTTACTAACCCACGGCCACTGCCCTGTCGTTTGCTTCCTCTAAATCCTTTTGTGTGCAGTGAGTGGGGCATTTAGGGCACGTCAAAAGGTGGCTCATTGACTGAACATTGCCGCAATCGCATGTGCTATTGCCGGAGAAACCCCACCTAACCCGGTTTTCTCGGCAATTCCCTACACCAGCCCGGAGGCGGTTCAACGATTTCCACACTGCCCAGGGGAGATTGCTACCCGGTGGAAGTTTTTCGGCTAGCGGTGAGGAGGATGGTGATTGTGGGTACAGGCTTTCCCACTGTTCAATCTGGCCTTCGGAACTTCCTTGGGTGAAAGTTCAGACTGCCTGAGAAAGCTGTTACGGCTCTTCAGTCGTGATGGTGGTGGATTATCACCGTAAAGCGAATGTCTGACATCCAGCGCCTGCCTGTACTTTTCTACGGCACAGACAACATTACGTCTTACACTAAATAATAAATAAATAAATAATAATAAATAATAAATATATACGGACAAATCACACAGATTGAGCTAGCCCCAAAGTAAGTTCGAGACTTGTGTTATGGGATACTAACTCAACGATACTATATTTTATAACAAATACATATATAGATAAACATCCAAGACCCAGGCCAATCTGAAAAAGATCATTTTCCATCTTGACCTGGCCGGGGATCGAACCCGGTCACTCCGTGTCGCAGGCAGGCGTGTTGACCACTGCGCCACGGAGCTAGACACTTGGGGACGCAATAACCAGTCTGATAACCCAAGATAGACTGTCTTGGCGCCGACTTACTAAGAGAACCGACCCTGTATAAAACAGTAATTTTCCAGGGGAAAGAAGAAGATTGGTATATGCAGTACGTGTGTGTATATCATCATATTGGGAGTGTGTGTCACGTACGTCGGGTCAAGGAGACTCGCACGCCACAATGATCGATTGTTTATCGAGCCTCTGAGAATCGGAGATGAGTGATGACGTCCGTGTTTGTGAAAGATACTACACTATCTGAATATGTCAACAATCTCAAAATGACAAATACCACCTGATTAGTTTGTTTTCAAGAATATTTAAAAATACTCGTAATATTTTTGAAAACGAACAAATTCCGTCTAATATGGTTGAGTTCAATGATGGCTGATCCATGCGTCAACTCGTGAATGGGTGCTGCTAGGGGGAACAGGTCTGCTTGGCCTCTTTGAGACTACTGTATAATACGCAATAGTCTCAGTGTAAAGATACACAAGTATAATTTAACCACAACGAATATACAACACTTATCTGAAATCTCGGTACAGTCGAGTAGATTCATCCTTCATGACGACCGACTCTGGTTGGCTGGTTGGTTGGGGGATTTAGAACAACTGACCATTAGCTGGTGAGAACAGTCGCCTGCACACCATGTGCTTTTTGTTTTTAATGATAGAAAGAAGTGACGTGCGTTTTTCGAATTCGAATGGCGACCACGTATCGGCAAGCGTCGGACACCCACCTACCAGACACCCAGACCAGGGTCGCAGCGAAACTGGATACAGGCCACTTCCAACCGGTTATTTTGGAAATCTTTGGTTGAGACCTATGTCCAGCCGTGGACTTTTTGCGGCTGATATGATGATAATAATGACGTGCGTTCTTCAGACTTTATGTTTTTGAGTTCATGTATCGAAGTATGTATTTATGTGAGTTTTTTACCTCCCAAAGCCCGGCTTAATTCGAATAAATCGTATAGTGTTTTTGTTAATAATCGTTAAATTTTTCATAAAAACTGTCGTCCCAACGTGTGTTTGTGATGTATAAGATAGTATCAGCTGCGGGGCCGAGGCAGGTCAGTTAACCCTTAAAATATATAAAACCAGAAAACGTACTTAATTGGTGCCGGAAAGACAAGCTTATAAATCAACCTCACGGGAAACGATCATGAGGTAAAACAAAAAAACGATGGATAGATGACTTGTCCGCTTTTGATAAAACTGAGAGAAAGATAGCAGCAGATAAAGCGAAATGGGAAAAAGGGAAGGCTTTTGCCCATCAATGGGACCTAAACAACTAATAAAAAAAATTATTGAGGCTGAACATAATGCGCTGAACTAAGATTTTTTTGCGGCAACAAGGAATACATTTTAGATGTACATTTTTACAATTAAGCTTATAGATAATGTGTTCACAGTTTACGAAGTATTCCATAACAAGCAAAAATCATTTAAAATATTAGTAATAAGAAGCCGAAATGTATGTACTTATTTTGTTTTTATTCATCATTTTATGTTTCTTTGTTTCTGTCCTTTAATATCTACTTAAGTATAGGTCATACCTAAAGTTAGAAAATAGGTTATATTTACTCTCACATATAATATATAAGTTATCAATCACTACAAGGTATTTATCATCCCGAGGATAAAGGCTGGTGTAGTGAGATACAGGTCCTGCTTAGTTCAGACACCAGTCTCTCAAAATCTTTTATTGTTTTCATTTTTGTAACGCCTAATGTGTTCTGTATATCAAGACTCTAGAGAAGAATAAACAATCTTGTGAGGTTAAAAAAAAATGAGAACAATACAAATAAAATCTCAAAAACGATTTCACCTTGTCTGAGCTGAGATGTACAGTGAGCAAAAAGTCATTGAAGTAATTTTAAGTATATTTTTGACTATAACCGTGTGTTTAAAGTTATTATTAACAACAATTTTCCATTATTAGAATTCTTCTCCTAATAATATAGTTGTGACTTTATTGGTATAATTTTCCTTTTACGAGAGCTAGAGTAACATAATATTTTTAAATAATCGGTTGTCAGTAAAGTAGGTTTACGGACGATAATTATACGTGAATTATACGTAGCCGTGTGGTTTCCGGCAGAATAGAATAGGACCACTCCTAGTCTTCCCATGAATGTCGTAAGAGGCGACTTAGGAAATACAAGCTAAACAAAGCTCATAAACATCAATGAGACCTCTCCAACCCATCTGGCCAGCGAAGAGAGTGTAGGACAAATCCTCTGTCAGCTCTGGCCAAGTATGGCTCCGGTGGTACAGAGAGGGTCACGCTCCTACAATGGAGACTAAAAAAACCTGGTGATGATGATGAATTATACATGATATGATAACGGTGGAAGAGACATAGATACTTCGCAAGCCGAACGCTTAGGCCGATCGTGCCTCTCTATCGCTAGTTCTGCGCTCTCGCTTGCACACTGTATGTGACACTTTTTCGGGCGTGCAGCCGACGTTCATCGATCAATAAGGCGTCAACACGTCAAAAATATTTTTTGAAGGTCGTAGTGATTATTGAAACATGCTGTTTCTTTTCAATTCGTTTACCAACACGTTCTTAACATCGTTAGGCGTTGAAAAAGTATTTTGATGTTTTCAAATCAAATGGTAAACTTTACCTGATTATATTTTAAAGTCAAAATCAACAAATAATTGTTGAAAATGAAGTTATAAAAGGACTGGCTTGACAGTGAACGTCTACAGCTTTTAAAACAATAAAACTTCTAGTGTATCTCATTTAGTGTCCAGAGACGAGTTAAAATATTGACAGCGTTTATTTCTTTCCCCTGATGTGGATTTAAAAAAGAAATGGGTAAGTCTAATGGGGATTAGAATCAGTGACATCACGCAAATGGGCCCCGTCTGCTCATCACAATAGTGTGCGTAATGTTCAAAATAGTGGACCGAGAGGACGCGCGCTTATACATACATACTATTACATCTTTTCCCCTTGTGGGGTAGACAGAGCCCAGGTCTTAAAGACATAAAAGCAACATATTCTATAAATAGCTCTCATCGTAAAATTCCTTATCTGTACCTCCCATAACGCCTGACCTCCCATTCAGCAGAGGTCACACAAACAAACATATTATTTAAGTACACAGGCAGTTGTTGGTTTTATAATAATTTTGTTTGCAAAACACTTTGCAAGATAATCTAGGTTAAGATAATATACAAAGGCATAGTACAAAAGTTATGACAGGAAGACCTCTATATCCTTCAATGCCTTAGACATGAAATATAGCCTATGTATTGCTATTTAGAAATCTTCTTCTGTAGTCAAAATGGCTATTTTTTACACTAGTCTTGACTCTTGACCAGAATTAAGGTATATATACTAGCGGCTCTCCCTGGCTTCGCCCGGTTAGATATAGGTATATAATTCTATAGCCTATGTTCAGCCGTGCGAAGCCGGGGCCGGCCGCTAGTTATTTATATCATCATCATCATCATTTCGTTCTTTAGATGTAGCCCGCGATACCTTAACTGTCAATAATTTTTTTGTCTGTTTTTTTTTATATTTGAAATAAACCTAATTGTTTGAATAGATACTTCCAAGTTTTTAGTATAATGCATCACTCAACACCTACACAAACAATCCGTACAAAAAACTTCGGTTTGAATCTCAGTAAAAGGTTTGTCGGTCCATCCAAGTTATGTTTTTATTTTCTGTCGGAACAAAAACAAAGCAATCAATACACACGTGTATACAGGGTGATTATTAAACTTAGTTCCGTACCATAACTTATTATTATAGACATAATGACAATGCTTAATAAGCTTTTTTATCTCGGGGTCAGGGTGGGTTATTATCGTTCAATTGTAATAAAATTATACATCAGAGGAGTATTTCCGGAAATTGCACTCTCGTCCTTACTAATATTATAAATGCGAAAGTGAGTTTGTTTGTTACGCTTTCACGCCGTAACTACTGAACAGATCATCATGAAATTTTGCATACAAGTTATTTGGAGTACGGAGAAGGACATGGGCTACCTTTTGCCCGGGAAAAAGCCCGAGTACTATTTCCGAGGGATCGACATTGACGCGGGCGGAGCCGCGGGCGAAAGCTAGTATATAAATAACATAGCCGTGTGGTATCCGGCAGAGTAGAATAGGACCACTCCAAGTCTTCCCGTGGATGTCGTAGAAGGCGACTTAGGAAATACAAGCTAAACAAAGCTTATAAACATCTGAGAGATCTCTCCAACCCGTCTGGCCAGCGTGGAGAGTGTAGGCCAAGTCCTCTGGCTGCTTTGGCCAAGTATGGCCCTAGTAGTACAGAGAGGGTCGTGCTCCTGTAGTGGAGACTAAAAAGGACCTGATGATGATGATGATGATGATGATGATGAATAAATATTTAGTTAATTATTAGAGATTGTAAAAATACAGACCTTGACTTAGATAATTCTACAACCAGACATACTACTGACACCATACGTTCATAGGTTTCAAAACATCAAACGCTGCATCATGGTTTATGCAATCAGCGTTCGGAGAAAACGCGACGCATACGAACACACAGTTCAAGGTTGAAGAAAACGGTCGCCCGGTGACCATTGTTTCTTTAATTTAAATGTTACTTTATAATTATTTCTTTACATTCTTAGAATCCATCGCAGCGAACTGTGTATTACACATTTTTCTCTTATTCTTTTTTAAACTTTTACGCTTTAAACACATATTTATGTATATAAACGGGACTTCTCGTTGCCACCACGATGGATGTAACTCCATTGAAACGTCAACGGAAATAAATAATAAAAAGGTTCGTGCTAAGTCCCGTTTATATACATAATTATGCATTTTTCTCTTGTTTGTTAGTTCTGGGACTTTGGAAATTTCATTTTCTATGAGTAACCGGTCGGACGATGGTTGTCAAGATGTGTGTACACGTGTTTGGGTCTCAATCTAGCTCTAAATGTTGACAATTTTTAGAATACGCTTTCATACTATATAATTATTACCTGTTGTGTTTGCCTTATAACTAAATAAATAAAAGAAAAGATGTGTTTATAAATCAAAAAATAAATAAATCAAAGTTAGTAAAGGAAGAAGTGATTACCGGAATGAATTGAAACTATTTTATGTAATGGTATGTTAAGTCCGTTTTGTTTGTTGTTTTTCGTGTGTGTAAGTGGCCAACACTGGTGTCAGATTTTTCAAGCTGCCTAAAGGCAACTGACATAGCTTAACGACTGCTATCTATGCTATCTATGAAGAACAACTTTTCTCTTAGAGCATACAAGCGGGGTGTTTTTGAACTTTCTAGAAATATAAATTTCGAAATCAGGAGCATCCATAGATTATAAAAACTTAAGGTAAAAATTTTCCTTGCTAAAAGTTTTTCACACTTTTTCTTCAAATGATTTTGTTTTCCCAAAATCGAAAACTTTGCTCAAAATTTAGACATTAATAGGTTTAAATAAATAAATAAATCATTTATCAAACAGTGGATGGAAGTAGCAGACATGTAGGTCTGAATACGTAAACGCGGGATTGGTTAAGCTAATTTTCCTATCCTGTGGAAAAATTATTAGTTTAACCATTCCCTGGCTTACTCATCATTTCTGTTAAATTGACTAACTAAGGTTAATGATAACAGTTTTTCTAGTTAATGGCGCTTAATGAGTCATATGACGTTATTTCCCAGCTATTCAAGTGTCAAACTTGACGTTGGTATTGACAGTCTAAAATTATAAAACTTAATTACGAAAGCAGACTAGACCGCTATTAAGTCCAAGTACATTTGGGTATGTATAATTTGATGGTCAAATCTGATTTATTATTGAATGTTCAAAGTTCATTTTTTTGTCGGTGAACAACAAAAAGCACAGTTTCTTTTAGTGAATTCAGCTTTAAATAAAGTTTTGTGCCTGCTTATTTTTAGCATCATAATATTGTATTATCAGCCGAGTTATTTAAGGTTCTAATTTTGGATAGCTTACTTCAGAAGGCGAACGATTTTTCCATATAAACATTAAACAAATAATGTTTATATGGAAAAATCGTTCGCCTTACGAGCAGTTGCCCGTTCACAGACTCATGGCATGCAACATGCATAACTTCACAATTAAAAACAGGTCGCTCAGGTGTTATTTCGTCGGGATTGCCGACTATAGTTTTGGACCCCTCAGAAGCCTATTTTCAAGGCACGCACGGCGGTGGGTCCCAAAAATTGGCTCATGAGTCCGAAAGTATAGTCGGCAATGCCGACAAATTAGCACGAGTGACCCGTTTTAGCACTTAATAATAGCTTGTAAAAGATTATTGCATCAATCTACTCGTGTAGTTTCATCGGTAAACAAAAATGCTGTTTTCGTGATTACATATATCAGCTTTTAAAAATAGTTTATTTGTATTTGGTATGACCTTATGTATATTAGCCAGGTAGGTAATTACTACCACATACTTTGATAACATTGTTTGATTGCGTACCATGTTTAAGTAGAGATTGGATATTCGGATGAAAATATATCTAAATTTCAGAAGTTGGCTATTATGGAAAGCACTTTTTTGATTTTATGTCATCAAAATTATTTTTCTTCTAAAGTTTGACGCAAATGACAGGTGCCCTGTTCCAACGTAGTGGTTGTTTTTTTCTACTTTTACTGTAAGTGACTTTTGACGAAGCAAAACCAACCTAATGGGTAGTAACAGTATGAAAATCAGGCCTAATAAGCTTCACGTTATATAAGTATTTGTAAGTGTACGATTTAAATTGCAATTATACCCAAATAATGGGATGTTATGTAATTCATCATCATCATAATCAGGTCTCTTTAGTCTCTACTGCAGGAGCATGACCCTCTCTGTATTACCGAAGCCATACTTGGCCAGAGCAGACAGAGGATTTGGCCTACACTCTCCTCGCTGGCTAGACGGGTTGGAGAGGTCTCATTGATGTTTATGAGCTTTGTTTAGCTTGTATTTCGTAAGTCGCCTCTTATGACCTCCATGGGAAGACTACGACTGTTATTTACTTAAGAATACAATATTTTAACGAGTCGCTTCTGTAATATATGAGCAAAAAATTTACTTTAGCTATATGCATCCGATTATTCGATCTGTATAAGTGTGTGTAGGGTAGTGATGTATAGAATGTTTTTTTTAGCATTGCGCAAAGCAAAGCGTCATTCTGATTTTCATTATAATTCATATTCGCAATTAAATAACATTCGCAAATAATAATAAAAAAATTGCGAATGCGAATGCGCATATACAAAAATGTGCGAACATTCGCGAATGCGAATGCGAATATTCTTTACATCACTAGTGTAGAGTGTGTGTGTAGTGAAGTATTTGTATCTAAAACAGACTCGTGTGTGAGGGAGCATCGCATTCTTTGCTATTCTCTGCACGTGATCGGTGGGCACGCTCGTTCTTGGCTACGTGACCTTTGCATCGCGCGAAACGTTCAGGTATTCGATTGATTCGATGGAGAAATAGAGACCAATGGAAATCTGTCTTCACGATACGTATATGCATGTTAATTTTAATGAACATTTGAAGAACAAATATCTTTTTAAATTACACTGATTATAACTAACTATATACATATAAAGATGAAGTGAAAATAAAAGCACTAGAAAAAATATCTTCGAAATCTTGGCCGTATGGCATGGTAGCAAGAACGCTGGCTGCGTTCCCCCCACAGCTATGCTAATCCGTTGGGCGAAAAAGCAGCCAGCCCTCTTATCACTGGCAGCCGGCCGACATGAGCCGTGGGGCAATCTCTTTAAAGAATCCCCTCGCGCTGGGTCCCCAAGGTCCTAAAGTCCCTACGCTAAACGGCACAAATATATAATCCTCAGCTAAGGTTGCATACTTGTGAACATTTTAATTCCTAACTAATATTATAAATGCGAATGTGAGTTTGTTTGTTACGCTTTCACGTTGTAACTACTGAACGGATCATCATGAAATTTTGCAAAAAAGTTTTCTGGAGTGCGGAGGACTATTATCGAAAAAGTACTGTTCCCGAGGGAACGACGTTAACGCGAGCGAAGCTGCGGGCGAAAGCTAGTGGATTCTAAACCAAGAATAATGTATTATACAAACAATAATTAAATAAGTGATGATTAAACATCAATAAAACAAAAGAATGCCGTGATAAGGACAACGGTATTAAAGATCGTCTTAATAATAAACTGAGATGCAAAGATGGACAGCCAAGGGCAAAGATTGAGGACAGTAAAGTGGAACGGATGTACCATTGAACAGAAATATTGGTCACCAATAGCCAATCGTTGAGGTTGTTTTGAACTTTCGCATTTTAAACACATAATTATTTATTTTAACGCGACTTAGCACGCACCTTTTTTATAATTATTTCCGCGGATGTTTCTGTGGGAGTTACATCCTGCGCGATTACAGCTAGATTCAACGACGATGGATGTAACTCCATAGAAACGTTAGCGGAAATAAATATGTGGTGGAATAACGGTTTTACGTGCGTTAAACTAATCCTAACTAATATTATAAATGCGATAGTGAGTTTGTTTGTTTGTTACGCTTTCACGTTGTAACTACTGAACCGATCATCATGAAATTTTGCATACACGTTATCTGGGGTACGGAGAAGGACAGCACATTTTATCCCGGGAAAAAGTACTGTTCCAGAGGGATCGACATTGACGCGGGCGGAGCCGCGAGCGAAAGATAGTAAAATATAATTAGCTAGCTGTCGCCTGTGGCTCGGCCCGTGTCAATGTTGATCCCTCAGGAACAGTCCTTTTTCGCGGAAAAAAATGTAGACTATAATCTTCTGCGTACCCCAGACAACGAGTATACAAAATTTCATGACGATCGGTTCAGTAGATAGGGTGTGAAGGCGTAACAAACAAAGTCACTTTCGCATTTATAATATGTATTATAGTGAGGATCAACATCATCATCATCAGGTCTTTTTAATCTCCGCTACAGTAGCATGACCATCTCTATACTACCGGAGCCAAACTTGGCCAGAGCAGACAGAGAATTTAATGAGACACTCTCTTCGCTGGCCAGACTAGTTGGAGAGGTCTCATTGATGTTCATGAGCTTTGTTTAGCTAGTATTTCCCAAGTCGCCTCTAACGACATCCATGGGAAGACTTGGAGTGGTTCTATTCTACTCTGCCGGAAACCACACGGCATTATAGTAAGGATAGTCAATATGTATGACTATGTTTGTTGAAAGTTGAATATGAATGTAGTTTTGTATGATGTGTATTAATTTTAATTTTGTTTGTTCCAGGTGAGTTCAACTTAGTGAAGATTACATTTGGTAAGATGGTGGAGTGAAGAATTGCTTGACGCGTTGAGTTGTCCACATGCAACGTGCTAAACATGAGGTTCTCGGTTTGAATCTTAGCCAGCTAGCCTTACCCGCAAGGGCCCTGTAAAACAGTTTGTTTGTTTTAGCTTTTTGGCATAAACATTCTAGTAGACTTATCATTCTACTTACTACGCATTTGTCTTTTTCGTTTGTCCGTTATTCTCTGCAAGTTGTCGTAAATATTAAATACATGATAAATATATACCGAAAAATCACACAGATTAGAGCTAGCCCCAAAGCAAAGAATATACACTACGCAAACCCAAAGTAAGTTCTCGAACTTTTTGAGTTAGTATCTCATAACACAAGTCTCGACTTGTGTTATGAGATACTAACTCAACGATGCTATATTTTATAACAAAAACTTATATAGATAAACATCCAAGACCCAGGCCAATCTGAAAAATATCATTTCCATCTTGACCTGACCGGGGTTCAAACCCACGACCTACGTTGTGACAGCCTTGCGTGATGATAACTAGGCCACACAGGTATTTTAAACTTTAAAAAGTAAACCCCAACATGATAAAAAAACCTTTATGGTAAAAAGTTTTTTTTACCATATTGGGGTTTACTTTTCATTCAACTTTTCATATTTTTTCATCTGACCTAGCTACCTAGTTATTTACTAGCTTTTGTTACCATCATTGCATGATAATTTCAACTTGTGTGAATTCAACAAAAAACATAATATAACAACATCCCACCATAATTATTTCGCAAGCAAACCTCAAATTAAACATTACATAAACGACTCGCACTTGACCAATTTACATTAAAAAGTAAAGTCGGTCATACAACCTGCCATATCGGTATCTAGGCAAGAATGCGGCCACATCCGAATTCTTATATAACAGACTTTAGTTAGATCAAATATTGACTTGATATTTGCAAAGATTTGACCACTATATTTGATGTGTTAATAGAAGACATCGATATTACGAGTAGTACTAAATATCTTTTACGCTGAACTGGAGGAGGGGAAGCGGAGACATGGCGGACAGCTCTTTCGGTACAAGGATGTTCTGAAGTGTCATATGAAGAGATGCAATATAGAGCATTCCCAGTGGGAACGTTTGGCAGCACAGCGGCCAGAATGGCGCAGGGTGATCAATACCCACGTACGCGACTTCGAGGATTAGCGTAAAGCTGATCTCCATGCTAAACGCGACCATGTAAAGGCCCGTCCACCTGCTGCCATTTTTTATAATTATGAGGACGGCGTACTTACGTGCCCTCAATGTGCACGGGAGTTCGCCGTAAAGATGGCTACATTAGCCATCTTCGGGCACACCAGCGCCAAAACACCAACTAGGAGTCCAAAGTGGTCGCCATGACCGAAATCGGTCGGACTAATCATCATCGTCATCAGTACAAAATACGAGTACTTTATTAATTTATGTATCTAAACTTGTACCTAAATCTACACTTCTGCATCCGATTATAAATTCTTTCACCATTAGAATCCTACATTATCTTTGATGAAATACATACTTATAAATAAATAAACATACGGACAAATCACACAGATTGAGCTAGCCCCAAATTAAGTTCGAGACTTGCGTTAAGGGATACTAACTCAACGATACTATATTTTATAACAAATACATATGATACACATCCAAGACCCAGGTCAATCTGAAAAAGATCATTTTTCATCTTGACCTGGCCGGGGATCGAACCCGGGCACTCTCGTGTCGTAGGCTGGCGTGTTGACCGCTGCGCCACGGAGCTAGCCAACTTATTATATTATTATATTATAGACTACGAAGCGTTACTTTTGTGTAATTTTCATAGGTATTTCCGACTCGAGCTGCAGTTGTCTCTATCGCACTCTGCGGGGATTGCTTGGGCACACAGCGCGACAGCAATAGATTTTACCACGATTTTACAAATACCTATTTTTCAATTCTCTCGAGCGCAGTGTTTCCTCTTGAAGTCAAAAGTCTTGGTTTATATAAGTCGCATAAACGCGTTGACATCACACAAATAAAAATCCTCAACGCAAAAAGTTGTTTTTTTATGTGTTGCCATAAATTATAGACATTAGTATGCAAGGCGGATTTTATGTTTTTTTCGTTAACTGTCAAAATCGGCCTTTAACACCTGTTCCGAGATTAACACGGAACTTCATATTTTTAAGTAATTTAAATTGCCTAATATAAATATAGCGTGCACTTAGAGTACGTCTGTAAGACGCCTCTCTATTTTGAGACTCGATCATGACCCACATCGTTGCATAATAGCGAAAATTATCAGTCGTTTAATGTGACATAATCGTGAAGCAACGCTTACGTCAGTTAGGGTACGTTTACACTCACTAGGAATCACAAACTTTGTCGGCAGGTGTGGTAATGCCTTTATATCTTCTATAACATAACAAAACGCAGACTGAAGTTGAAATGAACTGTGACATGAACATGGGGTATTATTTTTAAACGAGTGAACACTTGTCTTCGAACGATTTTTGAATGAAAAAACCGCTCGTTTGCAAACGGCGCAATTTAAAAAATCGTACCCATGATCGTTAACCATCGCTAAAGTGAGATAGGAAGCGTTTACTTTGTCACTTATTTCATCAGCGCATGTGAAAATGCCTTTAAGTCATCGAATTGTTGATTTGTCTATAACATAATAAAACGCAGACTAATGTTAAAATTCTCAGATACAATCGTGAAGCAACGCTTACGTCAGCTAGGGAGCATTCACACTGTCTAACTATACATGTATTAATCTTGAGGCAGCTTGAAAAATCTGATGTGTGCAATAAAAGTCTTGGTAGGGCCTCATACGCTACAGGCAAAATTCAACACCTTACCTTACAAGCAGGTGAGGTGCTCGTCTTCCGTCCTATATCATAAAAAAAAAACAAAAATAAGTTTTTCGAGTCTTTTCAAAAGATGTATATAACTTTCTTTTCATTTTTAAGGTAAACTTTGAAGCTTCAGCCCTCGTATCATGGCACGCGCTACAGCGTTTATCGCCATCTTGTTTTCCGTAATATCAAAAAGCGAGATGTGGATAGTTTAGCGCGCTAAAAACGGCGTCGCGGGTGCCATGCTCCGGGCGCTGGAAGCGGCAAGTGTCGCATATGAAATGACACCGCGTCGTACGAATGACGCGACAGTTGTCGCTGTCATTCGTACGAAATACATCAAGT
The DNA here is from genome assembly GCA_947532085.1 of Elegia similella. Taxonomy (NCBI): domain Eukaryota; kingdom Metazoa; phylum Arthropoda; class Insecta; order Lepidoptera; family Pyralidae; genus Elegia; species Elegia similella. The sequence continues at coordinate 18,391,309 of OX383947.1, forward strand.
TTTGCCTCTTCAATATTTAAGAGCTAAATGCAAAAAATACGTTTACGGAGACGCGGGGCGATGGGCAACTACCGAAATATGAAAAACCCATCTATACATATTCACCACATATGAATACGCATCATAATATCCACATACATATGGATATTTTGATGCGACAAGGAAGTCATACATATGTTTGAGATTTTGACAACACGCTTCCTACACGCACCGCCCCTCCGTTAATGAAGTCTCCGTTTTTTTGTTACTTGTCATTTATTGTAATTTTCGAAGGAAATCTTCTATTCTTCCATTGGACAGATTTTACCTTATCGACTTCATTTTATTAGGGTTCCGTACCCTAATGGTGCCAAAAACTGACCTTTATACTTGTATATATGGAGGTCAGTGGTGGTCTAAGCCTCCGATGTCCGACCGTACGTCTATCTGTCACAGTAATGTATCTCTTCAACTGGAATTTTCCATAATGTGTACATCTATCGCCACTATTACCTATATCAAATAATAAAAATATTACTTATTTAAAGGTAGAAAAGAAAAATAGAATGTACCAGCTTTTCCCGCGCAGATCATAAAAGCCGATTGAGGGAATGGGCCAAAATATCAGGAAATATATTAGTAGGCGATGCGGCTGACAACTCATCACTATTTTGATTTCGTGTTCCACCTTATGCCTACCAACATGGTAATGCTAGACTTTGACTTGACTCTGACTACCCCGCAAGGGAAAAAGATGTGATAGTATATATGTACTAGCAGTGCCCGCGACTTCGTTCGCGTATATTTTATGTAATGTTTGTATGGGGGTCTAATTATTTAAAAAAAATAAGTAGTCTATCCTGTGCCCTGTACGCTTAAATGTATATCTACCAAGTTTCATAAAATTCAGTTAATTTGTTTATGAGTTATGGAGAACACACATACATACATAGAGAAAAAAAGTCTAAAAATCCTCAATTTAGTTTCTGTATCATGTATAAAGCTTATATAGCGCCATGACCAACCCTTACAGATTTATTATTAGTATAAGCGCGTGTCCTCTCTGTCCACTATTTTAAACATTGTGATAAGCAGACGAGGCCCATTTGCGTGATGTCACTATACTGATTTTAGAATCAGTATAGTGACATTAGTCCCCACTAGACTTACCCAATCGAATAATTTTGTATTCGTTAGCAATATGTAAACCCTTGGTCACAGTCTGGTAGTAATCGAGGCGGCGGAAAACTAGTTCTGCAGTAGCCTAATTCAATTCAATTGTTCGTGGTTACACTGTGTGAAAATATGATGTTACAATTTTGAATGTAAGTCATGTTTTGATTTAATTAGTCTAGTTAAATGTACTGTGTTATGATAGCAGTCTTATGTGTGTCTTGTGAAGTGTTATTGTGTCAAGTTAAATATTAAGAGCCGTGTTTCTTCTACGGCTCTCCTCGTTTCTGATTTGATCGAGCTTAGCTCTCTCATAGCTCTTTGAGCGACCTTGAGCTTTCTTATGAGGCCCATAGTAAGAAACCACGTTTCGGACCCGTAAGTCATCACTAGTAACAAACATTGGTCGAATACTTTCAACGTTAAGCACTGAGGTATTTTGGTCTCTTTCTCTCGTGCTCTCGTTTTTTTCCCACTTGTCTCTCCTGCATGCAGTCACCTCTAGCGGTTTTCTTAATAATCATTTGAGTTTCTTTTCACGTCCATCTTTTACAAGGTGCTTAACTTCATTACATTCTCATAATACTAAAATCATAATGAATCATTAGCGTTGCATAGGTATATTCTCAATTGAAGAATATATTAGATAATAATGGCTGATTATAAAATGATACCGGTTTGAGTATGATCGTTAGTTGATGTCATGTCAAGAATGCCATTTGATATTTTATTGTTTGACGGAGGATTATATAATTTTCAAAAGAATGAAGTCTTGTTAATATATTGGCTTCAGCTGCCTAAAAAATATCATCATCATCATCAGGGCTTTTGTTTTTAGTCTCCATTACAGGAGCACGACCCTCTCTGTACTACTAGAGCCATACTTGGCCAGAGCAGCCAGATTACTTGGCCTACACTTTCCACGCTGGCCAGACGGGTTGGAGAGGTCTTTTAGATGTTTATAAGCTTTGTTTAGCTTGTATTTCCTAAGTCACCTTCTACGACATCCACGGGAAGACTTGGAGTGGTCCTATTCTACTCTGCCGGAAACCACACGGCAATAAAATATATTTATTATTAATTACACAACGTCGGTCTTCAGGTCTTATAGACCTAGGCTCTGTCTACCTCGTAAGGGAAAAAGACCGGATACTATGTATGTATGTATACATAATATAATGAATGAAACAACGTGAATGGGTGTCATCCTTCTTACTGCCCGTTGGTTGCAGACATGGAAACAGGAACGCACCCCCGGCTTCTACTTGCTTTTCCCCCATTCATCCCAGTGAGAAGTACCCCAATACGTTTAATTCCCTTCCTAAATCCAGCAAATTCCTATCCTTTCCCAGCCTAAAAATGCTTGCGACGGGCAGCAGCGTCGGAAGTACAAGACGCCCAAGAAACTGCGCTCGCCAACCCGGGTACCAAGCGTAGCAAGTATGGCAATATCCTCCCATCAAAGAAAGAGATCCTTGGGAGAGGCCCGTGTCCAGCAGTGGACATTTTGCGGCTGTAATAATAAAATGAATTAAACTACGCTCTATTTTATTTTAACTAACACGCTTATCGTGGCCTTGCTCTGTATACCCTGTAATTTACACCGTGTAACAAAATGGGGGTTACAATACATAAGGAACATGATCAGCCCATGATATTGAACAACTTTCTCTAGGGGACATACATCGAAATACGAAAAAAAAAACGTTCTCCCATACAAAATGAGAAATCCGCATCGACTTTCCTTTATTAGGGTTCAGTACCTCAAAAGGAAAAAACAGAACCCTTATAGGATCATTTGGTTGTCCGGCTGTCTGTCTGTCAAGACTCTTTTACTCAGGAACGCGTAGAGGTATCAAGCTGAAATTCATATCAAGTACTCAGGTCTAGTGTTCCTTGAAGCTGTGAAAAATCGAACTTCTAAGCCAACGAAATCAAAAGAAACAGCTGGTTATGCCGCAAATTTTCGTGTTTTTTCGACATTCGCAAGGGAATCAAAACCTACAGAGTACTTCCCGTGAACTAATATTTTTTAAATTTGGTACGAAGCAATATCTTATAGCACAGATAAAGGGAAAATAGCGAAAAGCATTAATTTTGAGTTACCTCATATAATAAAAATATTTTTAATAATGTCAAACTTATCATATTTAATGTACGGGACTCTTAGTGCGCGAGTCCCACTCGCACTTGGCTGTTTTTTTTTATTTCTTTATTTATAGCTTACATGTACATGATAACAATGGGAGTTGGCGAATATAGTGTTAGTAAGTACTTTCCATGGAAAGTATAATTTTTTACGTATTTTGTGCTTTGGCCTCTAGGGGCCAATGTCATGTTTAATATCATGGGATAATTAAGTATTGTTACACGTTGAATATGCCGTGACCAGGTCTTAGAATCGATCACGTCATAATACGACCGACTAATTCTTGAAGTGTTCGTATCTCATGAAATGGAAAATAACTGATGCCCACTCATTGATTAATTAGCGTGTGACGATACGAACAGCAACGAACACACGACTACTTTAATAATAATATGCTAAACATTAGTGATCCTATCGTGAAATGGTTGCACTATCCACCGTTAGATGCGTCGATATCGGTTTGTTATTGTGATGCATATGGCGGCGGACAATCATTGTTCGCGCCTATCTATCATTCGCGTACGATGAGGATCCTCCGGAGACACCCGAAAGCTGTCGAAGACCGCGCGGCCCGCGGACCTTACTTACCCTCAAACCGCCGGCGTGTGCGCATAAATAATTCTACCTATGTACTAAAGCTGTAATCCTCGTATTGTACCATATCTCTCAAAATTTATATTATACTAGCTGTTGCCCACACACAGGAAATACAAACTAAACAAAGCTTATAAACATCTAAGAGACCTCTCCAACCCGTCTGGCCAGCGTGGAAAGTGTAGGCCAAGTAATCTGGCTGCTCTGGCCAAGTATGGCTCTAGTAGTACAGAGAGGGTCGTGCTCCTGTAGTGGAGACTAAAAAAAGAAGTCCTGATGATGATGATGATATTTTTTAGGCAGCTGAAGCCAATATATTAACAAGACTTCATTCTTATGAAAATTATATAATCCTCCCCGCGACTTCGTCCGCGGCAATTTCTGTTATTATGATTAGTTAGTTTTTATATTAGTATAGATGAATAATTTTCCCCCGTTTTCAAAACTTTTTTTTTTGGTGCTTTGCTCCTATTGGTCGCAGCGTGATGTTTTATAACCTAAAGCCTTCCTCAATAAATGGACTATCCAACACAAAAAGAAATTTCCAATTTGAACCAGTAGTTCCTGAGATTAGCGCGTTCAAACAAACAAACTCTTCAGCTTTATAATATTAGTATAGATAACCAGCAGTTCAGTATATATAGTCCATTTTATTTATCACCACACGAAGGACCCCAAGAATCATTCTGATAAATGAGAACGTAACACTAAAATTTGCATTCTATGAATATAGGTAAACAGGCTTGTTCTAACCACAACTGTTTTTTAAGACATACAGTTTTAACAACTTCGATTTTTTATCAAACATGACATCACGGAAACTCTACATTAATTATAAGGCCAAACGTGAATTAATATTCATCAGTTGGTCCGCAAGGAAAACGTGATTTAGACGTGACATGGTCATGGCTGAAATTCAACCATTTTAAAAAACGATCGGCCACTCAATTCTGAGACCTGACCACGACCACGACATACAGCGTTATTAGTAACTCTAAACTCTGAGCAGCAGAATCCCTAATAGCAAATAGAATTCCGAGAAAAAAATGTGATAAACAAAAAAAAATGTCTCCCATACAAAGTCGCTGATCAAATGGTCGAATTCCTATGGGAAGTCTATTTTTTTATTTTATGTGTATTATAATTGTAGAATATTTTCTACACTCAAGTTTGCAACTTGACCTATCCAGGCTAAAAAAAAAGTCGATTGACTTAAAAACTATGCATCATAGAGAGCTCAAATTATTCTCAAACGGTAGGTAATTTAGTATTTTTTTAAACATACCAAAAAGGTTGCCAGAAAGCTCAGGCCAATCCGAAAAAGATTATTTTCTATCTTGACCTTACCAGGGATTGAACCCGGCAACTCCGGTGTAGCAGCCTGGCAAAATGACCATTAGGCCTCGCCTTCTGAATGGCCTAATAACAGTGACTTGGAAATACTTATCTATCTCTCTTTTCCCCTGCGGGATAAACAGAGCCTAGGTCTGTAAGACCTGAAGGCCACGTTAAGCATGTTGGTGGGCATCAGATGCAAAACGGAATCCAAATAGTGATAGGTTGCTTTCCGCATCGCCTATTAACACGAATCCTCAGATTTTACCCATTCCCTTGATCGGCTTATACGATCTGCGCGGGAAGAGAAGCAGCAGGTATATCGCTCTCTTTTAATATAAATGCGAAAACATGTCAAAGAAGATGGTTCTAACTCCTTCACTCAAAAACAGCTGGATGGAATTTAACAAAACTTAACAAAATTTTAGCTGAAACATAATAGCAAACCCAAAAAGCTAGTTTTTACCAAACTGGTGTATATTATCATTTTCTTTGACCAAACTGCCTTCTAAACATTTTCATTGGGTGTAGAGTAGACGTGCCGACAAAACTATGCGCGGCTCAAGTATTCTAGTTATGCAATAACTTAATGAATCACGAGTTGACTAATAGTGAAATGTGGACCTGCGCAAACTGGTTCTCTTGCGAAGAGTAATTTTAATATCACCGACCCGCCCCCCTTCCTTGGGGCATAACTGAGGTACATACGTAGAACTTTAGAAAGAAGGAGCAGCCAAGTTCAACCGCTGTTCGCGACTAAGTTCCTTTATATTAAAGTCAATAGTTTTTATTCAAAAGTTGTATCAAATATGTATCTGTTTTTGAAGGTAATATTTCTATTTTTTATATTTTGTAATAAATGCAAAATCGAAATACTACCAGCGTTTCGGGACGACCACTTACTGACGGGAAGAATGTGCACGAAAGAAACTCAATCCAGACTTGGTACCTATGTGCATGATGAAGGGCACTATAATATTAGCTGTAGATCCCACGGGAACAGTAGATTTTAAAGGATGAAATGTTCCCTATGTCCTTTCCCGGGCTTTCAACTACCTCCATATCAAATTTTAACGCAATGGTTTAATAGTTAAGGTTACAGACAGACAGAGTAACTTTCGCATTTATAATATTAGTAAGTATGCATTTGAATTCAAAAAGAGCAATATGGTAAAACAACATTTGAGAAATTCGTTCAATGTCATGGACTGATCATGCCCCATAATATTATTTTATCATTGCATTATACACTGTATACTACAAAATATCTAACATTTTTGTATATAATATAAACAATCTCTTATATATATGTATAAACAAAATCTTGTGATCATGGTTGAAATTTGAAGTAATAATGCAATGAGCCTATTAATGTATCCTTTACACTTTCAGACTTAGGTTTTGTCTACCTTCTGATATTTAAGACGATTATAATAAAAAAAAAAGAGCACCTTGATTTGACCAAAAAAGAGTAAAATTAAAAAAAAAGGTTGAGACAGGCAAAATAAGAAAAAGCGACAAGATCTCACAATAAATCAAGAAGATTCGTACATCCTCCAAAACAATTGACGTGTTCACGCACATACTCTCAATTAAAACGTGAGTTTCAACGTTTATTTACTAACAAAATGGCGACACAATGGGCTTCCTGCTTTAGTTCTCAGCGGCGTTACGTGTTGTGGGAGAAAGTGAGCATCTGTCTGGTACACTTACGAGACAATTACTATAACACATCTCTCATCGCAGTGTCTGCCAAATATTATAGTAGGAATGCTGTCGTAATTGTGCCCGCCGGGCCACAGAATTATTATAAATATCGGATATTTATCTATACCTCTGTATTTATTATAAAATATACCGTTGAGTTAATATCCTACATAACACAAGTCTTGAACTTTCTTTGGGGCTAGCTCAATCTGTGTGACTTGTCCCTCGAGAGTCATCAGCAACATGCTTCGTCAAGTGTTCACAATATGCTTCGTCAAAAACATAGAGAAAGTATCCACGGAACGTTTCGTCAAAAGGTGCATAGATAAATATATATCCGCAACATACTTCGTAAAAATTTTTAGTCTAATAGGCTGCCCCGGGTCGTCCCTGGGCCAAAGGTTCCCATTATACTGGCCGCATTACCTCGCCGCTTTGTCCCTATATATTTACTTAAATAATAATGTACAGAACGGATACTCGCAACATTCCCCGCAATAGGCAACAGAGAAAAAAAGAGAAAAAGAAGAAGATATAGAAATTTTATCATATAGCCCTTCAGGCGAGTAGGCGATCAATACTGTTGAAAAGAGTTTCTTTCGGCGTTTTCTTCTCTGTAGTGGTCAGTTCCAAAACGCTAGTAGTCTGTAGCTTTTGAACGTTAATAATTAATAAAATAAATATTTTTCAGTAAATAACATGATTTTAAATGAGATTTGACGTGAAAAACCAATTTTGCCTGAAAAGACCAATTTTGTGAATAAACGTTTTAATTTTTAAGTGAAAATTCTGCACTTTTTTGGTAGTTGTTGACATTCAACAAGGTAATTGTAGAATAACTATTAAAAACGAGATTTTTAATAAAAAAAAAGCGGCTAGACTACACAACTAGTCGTGTATTTTAGGTGAAAACTTGTTAAGCGGAGTTGTGCACTTTTTAGGATGAGAAAAAAAAACACGTGACCTGATTGAAAATTCGTTAGACGGACACGTGACGTACGAGAAGTAATATCCCCATCTATTTCTGTGTTTGTGCAACCCTTTTTTTTTAATTTTAAGGTTTCGTCCGTTCCCGCACCTCCCCCCGTTCTTGGATGTATTTGCTAGCTTAGAAAACAGGGTAAGTTGCTACTCGCGTCGCGTCTTGCGCAACGTCGAAAAAAAATCGTCAAATGATATATACGGACAAATCACACAGATTGAGCTAGCCCCAAAGTAAGTTCGAGCCTTGTGTTGTGGGATACTAACTCAACGATACTATATTTTATAACAAATACATATATAGATAAACATCCAAGACCCAGGCCAATCTGAAAAAGATCATTTTCCATCTTGACCTGGCCGGGGATCGAACCCGGTCACTCCGTGTCGCAGGCTGGCATGTTGACCGCTGCGCCACAGAGCTAGTCAAAAATGATGAACTCTTTAACGCAGAGTCACCGTAAACAAATTCTGTAAACAAAACCTTGTCACATAAACTAATAACATCTCTATCTATTACGGGGTACACAGAACTAATGCCATAAAACCTACGGGCCATGTTTAGAGTAATATTAGTTTAAACTACACTTTAAATTTTTATCACTTATTTCACTACGATTATAAGTAGTTAACACAGAAAATAAATATACATACATACTACCACGTCTTTTCCTTTGCGGCATAGATAGAGCCTTGCCACATTAAGCATGTATAGAATAAATAAAAAAGGGATATATATATTCGTCTAATTGCATAATTTTATCAAGTAACTGATCAGACAAAGGCGGCTTTACCGACGTCAGCAAACGTGCTCTGTGACTCACGCATTGTGTGCAGAAGTGCAGCGTCGCATATTAGTTATCACGTATATGCACATCGATTGTATGGATCTAGTGACTACTCTTATTAAATTAAGAAATAAAATATGGTGAAAAAATTTAAGTCTATGTACGACTTACGCTCTTCCAACTGATTTCGGCGCCGAGGTTAGAACAGGCGGTGGCTCAGTTGGAAGAGCGTAAGTCGTACAGACTTAAATTTTTTCACCATATTTTATTTCTTAATTTAATAAGAGTATATCAAAATAGCATTGTGAATGCAAAATATGTATAAACAATAAAAAAAATTAAAAAAAAATCTAGTGACTAATTGTTCTTAGGTGCCTATTTTTCACAATCGAAATAAGGGTACAGATGGGAATCGATCAAGACGCAAAACAAAAACAAGATGGACAGACGACTTGACCGCTTTTGATAAAACTTGGAGAGAGATAGAGCAAAGTGGAAAAATAAAGTGGGAGGCTTTTGACCAGCAGTGGCACTTATATAGTTTGTTTGTTAAGTTTTTACGTTGTAACTACTAAACCGAACATCAGGAAATTTTATTTTATTATTATTGTTATCTGGGGTACGGAGAAGGACATAGGGTACATTTTATCTTGGAAAAAGTACTGTTACCGAGGGATCAACATCAACGCGGGTGGAACCGCGGGCGAAAGCTAGTTCTTTATAAATTCAGCCCGACCAGTCAGTCTTCAGACAGTGATTTGTCGAGTTAGTATAATGAATGATACAAACATACTATCGCATCTTTTCCCTTGCGAGGTAGACAGAGTCTCGGTTTTTGAGACCTATTAGCCATTTTTAGCATGATAACATGATCATTTGCTTTTATTAATGGGCTCAGTCACCCCTTCAAGGAAATATCCAGTGTTTATTTACTCGAGGTATAATTAGGTAAATTTATAAAAATAATATTTTGTTTCATATCTGCCGTTTCTCTCACGTTCTTGATAAGCCAGTCCGTCCTTGATGCGACGTACACGTGCTTCAAAACAATGCTGTTTACAAATTAAATACTTGGAGATTGCGGCATCCATACTAATCGCTTAGGGAATTCTTCGTTTAGCCAGTTGCCGTGCACATAATCGTTTACGCATGTAAAGCAACCCCAGGAGTGGTCCCCACTGGGATGGGTGACTACAAGTGGCATAATAAGCCTCGAGCTCCTCTTTGCTTCGCGTGACACGTTAAGCCGTTGGTCTCGGCTGTCATCACTAGATGGCGGTCGTTAAGCTATGTCAAATGCCTTAAGGCAGCTTGAACAATGTGACGCCAGTGTTGGCCACTTACACACACGGTAAACAAGCAAGGTAATTCTTGATGACTGGTCTGAGACAAAACACATTATATGAGAGAATTGCTTTACTTAAATTACTAAGTAAGGGGCTAAAATAGCGTCCGTCATTTTATTATGATTGTTTCAATGTGGGAGACGATAATAATCCTCCCCCATATTGAAATAATCATATTAAGTGAGAAGGGTATTTTTTATAGATATTTCAATTTTGGTATTACATAGGTATATTTATTTAAATAACTTCTATGCTTTTTGTAATACGACTGATTGTTAGAATTTTAGGGTTTGTTAAGTTCTACTATGTACCTATATTACCTATACCACCAGGTACTTATGTTATGAAAAAAAATAAAGAATAAATAATAAGTCTCAGAATTCATGTTACAGTTGTGTATAATTTTCTAACAGATATTTTTCCAGCTTTATAAAATTACAATATTTTATTTAGCAAATAGTTTCACAAAGTCTTGTGAAGCATAATATATTGTAGCTGCGAATACAATGCTGCTTATATAAAATATTTACTAGACAGGAGTTTGTGGCATCCATACTAACCACCTCGGGAATTCTTCTGGCCTGGGAAGAACATAAAGTCTAACTTGGCATATTCACCTTTGCACAACAATTCACTTTTGTAAGTTCTCCTTTTATTAAAATTAATAGAATTGCATACATACATACCATCACGTCTTTTGCCTTGCGGGTAGACAGAAACCAGTCAGCCTATTTGCTAACTCAGTGACCAACGTTTTGATAATGATACTAATGAAGGCTAGCTCCGTGGCGCAGCGGTCAACACGCCAGCCCGCGACACGAGAGTGCCCGGGTTCGATCCCCGGCCAGGTCAAGATGGAAAATTATCTTTTCCAGATTGGCCTGGGTCTTGGATGTTTATCTATATATGTATTTGTTATAAAATATAGTATCGTTGAGTTAGTATCCCAACAAGTCTCGAACTTACTTTGGGGCTAGCTCAATCTGTGTGATTTGTCTGTATATATTTATATTATTATTTATGTATGTATGAAATTGACACCTGTGTCTAAGTATTGCGGCAAACAATGTTCCTTAGCGCCACTTTAAGTCACTCTACGTTTGTCCTGCCGGCCTATATGCGAACTCAGTGACCACGTTTTGATAGTCACTTCAAAATACATTGCGGGTTCCCTATGATTGACTTTTATTAAAGATATATAAAACGTAATGTACTTTGAAATGACTATCAAAACGTTGTACACTGAGCAAATAGGCCGGCTGGTCTTTAGATTTACAGGCTACGTTTAGCATGGCGATACACTGTTTACTTACGTAGATGGTATTATAAAATCTAGGCTTTATAAAGCGGTGGCAAACACGATTGTATTAAAAAAAACAAGGTTGGGTCAGGGGTTCAAAGCCGGTTGTTATCTTGACGAGTATTGTGGCTTTAATGGCTTACGTCTAGGTTGCTACCTTCATGTTAATTGTTATTTTAATATTATGTACAGCATCTAAAATTATATATTATGATGATTTGAAAATACAAGATGATTGAAAAGAGTTTTTTTTTCAGCATCTCTGCTGTGGTCGGTTTCGAACTGCTAGTTTAGGAGTCTGTAGCTTTTGAACAATAGTTAATTATATTGTAAGAGGGCTGGCTGCTTTTTCGCCCAACGGATTAGCATAGCTATCCAACAGGGGAACGCCAGCCAGCTTTGCTGCCCCCATGCCGCACGGGCAAGATTTCGAAGATAAATTTTTCTAGTGTTCTTTTTTGTCACTTCATGTTTATATTGTACTAGCTTCCGCCAGCGGCTCCGCCCGCGTCTATATCGATCCCTCGGGAACAGTACTTTTTCCCGGGATAAAATGTACCCTATGTCCTACTCCGTATCACAGATAACGTGTATGCAAAATTTCACGATGATCGGTTCAGTAGTTACGGCGTGAAAGCGTAACAAACAAACAAACAAACTCACTTTCGCATTTATAATATTAGTAAGGATGCACGGTGAAATTTTGATCATTCTGGACCCTCAAATGGGTTATTCAGCTCGTAGATATGAACAACTTTTCCTATGAAACTAAAAAAAGTTGGCAGTTCCAAAAAAATTCGGCCGCCCGGTCAATTTGAATGGGCGTTCCCATACAAATTGACTGGGCGACCGAAAAATTAAGAAAAATTTTGAGTTCCCAGCATTGGTCCCAAAGGAAAAGTTGTTTATATCGACGGGCTGAATCATCCCTCAAAGGGTCCAGAACGATCAAAATTTCACCTCTCAATCAAACAAACTTAAATTTAGTAACAATCATTAATTGAACGTCATTTTATTTTCCTTGTGTGTATATATTTTGTTATACATAAAAAGTACATGTATTTCTTTTGTGTATTAATTATATATTCTACATATATATTATTGTTACTAATCAGCACTTTATAGTTAGAACAGGCGTGTTATATTGTTTTTTCTGTGAAAAACTCATTGGCCGGAACTGTATAATTAAAATGAAGATATATTGTAACATATTCTAAGAATGGTTGTTGTCGATTATTTAAATTTAAAAAAAAATATCGTACTGCCTTCAGATTCACATGTTATACACGGTGTTCACTCGATGACGTTCGAGCATCGTCTGGAGCAGTGAAGTGGAATGAGTATTACGTTTCACGACCTCCAGTTGTTCGTAATTGGACGTTCTGCTACTGTGGTTCTACGTTGCAAATTCAAAGTTGTATATATTAGCGAGAACCTGTTTGACTTAGTACAAAACCTGCCTTTTTTATTCTAAGGACTAAATATTTTCATAGCTTTACATTGTGCAATTACAATAGGCTAGTTTCCTAAAAACATAATTAGTCCGTCAGTTAGATATTCAAAAAATATTGGACACGTATTTTTTCTTTTGTCGATTAAACAAAAAATGATAAAGATATAGCCCTTTGAAGTTCCGGTTGACGTCATAGTTTGCTACACTTTTTAGCAAATTTTGACGTCACGAGCCCCCACTCCTGAACTTTGACGCGCTTTATCTTTATTATTTATTGTTTATTTGACAAAAGAAAAAATACGTGTCCAATATTTTTGGATTATCTAACTGACGGACTAATTGTTGTTATTATTACGACCCAGGAAACTAGCCTATTACGACTTCCATGCTGGTCTGGGAGAATAGAAAAACGTAGATGCGCCAGCTGCTTCTCTTTCCGCGCAGGCCACCAAAGCCAGTCACTTGGGCGAAAATTTATAGAATTATGACAATAGGCGATGTGGCTAGCAACCCATCACTATTTTGATTCCGTTTTACTCCCATCAACACGCTAAACGGGGCCTTTCGGTCTTATGGCCTTGGTCTCTGTCTGCCTCGTAAGGGATAAAGACTGATAATAGTATGTATGTATGTAATGACGACTTAACTTTTAACGACTTCTACCCGCTTCGAGGTCGCCGCTGACCCCTTAACAAAATGATTTTTTTATTTTTGACACGCTAATAACCTTATAGGTATCTTCTGTGTTAAGATTTCAATTGGACTAAAATTTTAAAGACATGAGCTTCTTAATAATGCTTTGTTGCTTGTTTTGCTCCACGGACAATACCCGAAACGAAAAATACCAAACCCCGATCTTATCTCTACCAGAAAGAAGTGTGATGAAATATCCTAAAGGCAATACTTTAAAAACACATATCTTCCTCTTTTTTCATTTATTTATTTGACATAAGTGGTGACGCATCTTTGAATTTTCATTGTGTAAATTTTAATATCTCTACCTATTACGGCTCATAAGATACAGCCTCATCATTTACACCTTTTGAATCCTCATTCGAATAAATATTTAAGGATTCATCAACCCTTAAATACAGATCTCTAACTTTCTGCGCTGTATTACTGCCTTTGTGGTCCAGTGGTTAAGGCGTTTACTTTTAGACCCGGGGCCACGACACACGGGTTCGATTCAGGAAGCAAACTTTGTTTAGTTGTTTCAAGTTTGGTTGTTAGGTCATTGCAGGCTTGAATTACCTGATTGTCTGGACATAAAGATGATTCAGTGCTTCGGAAGGCATGTTAAGTCGTTGGTCCCGGCTGTCATCTGGTAGTCGTTAAAGGAACGTCAGAGGCCGAAAGGTGGTTCCGAAGAACTCTGACACCAGGGTGTGCATAGTCGATTGACCGTGACACCTACACGAAATGATAATGACCTCCTTGAAAGGCCGACAACGCACCTGTCACACCCCGGTGTTGCAGTTGTCCGTGGGCAGCGGTGATCATCAGGTGACCCGCTTGCTCGTTTGCCGTCCTATAACATAAAATACAGACCTCTAACTGTCTGCGCTCTATAATCCAAAAATTGTAGTGAGGTCATATTACTGAGTAGCAGAGACAGTCACGTGCTTAGAATAATTTTGATAATATCATTACCGGTCGTATCAATACGCGAACCAAAATAATAAAGTACAATGGCATACTCACGTGCGATCAGGTGTTTAGAATGTTGAAGTTGATGACCTTTTATACTTAACTAGCCACCCGCCCCGGCTTCGCTCGGGTGTAATGTATATACTAATATGGGGCAGTAAATTATACATATAAACCTTCCTTATATTAGTACCTGGGTAATCGAGCTCTGGAGTTCGGTCTACCCAGGAACTAATAAAATCTATACTAATATTATAAACTCTTCCATGCTGGTCTGGGAGAAAAGAAAAAATGTAGTACGTGCCAGCTGGTTCTCTTCCCACGCAGTTCGTAAAATTCCAATCGAGGGATTGGGCTAAAATCTGCGACATCATGTCAATAGCTGTCCATTACTATTTTGATTCCGTTTTCCATCTACACGCCCTCCAACATGCTTAATGTAGTCATAAGGTCTTACAGACCTAGGCTCTGTCTACCGCAAGGGAAAAAGACGTGATATTATGATGTGTGTTTGTAAAATTATGTATGCGAAAGTAACTCTGTCTGTCTGTTTGTCTGCCACCTTTTCACGCTTCAACCATTGAACCAATTTGGATTAAATTTGGTATGGAGGTAGTTTGAGGCCCAAGGTCTCTCGATCTCTCGAAAATCTGATATTTTGATAAATAAGGATCAAATAAGTAGTAATATGACAAATCAGTGTAATACTTAGGCGATATTTTAGGTCATTTCACAGAATATTGTAAACCTTAGTGGTAGCACATAGTGTAACTTTAAACCTTAAAATGTAACACCTATCTCCATGATGTATCCTATGCTCCACAATAAAGAATTTTGAATTGAATTTAATTGAATTGAACAGTGGAATTTCCCGAAATAAACCCTATGTCCTTATAGGGTTTCATTTCGAGAAATTCCACTGATCCCAAGAGATCGACATCAACGCGTGCGGATTGCGGATTGACGCCCAAATCGCGTTGCTATGTTTAGAAAAGTGTGTTCTTATTCTTTTACTCCACGTCTTTTCTCTTTCTGAACAGATTCTTCGTGTGTCTAATAAACTACAATCATTGAGGGGTTTATTAAGCAATATCCAATCACACACACGAACACTTTGCACACGTTGACGTGACGCAGTTAAACTGTATAAACTATCTAATGTTTCGGACATTAGATAATGTTTACACAGTTTGCTGGAATCAAAATAGTGATGGGTTGCTAGCCACATCGCCTATTGTCATGATTCTTAAAATTTTCGCCCAAGTGACCGGGTTTGGTGGCCTGCGCGGGAAGAGAAGCAGCTGGCGCATCTACGTTTTTTCATTTCTCCTAGACCAGCATGGAAGTCGTAAAAGGCTAGTTTCCTGGGTCGTACGTAATAATAACATAACAATTAGTCCGTCAGTTAGATAATCAAAAAATATTGGACGCGTATTTTTTCTTTTGTCAAATAAACAATAAATATTAAAGATAAAGCGCGTCAAAGTTCAAAGAAAAGTGTGTTCTTATTCTTTTAAACTACGCCTTTTCTCTTTCTGAACAGATTCTTCGTGTGTCTAATAAACTACAATCATTGACGGGTTTATTAAGCAATATCCAATCACACACACGAACATTTTGCACACGTTGACGTGACGCAGTTAAACTGTATAAACTATCTAATGTTTCGCACATTAGATAATGTTTATACACTTTGTCTGCCGGAATCGCGGACAATAGACTCCATAGTTTGTCGGTCACACGGCGACCGTCGCGGCGTTTAAAGAGTTAAAGTGGTAATAAGCAATGCAATCTAGTCTAGACGTGAAGACAAACTCGTTTAAACCTGCAAGTGAATTTGAATATATACTTAGACCTGTGACTTAGACATTTAATAAAAAAATATATACGGCCAAATCACACAGATTGAGCTAGCCCCAAAGTAAGTTCGAGACTTGTTATGGGATACTAACTCAACGATACTATATTTTATAACAAATACATATATAGATATATATCCAAGACCCAGGCCAATCTGAAAAAGATCATTTTCCATCTTGACCTGACTGGGGATCGAACCCGGGGCCCTCGTGTTGCAGGCTGGCGTGTTAACCACTGCGCCACGGAGCTCGCCAATTTGCATGGCCTCCTCTTTGATAATTTATTGACGTTTCCACGTAACAGCAGACAATGAGCTGAACTAAGTGAAAGTATATACCTTCCATGTTACGGAACTGAACTTTGACATTAAGCTAAATAGAATAGACTGGCGTATGAAATGCCGAGGTATACAACAACAGCTGTTACAAATAATCTTTCACTTCAAAAAAACGAGTTTAAAGTGAAAGCTCACTTTACAGCGGTCTCGGGTCACGTATCCGTCTCACGAATTTTCAGTCAGGTCACGTGTCCTGACGCGAGTTTAACAATTTTTACCCGTCATAAAAAGTGCTAAAGATGTTTTCACTTCAAAAAAACTGACTTCCATCACACTACTGAACCGATTTTGATGAAATGACTGAACTTATTAAGTTGGTTCTAGAAAACGTTTCGAATATTTATTAATATACGCTTTATTGTACCAAAAAAACTAGTTACAATACCAGTATCGATACCAAACAAAACTAGTTACAAATACCAGTAGTATTATCACCCAACCATAAGGAAAAACCAAAAAAAAAGAGTCCTTGTCAAGAAAAAGACAAATCTTTACATAGTATTGTTTAAAAAATCATTGAATAGTATTTTAATCTACTTCAAAATAAGGAGGAGGTTTTCAATTCGGCTGTAATTTATTAAATGTTAATACGTTCAGTAATAATAAGTAAACTCTGGTATTTATTTTAACATTGTTTTTTTGTTAGCCGTTTATGTCCCACTGCTGGGCAAAGGCCTCCCCTCCTTCCCACCATTCATCTCTATCTTTGGTCTTTTCCTTCCAGAGTCTGGTCGAATGCTCGTATGTCATCCGACGACCTCGTCCTCGGTCTTCCTCTTTTTCTATAGCCATCTGTTGGAACCCAGTCAGTTGAGATGTGAGCCCGTCTTTCAGAGTGCATACGGCAAACGTGACCCGCCCAATACCACTTTAGTTTTCCTGCCTTCAACCCGACATCTGTTACCTTAGTAATAAATATATACGGACAAATCACACAGATTGAGCTAGCCCCAAAGTAAGTTCGAGACTTGTGTTATGGGATACTAACTCAACGATACTATATTTTATAACAAATACATATATACATACACATCCATAATAATGGAGCGCATGTTAGTGTTTCTTACCCGATCAGATATTTATAGACGTTATTTATTTATTTAAACTTTATTTTACCAAAAAAAAACATTGGTATAAAAGGCGGTCTTAATGCATTCTCTACCAGCCAACCTTCAGGATAAATAGAAATTGTTTGTGGTAGGAAAAATAATGTCACAGAAGTGTCTATTACATGAATACATAAGTACTTACAATATATACACACATACGAATATATACATGAATATAGTTATATAAAAATAAAAATACATACTAATATCATTTTTTTTTTTTTATTTATTCAGAAGAATTACAGCACTATTCTATATTAAACTAATCGTATATAAGTATAAGCCGATAATAAATCTCCATATCTAGATAATAAAAAAATACATTTGAGAGCAGGAAGAAAAAGAATATACTTTTTATAAATTATAAGGTTCTAAGCTAATTGACAGAAAGGATAAACTATAAATAAATCATACATATGAACATGACTAAAATTATATATTAACATTGATAATATAATTTATTTCTCGAAAAACGGCATCATTGCCGCAAAATTTATTGAAGATAATCAAACGCGTAATTTTTATATTATAAAAGTCATCAGATGTGCGAAAACATCAAAAGGTCGCTTCACTCGTCCTTTACCCCCTTTTTAGTAAGGTAAATAAATAAAATACATACGAACAAAACATACAGGTTATGTCTCGTAATCATAAGATTAAGTCTCGAACTTTGCTTAGGTAGCTGTTGCTGTCGCTGAAGGTCCGCTCGGGCATATATATTTATTATCCCCCTATCCTGCCGTATATTCATCAGAAATCAGTGCAATATATATTTATTTATGTATACTCTTCGAATTTCTTAATTACACTATCTATCTTTATAAACATACGCGCCGCCTTATTTTCTTTTTCTTATTAAATTAATTATTTTTTATTGGATACGCACCTCACACTCTTCTTCAGGTCACAGCTGAAAATCAGTGTATTGCTTTCGGGCAATATTACCACTGAGCTGCGTCCTTTTTGTATTGCTGTAGCACACGCATCGAGAAATGCGCAGGTAGGTATTTTGTATTTGATTTAATTTTTGTACTTGCTTTTTTCTTATGACTGTGTATTTTTTTTTGTATGTGTGTTATGGCAGCAAATAAATGAATTATCTATCTATCTATCTAACTTACTTTGAGAATAGCCTCAAAGTAAGTTCGACATTTTTCTTATAAGATACTAACTCAACGAGACTAGGTATATTTTATAGCAAATACATACATAGTAACCAACCAAAACCCAGGCAATCTGATAACACTTTACATCAGACACATTTTATATCCGTGAATCGATTCGGGACCGCCGGGGTAACAGTTTGGCATTATGACCACTAAGCCACAGGTCTTCTAAAGGACAACAGCAGTACGAGTATTCGGCGGAGCTACTTCACGTCACCATGTATACGTCTATACGTACATTCAGCCAACGAGATACCTGACCCCGTCTTCTACCTATATATTGAATTATCTCTTAAACTAAAAGTAAAAATAAGATGTTTATTCAGAAAGTCTTAATTAAAATCTTTCTGAATATAATTATATTATCATGTTATTATATTCAGCAGCAGACTGTACTATAGGTAGGTCCGTACATCATGAAGTTACAGTAATGCCGTGCATACTTTGCGTCTATATTCATAACTTCGCGTTCGATAAAAGGGTGATAAAAATGTCATCAGATGTGTGATGTGCCATTACATCGAAAGGTCAGAGGTTCGACGCGTCCTTTACCCCTTTTTCGGTAAGGTGAATGCCAGTATTTGGCGGTGCTGTTTATAGTCATCTGCTTGTTTGGTAGCCGTTGACATTCAACAAGGTAATTGTAGAAAACCTATTAAAAACGAGATTATTAATAAAAATAAAAAAAATTGCTGGATTAGACAACTAGTCGTAATTTATCTTAACAAAAAAAAAAAAAATAGTATATTTTTAATTGAAAACTTGTTATGCGGCGTTGTGCCCTTTTTGGGATATAATAAAATGTTAAACTCGCGTCAGGACACGTGACCTGATCGAAAATTCGTAAGACGGACACGTGACCTGAGACACGAAGTCGAGTTTTCACTTCTGCCGGCACTCCAAGAGTGCAGCTCTTTTTTTTCGTTGAGGAATATCCTCTCCCTAGACACCCTCTACTAGCCCTGGAGAGGCTATGGCGTGGCTATTTCTTGAAAAAAAATCTAAGGAATCATGTCAATAAACGATGTGGCTAGAAACCCTGGGAATTAATACGAATGCTGGCTGGGAATTCCCTCCCAGCCAGCATTCGCAGGGCCCGTAGTCGTCTAGCATTTAAAAACTCAGTACGCGCATATTTCTCTCACCATTTTAAATGAGTATGAAATATTTATGTAGTATATACATATATGTATCACTGTATATTTTTAATTTATGTATTTTGGTATGTAAGTTTATATTTTATTTATTATTTAGTATAGACAAACACACTATTGTATAGCTTTTAATTAATATAATAATATTCTGCACTTACTTCTACTACATTTTATTCTCGGCATCACCTGTTGGTTGACTGGTAGATAAAGCCTTTGGCTTTAAGTTCGCCAATTACATTTTGTAATAAAGTTTTTAAATAAATAAACCCATCATTAAGTTAGTCTTATAGCCCGAGGCCCTACCTACTTCGCAAGGGATAAAGACGTGATGATGATGGAATGTATGTATACCTTATCGCGTTAATCATTCAATACACGAATGTAAAGTAAAGATGCCATTACCGAATCTTAAGCCCTGATTACACAAGATTTAATTAGCAAGCCCGATGTCAAATACTGGTTCTTGAGGCTCGGACTTCGGAGGCCAGGTCAGGTACACTCCATAAGAGATTGTGATATGACAACATATCAGGTTCTTTAGGTCAAAGTTTAGACTTTCAAACTTATGTCGTGTGGTTTTATAAATCTTCTAAATATATACATGGTGAAACTTTTATCGTTTTGGACCCTTAAAGGGGTGAATCAAACCATCAAAATGAACAACTTTTCTTATGGGAACTCAAAAAATTCGACATTCCCATACAAACTGGCCGGGCGGCAGAACTATTTTGTATAGAAATGACGAATTTTTTTTTAGTTCCCAGCGTTGGTCCCATAGAAGAGTTCATATTGATGGTCTGAGTCACCCCTTTAAGGGTCCAAAACGATCAAAATTTCACCGTGTATAACTCAAAGGTGACTGACTGACATAGTGATCTATCAACGCACAGCTCAAACCACTGGACGGATCGGACTGAAATTTGGCATGCAGGTATATGTTATGACGTAGCCGCGGGCAATCGCTAGTACGAGTATATAAGTAAATATCAACGAATAAACTTATTCGTAGTTAAATATGGACAAATCACACAGTTTCTTCCATGCTGGTCTGGGAGAAAAGAAAAAATGTAGATTGTGCCAGCTGCTTCTCATCCCGCGCAGATCGTAAAAGCCGATCGAGGATTGGGCTAAAATCTGCGAAATCATGTCAATAGACGATGCGGCTAGCAACCCATCACTATTTTGATTCCGTTTTAATGCCCACCAACATGCTAAACGTGGCCGGGTCTTATAGACCTAGGCTCTGTCTACTCCGTAAGGGAAAAAGACGTGATACTAATGTATTCTTTACTACACATTTATATCATTCGTAAAATCGAATTATTAGAACGAACATAAGAGCAACAATGATATTGACAATTTTCGTGAAATAGTAAAGCACAGGTTATACATTCATCATATACTAGTCGCAGGTTCAAGTCAGCGTGGAAATTTTTCACCATTATAATTAACAGAAAAAAATTATGTATTTTATAACTTTGTACTTATGAACCATCAGAAATGATTCATGTGTAATGCAGGAAATTTACGGTTTACAGTTTCATTATTTTGCGGCGCAGGCACCAATACCTACTACAATTTAAATGGAGTAAACAATGGATTTAATTGACCATAGTCCAGAACTAGAATCGCTACGTCAAATCAATAATAATCAGTCTGTGGCTCTGACGAAACAAAGAGACGTAACAGACGTCAATGGTGCTATCGTCTTGCACTAACCAAGGTCACTACACGGTAGAAAGAGACAGGTATAATTCTAATTGTTCCGGCGCGTAATTTATCGTAATCGCGACCATTTCGCCATAATGGCCGTGGACGATATGTCAAAACGACGATGCCGCACGCCGGCTGAATGGCAAAACGCCTTTGCCTCTTGAATTAAAAATGAAGCGAGTATAGACAAAGGGTTCGGATTTTGAATGTAGCTCGCGCCTTAAAAGGCTGGAGATTTTAATTCTAATTTTGAAACAGCAAGGTCTTTTGCCTAATTCGAAGTAGATTCCCTTGGAATATGTATGACATCCTTGGTCTTGAATGCGTCTAAAATGACAAACTTCCTCGCAGACAATGGACTTATTGTGTAAATATTATGACCTTTATTATATTTTAGGGCATCCTTCCTTCCTTTGTTATGCTTTAAATGACATTTGATATTTAAATATTTTAAATTTAGAGATTGTCTCTTGATAACTTAAATGGTTATGAATATCTCCAAGTGAGCTTTTGCTTTTACTTCCTCAACCTGTATCACCCAGGAGGGGGACCTCGGCTTTGGGCTTTGATGAAAGGTAGCAAAATCTCATATTGCCTGATGGGCCGTGACGGGAAACACGCAGTTTTAGACAGAAATTATAGATTTGCTGTTGTTTGTTGCTGAATACTATAGTGCATTTTTCTTATAATCTTTTCCTTTGTCTATTATTATGGTGATTGACGATAAAGTTACGTGAGAGTTGTTTGTACATTTCAAAGTTCCAGAGGTATAAATCTGCCCGGTATCTCTCGGTTATCAAGTCAAACATGTGATCGCTAATTACTATTAGGATGTCATACATATTCCAAAGTAATCTACTTCGAATTAGGCAAAAGACCTTACTATTTCAAAATTAGAATTAAAATCTCCCGCCTTTTACGGCGCAAACTACATTTAAAATCCGAACCCTTTGTCTATGCTCGCTTCATTACCCGACTACGGCGAAGCTAAAAAGGAGATTTTGACCGGTATGTTGTGTATGTATGCCACTTAACCTATCAAAACAATACTTAGAAGAAAGTGGCATACGACCACGGCAATCCTTTAAAAAAACACTGTGAAGGAAGACCTATGTATGAAATACATTAAAATGTATGTATGAGTTGTTTATTTAATAAGTAGACGATAAGAACAAATCCTCTGTCAGCTCAGGCCAAGTATGGCTCCGGTAGTACAGAGAGGGTCATGCTCCTGCAGTGGAGACTAAAAAGACCTGATGATGATGAAGAACAAATAAAATACCTAGTTTGTAAGAACGTAACAATTTCAGGAGCGAAAATTTTCTTTTTTAGTAGTCGAGTTTTAATTTTTTATCTTTTTTTTTATTTTTAATTCATGTAAGAACATATATACAGTCTTAAATAAAACGTCGCAATTTTAGGTAAATCGGAACGAAAATTCAGATGGCCGTGCCGGAACCCTTCATAATGTTTGGCCCAAAATTCATCGTTTTCTTCCTTCAAATAAAGATACCGAGTGAAGAGATTATTGAAATACTAAATTATATAAACCGTTAGCGTTGTTTTGACAAAGTGACGATACATATCCCAATGCTTCGTGATCGTGACACCCACCCAGATCATGTTGATCTACACTGCCCTTCTGAGACTATTGTATAGCCCTCATTACGCGAAAATAGATGAGATGAGTGATACCTTGGCAGATTCAGGATGTAGCAGGTGAGCCAAACGCTCTATTATTTATACCAAATTGATATAAACTAACAAAATAATATTTCAAGCGTCTATCTGTTGCCGTTATCAATATCGAGCAAAAATAAGCAAAAAAATCGCATTTGTTGTATGGGAGTCCTCTTAAATATTTATTTAAGGCAACAGAAATACATCATGTGTGAAAATTTAAATTGGACAGCGAAGCGATATTAATCATCATCATCAAAATTTAAGAGCAACGCTCTTGTCGGTGGAGCTCCCTCCATCTTGGTCTATTCTCTGCCAGTCTTTTCACATCCTGGTACGAAACCCTTTCCACTTTTTCCTTTATCTGTTTAAAATAGCTGTGCCTGGGCTTTCCATTAGTGTCGCCCATGGGCGATATCAATAGGGGGTATATATATAGGCGTTTTACCCTTTTTTTTCCATATAGGAACCCTAAAAACAATATCCCACTAAAACTTACGTTATACCTTTCAATCGACGGTTACGCCCGCGCCTCCAATCGCGTCAATATCGATCCCTCGGGAACAGTATTATTTTCCCGTTGGCGTGGCTCTACTACGACAGAAATACTCTGTGACTTGACCAAAACGCATGACTCAGTCGTTTAATGTTCTTAAACTATTACGTACGTGACATAACATATAAATCTATAGAAAACAGTTCGTGTGATAATCTTGTGATTGTGACCAAGGTCGTGACCGCGAACTATTAGTCTGACTATGGTCCAGGTATGGGTGATGCCAAGGAGATGCTATGGGCTATCGTCACGTATGATCTTATTTTTTTTTTATGTTATAGGACGGCAAACGAGCAAGCGTGTCACCTGATGGTAAGCGACCACCGCTGCCCATGGACAACTGCAATACCAGGGTGTAACAGGAGCGTTGCCGGCCCTTCAAGGAATTGGGGAAAGGACATGGGGGGGAAATGGGAGAAGGATGGGCCTCCGGCTCTCTCACTCACCGAACGAAACATAGAAGCGGTAAAGCTCGTACTCAAACGTCGATTTTCTGTGAAAGTGTAATAC
The DNA here is from genome assembly GCA_947532085.1 of Elegia similella. Taxonomy (NCBI): domain Eukaryota; kingdom Metazoa; phylum Arthropoda; class Insecta; order Lepidoptera; family Pyralidae; genus Elegia; species Elegia similella. The sequence goes on from OX383947.1 coordinate 18,415,846, forward strand.
TTCCTCGGACGAGCCGGCCCATTCATGCTACTAGCAAGAAATGAATTTTGCCAGTAGCGTGGCTCTACCAAAACTTCTGGTCTTAGCTGTGGAGTTTCTTAGGTTGCGGTTTAAATAAAATATATTTATTTTATTTAAACCGCAACCTAAGAAACTAGCTAACTAGCCCCATCAAAGTAAGTTCGAGACTTGAGTTTGGGATACTAACCCAACGATAGTGTATTTTATAACAAAAACATTAAAGATAAACATCCAAGACCCAGGCCAATCTGAAAAAGATTTTTCCATCTTGAACGGACCGGGGATCGAACCCAGGACTTACGCTGTGATAACCTGGCATGATGACCACTATGCCACAGAGGTCATTAAATAAAAAAACCGGCCAAGTGCGAGTCGGACTCGCGCACGAAGGGTTCCACCCCACCCCTGAACTTAACTAAAGTGTACTAAATATTGTTTTTCTTTTGTCCACAGAGAGACCTCGCCTCCGTCGCCCATGGGCGATGAGAAGGAGTCCAAGATCAGCCAAATTCAGTTCTCGGCACCGTTCGACAAAGAAAGCGCAGTGAGTATAGACTATTACCCGCTATTCCCACAATCCGTTTGGTCTTTACTTATATACTTAATATATAAATTATCAAATCCTCTCCAACCCGTCTGGCCAGCGAGGAGAGTGTAGGCCAAAACCTCTGTCTGCTCTGGCCAAGTATGGCTCCGATAGTACAGAGAGGGTCATGCTCCTGCAGTGAAGACTAAAAAGACCTGATGATGATGATGATGATGAAATAATCAAATATTAAATGTTCTAGACAGTCGGTCATGCCCCAGAGAGTCGCCATGAACTATCTTAATCGGTTGGGCTGGAAACCAAAGAGGGCGGTAGTTTCTTCGTCAAGGAGTAACAAGTATACATACATGCATCCTCACACAAATTTACAGTTGTGTGATGTGTCCCTATATATTTATATATACTTATTTATATTAACAGTTGTGTGATATGTCCCTATATATATTTTATTTATTATATAATTAGTATAATAAATAAAATAAATAGTCTTTTGACTTGTGGCTCTGTATATCTAGAAAGAGAGAAAGACGTTGTATCCACTGTTAATACCTTACTAAACGTGATCTTTGGTCTTGGGACTCTATCTTGAAAGAAATACTAAATTTGTATAATATCACTCCAGTAGTTTTACTTTCCTACCAGACCTTTACTGTGTCAAATATTTTAGGTGAAAAACATGTTAAGGAAAATGGTTTTTGGCATACATACGCCGTGTACGCGTCCTATTAACACTCCTACCAACACAACAAATTTATTCAGAAGTGTCAACAGCAACAGATAATAAATAACCCGTCGTATTCAATAAACATTTCTCGGTAGACCTTGCGTAGTCTCTAACAAAGCACAATGAGCAGTTATCCCATACACGGGGCCTGAAGATCCTCCTCGTGAACAATTCTTAGATATTGCTCAACCTCGCAGAATAGTGTACGTGTACTCAGATCTATTATTAAACTAACCCACCCAAACTATAAATACCTATCACTACTTAGTATAAAACAAAGTTGCTGCCCACTGTCTGTCACTATGTATGCTTAGATCTCAAAAACTACGCAACGAATTTTGATGCATACATGCATACATAGTATCACGTCTTTTCCCTTGCGGGGTAGACAGAGCCTAGGTCTATAAGACTTTATAGCCACATTTAGCATGTTGAAGGACGTGTAGATGGAAAACGGAATTAAAATTGCGGGTTGCTAGCCGCATCGCCTATTGACATGATTCCTCAGATTTTAGCCCAGTCCGTCGATCGGCTTATACGATCTGCGCGGGAAGTAGCTGGCACATTCTACGTTTTTTGTTTTCTCCCAGACCAGCATGGGAGTGGATTTTTTATAGATAGAGTGATTCAAGAGGAAGATTCATATGTATTATTTATCACACCCGTGCGAAGCCAGGGCGGGTTGCTAGTATTGTATAAAACTATCTCTCGACATGATAATCATATTCATAACTAGCTTTCGCCCGCGGCTCCGCCCGCGTCAATGTCGATCCCTCGGGATTGGTACTTTTTCCGGGATAAAAGGTAGCCTATGTCCTTCCCCGTACTCCAGAGAACTTGTATGCAAAATTTCATGATGATCGGTTCAGTAGTTACGGTGTGAAAGCGTAACAAACAAACAAATAAACAAACAAACTCACTTTCGCATTTATAATATTAGTAAGGATAAACATTTATTTGCTCAGATACAGTAGTACATTGATAATAAATGTCCATTGTAGTTAACCTAAAATAAGGCATACAAATATTTAAAATTAATTGCTAAATGTCTTGCGAACCCAAATTCAAATTAGCATTACCTACGTAGATTACTGCCGTAAATAATATCTCTGCAAAAAAAAACCTTTTGTGTTATTCTTTTCCCACACAAGAACGTCTTTTACGAACGTGTAAAAATTCAGAAGTCACTGTTGAGTACTCTCTTTATCATCATCAGGTATTTTTGGTCTCCACTGCAGGAGCATGACCCTCCCTGTACTACCGGAGCCATACTTAGCCAGAGCAGACAGTGGATTTGGCCTACACTCTCCTCGCTGGCCAGACGAGTTGGAGAGGTCTCATTGATGTTTATGAGCTTTGTTTAGCTTGTATTTCCTCTTACGACATCCATGGGAAGACTAGGAGTGGTCCTATTCTACTCTGCCGGAAACTACACGGCTAACTCTTACTCTAAAACCTTACTTTTTGTAAGAATGAAAGTAATTTTCCTTACAAACAAATCTATGAAAGAGTTGAATAAATTAATAAACATTTCTCGGTAGATCTTGCGTAGGCTCGAACAAAGGACAATGAGCAGTTATCCCATACATGGGGTCTGAAGATCCACCTCGTGAGCAATTCTTAGATGCCAGTCAACCTCGCAGAATTTGTCCGCAGGTCATGCATGTAGTAATATTATTTTCCTTCCTACTAGATCTATTATTATTGAATAGACAAGACCACCTATTATGGCCGAATTGATGATAATGATGATGATGGCGCGCTCCGTGGCGCAGTGGTTAACACGCCAGACTGCGACACGCACGCGGGTTCCCGGGTTCGATTCCCAGCCAGGTCAAGATGGAAACGATCTTATTCAGATTGACCTGGGTCTTGAATGTTTATCTATATAAGTATCTATCGAAAAATATAGTATCGTTAAGTTAGTATTCTGCGACACAAGTTCACAACTTACTGTGGGGCTAACTCAATTTGTGTGATATGTCCATATATTTTATTTATTATTATTACGTCTTTAAGTCAAGTCTTTAAGACGTAAAAAATCGTCATTCCCTCGGTCTCTTATTTAAGTCATCTCCTACTTCTCCTTATACTCGTTCACTCCTTCCTTTGGCTTTCGTCAATGTAATCTTGTTAAGAAATGGTTTTAAAACCAACGTTGTCTGTAAGGACACTACCAAACTACCGCCGTAGACACACATTATTGTCATAGGTACATTAAACTCAAACATATAATTACCGCGAATTTTCCCACAATGGTCAATTGCTTTCCAGCAGTCGTTCACCCCTCCATTACCATACAATAAGCTTCCATGACTCAGATGATTATGATCTACCAAGGATTCCAGGGACTCTAGTCATTGGGGGTACCCAGTGTAGATGTTGGGAAAACAATAATGAAATTTTATATTATTTTCACCTTAATGAGGGAAGATTACTCGTGCGGTTATGCTCTAAATAATATAATTAGGGACAATATAGAAGAAAAAGATAGAACTAGACCCATCGTAACTTGGATGTAAATTGAGGAAAGCCAAAATAAGGTTGATGTGTGTGAAAGAGCTTTAGTCTATGGAAAGCTGGCATCGGACGAACAGCCGGCAGTAACTCTTACTGCCAAATCATTTTATATCTCGGATCTTCCTCATCCTTATGAGTCAAAATGGCTATGTTTAATCCTACTTCTAAGTTCTAACTAACATTATAAACACGAAAGTGAGTTTGTTTATTTATTTGTTACGCTTTCACGCTTTATCTACAAAATAACATCAATAAATTGAATACGTGTTGTCTAGTATACAGAGAAGGACAACGGCTACCTTTTTTCCCGGAAAATAGAACTGTTCCCGAGGGAACGGTGTTCCGAAGTGAGAATGAAAGATGTAGTGTAGACCCTTTTGAAGTAATATGCAGTGATCAATAATATTAACGCAAGCGGAGCCGCGTACGAAAGCTAGTTTATAATAAATGATAATTAAGTTCGACTAAAATTTGGCGACCTCGACGGCATGATCATTTGCCTCAATCAAGCCCTTTACATAGGACTGTAGTAGACAATTCATTAAATGGGTCATAGTCTGAACAGCACGGCAGCTGCAAAGATTATTGCTAGAGAAACCCTTGGTTATCTTGGCATCGGTGGTATATAATAGCATGCTGTCATGGTAGCGGATCCAAGGCAAGACGTTATATGCATACAGTAAATTATACGTAGTTAGTATGGCAAAAGAGCGTGATGAGTCCAAATATAATCATTCGTGACCAAAACATTATACAATAAGTAGGGTGTGCCTCCCCAAGGTAGTTTTTTAGGACCACGCCGAATTATTTTCTTTGCATGCGATAATTACTGACCTACAGTTCATGGTTTTCTAATGTAATGATCGTATCACATTCTTTACGCATTGCGGTAAAATACTAGATGACGCATTTCAGGCCTGGATAAAGATTTATTTAGAAAACAATCCTTTTCAGGCACTTTTTCACGTCAATTTACGTTTTAATAATACCTTTGCAATTATATTGAAATTATTAATTATTGTCAAAAAGCTACCAACTTTTAGAGTGTCGAAACCGACCACTGCAGAGAAGAAGACGCCAAAAGAAATTCTTTTCAACAGTATTGGTTGCCTACTTGCCTGTAGGGCTTTGTATGATATTTTATATTTTCTTTTTTTTTCTGATTTCATTTATTATACAATTTTAATTTAAATAGTTTTGTGGAACATGTTATGCTAGCGATTGAGCGTGCAACAACAACAGATAACATAAAGATAGAAGTCTCAAAGAGGCCGAGCAGATTGCAGGTCTGCTCAACCTGACACTGACAGGTGCTGCCGGGGGGACACGCCCCCGCAGCGCGCAACCCGCAACCCGCAGCACGCACACGCACCCGTTCAAGAGTTGACGCATACATTAGCCATCGCTGAGCTCAGCCATATTGGACGTGGTGTAAGCGCGTACCTCTTAATCAGTTGTACGGTCACCTGCAAAAGTCCATACGTAGCCTTAAGGTGAAAATCCAATGCACTGATTGGGGCGGCATATATATTTAACAATATCATGAACCTTATGCCACACTTATAAGGTTGAAATTGCTGTTATTTTTAAATAGTACCTATCCGTAGCTACACACGACTTTTTACGCAACTTGGACTTTTGCATGCGACCGTACATATTTTCTTTCTAAATCGATAAATTTTGTTGCAGATGTGGCAAAAGCGTCAACAAGCAGTGTGCGTGCGACACGCGTTCAAACACTACGGCTCCAACAAACGGCCTAACCACGTGCTCAGCAACCTCAACATGACAGTCGCCAAGGGCACAATGTAAGTACACATCCTATACTGTAAAGCTATAGACAGAACCCACCTCGCCTTAATTTGGCCCTATTAGTATAAAGCTCATCATCATCATTTCGTGGTGACACGGTCAATCGACCATGCACACCCTGGGGTCAGAGTTCTTCGGAACCGCCTCTCGGCTTCTGACGTGGTTCCTTTAACGACTACCAGATGGCAGCCGGGACCAATAGCACGGAATCATCTTTATTATCAGACAATCGGGTGATTCAAGCCTGCAATGTCCTAACCAAACTAGATCTAAACTTTAACTTTAAATAAAGTCCGTGGGAATCGAACCCACGACCCACGGGTCTACAGGCAAACGCCTTAACCACAGTGCCACGGAGGCAGTTGCAGTATAAAGCTAAATTGAAGTCAATAGACAAATATTTTATTAATCGTAAGATATTTTAAATATCATTTGGTGAACGTTAACTTAAATAACACATTATTATTTAAAACATTATTATTGTTGACGTCAATAACTTACTTAGAGCTAAGTTTACGCCGCTTTCAACGCGGAGTGCAGAAGAAGCGGCAACAAACTGCACAGCGCATTTTCTCCAAATGACATTAACTTACAATCTACGACATACTTAGAACTAAATGTGTGGACTTGAGCCTCAGAACAAGGACTAAACTTGAGCTTACATTGAAGCTACGTAAGTGTTATTATGGTGGAACCAGAAGCTCCGAAGGAAATCCTTAAAAGATGTCTCCTGTAATCACCAAGACATGTTTTCTGGCTCGTTTGGGTTCTGTCCCCTAAGGGTTGACATTGGAATTAATGTGAGTGAGCATAATTAGCACTTACATATGTGTAGCAACCCTGGGTACAGTTCCCACTAGGATAGGTAACCGCCAGTGGCATTAATGAACTCCACCGTGCTTCGGAAGGCACGTGCCGATGTGCAGATGCCTTAAGGCAGCTTGAAGAATCTGACCGCTGGCCAGCACACGAAAATCAAAAACAACAATTTCAGAGCTTTGCTTTATCAGCACCATTGAAATCCTTATCCTTACTAATATTATAAATGCGAAAGTGAGTTTGTTTGTTTGTTTGTTTGTTACGCTTTCACGCCGTAACTACTTAACCGATCATTATGAAATTTTGCATACAAGTTCTCTGAAGTGCGGAGAAGGACATAGGCTACCTTTTATCCCGAGAAAAAGTACTATTCCCGAGGGATTGACATTGACGCGGGCGAAAGCTAGTAAGTCTATAAACTATAAAATGGTTTCTTAGGTCTGTTAATATAAAAGATGTGTTCCAATCATAGCAATAGCTGGGTTAGTTACAATTAATTGGATGCCAATTAGGCTTCCTGCGTCACCGCATCTCTATTACACCAATAATTATATCAACTAATACCTCGTATCCGTATTCAATCCACACTTAACTCCTTCCTTATAGGGGCTGCTGGTGCCATAGGGTTTGTCAAGGAAGCATTTGGCTCTACTCCAGCAAGGGCAGCCAATGACAAAAGATTATTAACCTCTGTCAGTACCATTAGAACCCATTGTGTTGGATTCATTGCATTTTGGACCTTGTTCAGTCGTGTTACTGACGTTTTCCTTAAATTTGTAGACGTCTTTAAAGTAGCATGCATTTTGGACTCAGTGTTTTTATGTTACAAGTGTTTGTTATGTGTTGACATCTAAGTCTTCATGAGAGATTATCGGATTTGTCTGATTCTGAACTCTAAGCTGTGGTGTTACGGATGCTTCCTTAATTTGTTGACGTCTTAGTGTAACTTATAATGAGAGTTGGATCGTTTTGATCTCTTGAACCTGAGTCTTTGTCTATGTAATGGATGTCTAGCTATTAGAATTCAGCCTTCGTGTGTCACCTTTGGAATTAATTTCATGACTTGAGGAAGGTACCTTTGTGTGTGGATCCGATAGTCTTACGACGATAGAGCCTATTTTGAGTGGAATTTGTGGGTCTATAATATGGAAAAAAGGATAAATAAATATATAGGGACGTATCATACAATTTGTGTGATATGTCCCTATATATTTATTTATTGCTAGCCCCAAAATAAGTTGTTGTGAACTTGTGTCGTAGGATACTAACTCAACGATACTATACTTTATAATAGACTAGCTTTCGCCCGCGGCTCCGTCCGCGTTAATGTCGATCCCTCGGGAATAGTACTTTTTCCCGGGATAAAAGGTAGCCTATGTCCTTCTCCGTACTCCAGAGAACTTGTATGCAAAATTTAATGATGATCGGTTCAGTAATTACGGCGTGAAAGCGTAACAAACAAACAAACAAACAAACTCACTTTCGCATTTATAATATTAAGTAAGGAAGTAAGGATACTAATATAGATAAACATCCAAGACCCAGGTCAATCTGAAAAGGATTGTTTTCCATCACCATTAAACAACCGCCTATCCATTTTGGATATAAATAAATAAATATATACGGACAAATCACACAGATTGAGCTAGCCCCAAAGTAAGTTCGAGACTTGTGTTATGGGATACTAACTCAACAATACTATATTTTATAACAAATATATATATATATAAATATCCAAGACCCAGGCCAATCTGAAAAAGATCATTTTCCATCTTGACCTGGCCGGGGATCGAACCCGGTCACTCCGTGTCGCAGGCTGGCGTGTTGACCGCTGCGCCACGGAGCTAGTCTATGGATAGGCTGTATACTGTATACTTAACAAACAAATCGGATTAGTAGCAAGTCGTCAAAAACGCAACTCGATGACGATTTGTTATGACGTGTTGCGAAAAAGATGAGTTGCGAGAATGACGAGTAGCGAAAATGCGAAAACCGCCCCGTAATCCCATAACTAAAGTATTAAGTGGTCAAAGGTTTAAAACTAACCTGGGATGTCATGCCCCCATAAACAGAATGTGTAACTTGTATAATCTTTTGAACCGAAACATTCCAGACTTAGACTTATTTTCAGATAGTTTCCACTCTTTTAAAAATAAAGTGCTGAAATTTGTTAAGGGATAGTTGGACTGATAGCATCTTCTTTGTTAATATGAATGTTGTGTATACCTGTAATTGGTGCTTACATTAGAACTAGGAATTCACTGTCATTAATAATGTCTTATGTAATCACTGTTGGTGTAGCTAAATAAATAAAAATAAAATGACCAGATGCGAAAATGACGACTAGCGAAAATGACGAGTTGCGCCAGCATGACGAGTTGCGTTTATGACGACTTGCTACTAATCCAATAAATCCGATAAGACATACTGTTGATATAATTCATATCAAAATAACAACAATCTGAACGAAACTATAAGGTCTTAAAGACCTGGGCACTGTCTGCCTCGCAAGGAGAATAGACGTGATAAGTACTCGTATGTATGTAACGTGGAATATTTAATTTTTGACGTGGAAAGACTAGTTTTCGGAATAAATATAAAAATAGATAAGAACAGGAAAATGAGTATAAAAGATAAGAAGTCTGTCCAAAACATTTTTAGTAAGATTTTTCCGCAAAGCAAAGTTCAGAGACCCAAAGAAGTACTTACTTAGATTACTCAAAGCCTCACAAATACTGAGTGACGTTGTATACGGAAACGTATGTTTGTTGAAGCAAAACATATAATAAAACAATATCCTAAGTTTTGGTTTTGACGCCATAGTGCTAAACGTGTCGGTAAATAAAGGATATATGCCTATATGGTAATAATAAAATATTAAAAAGGACTGGGGTAAGTGACTCTTGACTCAAAAGGAGATACAAATAATAATAATAATTTATTTATGTTCATATAAATTACTATCACAACTGTGTGAGTAAAAGAGTAGGAGCAAAAAAAATCTATTTTAACTGATAGAGATTATATGATAGTTATATAGGTTATTACCCATTGTTCTTACTACAACTGTACCATGTATATATCTATTGCAAATAAATATTTTTTATATCAAAGATTCTTTCTCAGTCGACTAGAACCTAGAGCCGATATATGTTTTTACAAAATTTCTAATATTATAATTGGGAAAGTGAGTTTGTTTGTTACGCTTTCACGCCGTAACTACTGAACCGATCATCATGAAATTTTGCATACAAGTTCTCTGGAGTATGGAGAAGGACATAGGCTACCTTTTATCCCGGTAAAAAGTACTATTAACGCTCACGACCACTAGGCCATAGGGCTTCTCAAAGATAAAGTCTTCCTAAAGTCTATTACAAAACCGAAACAAATACTTACAATTTATTACTCATTTAACTATAAAGTACCTGGGCGAAAGAGCTTCGCTCGGTTTTTGCTATTTATTGTAATATGGTGGTATTTAGGTGATAATCTATATTTATGAGAAATATGTATTGTTATTTCTCATAGATATAGATTATATTACTTATAAAAATTAAAAAAATATATATATGAACATATAAAAAAAGAAGTAAGTTACCGAGCGGGATTCGAACCCGTTTCGTTTCTTGCCGTCCGTGTCTTAACCTGCTGGACCAGACGGACAGTGGCCGGCAGGATGAAATTATGGACCATATTCTGCGTGGAAAGAAAAACTCGAAAGCACGCGTTTTCCCAAATATAAGACTAATATAGATCGATTTTTTACCCCCGAAAACCCCCATATACCAAATTTCAGCGAAATCGTTAGAGCCGTTTCCGAGATCATAGAAATAAATTTATATACCTATAAATATACAAAAATTGCTCGTTTAAAGGTATTAGATCATACCATTTGAGTTCAGCATAAATAAGAATAGTTAAGTTAAATGGAGGTAGGTACTACTGTCGAGCGTTTTCTTCCTAGAACCTTGAGTTTATGTTGTTTAACTTGATATTCTCATAAACCAAAGTTAAATCATCTCGTTGGTACAAAACACATATTTGATATCATGTTCTTGGAAGAATTAACTTGTACTTTAATTTGAGACCTTGGATTAGTATCTACCTCTAGATTTGCATTGTGATGTGACTCAAGTACGGTAATTTAAATCGACCACAACTTACTCGTACTTCCGGTGATGAAAGATTCGTGGTCCGAGTCACTCCTTAAACGTTTGCTAATGAATTCAATTTCACCCTGTATATACTGCTAAGAGATTTTGAGTCCTAGTTTATCTATATAACTTCTATAGATCTATTGCATGCAGCTAAATGATTTGGCTAGCTCCGTGGCGCAGCGGTCAACACGCCAGCCTGCGACATGAGAGTGCCCGGGTTCGATTCCCGGCCAGGTCAAAATGGAAAATGATCTCTTTCAGATTGGCCTGGGTCTTGGATGTGTATCTATATATGTATTTGTTATCTATATCTATACATATAATAAAACAGTAAAATTATTTTGTCTGTACATTTCGAATTTTTGACTGAAATGGATAGAGGGACACTTAAAAAGAATATTAGAAAGCAAAAAAAATTTTTTGGAATTTCTTGTCTGTCTGTCTGTCTGTCTGTCTGTCTGTCTGTCTGTCTGTCTGTCTGTCTGTCTGTCTGTCTGTCTGTCTGTCTGTCTGTATGTATGATCACGATTATCTCCGAAAATACTGAACCGATTTACTTCAAACTTTCACCAATTGCTTTGTTTTAACTCAGTTTAACATTTAAAGTTTGATTCATCAAAATCGGTTCATTAAAAAAAAAGTTATCGTCATTTGAATGAACTTAAGGCATGAGTTTGCCTGCAAACATATAGCAAAAATAAAACAAAATAATAAGTGACATAAGAAAATTAAAATCCAAAGTCAATTCATCATCATTATACGACAGCATTATACCTATCTATACTATCCATAGTAATCCATACTAAAAAAAAAGAAGAAGCTGACTGACTGACTGACATATCAACGCAGAGCCTAAACTATAAGGGTTAGGAACTTGAAATTTTGCACAGGGGTTCCTTTTATAACGTAGGGAAGCACTAAGAAAGGATTTTTGGAAATTCATCTCCTTAGGGGGAAAAACGGGTTGCAAAGTTAGTATGAAACTTTGTTGTTTTTGAAGTTATTCGAATGAAATTCAGCATGAAGGTTCTTTACTGAAAGGTATGAAACACGAGTAAAATATTTTACTTAAAAATCATCCCTTAAGGGGGTAAAATAGGGGTGCAAAGTAAGCATGAAACGTTGCCATTTTTGAAGTTAGTCGAATGAAATTCAGCATGAAGGTTCTTTACTAAAAGGCATGAAACACGAGTAAAATATTATTCTCAAAAATCATCCCTTAAGGGGATATAACGGGGATGCAAAGTTAGTATGAAACTTTCCGTTTTTGAAGTTAATCAATTGAAATTCAATATTAAGGTGTTTCATTGAAAGTCATGAACTAATGTATTCCGGGTTCAACTAATAATTCTACTGTTCCTGAGAAATCGACACTTATGCGGGCGGAGCTGCGGGCCAAAGGCAAACCTGACTTATATATCAACGCACAGCCGAAACTACGGTGCGCAGAAACTGAAATTTGGCACAGGGATTATTTTTATGATGTAAATGAGCACTAAGAAAGGATTTTTAGAAAATCAAAGGGGTTGAAGTTTTATGGAATTTTCTCATTTCTGGACTTAGAAGTTTGAAAGTAGGTACGCAAGTTCTCAATTAAAATTAAAAAAGATCTGTTTAGGTGAACCAGACAACATTCTCCCTTGAAGGGGTAAATAGGGGGTAAAGTTTGTATGGAATTTTTCAATTTCCAGACTTAGAGGTATGAAAATAAGTATATACGTTCTAGGTTACAATTAAAAAAGATCTGTGTAGGTGAAATGTACAAAATTTCCCCCTTAAGGGATAAAGGGGGGGGGGGGGGGGGGATTGTATGGAAATTTTCTCATTTCTGGACATAGAAGTATAAAAATAAGTATATATGTTTACGTTGAAATTAAAAAGATCTGTGTAGTTAAAATGGTCGAAATTTCCCCTTGAAGGGGTAGAATAGGTGGGGTAAAGTTTGTATGGATTTTTTTTATTTACTTACAAATATGACAATAAGAAGTTCTCTATTACAATAAAAAAATATCTGTGTAGGTGAAATGGGCAAAATCCCCTCCTTAAGGGCTAAAGATCTATGCAGGTGAAATATATTAAATTTCCCCTTACGGGGAAAAAGTAAAGGGGCAGGGGTTTGTATGGAATTTTTATCATTTCTACTGTTCCCAAGGGAACGACATTAACGCGGGCGGAGCCGTGGGCAACAGCTAGTAAAATATAGTATCGTTGAGTTAGTATCCCATAACACAAGTCTCGAACTTACTTTGGGGCTAGCTCAATCTGTGTGATTTGTCCGTATATATTTATTTATTTATAAATGATATTGGCACAGCTCGGAAGTTACAGCGCATTTTGTAAGCGAAAGTGAAGTGGAATTAATTATATCTGTTAAGAACGTAATAAATAATTAATTTATAATATTAATAAGATATGTTTAAGGAAACAACTCAACTAATACTTAAAACTTAAGTTTCGCCTGTAAATTCAATTTTCAAACTTCACCTCTTGACCACGATAATCTTCAATACAAAATCAACTTTATCACATTAATCTTAGAAGTCAATCTTTATTTACGGGTTAAAAAAATAGTTTACAGAATTATAAATTGTAATGTTATAAAGTTAAAGTAGCTTTTACGTTCACTCTTCATAAGTAAAATAACTTAAAAGTGGAATAGAATGCCGTGTCGAAATTAGCCCATCCTCTTTTGCAAGCGCGAGCCGACCACGGGCCGAAACGATTCACGTTTGTGAATTTGTTTGTGTATCCATTACTCGACACGGTTGCAAACTCGACATGTTTGCACAGTTGTTGTCCTGGTCGCCTGATGTTTACTAATGCAATAATAATCGATGATTACAATTAATTTTTGTTCAAAACATGATACTTTTTATTGAAACAAAACATTTTTGGATCCTTAATAAAATCCTTTAAATATTTTTGTTTTTGCAGAAAAACTTCTTTAGCTTCGTTGTGCACTTTTTGGGATGGGTAAAAAATGTTAAAATCGCGTCAGGACACGTGGCCTGATCGAATATTCGTAAGACGGACACATGACATTCCAAAATATTCAAAAATGTGTTCAAGTTTTCACTTCTGCCGACACTACCGGAGTGCAAGTGTTTATTTTTTATTAAATTAATAAATAAACACATATCCTCCAACAGCATCTTGGCATTGATAGCGACCCGGCTAGACTGTCCATACATCAACCACTGTTGTGGTCTGCATGTGGTGACTGCCAAATAGATGTAGTCTAGTCGTAGTGTAATGTTACTAACACTACGTTTTAAGTTCCCTGTTTACTAACAAAATATGTATGAGTCTGGTTGCTCAAAAATAAAGATTTATTATTATATCAAATTAAAAAAATAGAAACTTTTGATATAACAACTAACGGGGTTAGCGACCAGGCTTGTCGACGCCGCTGGTGACGAAAGGGCTGGCTCTTTCCTCGCGCAAAGAATTGCAATTGCTATACAGCGTGATTTTGAACCCCCTAGCTATATTGAAATCTGGGAATCAGAATCCCTAATGGAATACAGAATTGTAAGAAAAAAGGTAAAAGACAAAAAATAATTTGACCTTTCATAGAAATTCGTCCAGCTGATAGGCGACTTTGTATGGGAAAACTAATTTTCTTTTTCGTTTTCTACCTTTTTTTCTTGCAATTCTGTATTCTAACGGGTGGCGCAAAAGTACGGGCACTAAAGAAAATACTTTTATTTTTTTTATATGACATTTTCTGTCATTCTGTTTTTGAAAATTAATAAATAAATAATAAATATATACGGACAAATCACACAGATTGAGCTAGCCCCAAGGTAAGTTCGAGACTTGTGTTATGGGATACTAACTCAACGATACTATATTTTATAACAAATACATATATAGATAAACATCCAAGACCCAGGCCAATGTGAAAAAGATCATTTTCCATCTTGACCTGGCCGGGGATCGAACCCGGGCACTCCGTGTCGCAGGCTGGCGTGTTAACCACTGCGCCACGGAGCTGTCCACACGGAGTGTGAATTGTGTAGTGAACAAATGTAAAATACACTGAAAATAAACATGGACCGTTTTACTCCCCAAGAACGTGGAATAATTGTGTCAATGTTCTTACGGAATAATTCATCAGTGATAAGAACACAACGTGAATTTCGTCGACGATTTCATGCAAGATCACCCGATCTGACCAGTCCAGACTTCTTTCTTTGGGGTTTTTTGAAATCTCGGGTGTATGTGAACAAGCCACAGACTCTCGCAGCTCTAAAAGAAAACATTCGTCAAGAAATAACGAACATATCGCAGGAAGTGTTACGGCAAGTTATGCAAAATGTCATAAATAGGGCTCAAATGTGTATCAACTCTGGAGGTCACCATTTAAAAGACATCATCTTTAAATCCTAATGGTACGAAATTTAATGGCACAAATATACATTTAAAAAAACCTAAATCTAGTTTTCTAATTTAGAAAAAATGTTATAGCTGAACCAAATAGGGTCTTTACTTTTGCGCCACCCGTTATTAGGGATTCATTCCCAGATTTCAATATAGCTAGGGGGTTCAAAATCACGTTGTATATTGCGACTTTAGGAATACGAACGTGACGTGCTTGTATTCCTACAGGAGGTAAAATATTAATTATTGCACGTACACCAGTACCGGTCACTGTGGTTTGATTTACCTACACGCAATACTATTCAGCGGGGGAATGCAACTAGTGTTCTTGGCACTATGCCACACGGGCAACACCTTAGTTTAGATTTTTAGATTGAAATTCTTTTATATTACATTTTGTTTTTTTATTTTAGTTTTTAGTATGAATATAGTTAGGTTTACTTATAAGTAGTTATATTTAAAATTATTTGTTTGGAGATAATGAATAAATAACTAACGAATGTTTTCTTTCACCAGATATGGCTTGCTCGGCGCGTCCGGCTGCGGCAAAACCACCCTGCTGTCGTGCATCGTGGGCCGGCGGAAACTCAACAGTGGAGAGATCTGGGTGTTGGGAGGCAAACCAGGCACCAAAGGTGAGGGTTTCTGTCTATTGAACTTGACCTAGTTGTCCCACGATAGAACCTGATTATTAACCTGACTCATGAGGGTCGTGCTCCTGTAGTGGAGACTAAAAAGACATGATGATGATGAGATGAGTCTAATCAGGTCTTGAACCACTGCTGGACAAAGGCCTCCTCTTAAGGATTCATCGTTTCATGAGAAGATATTGCCATTCTCATCACGCTTGACGGGTGTGTTTTTTTGGGTTTTGCTTCCGACACTGCTGCCCATCAGAAGCTGTTTGTGTTGGAATGTTTAAGTTGGGGATGGATAGGGATTTGTTTGATTTGGGTAGAGAATTAAGGTATTGGAATACTACTCACTTAAATGAATGGGGAAAAAGCAAGTAGCAGCTAGGTAACTCGGCTTGACTTAGTATAGTAACATGATCTTTATTGATTCAATTGTTTTCATTCCACCAGGGTCTGGAGTACCCGGCAAGCGCGTCGGTTACATGCCTCAAGAGATCGCCCTGTACGGCGAGTTCACCATAAAAGAGACAATGATGTACTTCGGCTGGATCTTCGGCATGGAGACCAGGGAGATCGCGGAGCGGCTGCGGTTCCTACTGGACTTCCTCGACCTGCCCAGCGAGAATCGTATGGTGAAGAATCTCAGGTTAGTCTACCTTTCAGCTGGGCATATTCTGGATCTACAGTTTCGATGCTGAGGTCCGACTAGGTTCGTATTTCTCTATAAAATAGTAATTAACGAGCGCGCTGGAAAATGACGTCACGTTCCTTTTTTCTTTCAAATCAAAAGTCATCAACGACCGCACTCAAAGACGCGCAAACAAAGAGAAGCATTGGTACCCGTATTAAAGAACATATAGCAGACATATAGAATAGATGTTCAACCAAGTTTGCAGTTTATTAACATGACTTAGACAAACCCAACCACTATATGCGTTTGGAAAATCCTCAAGTCCTTGCAAAAGAAAACAGATACTTACCAAGAACTTTTTGTGAGCCTATTGCAATTAAAGAACATTCTAATTTCAATAGAGAGGATGGTCATCAATTTATTAAAATCTCAAGCTCATCACAAGACAGACCGTGAGCCAATACTGCGTACATCCGGACCGTTATCAATAAATATTGTAGGCGGTAGTTTTGCATAGTTCTAATATAACAATAGACAAATACAGACTTAGTCTTCCTGAGAACATGAAACTGTAGTTTTCGAAACGTTAGGTGTAAAAATAATGTAATAAACTAGTTAAAACCGTATTAAGTGATTTAATTCAAATATGTAACAATCGCGAAAACATCAGGAAATAATATGGAAATTAAAACATATGGCCTAAATCTTTCTTTTAGAAAAAAATATCCTATACCATGCTGTAGGTATATAATTTATGCTATTGTTATGCAGATGTAGGTAATAATATCAATGTCTAATTGAATATATAATTCTTATTAAAATAAGAAATAAAATATTATTGACATAGACTTAGGTCGCAGGTTCAAAACCCGCCCGATTGAAATTTTTTCACAATATTTTATTTCTTAATTTAATAAGAGTATATCAAAATAGCATTGTGAATGCAAAATATAAATACTTAAAAAATAAGTAATTTTAGTTTAAGTGTAAGTAGTTACATAATTACTTTTTGAGTAAGTAGATTAATCGTAGTTTGTTCACGAAACAAAATATAAGTCGACAATTAGAAATAATAGTAACAATAATCCAAAGTTGTATTTGAAATCGTATACGATCTCAGTTGTTGTCAAGGCCCCATCTTGTCAGTTTCCACGGCCGCAGCTGCTTGACTTATGTTATTGTATGTCCGTGACCCCAGCATTTCCGCGTATGTGCGTTATTACTTTAAATACTTGAACAATACGTGTTTTTTGTAAGTACTTAACTTGTAAACTGCTATGTGAAACCATTTTTATGTTCATAGTCAAATGGCATAAGTTATAAAACTATTTGCGTCTCTTTTCTTAACTCCTACTTTAACTGCCTAACCTGGTAAGGGAGATAAAACAAATTATATAAGTGATAGTATACAACGTGATTTTGAACCTCCTAGCTATATTGAAATCTCAGAATCAGAAGCCCTAATGAATTATAGAATTGGAAGAAAAAAAGCTGAAAATCGAAAAAAAAAAATAGCGTTTTCCATACAAAGTCGCCGTTCAGCTGGACGAGTTACTATGGAAGGTCAAAATTTTTTTTTTCGCTTTTTACCTTTTTTTCTTGCAATTCTGTGTTCCATTAGGGATTCTGATTCCCAGATTTCAATATAGCAAGGTTCAAAATCACGCTGTATAAAATGAAAAAAATTGGTTGTATGTTAAATCGATTTAAGTGCGATAAACACGGAACGTAACACTTTTTTCGGCGGCATTTATTTAAGACGTTATCATGTCAAAAAATATGCAACTCCCGACAAAAATATCCCCTATTTTGTAAACAGCCAGGGGTCCTATTTTAGAAAGTGTGACACTCGTCTTCGAGTGATTTTTGTATGGAAAAATCACTAGTTTACGATCGGCATCATTTCAAAAATAGCACTCCAGCCCAATTTTGATATTGTAGAATCGCTGGAAATGCTGCTTTTTCATGTTCACAGACAAATTTGACATTTGTAACTTTCAATATATACAATATTTATTGATAACGTTTCTGATATACGCAAAATTGGCCCACGGTGTCTAAGATTTTAATAAATTAATGACAGGATCCCAAGCTATTGGAAATTGCCAACCGTCCTCTCTATTGTAATTTGATAATATAATATCTGTAAATTACATTAATTTTAATGTAATTCAAAAGTTACAAAGACCGGTGTTCAAAAATACTCTCTCACGTAATATTACGACATAATAATACCAAAACGTGAGATACCTACCTCAGTAGATCACACAGATATTCACCAAAAGGAATGCTAATGTGTTTCTGTCCTTTTGTAACCTCCAGAAACTTCTTGAAGTGATATTTTTTATAAGTGTTTTATTTTGCATTCACAATGCTATTTTGATATACTCTTAGTAAATTAAGAAATAAAATATGGTGAAAAAATTTTATGCGGGCGGGATTTGAACCGGCGACCTATGTGTATGTATGATCTATGCTCTGCCATCTGAGCTACCGCACAATTCAATCTCGGCGCCTTAATTCTCAACCATATCCCCTAAATACGTATTCCCCTGTGCCGGCCCATACATACTACTAGCAAAAATGAATTTTGCCGGTAACGTAATAAAGAAAAAATCAAATATTCTGTTTATATAGAAAAATCTTGGCGCTCATCTTGGGAGTCTTGTGACCTTGCACAGAAGGACATTATCTTGGACCCAGCGAAAAAACTAGCAGACTTTAATAGTCAAAGAGAGGTGCGGGTAAAATTTCATGATTTCGAACAGGATACGGACGATCTCATCACCACCGCTATATACAAAGACTCTCCAGAATGTGACTGTGGGGCCAGCAAATAAACTTTGTGGCATATTGCCGAAGAGTGCCCACTCTGTGGTTTCCCTGGAGGTCTTAACGAACTCCACTCCCTTTCTCCAGCAGCCGAAGACTGGCTTAAGAACTTAAAATTAAATCAGTTACTCATAGGATTCTTGCTGACCATGCCAAACGATATGATGATGATCGTACTCTACAACACTGTGCTGCCATCTGCTAGTAACTATTTCAGAAAATCCTCATTGTGTACATTCCCACCGTTAGTGCATTTGCGCGGGCATTGTCCACTAATGAAGAAACAACCGTGCGCGTACGCCTCGTTAGCACACAAAGGTACTCGTAGTAATACTGTGACAAATTACGTTTACGCCACGCGGTAATAAGCGCCACTAATCCTACTGTGGAAGCTCGCTAGGCCCATAACCTGAGGGGCTATACAATGTAGGCGCTGTATCCCTTAACCCTTTGTAGCGGTTGAAAGTGGCAATACCGGTTGGCCTGTCACTAGTCTTATTTCAAACCCGTGTCTGCCATTTTCGTGTTAATTTTCACTTTTAATTTAATAATTCAATAAGTATAACCAGATATTGTATTTTTTTAGGAATCTATCTTGCTCATTTAGTTATACTTTTTATAGACGTAAAAAAGTTGGTAGTTGTCGCTGAAAATATCAAGTAATTCGCGACGAAAATTTTTCTGGATATAACCTTTTTGCTATTTTATTTTGCTAGGTTTTAAATATTTTTTTGAAAATATTTTGATGTATCCATTTATTTTGATCTTTGAACTGTTCATATTTTTTTTATGCTAGTATTCCATGAAAAATATAGCCTTATTTTTCACTGCGTGACGAAAAAATAGATGTTTTACGGTATTCTTCTGATGCACAGCGCCTTAAAGTAAAAAGTTGAGGGGTTAAATTATCAACAACTAGCTGTTGCCCGCGACTTCGTCCGCGGCAATTTCTGTTATTATGATTTATTAGTATAGATGAATAATTTTTCCCCGATTTCAAAACATTTTTTATTGATGCTTCGCTCCTATTAGTCGCTGCGTGATGTTTTATAGCTTATAACACTGTATCCCTTACAGTAGTTCCTGAGATTAGCGCGTTCAAACAAACAAACAAACAAACAAACTCTTCAGCTTTATAATATTAGTATAGATATGATGTACAAAATAGTAATCTGGCGTAAAAATAGTAATAAAATATTAAATAGTAATAGTAATCATGACTCTTCCATGCTGGTATGGGAAAAAAGAAAAAACTTAGAATGAACCAGCTGCTTCTGTTCCCGCGCAGAAATTAAAGGGAATAAGCGCGAACACACCGTTTTTCTCCAGACGTTTCGACCAGCCGGCCTATTTGCTAACTCAGTGTACAACGTTTTAATAGTAATTACAAAATACATTGCAGCTTTCGTATGATTGACTATTTTTATACATAAAACGTAATGTATGACTGAAGTGACTATCAATACGTTGTACACTGAGTTAGCAAATAGGCCGGCAGGTTGCACCGGCCGTGGTCACTGTGTGGTACTTCATCCACCGGCATGTTGCTTTTTCTCCAACTACCGTCACACACGACACTAACAATGTCCCTATTACGTATGACAACCGATGCTTGATTTTTATCCGACTGGCCATCAAATATTTGTTGTGTTTTTGTAAATAAAGAAATAAATAATAAAACACCGCTCTCAGATCATTAATGACGACGTCAAAGCCGGATTGTTGATCGTCCTTTTTTATTTTGGGTCTAGTAATAAAAAGCCGTGGAACTTGATCGGTATAATGAAGATTACAAGGATGCTAGACGGCTTACGTATTTGTGACGTCAAAGCGTATCCTAAACCGATAGATTTAATTAGTTTTGTTGACGTATGAAATGATGATCCCAATGGCTCAGTGGTCGTGAGCAGTATTAGCGCTAATGCATGATAAGACACCCCGGGCGCAGACCCCACTGGGATGGGTGAATGTAAGTGGCATAAAAATATCTGGCACTACTCCGTGCTTATGAAGGTATGTTAAGTTGGTCTCAGCTATCATCATTGATGGCATTCGATGTTTTTTAGGCAGCTTGAAAAATCTGACACCAGTGTTTGGCCACTTACACCTATTAAAATAACTGCCTCCGTGGTCCAGTGGTTAAGGCGTTTGCCTGTGGACCCGAGGGTCGTGGGTTCGATTCCCACGTGAAGCATACTTTGTTTAGTTGCTTCCAGTTTGGTTAGGACATTGCAGGCTTGAATCACCTGATTGTCTGATAATAAAGATGATTCCGTGCTTCGGAAGGCACGTTAAGTGTGCATGGTCGAGATTGACCGTATCACCACTCGAAATAAATAAATGAAGGTGACAATTTTTCGTTTTACATATGTGCCAGATTCTCTGCTCTCATGAATTCCTTCTCATGTTAAATTTGGGGGAAATTTCCAATCATTCTCGAGAATTTCTGAATAATTCCCGCACTTGAGAGAAAGAGGAAGATATTCTCGGGAAAAAATTCCGACACGTTCTCACCGTGTCTGCCTTAACCACTGGACCACGAAGGGAGTCTTCTGGTCACGGAGCAGTTTCAATTGTCACCTACAAAGAAAAGATTTCAACGCGCTCTGCGCTCGTTTCCTGTTTCAAAATGCTCCAAAAATCGTGTTCCAAACGGACTCAACGAACAATAACAATTAATGACTTTCTAAATAAAAGCGTAATATATCTTTCGTTACGTCACTTTACTTTCTCGCATGTACAATGCTTCTTACGAGAGAAATTTCGGTACGTCGCGTGGTATCAGCGAATCAATATATCACGTGCGGAGCGATTAGTCAGCATGATTTTGAGTATAGTGTAATGAATAAATATTGCTTAATAATAGAGAGTCTAAACTGTTATATGTTTTCTACGGGTGATTGGATATTCAACTGATTCGATTGTTGAAATTTACCTGCTTTTACGCGCGGCTCTGCTCGGGTTATTGTCGATCCCTTGGGTATAATAACTTTTTTCGGGATGAAATGTACTCCAGAGAACGTTATTATAAAATTGCGCAATGATTGATTCACTAATTAAAACGTTATTAAATCTATTCGTCGTAATTTATTACATACGAGTCTTCGTACGAACTCTTCCATGCTGGTCTGGGAGAAAAGAAAAAACGTAGAATGTACCAGCTGCTTCTCATCACGCGCAGATCGTAAAAGCCGATCGAGGGAATGGGTAAAATCTGAGGAATTATGCAATAGGCGATGCGGCTAGCAACCCATCACTATTTTGATTCCGTTTTCCACCTAATGCCCACCAACATGCTAAACGTGGCCTTCAGGACCTAGGCTCTGTCTACACCGTAAGGGAAAAGACGTGATACTATATATACGAGTATATTAGTAAATCAACTCTTTTAGTTTAACATTGAAGAGAGGAATGGAAAAAGCTACACCGATAAGAGCCCAGCTCTTAAATTTTAATGAAATTGTGTATCCAGGTTATGGGCCCAGCGAACTTCCACCGTGAAAACAGTTGCGCTTGATACAATACAATATATATATAATATATATATATATATATATATATATATATATATATATATATATATATATATATATTGAGCTATGAGCTAGTCCCAAAGAATGTTCTTTGGGGCTAGCTCAATCAATCTCTGTGATTTGACGGTATATATTTCTTCATTTTATACTAGCGGTTCATCAGGGATAATGTAGGATTCTAATGGAGAAAGAATTTTGTAAATCGGTCCAGAGTCCAGACCCTATTTGATGCAAACAAACAATCAAATCATTCCTCTTTATTATATTAATATAGATATAGATAGTATAGAAATATATATAGAATAGAAAATTAGCAATGTCATTGCTGTTCGATGTAATGTATTAATTTGAATAACATACATTTCATTAGAATACCAGATATTCATTTTTTTAAACATTCTTCTACCAATCATGTTCTTATGAATATTCTGAAAATGTCTGTAATGATAATTTTGACACTGTCGTGTCTGTGCATATGTATGTCTGTTTAGTCATCAAGACCGACGTCAGAGACTCTAAATACTCTATTGTTATGTCATAGATGGGTTGTGTGGTATATCATTGACTTTATTGGACACCGCAAATGGGTTGGCACAAGTAATTTGAACGTTACTACCATTAAATTGGCAGTGGCAGTATTAATCTTTGGTTTTCTAGAGAAATGGTCCGTCGTCGGAGCAGGACAGACCTATATACGTAAAAGAGAAGTTATAAGAGATTCTCACTCTGACTCACTATCCGACCCCCTTACACTTGCATATGGAACAGAGTGCGTATATTAGGATTAGATCCGATTATTGGTGACCGCCCAGCGGTCTCGGGTGACTTGCTCCCAGGATAGGCCTGTCTGGTAACGTAGCTTTCGACCCATAAGGCAAAAGATGAGAGCTGCTGCTCTCCAAAGGCTTTTGCCATTGATTCTCAAATTGCCTTTCAGGTTATGCATGCACGCATTCGCGACTAGGTAATATGAGAGTTTGTGGCCATCAGAAATGTATCTACTATGTACTACGAACTATGTATGATATCCATTTTCCTTTGTTCCATTGCATATCCGAGCCCACCCAACTCCGTTTAATTATATTATGCTTAAGAGTACGCTAAATATACCTTTGAACGCAACATTAACTTTTCCTACTTACCATCACATCTTTTTCCCTAGCGAGCCTGGGTCTTATTAATACCTGAAAACTACGTTTAGCATGTCGGTGGGCGTGCTGGTGGAAAACGGAATCAAAATAGTGATGGGTTGCTAGCCGCATCGCCTATTAACATGATTCCTGATTTTGGCCCATTCCTTCGATGGACTTTTACGATCTGCGCGGGAGGAGAAGCATTATGTCTTCAGTTCTAATATTCTTATACAAAATAAATACACATTCAAAACTTCTGGACTGCTTTTTTAGAAAATAGCTCGACAATCATCAAATCTTACACACAAGACGCATTTTATTTATTTTCATGGTTTCTAATTTATTTCACTGGATTTACCCATACCTAAACGTATGTTTTACGTTTTTTTCTTTACTCCCAGACCAGCATGGAAGCCCAGAAGACCAGATGGAACTTTTCCTTTATGTCCGTAATTCAGGAATCTCGTTTTTTTTTTCGATAATTTTCTGATTGGCTGAACATGTTTAAATGTCGAAGCGCTATAGCCGACGAAGTAACACACAGATGAGAAAACCATAACTATATCTAGGTTAAAAATACCTGAACTTGTCTTCATTGTACTCAATGTCCAACAATAAATCATCAACCGTTTCCATCTAGCCGTAGGTAAAACCAGTCACATTTGTTTGCACGCAGCGTAAATTGTCTAAGTCAATATTGGCAGGCGGCCATCTTGGTTCGCTTCCTTATGGCTATTCTGATTGTCACATTATATATTATTTCCTTTATCTGTATTGTAAAGAAGGCATATAAAAGCGAAAAACACATTGACTCATCTAAAAGGGAACTATTTAAAATATTAGCTATATTGTATACAGTGGCATAGCCAGGATTTAAGGCTAGTTGGCTAACAGCACTAACCTATGTGTATTCCAATAACTATTTTATAATGTCATAATCTGTGCCGTGTGGTTTCCGGCAGAGTAGAATAGGACCACTCCTAGTCTTCCCATGGAGGTCGTAAGAGGCGACTTAGGAAATACAAGCTAAACAAAGCTCATAAACATCAATGAGACCACTCCAACCTGTCTGGCCAGCGAGGAGAGTGTAGGCAAAATCGTCTGTCTGCTCTGGCCAATTATGGCTCCGGTAGTACAGAGAGGGTCATGCTCCTGCAGTGGAGACTAAAAAGATCTGATGATGATGATGAATGTCATAATCATAAATGTAATTTAATTGTTAATTCATTAACATGTAAGAAAATTGGCATCTAGCTGTCCCTCATGTTAGCCATGCCCTTGGGCGTCACATGTATCTATAACCTAAATGTAACAACTTGTAAAACGTGCAATAAAATCTGAATTTGAATCTGATACATTTTGAATTATAGTAAATGCTGTTGCGATGTTTATGATACACATATGTAAGCAGTATCTTTAAAACTAACGCGTGCGGATTGAGCGTGAAGTTTCACGATTCTGATAGGTGAACGCGGGCAAGAATTTTAACATTTGGCAAGAATTTTTCTAATTTCAAAGATTCTTTTAGTTTTATATTGTAGAGAGGAATGGAAAAAGCTCCACCCATAAGAGCCCAGCTCTTAAATTTTAATGAAATTGCGTATCCATGTTATGGGCCCAGGGAACTGCCGCTGTGAAAACAGTTGCACTTGTTACAATAAATTAAATACAATATATATATGTTTAAATTGATTCTGATAGGTCAACGCGGACAAGAATTTTAACATTTGGCAAGAATTTTTCTAATTTCAAAGATTTCAGAGGGGCGTTCCACATTCCCATATACAAATTGTTCCTATTTACGGAATTTGAAAAGAACCCTATCATACAATAAAAGTTAGGCAACATTACTTAGCCACACTAGATGTTGATAGATCCCCGGTCAGGTCAAGATGGAAAATGATCTTTTTAGATTGGCCTGGATCTTGGATGCTTATCTACATATGTATTTGTTATAATTAATAGTACTGTTGAATTAGTATCCCATAACATGGCACAAGTCTCGAACTTACCTTGGGGCTAGCTCAATCTGTGTGATTTGACCATGTTTATTTACACTAGCTGTTGCCCGCGACTTCATCCGCGGCAATTTCTGTTATTATGATTAATTAGTATAGATGAATAATTTTTCCCCGATTTCAAAAAATTTTTTATTGATGCTTCGCTCCTATTGGTCGCAGCGTGATGTTGTATAGCCTAAGGCCTTCCTCAATAAATGGACTATCCAACACAAAAAGAATTTTCCAATTTGAACCAGTAGTTCCTGAGATTAGCGCGTTCAAACAAACAAACAAACTCTTCAGATTTATAATATTAGTATAGATATTTATTTATATTTTCTTAAAGTGTAAAAAAGTTATTTAATGTCCCTATCTAACCGACTTACCTTTTGTCCAACAGTGGCGGCCAACAGCGTCGAGTCTCGTTCGCCGTGGCGCTAATGCACGACCCAGAACTCCTGATCCTGGACGAGCCGACCGTGGGCGTGGACCCACTGCTGCGGCAGTCCATCTGGACGCATCTCGTGCGCATCACCAGCTCAGGCGACAAGACTGTCATCATCACCACTCATTACATAGAAGAGGCGAGACAGGCGCATTGTGTGAGTTGCCCTTTTTTGATATCAAACTCTTTGCAACCACGAGATAAAGGCATCATATTGGTCCGTTATTCTACCTTAAGCTATATTTTCTATTAAATCAACATAAGGATGGGAGTAGCAAAGATAATCAAAGAGTTGGGCCGTCGTGTTGCTGTACGAACCAACGACAGTCGCTCCGTTACGTATTTGGTTCACAAGCTTTCCATAGCGATTGAAAGGGGAAATGCTGTCAGTATAATAGGTACTTTTGGTCCAGGGACGATACGGGGCGGCGGTAGATTGAGTATTTCTGACGAAGCATGTTGCGGATGAATTTTGTATAATATTTGACGAAGCTTGTTGCTGATGAATTTTTGTACCATGAAATTAATCAAACAAGAATAAATACAATGACGGAGCGCCAGGGGGTGAGCCCCCCCGCCACAAAAGAAACATACATACTACTCTATTCAACTTGACCGCAGACATTAGTTAATTTTTTTAACAGAAATTAAGTTAGGTTTGTTAAATTTCCTGGTGACCACAATACTGGCGGCATTTCTACGTTGAAGTGGTCAGGCCATTGGTCACCAATTCCCGGGTCCCCAGCGACGTCGATCAAACATATGAAAGTACAACTAACGCAGGTGCGTTAGTTGTACTTTTGAGAGGCGGAGGTCCGCCTCTCATAGCAACCCCACTTAATCCCTAGCAATATATACGAAACAGGAGGAAATTAATCTCTTCTTCTTTCCCTTTGCCCACTGTTATCAGCATGTCAGTTACCTCCTCAATCTATCGCTGGTCATATCTTCTGTCCCATCACCTTTTCTTTGATCTTTTCCTATTTCTACGCCTTCTTACTTCCATTCCCTGAACTTTTCGTCACGTGATTTTCGTCCCTTTTTATAACTATCCGTGCATAGCATCACGAGCTTTTCCCTTGCGAGGTAGACAGAGACTAAGACTATAAGACCTTATGGCCACATTTAGCATTTTGGTGAGAGTGTAGATGGAAAACGGAATCAAAATAGTGATGGTTTGCTAACCGCATCGCCTATTGACATGATTCCGCAGATCTTACTAACGATTCATACATAATTATAATTACTACGATTCTCAAATGCTATAAATCTTATACCGCATCTTTGGTAAATAAACATACATTATGTCCGTAATATAATAAAGTTTTTGCAATAAACCATAATAATATTCACAGAATATTCAAAATAACATTGACGATAATAATGTGTTAGAAATATTTTATTACTTGTCCATAAGAATTTAGCACTTACGTAAACGTATGAAACAAAATTGCCTTAGATACGAGGAACAAAAAAATAAATCCATATTTAAATTCTTCGACTATATTACTTGATAAATCACACAAATTTATGTGACCCCACTACTCGAGATACGTAGGTCACTCGATAAGTTTTGAGATGCTCGTAATTTAAAAATGGAACGCATCTGCATTATATATTTTTAAAAAGCAAATTTATTGAGAAATAGAATGCATGTAGCCAGATGGCTGGTAAAAATAAAAGATAGATGTGCCAGTCATTTTACTACGACGCTTCCCGCGCTTTTCTTTGCATCGATGGAGCTTTACCGCGAACATCTGCGCGCTATGATCTTTTATGATTATAAATTTGGTTTAACTGAACAACTTAGCCTTCAACGATTACAAGCAGCGTTAGGGGAGTCTGCTCCATCTCGAGCAACAATTTTTAGATGGTTCAGTGAATTTAAAAGGGGTAAAACGAACCTCGAAGATGACCCTAGAAGTGGTCGCCCACAAACGGCAGTAACTGCAGAAAATGTGTGAACCACCGAAATGATGGTGCGAGAAGACCCACGAATTACATACTCGGTCATCGAGAAGATTCTTGGCGTTAGTTCGGGGAGTGTTAGTGTTATTTTACATCAGCATCTAGGAGTGGGGAAGCTTTGTTGTCGTTGGATTCCGCGTTTGCTCTCAGACACTGAAAAACAGGCCCGTGTGGATTGGTGTCGCGAAATGCGTCTACGTTTTGAAAATGGATCATCAAGACGTGTTTCGGAAATGGTCACAGGCGACGGAACGTGGATTTACCAATATGATCCAGAAAATAAGAGACAGTCGTCAGTATGGGTCTTTTCAGAAGGAATGTTGCCGACAAAACTGCAAAGATCTCGTAACGTTGGTAAAAAAATGGTGGCCAGTTTTTTTTTCTCGCAGCGGGCATGTGTCGACAATAATGTTGGAAAATCATCGATCTGTTAACTCGGAATGGTATACAACAGTAGCATTGCCAAAAGTTTTCTAAGCTCTGCGAGAGAGGAGACCAAGGACCGGGCTTCGGGGAATCATGCTGCATCACGACAACGCTTCGTCACACACGTCCCTCAGAACAAAGGCGTTTCTTGCAGCATCCAGTGTTGAAACCTTGCCCCATCCACCGTACAGTCCTGATTTGGCTCCCTGCGATTTCTTTTTGTTCTCCATAATCAAAGAAAAAATTAAAGCGAAATTTTTTTCGTGCGCCGAAGCGGCCGTGGCCGCCTACGAAGTCGCAATTGCGGACCTATCGGATCAAGACTGGCAAAAGTGTTTTAATAGTTGGTTTAGGCGAATGGAACTTTGCATAGATGATGAAGAAGAGTATTTCGAAAAGATGTCAAATAAATATTTTGAATATCTTGTACATTTTTTTCTTATCTCAAAACTTATCGAGTTACCCACGTACAAGTTTATTCCTAGTTCGATGGTGGGTAGTTGAATGATCGGACATATTTGCATAAGCTGGTACCATAGGCTATATATATATACTTACCTATGTTATTGTACACACATTTTTATGTACAAAACCTGTCCATAAACGTTATTATCATCATCATTTCGAGTAGGTGTCACGATCAATCGACCATGCACACCCTGGTGTCAGAGTTCTTCGGAACCGCCTCTCGGCCTCTGACGTGGTTCCTTTAACGACTACCAGATGGCAGCCGGGACCACCGGCTTAACGTGCCTTCCGAAGCATGGAATCATCTTTATTATCAGACAATCAGGTGATTCAAGCCTGCAATGTCCTAACCAAACTGGAAACAACTAAACAAAGTATGCTTCCGGTGGGAATCGAACCCACGACCCCCGGGTCAACAGGCAAACGCCTTAACCACTGGACCACGGAGGCTGTTATTATTATATTATATTATAGGATAATGACCACATTCGACCATAACAATATAAAAATTTGCATCTGTCGATCTTCTGGCGAACAGACATACGTACTGAATAATCATCGTCATCATTTCGACCGTAAGATGTCCACTGCTGGACAGAGGCTTCTCTCAAGGATTCTTCGTTTCATGGGAGGATATTGTCATACCCCCTATGCTTGGCAGGCGGGGTAGCGAGCGCAGTTTTTTTTTGTTTCTTGTGCTACCGACCGTACTGCCCATCGGAAGCATCTGTAAGCTGGGGAAGGATAGGAATTTGTTGGATTTGTAAATGAAATGAAAGTCAAAAACTCACGGTGAATGGGGGAATAGCAAGTAGCAATTTGGGAGGCCGGGCGCCATGCTGGCAACCACCGGAAGAGCAGTTGACGCCTGACCTTGACATACTAAATATGGAAAATCAATGATTGCGGCCCAATTGCATTAATTAATATGTCTTCAATCTTGGCAGCTCATGGATATTCTCCTATTTTGTTTACTTTTAAGTGTTGGTGCAATAAAATATATTCATTAATTCATTCATGGATATCCCGTTCGTTTCGGAATACAATAAAAGCAACCAAATCATTTGAGCAGCATAAGATTTATATTCACATACATCCTGATACACAGACACGCATAGCAAACATTCCTAAAAATTAAACTTCTTCTTCTTCTTTTCGAGTCGTAATGTCTTTTAACTACAACAATTTTGCCCAGTATGTGGCCACGGCCACTGTCCTGTCGTTTGCCTCCTCTACATCCTTTTGTGTGCAGTGAGTGGGGCATTTGGGCACGTCAAAAGGTGGACGCATGCGCGGCGCGGCAATCGACGCAATCGCATATGCTATTGCCTAATACTATATTTAAACCTATAATTATAAAATAAACCTATATTTTAACTTGAAATACCCCTTTTTTGGTCGTGGTTCAAAAACCGCTGTAATATCTTAAGTAGTTCCATCACACACATTTTTTTGGAGTAAATTTTCCAACCTGTTACAGAGAATGTTTTGATTGTCGGACGCAGACAGACAAATCTATGTAACTGATCTCAAAAATTAGTTCGTGGGTGTTGTCTGAACCTTAAAGATAACGAAACTATTTCTTTCAAGTTTTCGTAAATCTAATGTTGTGTTTACTTACATGTTAGCCTATGTTCACACGCACATGTAAGTTTTTAAACAGTCTTGTTTTTTTTATTAAGTATTGAATTAGGCATTTGTCTCCCATCTCACCTGATGGTAAATGATGATGAAGACGAGGATGTTACATACCTATCCAAGATAAACCCATTTATTCTACAGTTCATTCCACACCTCAGCTACTCGAACCAAAAAGGAATTGTCGAAGCACTTATCCATTTACAAGCCATTTTGTATTTTGAGCTTCTAGCAAACCTTTTGTTTCGCTCTATCTTAGTTTTATCTATATAAAAGGTGTCGGTCTTGGTTTTATTACCGCCACATTTGATATTTTTATGTTATCTGTAATATGTACTTAAGGTATCTTAAGAGTCGGCGCATCAGCACCTCCTCTGGTATTGCAGATGTCCATGGGCAACGGTGACCACTTTCCATCAGGTGGCTCGTCTGCTCGTTTGCCGTCAAATGTACATAAAAACCGTATAATAGCCGTGTGGTATCCGGCAGAGTAGAATAGGACCACTCCAAGTCTTCCCATGGATGTCGTAGAAGGCGACTTAGGAAATACAAGCTAAACAAAGCTTATAAACATCTAAGAGACCTCTCCAACCCGTCTGGCCAGCGTGGAGAGTGTAGGCCAAGTCCTCTGGCTGCTCTGGCCAAGTATGGCCCTAGTAGTACAGAGAGGGTCGTGCTCCTGTAGTGGAGACTAAAAAGGACCTGATGATGATGATGATCCGGCAGAGTAGAATAGGGTAATATAGGTAGTCGCCTACTACGACATCCACGGGAAGTCAAGGGAGTGGCCCTTGACTTCCCGTGGATGTCGTAGTAGGCGACTTAGGAAATACAAGCTAAACATAACTTATAAACATCTGTGAAACCTCTTCAACCCGTCTGGCCAGCGTGGAGAGTGTAAGCCAAGTCCTCTGACTGCTCTGGCCAAGTATGGCTCTAGTAGTACAGAGTCGTGCTCCTGTAGTGGAGACTAAGAAAGACCTGATGATTGATACATAAAAAAGAAAAAACAGAATTTCACTGCGTCACTAAGTATAGTGTGCATGCAGCCTTACAAATCCGGTCGCTGTGTAGCGGCCTTCCAGCTCACGTTTAAGCTCACGTGTCGCAGAGTTCACGCGGGGTAATAACTAATATAACTGTCAATTATACTGGTAATTTGCATAATTTACGAAGGTCGTAAAAGCAGGTGAATGTGGGCAGAGTTGAAGCTGTCTAAATGCCAAACAATTCGCCTGGTTTCCACCAACTATGAAATGGAAGCGAGGACCTCCTCCTTTTCGGTTTTTAGGAGAGTGTAGGCCAAGTCCTCTGACTGCTCTGGCCAAGTATGGCTCTAGTAGTACAGAAAGGGTCGTGCTTCGAGAGACGGGTTGGAGAGGTCTCATAGATGTTTATAAGCTTTGTTTAGCTTGTATTTCCTTAGTCGCCTTCTACGACATCCACGGGAAGACTTGGAATGGTCCTATTCTACTTTGCCGGATACCACACGGCAACGCGTGTAATATATACACAATAATCTAAAACAAAAACAGATCTTGTTTCTAGTTTGGGAATTGTTGTATAAATTCATATTTACTATATGCTTTTTCAATGTTTCTTTACTTCATAAAATGTATCTACTTGCACCATATCAGTGCCATGGTGCCCACAAGATCGTTTGCAAGGCGCCCCGTCATTTCGAGATACAGGTTTATTCCTAGTTCGGTCGGCTGCTAAACAATGGATCCATGTGTGCTCCATATACAAATGTAAACCTGTTTTTTTAGAAAATACAATAAAACTATTTTTATTTAAAAAAAAAAATCTTTCATAAATATAAAAAACCGACTACTGAAGCCTAAACCGATTAAAATTTAAATATTTTTTAGCTTAAAAGCATACCCAATCAGACAAAAATATTTTTTAAATCTATTTATAAATGACGGAATTCTGAAGTAATAAACATCAAAAAAAGAACCAAATTAATAACATCCTTCTTTTTTTCTGAAGTCGTTTAAAAAAGCCATTGGCTAAAGTAAAAAGCACATAGGAATAATACGCAATTACAGAACATAAAAAAACACCACAATCTCATCAGAAGGATCTTTGTACCTACATTATCTGTGCGTTACAGCAATCTAAAAAGGTGATAGGTCAGTGCTAGTGATGTTCATTATGTAAGTACGTAAAAACGTTGCCAATTCATCAATTCGCGCGTATTAACATAATACTGTTAATCATCAACAAATTTAACAAAACCCGTCGGTGCGGTGTCGGCCTGTCGGCTATATAGCTTTACTATGTAGTAATTTTTTTTTTCTCTTTATTTTGGCATCAAACAGTCATTAACAACACATTTCCTTATTTAAATACTTAATTTAAAAAGATAGACATTGAGTGCCGAAAATACAATTATATAAATAATAATAAATAAATAAATAAATAGATATATAGAGCTAGCCCCAAAGTAAGTTTGAGACTCGTGTTATGGGATACTTACTCAACGATACTATATTTTATAACAAATACATATATAGATATTCATCCAAGACCCAGGCCAATCTGAAAAAGATCATTTTCCATCTTGACCTGGCCGGGGATCGAACCCGGTCACTTCGTGTCGCAGGCTGGCGTGTTGACCGCTGCGCCACGGAGCTAGTCATATATAGTCATATATAGATAGTGATATAGTATATATTTAAAAGTAATTAATAGAGCATGGTGCAAATTCGTAACGTGATTTAAAATATTATAATAAAAACTAATTTATCAATTGACATTTATAAAATAATTTAGGTAATATTGAAATGAATAAATATTAATTTGAAATAATTGATTAATAAATAATTAATTAATAAATATTGATTTGAAATAATTAATTATTATATATACCAAACAGAGTCTGCTTAACTTTGCTGCTAAATGTCAATAAGCTGCAGTCAAAGGGATCGAGGTCGGTAAGTTATTTATTACGAGTATATACATGGTGAAAATTTGATCGTTCTGAACCCTTAAAGTGGTGATTCAGCCCGTCGATATGAACAACTTTTCCTATGGGACCAAAGCTGGGAACTATGTAAAATCATTGCCCTTGAGAATACTTTCAATGAGCCTTTGCTATGAAACAGGTATGAATATTTGTATTATTTGAGTAAATGATAAAAGTTGTTGATTGTCTTATTTTTCGATATTTGCATTTTGTTTAAAATTAAACATACTTCGAGCCTAGGTTATAAGAGCTAATGGTCACATTTAGCATGTTGGAGGGCGTGTAGATGAAAATCGGAATCAAAATAGTGATGGGTTGCTAGCCGCATCGCCTTTTGACATGATTTCGCAAGTTTAGCCCATTCCCTCGATTGGCTTTTACTATCTGCGTGGCAAGAGAAGCGGCTGGCACATCTACCTTTTTTACTTTTCTCCCAGACCAGAATGGAAAGTATTAAAATTAACAATAAATACGATTAGATACGATAGTCATAACGTAGAAATACGAAAATGAAAAACACACTAAATTGAAATAAATATTCTTGTAATTATGGGTAAATTCTTCGCAATTATGTGTCAAACTCACACAAATGTCACGCGCCGCCATTGTTGTGCTTCACTCAATACTTAGTTTACGTTCCGTCCGCCTCTTTTTCTACGTCCATGAGTGCCTATCATGGACTGTTGGAGACTGGACCCTGTTGTAGACAAAAACCTGTATCACAGGATCCAGTGCTCTCACATCTGAATGTATAGGACTAACAAAGGAGTTTGTTAAATAAGTGCTACAATCTTAGGTATACATAATTTATGACACTTAAACTTACTCAACATTCAAATCCTAAACACAACTTGTTTTGCCGATTTGCAGACGCAATTAAAATTCAAAAACAATCACTTAAAGCCATAGTCAAGCATGTATGCAACCCATCACTATTTCAATTCCGTTCAAAAATAAAATTATACAAAACTTGTTTGTCTGTAATGTCGACGATAATTTTACGTGATAACGGTGGAAGAGAGATAGAGACTTTTTGGTCAAGTTGCAGAGTATTTACAATCAGAGCTATAAAGGAAATTAAATGAAATAGATTTTTTAATTCAAATTTGGATATCATGTATCTCTTTTTGAACGTCATATATTTATTTTTAATATTTGCAAAATCGATAAGCTACTAGCGTTTCGGAACGACCACTGCTGAGAAGAATACGCCGAAAGATACTCAGTCCAGTATTGGTATAAAGCGTATTACCCATCTACAGGTTGAGCTCTATTAGAGATCCGATATCTTTTAACAATGATAGATAACAAATTGTATAGGTATTTTTGGCAAATTGTAACTGATTGAAAGGTTTAATGTTAGTTTTGTGGGATTTGATGGTTCGAGGGACAGCGGTGTTTAGCCTAACATACTGTATTTACATTTACACTTTCATTTACACAGCTAAACAAGATTGCCCAAAAAATTAATCTATTCAGCTGCTTGCCAATAAATCATTTCATGTAGTGACACGGTCAATCGACGATGCTCACCCTGGTCTCAGAGTCCTTCGGAACCGCCTCTCGGCCTCTGACATGGTTCCTCTAACGACTACCAAATGGCAGCCGGGACCAACAACTTGACGTGCCTTCCGAAGCACGGAATTATCTTTATTATCAGACAATCAGGTTATTCAAGCGTGCAATGTCCTAACCAAACTGGAAACAACTAAACAAAGTATGCTTTCCGTGGGAATCGAACCCACGACCCCCGGGTCTACAGGCAAACGCCTTAACCACTGAGCCACGGAGGCAATTGAACTTAGTTAGAGAGAAAAAATTCTAAATTCAAAGATCAATTAAGTGCATTGCTGCTAAAAAGTGCTGCTATAGTGTTGATGATTTTGAATTAGATTATTAGAATTAGGTAACTTATATTTATTTGACATTTAAAAAAACTAATTTGACATTTTAATTCTCGTTGCTTTAAAATTAATTAATAAAATTAATGACTAGCTTTAAGTTACAAAATTCAAATGCAATGTTTTTTTTATTTAATTGTTTTTTTTAATAAATACCCGATAGTCACCTGATTCCTCACCGGATAGTACCAGTAGAACAATGATTTTTTCCCAAAAATATCTATGGATATAATAGCATGTTCCTATGCTTTAATTTTTTTCATAATTGAATTATTTAAAGAGATATGAAGCTTCAAAAACCTGAAAAGTTGGTAATAATTTCCGTAGTGTTCAAACATTATTGATTATATGAGAAAAAGAAAACATAGGAACACAGCCATAGCTTTTTTAAATTTAATCGTTAAATTTTGGAGAAGAAATCAGGGGACTACGAAGCGTTAATTTTGTGTAATTTTCATAGGTATTTTCGGTCCGAACTGCTGTTGTCTCTATCGCACTCTGCGGGTGTTGTTTGGGCACACAGAGCGACAGCAATAGATTTTACAAATACCTATCGAGCGCAGTGTTTCCTCTTAACATTTTAAACATATTTTTGTAAGTGTTTTATTTTGCAATCACGATGTTATTATACTCTTGTTAAATTAATAAAAGTATAGTGAAAACCTTTCATGCGGGCGGGGCTTGAACCAGGGACCTAGGTCTATATACGACCTACGCTTTGCGAACTGAGCTACCGCATGATTCTAACGTCGACGCAGAAATTTTAAACATGTTTTGTATAATCTCAACATCAGTCCGATACCGTATAGCGAAGGTCTGGTAGGGTCAGCGCTGCACCGGGCGACCTTTTTGGCGTGAGGCCGCAGGAGCTCTCGTGCCCTTGTGCGGACACTCCAAAAATATGTGTGTGTAGTCGGTCCGCCAATATATCGATTATAATAAAGTTTTTTTAACCGACTTCAAAAAAAAAAAGGTTCGCATTTCATCCTTTTTTTTAGTATTATATATTTTTATGTATGTTACGCCATATCTATCTTCTATTGACCTTTTTCAATATTTGGAATGAAAACTCGATTTCAGTAGTATGTTTGAAGTCAAAAATTTAAACATTTGATTTCTGCGCATGTACATTGATCGGTTACTTATAAAAGAATTAAGTTTTTTTAACCGACTTCATAAAAGGAGGTTCTCAATTCGTCGGCTTTTTTAGTATTTTATTTTTTTAAGTATGTTACCTACGTCTTTCTATCTTCTATGAACCTTTTTCAATATTTGGAATGAAAACTCGATTTCAGTAGTAGGTATGTTTGAAGTCAAAAATTTAGCGCAGGCACGTCGGTATTACCTCCGTGGGTATTACTCATGAAAGTGGTAGAACTGTACACCTAACAAACGATGTCGTATGCTCTTCCACCGTAGTTTTGGACACGGCTTTGTTCAAGTGTCTAAAACTCATTAAAATAATCTAAAAATAAAAACTTATGTGTAATTCTATTCATCCACAGATCGGCTTGATGCGTAGCGGTCGTCTCCTGGCCGAGGAGTCTCCCCAGGCCTTGCTGACCATGTACTCTTGCATCTCTCTCGAAGACGTGTTCCTCAAGCTCTCCAGAAAGCAGGGTAAGTTCATCAATAACATTATGTATCATTTAAAACACAAGAACGTTATGCCTCAAACAATATTGTCTTTTTTGCTTGACCTCTCAACCACCAAGCGGCCCAATCGGGACGCATAACATTAGACAAATCCATTGTCCTTGTGCTATCCCTTATCTAGCATAAGGGATAGCACTATCCTTAGTACTATTGGAGTAAGTTTATTTTTATTAATAATATAATACAGCGAAGATTATCGCGCCCAAATTTGTTTCGCTAAGCACAATCCTTCCTTATTATAATCGCAAAAGTTTGTTAGTATGTATAAATGTTTGTTACTCTTTCAGGCCAAAACGACTGAAAGGGTTTGACGAAATTTTGCACACAAATAGGTTACCTGGATTAACAAATAGGTTACTTTACATCCCGGGAAAAAGTACTGTTCCTGCGAGATGTACATTAACGTGAGCGAAGCCGTAGGCAACAGCTAGTGTATCAGCCCGTGGTATCAGCATTCCTTCAGGTGGCTCGTCTATTCGTCTGCCGTCAAACATACGTTATAAGAAACCCGAATTTGTATATCCCTAACAAGCCAGGCTAATCCTTAACTTCATCAGAAACACCAAAAAACTCCGATTTTCAATGCAGTCGAATATTCGCAAGCCACGACGCGGGTACGAATAAACCCAAGCACATTCGAACAGGTTTTGTAATGCACGTAACATCGAGGTTGTATTATGCAAACACTAATAAACAACGCAAACTAGCGAGAGAGACAGAACTGACACTATATTTAATGCTTCCGCCCAACCGCTGAGGACCCAACCGGAAAAACTCTCGGATGTTAATCCAGGAGCTTTTCCGGTTGGATCCTCAGCTAAGGTGCGTCGGAGCTCGGTGTCCGCTATTATGACAGCATTTACTATATCTTCCTGTTGACCTTAGACAATTTTAATAATCATCGTCATCATCATCAGGTCCTTTTTAGTCTCCACTACAGGAGCACGACCCTCTCTGTACTACTAGGGCCATACTTGGCCAGAGCAGCCAGAGGACTTGGCCTACACTCTCCACGCTGGCCAGACGGGTTGGAGAGGTCTCTTAGATGTTTATAAGCTTTGTTTAGCTTGTATTTCCTAAGTCGCCTTCTAAGACATCCACGGGCAGACTTGGAGTGGTCCTATTCTACTCTGCCGGATACCACACGGTTAATTTTAATAATAATAATATAATAATAATTTCCTCTGTGCACGCTTTGGATACGGCCCGCGTGTTTAGGTATACCTGTTATGAAAGGGAGAGAAAAATTCTTTGAAAATAATAATAATAATCATTTTATTTGCCATTAACACAGACTCATACTGTTAGTAGTGCTTATAAATTATGTTAGTATAGATAATTGAAATTAATTTAATTTAAAGAGCCCATTCCCGCACCACTCCCCCCGAAATGGCACAGAAATGGTTGACATATAGATTTTTTTTATATAGATGGTTGAATGACCTAGACATTTTTTTGTCAATAATAATCCCAAGATGTTTAACACTATCACTGAGTTTAATAACCGTACCATTAAATAAAATCTGTGGAAGTTCATCAGGTGACTTGCTTGCTCGTTTGCCGTCCTACCTATATCATAAAAAAATGTGGTTATCGTTCTATTCCACACTTTATTTCCTGTTCTAATAAAACAGTAGCTTACGAATTTGGAGTCAGCCTCGAGCGACTGTTTTAACAGAACGACTTAATTTGACCTGCATGTCTGTCCACGCATGAACTCTGTAATATAAAGGCTTAACTCGTATTGATAAATCAAGCGTTTAAAACATACATATTACTTATCACTGACAGCAGGAAAAGTCTATGGTTTTCCACTTACTTAAGCTCGCACATTTGGCGATTTCCATCGCTCCTTCTTGTTTTTTAAGTCGATTAACTTCAAAAACAAGAAGGAGGTCACGAGGGGTTATCAATTAGGTAGTGCTTTTTTTTTCTTGTCTGTTACCTCGGATCTTCGCCATTTATGAACCAAAGGTCAGAGTTTAACCTTCTTTACTCATCCCAAAGGGAGCACAATGCCGCTAAAGAAGTTCTTACTTCAAAATCAAAACAGGCTTTATCAAGTCAAATCTCATTTAATCATATCAGATGAATTCAAAGTTGATTAAAGTGGAGAAAGCTTTTTCAATTAATTATTTTATATAGTACTAGCATGCCACCCTAGCTGCGCCCATATGCATTATACATATAAACCTTCCTCTTGAATCACTGTGTATTGCTGAAAACTGCATTAATATCCGTTCAGTAGTTTAAAGATCTAAGCGAACAGACAGTGAAAGCGAGTTTATAATATGTAATGTTTACAAGGCTCGGTATAATAAACAAAAAAAGGATAATTAATGACATATTTTCAATAGGGAATATATTGAAAATCCTTATCCTTACTAATATTATAAATGCGAAAGTGAGTTTGTTTGTTTGTGACGCTTTCACGCCGGCCGTAACTACTGAACCGATCATCATTAAATTTTGCATACAAGTTCTCTGGAGTACGGAGAAGGGCATAGGCTACCTTTTATCCCGGGAAAAAGTACTATTCCCGAGGGATCGACGTTGACGCGGGCGAAGCCGCGAGCGAAAGCTAGTTACCTACATTTGTTCAAACAAATGAGCGTAACGTCGTCAGTCGCGGAGCCTGCCTCCGCTTTGCGAAATGTCGCCGACAACACAAGGACGTGTGTGCATCGCTGCCTGCAGTTTTGTAATAACTCACTATTACTTATTTTACTACCTACCTAGGCAGATGCCTATTACTGTTTTCTGATTTATGAATGGGAAACAATAAAATATGGGACCAAAAACATGATGATAAAACTTAACTTAGTAGAAACAGAAAAAGTTTTCTTTTACTTGCCACAAAAAAAAATATTTTTGTGACAAGTTATTTTATTACTACGAATACTGCCTCCGTGGTCCAGTGGTTAAGGCGATTGCCTGTAGACCCGGGGGTCGTGGGTTCGATTCCTACGTGAAGCATATTTGTTTAGTTGCTTCCAGTTTGGTTAGGACATTGCAGGCTTGAATCACCTGATTGTCTGATAATAAAGATGATTCCATGCTTCGGAAGGCACGTTAAGCCGTTGGTCGCGGCTGCCATCTGGTAGTCGTTAAAGTAACGACGTCAGAGGCCGACAGGCGGTTCCGAAGAACTCTGACACCAGGGTGTGCATGGTCGATTGACCGTGACACCTACTCGAAATGACATTACTACGAATTACACTGTAAAGTGTGTACCTTGTTTAGTTTAAGAGTTCCTATGGCCACCTTCTAACTCCATCATCAGACCAGCGCAACGATTCCATAATATTGTATTGTCATCCGATATACACATGCATGCAAGATTTCAGCTCAGTCGGTAACCGGGAAGTGGATTAAATTTAACTTGCAAGATTTGATTACAGACAAACATCGGGACAGGTGAAACTAAATGAAAGCTTGTAAAATAGAAGAGAAATTTAATAATCCGCGATCGAATGTAGCCAATAAACCTTATTTCAAAGTATATTTACCTACCTCTTTGATCCAGCCATAGTTCTACCTAGATTGCTAAATCGTGGCTATATCCGTTGAGAGCAATGGCAGCCATTTTGTCACCTACGGCGAAGATTAGCCGCAGGGCAATTTTGATGTCAACTGGAATTACCGACAATAGCGTAGC
Organism: Elegia similella; assembly: GCA_947532085.1. Lineage (NCBI taxonomy): Eukaryota > Metazoa > Arthropoda > Insecta > Lepidoptera > Pyralidae > Elegia > Elegia similella. The sequence goes on from OX383947.1 coordinate 18,456,724, forward strand.
CCTAGCCAACAAACAGATAAATATATAAATAAAAAATATATTTAGAAAGCTCATCACAGAATGAGAACATAATCATAGAAATGTACGTTAAACGGGAGCAAAGTCAAAATGAACAACTTTCCGTACGAAAAATTGGTTGTCTGTCAAGTCGGCAATAATTTTACGTGATAACGGTGAAAGAGAGATAGATGCGTCACAAGCCGAACGCTTCGGCCGATCACGCCTCTTTATCCGCGCTCTCACTTGCACACGGAACTTGACACTTTTTCGTGCGTGGAGCCGGCGTACATCGATTTATAAGACATTATCACATCAAAAATCTACTTATACAGTGTGTAAATTACCACCGACATGAACTTTCAAACGGACATTGCCGGGTCGACTGAACACTTTTGAATGGAAATGTCGAATGTGATAATTGTTTTTGGTCCCATAGAAAAAGTTGTTTATTTTAGTGAGCTCAGTCATCCTTTCGAGAAAATTTTGTTGTCTTATTTCCACCCGGTAAAAATGTAAAAGTTTGTATGGATGTGAAGCCGTTTATTGCTCCTTTACGCAAAAACAACTACTTAGATGAATTTAGATGAAACTCACTACTGTCTGTCACATCTATAGCACTTAGTCAAGTCACGACAAAAAGTCTGTAATAAAATTATGTGAAGAAAGAATAAAAATAATGCCTGAAGAACAACTGATTTTACGAAATGTCACACAAGCAAGGACGTATGGTGTGCATCGCTGCTTGCAATTTTGTAATAACTTTACTGCCACTGTTACCAGTGGCGTAACTGTACCAACTGGGACCCGTGGCTAGCGTTGCGATCTCTAAAAATCAAACTTACCCATAAAAAAGCCAGACTTTTGGTCCCAAAGCCGGGTAATAAGAAAAATTAAGGACTTCTGATAAAATTATCGAATAAAATACATATTTAAAGGCCGGCCTTTTAAATACAGTGCGCGAGTCAGTAAATATCGTCTCGCTCGCTAGTCGCTACTGACTGAAGTGATTGAATTGCACGATAGTATAAAAAGCCTAACAAAAGCCGGACGGGCCGGACACAGTCAAATTTGGCCGGACAAGAGGTCAAAAAGCCTAAAACTGTCCGGCTTTATACGGACGAATGGCAACCCTACCCGTGGCAAACCTTTACAATGGGGCCCATGATAGTTTTTGAAGACTTCTTAAGGCGCGTTGGACATTTTTTTGAGATGGAAAATACCATAGAACTTGCGACATTGTTACCGTTACCGACACACAGAGTTACCGAACCTATAAGTGACCGAACCAACCAACGGTTCAAAAATACACACGTAATTATTCAAGTTTTCACTTCTGCCGGCACTTCCAGAGTGGCCACTGTATTTTTATTTAGTTCAGTGATTGACTCCTTGCTTGAAGCATTGTACCTTCGGTAGCTCATCCATAGAGTATAGTCTCCAAATACTATCCTAAACATCAAAAAACACTTTTCAAAAAACATTTATTTCACCAAGATACCTACATTATTGGAAATACAAAAGGACTACTTAAAATTAAATTACGACAACAATTAGGGCAGATCCCCTGACAGATCGACACCAAACTAGGTATACCTGAATCTTGGGTCTCTGACAGAAAGGAACCACACCACTTTGCGTCTTTGTAATGTACAGTAAATAAGTAGGTAACATATAATTAGGACTTACTTAATGAAGGAGCACTTGTTTCCCAAACTAATAAACTGTTAATTAGAAACAAAGCTAAAACATAAATGAAAAGCAGTAAAGATATTTATAAATGTGAGATCAGAAAATCGCGTTGGGACGACAGTCTACGGTCGTTTTCTAGGTACTTGTCTTAAGCACTATACATCGATGCGGATACAGTTTTGTAATTAGGTTTGTAATCCTTTTAAATCAGAACAATAGATAAAACTTTCGACTAGCAACTACTTACCGGTGAGATAGTAGAGCGTTCTGCAAATTCTGCAATCCAACCTTGTGTGACTCACTCCGCTTGCAACATCCGATGAGCGTTTGCCGTCCGCTGAGATGAAATAATTGTAACTATTCGTGTGTTAGTATGTTCGTACTATTTTGCCTGTAGACCCAGGGGTCGTGGGTTCGATTCCCACGGGAAGCATATTATTTAGTTGTTGTTACAGTTTGGTTAGGACATCGCAGGCTTGAATCATCTGATTGTTTGATAATTAAGATGATTCCGTGCTTCGGAAGGCACGTTAAGCCGTTGGTCTCGGTTGCCATCTGGTAGTCGTTAAAGGAACCACGTCAGAGGCCGAGAGGCGGTTCCGAAGAAGTCTGACACCAGGGTGTGCATGGTCGATTGACCGTGACACCTACACGAAATATATGAATCCCAGCCACAAGAACTTCACTTCTGGATATAGGCCTCCTCCAAGGATTTCCAATACGACCGGGTGGAAGTGGCCTGCATCCAGCATGATAGTATATGTATTAATTATGATTTTTTGTTTCCCAGGACAAAGCAACCCCGTAGTGGAACTGAACGTGTCGGGCGGAGCCCTAGGGCTTAACAAGCTGTCGAAGCGCGAAGAGGCCCCGTACGCTGCTGAGGACGCGCAGGTGGTCGGCCTGAACTTCCACCAGAGCAAGGAGGTGCTCATCGTGGAGAACGGACAGGCGGCCAGCAATGGAGATGTAAGTACTTATTCAATTAAGAAATAAAATTGTTGTTTAAACCTTAGGTCTCTGTATGACCTAAGGTCCTAAGGTCTACCTACCCATGAACTCATCTTGAAATTTGGTACAAAGCAACTTCTTATAGCATTGATAAAGGAAAAAATGCGAAAAGCATAAATTTTAAGTTATATCATATAATTTCGACACTCGCAAGGGAATTAAAACCTACAGGGTACTTCCCGTGAACTCAGAATCTTAAAATTTGGAAAGAAGCAACGTCTTATAGCACAGATAAAGAAAAAATTGCGAAAAGCATTCATTTTGCATTACATCATTTAGTAAAAATATTTTTAATAATCTTTCGTGCGCGAGTCCGACTCGCGCTTGGCTGTTTTTTTTTGTATTTAGGTATATTTTGTAACAACGTGCTTTACCACAGATTTTCAATGCTGTTATACTGCGATTCAAAATTAAGATTGTCCGGCCTTTTCACTCAGATACACTGGTCTCTTACTGGTTTTGACCTCCGTAAAGCGCCTATCATACCATCCTGAATTTAGGATCCGGAATTCAGCATCCGATAAGGACAAGAAATTCAGTCGACGGAGCTCATGATTACACCGTCCGGAACGTGTCCTGAACGGAGATTGCGCGTCCTGAGAGAGCCATCCGTTGGCCATCCTGAATGCGTGAGAGGGACGCCGCTATACGTGCGATGCGATTGGAGATATTCTCGTATCGTTTCTAACGTATAGCGGCGTCCCTCTCATGCGGCGATCCTAAATTCCGGATGGTTTCACCTATGCTTCCGATAAGGACGTCGGAAGCCATTCTGTCCTGAAAACGGATCGACCGTCCTGAATGCGATTAAACTGTCCGTTGACTATCCGTTGACTGAATTCCGGATCCTAAATTCTGGAGGCCGCTGGTACTGCCTAGAGTAAATAAAAATACGATGGAACAAACTCAAAGTCACCTTTCATGACATAATGTAATAATTTATGTGTTGTGAAACGCCTGTTTACTAATAATATTGCATATTGAATTGACTAGACTCACTAAATGCAAATTATTTTTTTCAGCTTCCCGGAAAAGTCACAGAGGCAATGACGACAGAATGCAATGACTGTGGAACGGACTGCTTCAATGTAAGTGTATTATAATGTACCTATGGGGTCTTCATCATCAGGTCCTTTTTAGTCTCCACTACAGGAGCACGACCCTCTCTGTACTACTAGGGCCATACTTGGCCAGAGCAGCCAGAGGACTTGGCCTACACTGTCCACGCTGGCCAGACGGGCTGGAGAGGTCTCTTAGATGTTTATAAGCTTTGTTTAGCTTGTATTTCCTAAGTCGCCTTCTACGACATCCACGGGAAGACTTGGAGTGGTCCTATTCTACTCTGCCGGATACCACACGGCTATATGGGGTCTTATTAAGTGTCTATTCAATAGCATTTATTCTCCTCTAAAAATCTGCATTGTCGTCTGAATTACTAAATCAGCTACGATTAATGCGCGTCTAAAAATACTATCTTAGCCACTATACAATACAGGTATATTGTTAACTAACGCAAAACGTGCTAAAGACGACTTAGTTACATCATGACTAACAACGTTTGTTCTATGACTTTTACCTAAACGCAATACATAGTAAGAATTTACATACATTAGCTTTTATGTGGATTTCTATCAAACGTTAAGTCTATGCTGTCAGCAACTATTATTATCTCGTAGCGCCGATTGCCATAGAGTTAAGACGAGTATGGACGAGTAGAATGGCAAATTTGCATTTGTATGAAAAAAGCAAACATCAAATTACAAAAAGTCATAGAACAAAAGTAGTTAATCTTGATGTACCTTAGTCACCTTTAGAACGTTATGCGTTTGATACCACTTAACTTGTATATCGTTGATGTAAGCTACTGTTACGCCCGAATTGGGGACGCCTGCCCGCTTGTGCACTGGTCACTATAGTCCATTGAGGACAATGTATACTCAGTCCACATACCTAGTTTTTAAGATAAACTTAAATTGTAAGTAGACGTCGATTGGAGAAAATGCGCTGTGCAGTTTGTTGCCGCTTCTTCTGCACTCCGCTTTGGAAGCGGCTTTAAACTTAGCCATAAGTAAATTACTGACGTCAACAATTCTCAGTTGAAAATATATGACAATCAATAAGTGTCTAAATGACCTATTTAAAAAAACGTTTTCAATTTCAATTCGTTAAATTTTTTTGGGCTTAGCGTGCGTTTGTCAGAGGACGCAATTTTAATTTTTTAATATGAAGTTTGGTAAAGCGTACAGTTAAATCCAAGTTTGTGGGGTTACAACCCTAGTCCCAGGGCCGCCATCTTGGATAAAGGGGTGCAAATGGTTTTTACGATTTGTCTGCCAAACTATAAGGTCTCAAAAGTGTCACGTACCGTTTGCAAGCGAGAGCGCGCAACAAGCGATAGAGGGGCACGATCGGCCTAAGCGTTCGGCTTGTGACGCATCTATCTCTCTTCCACCGTTACAACGTAAAATCCGTAAACCGACATTACATATTTTTTTTAAATTTTATTACAGCTCACTTCTCGCGGCAAAATAAAGGCTCTCATCCAAAAGAACTTCCTGAGAATGTGGAGGAACATCGGAGTAATGCTGTTTATCTTCGTGCTGCCGGTGATGCAGGTCATCCTCTTCTGTCTGGCCATCGGACGCGACCCTAGCGGACTCAAACTGGTACGTATAGTTTGTGTAAATCCTCATCCTAGGAAGGCTTATGGGGCTTACGGCCAAATACTTAAAGGTGGCTTTATTAGTTAATGTTATCTTTTATTAAGATTTTAAGAAGAAGTTGAGAAGATTTTAATCAATGCAAGTTACTTGCATTGATTATCTGTTAGCGGTTGTGCAAGCGGTAGCACCTAAGCAATCACCGCTGCCTATAGACTACTGTAACTCCTGGAGTGTGACAAGAGCGTTGCCGGCCTTTTAAGAAAACATAGACTCGTTTATTGAAGGTTCTAATGAAAAGTCAAAACAACTTTCTTAGGCAGCCCAATCTACATCCCAGAGAGGCCCCAAAGCCGCGACTGGCACTATGGAAAAGCAAATAACCGCCCGCCCCTTCCGAACTTCCACCTGCAAAACAACCCACCAGGAAGCGATCTCCCCTGGGTGGTTTGGGAATCCCTCAACAGACTCCGAGCTGGCGTTTGTAGATGCCAAGAAAGCCGGACTAAGTGGGGTTTCTCCAACATTGACCATTGCGATTGCGGCGTTACGCAATAGATGGCTCACCTTATGACGTGCCCCAACTGTCCTTCCACATGCACAGTCGAAGATCTTAATATGGCAAACGACAAAGGAGTCACTGTGGCCACCTACCGGTCAAAAACTGTATAAGAAAAAGCTTAAATTATAACCATATTGACTCGAAAAGAAGAAGGTTCTAATGTCGTATCGAGTCGGAAATACCGCCGCATACTGTATGGCGAGAAGGGGGGAGAGTTGCGGGGGCAACTCTCCCCAGTTCTCAGGTGTGTGTTATAAGTGTTTTAGAAAAAACTCTGTACCTATATTTAAAAATAACGGAGAAAATGAATGAAACGAAAACAAAATTCCAGGCTGTAGTAAACGACGACGTGCACATCATCGAGGGCGACTGCCCCTTCAACTCGTCATGTTCCATGAAGAACCTGTCGTGCCGCTACCTGTGGCACCTGAAGGAGCACACGGTGAAGGAGTACTACGCGGACCTGTCGGGCGCGCTGGCGGCTGTACGTGCCGGAGATGCCTGGGGCGCGCTGTATTTCAACGAGAACTACACCGATTCACTGGTCGCCAGGCTGGCCTTGGGTGAGTAGGATGACAACTAGGTTGGCTAGCTCGCGTTGTATCATCATGATATCGTATGGCAGAGTCAGCTAAACTCCTATGAATAAGTATCTCAAATATCTAATTTTAAGTCTTCGACTGTTCGCTCGTTGTATCATCATCATTATTTTAAGAACTATGTTCTTGCCGGTGGTGTATTTTCCATCTTTCTCTATCCTCCGCTTTTGACTAGCTCCGTGGCGCAGCGGTCAACACGCCTGCCTGCGACACGGAGTGACCGGGTTCGATCCCCGGCCAGGTCAAGATGGAAAATGATCTTTTCCAGATTGGCCTGGGTCTTGGATGTTTATCTATATATGTATTTGTTATAAAATATAGTATCGTTGAGTTAGTATCCCATAACCAAAGACAATATAATATCCCATAACACAAGTCTCGAACTTACTTTGGGGCTAGCTCAATCTGTGTGATTTGTCCGTATATATTTATTATTTATTGGTCCGTATATATTTATTATCCGCTATCTCCTTAATCGCTCTATACGACACTGCCTTCGCCTTCTCTTTTATTTCGTCTATAAAGTCGGTTTTCCATTTCCTCTCCTGACATAACCCAACTGATCACAGAACCATCTAGAATTGCTCAAGATCAAGGTGATCATGCAACTACTCTAGACCCAGTAGTAGGTCTAGTAGTAGAACCAGAAATCCGAACTACTGTCTTCACCTCGTGGCGCCGCTTCGCCTAGGCATTCATCGTCACGCTATATGAGAGTACTATGTATGTATCTGTAGTGGTATGTACAAAATAATTTCGATGTTTCACATCTGCCAGGGGTGCCGCGACGGCTCACTTTTTTTTTTATTTGGGTGGAAATACACTATATCCCGCGGCCTACCGGTCACCGCCATGTCTGACATTGTGGATCAGCGGACTGGGACGGTCTGCGCGAGTTATTTGCGATATATTTATTAACGTTGTATCTTTTACAGCGGACACTGCGGACGCAGACACGATTACGTCTTCGGAAGTGGAAGTGTGGCTCGACATGTCCAACCAGCAGATCGGACTCATGCTCAACAGAGACATACAGTTCTCGTACAGAGACTTTGCCAAGGTAAAACTCAAAATAATTGATTTATTAGACATAACAAGGGCTTTATCTCTGCTGTCTGTTTTTAATTTTCTGTTTCTTTTTTTTTACATGAACTAAAAATGTATAAGTTGATAATAACTGGCTGAAGGGAGATCTTTGCCCAGCAGTGGGACATAAACGCCTAATAAAAACAATAAATAAAAAATTACAGTGTATGAGAACTACCTTTTGGGTGTCACATCAGATTGAGGTTTTTATAGACTTCAGTTTCTTGAAGTTTACCGTTCATACCGACGGCATCGACCGTACCGTCTTTGATGTAGGGGAGACGAGGCTCTATTTTATATTGGGCCTCCAATGGATACAAACGCAGACCAATTCATAATAGGTCAAAGGCAGTCATTTCTCTTCAATAATTCAAAAATAAATTATTAATCTGGCTGGTAGAGAAGTGTTTTTATTCAGTCAAAGAATTCTTGGAATGTAAAATGGACGAAATATAATATAAAAGTGTAGTAAACTAATCAGTGACATACAATTAACTTCATAAACATAATTAAATGGCTTCTAGGACACTTAATTTGCACGCCAATATTGGCTAAATGTATGAGACACTCATAATAAAAACCATCTTCTTGACTACATTTACCGCAAATAAATATCATTTCATTTCATTTCAATATCTTAACCTGTACTCTTATCGCCAGGACTTACTGGACACGTGTAACTTCAACCCGAAACTGGGAGACATCCCGATCGACTTCAAGGACCCCATCTACGGGAACAAGAACCCCTCGTTTACCGACTTCGTCGCGCCTGGCGTTATCCTCACGTGAGTAGATTCCAACGTTCCTTTATGTTTACTTTTTGTATGATGTCTTATGTTCGTGAAGGGATGTGAGGGCAAATAACTGGATTTATTGACAGAGGGCCGTTATGAGGTTCGTCTTCCGTGGAAAGACACTTCCAGTATTTTGTCCACCAATTATGATTCTGCACAAAAACGTCTTTTCTCTACAAGTGGTAGACTTAAGAAGTTGAACTTACTGAAAGACTACAATGATGTTTTTAATGACTGGGTAGAAAGTGGAATTATTGAAGGGGTGGAAGAAGACCACTCTAATTTAGGTCACTTTTTACCACATCATGCAGTTGTCAAGGAATCGAGTTTAACTACTAAAATACGTCCTGTGTTTGATGCATCAGCTATTACAAAGGCCGGGGTTTCATTAAATTCATGCTTAGAAAAAGGCTCTAACTTAATAGAACTTATTCCTCATCTTTTAATACAATTTCGTCAAAAGGCGATAGGAATAACGGCTGATATAAAAAAGGCTTTTTTACAAATATCGATCCATCCCGATGATCGCGACTTTCTTAAGTTTTTGTGGTGGAAAGACTTAGAAACCAAAGAGCTTAAAGTGTTTAGACACTGTCGCGTAGTGTTTGGCGTGACTACAAGTCCTTACTTATTATCGGCTACCTTATTGTATCATCTGGAAAAATATACAGGTGCAACAGCTGACAAACTAAGAAAGTGCTTTTATGTAGATAATTGCGTTTTAAGTGTGGACACCAGCGAAGAAATGGAGAAGTTCGTAAGAGAAGCAAAGCAGATTTTAATTGAAGGTCAATTTGAACTAAGATGCTGGGTGACAGGCCCGATTTTAACGGAAAATGAAAGTCAACCAGTATCAGTGTTGGGGATCACCTGGGACCCAGAAAAGGACGAGTTATTCTTTAAGGTACCATTTTTAAAGTCGATATTATTGAAGTTAACTAAAAGATCTTTATTGTCCATGGCCCAAAGTATTTTCGATCCTATTGGATATTTATGCCCAACAACTTTTGTGCCAAAATTATTAATTCAAAAATGTTGGGAGCTATCACTCGATTGGGATCAAGAACTTCCTACTGATATAGAAAAACAAGCTAAGACATGGTACGTTTCTGTAAGCGCTGTAGAGAAGTGTCGCATACCAAGACGAATAAGTCATCACCTACTTCGAGAAAGTAAAAATACCCTACACGTTTTTAGCGACGCCAGCCAATTAGCTTATTCTGCATGTGTATATTTGCATTCAGAGAGAGATGGTGATATAGATATTCAACTAGTGATTGCGAAATCGAGAGCTGCCCCGTTGAAAAGGTTGACAGTACAAAGATTGGAACTCGTTGCAGCTCTCATAGCATCTAGGTTAGCAGCAGAAGCTCAATCAGCTCAAAAAGTAAACTGTCAAACGTATTATTGGACAGACTCTAGCATCGTACTTGCATGGATTAGGAAAGGAATTGGACTTAAGGTTTTTGTCCAAAACAGAGTGAATGAGATTTTGAGTAGAACGAGTGCTGACAGTTGGAATCATGTACCTGGAGATCTGAATCCAGCAGATCTACCGTCAAGGGGTTGCAATGGTGATATTTTACTGAAGAGTCAATGGTGGGTAGGTAAAAGGCCCTGTTCAAGGTGGCCTGTCGGTAAAGATGAAGTTGATCAACTTGAAGTTGACAAGGAAGTCAAAACCAGTTGTTTAGCCGTACAGGAATTCCATTTTTTCTCGGCCCGTTTTTTATACTTCAGTAAATATTCGAATCCAAATTCAAATTCTTTTATTTTGCTAAAAATGTGGTACACAGACAGATGTTATTATAAATTATTAAGATCACACATTTCACCAGGCTCTGGCATGCAAAAATTATTAAAAAACGGGAAGTTACAAAATTTACATAATTCTAACGGGCAATGGTTATTGTTTATGTCTTTTATAATATTACCAATACAAATGTCAAAATAATAAATTTCACAAAATTATATGTCAAAATAAGATAAGGATAGAAAAATTATGCACAATATAAGTCAATACATTCTATTACAACAGTCAAAAAATTCATCAACAAAATAAAAACAATTACTTATTAGCCAGCGTTTTAATTTTGATTTAAATTGGTTCAAAGGCAGAGACTTCATGTCTTCACCGAGTCTATTGTATATCTTAACAGCCATTTGATAGCTGTTGTTGCTATATACTGCTGTAGTCATTGCTAGTAGATTTAGTCTGTTAGGGTGCCTACAGCTATACTTGTTTGTGTCGCTCCTTTTTTTAAATATTAAGAACTGTGCATGGTGTGTGAGATTTGGTAAAAACTGTCGCTATAAGAAAGAGTGTTCAGAAATCACTGGAGATGAATATATAGAAGCTGAAAAGAGGTTGTTTTTTATGATTCAATCGGAACAATTTGGAGACATTGAAAAAAAAGGTCAAAATTAAGTATGGAAGTATTTAAAGATTCGGAAGAATTAATTCGAGTAAAAACTAGGTTAACACTCAGTTGTAATCCAGAAGAATTCGTCACTCCAATTCTTTTACCAGATATGAAATATAACCCGATCGTTGAACGCCTCATCACCCAAAAACATATATCTAGTCAACATGCTGGCAGTCAGACAGTCATCAGTAGTTTACGAGACAATTATTGGATTATTGGAGTTCGAAGGTGTGCAAAGAAAATAGTAAGAAGTTGTGTCATTTGCAAGCGTTTCAGCGCAAAGGCCTGTTCTGTTCCTCCAGCTCCTTTACCTGTTGATCGAATTACGTGCGATCCTGAAGGTTTTTTATTTTTTCCAGGCTCTAAATAGAGCTATTTAAAGGAATCTCAGGGTGCGCGGAGTACCTACTGGTGTAAGACGGCTAAACTTTCACAATTGGTTCCTTTACTTGCTTTTTAAATAAAATAAAATATATTCCATGAGAGTGTATTTCGTGTGTCTGTTTTGACTTGTTTTGACAGGCGGAAGCGCCCTCTAGGTACCTAGAGGTATTCAGTCGATAATTACTCGGCCTGCGCCATCTGGAGTTCGCTATTGGTTCCACTACCTAATAGTGTTTAACACAAGCGCAGTGCTGTGTGCTTATACGCAAAGCAAGTAGGTGGTTATATGAGCCAGCGGTGTCGTTAGACAGTTCGCTTAAGTCAAAGACAATATAATACTAAAGTATAGACTACCAACCACGTACCAAAGTATTGTCTCAGTTTAAAGCCTGTTAAAAACACGTACAAAGTACCCAGCAAGCCTTGGTAGTTAGTTCCACTAACACGGCGAAGGCGCTGCAGTGCAATAGTGACAGTCTTTTCCACTCGTCACTATAGATGGCGTCCGTGTTACCTTGGTAAAAGTGAGAAAAAATATTTTATGTATTTCTTATTTCAGATGATTTTCTTTTCATTCTAAAGATATTATTCATGAATTATGTTTTTGCTTTCTTATGATATGGTGGATACACAGTTGTAAATAACCCTATGGCGCCATCGATGTACCATTGTTAAAGCGAAACATATCATAAAGGAGTTGGTCCAACATAATATACTGTGCCTGCCTTGCCCGTGCAGTTTGTTGCCGCTTCTTCTGCACTCCGATTTGGAACTGGCATTAAACTTAACCATAAGTAAATTACTGACGTCAATAATTCTCAGTTGAAAATGAATACAATTTATTATATATTAATAAGTGTCCAAATGACCTGTGTTATAAAAACAGCGTGATTTTGAACCCCCTAGCTATATTGAAATCTGGGAATCAGAATCCCTAATGGCACACAGAATTGCAAGAAAAAAAGGTAAAAAACTAAAAAATAAATTTAACCTTTCATAGAAATTCGTCCAGCTGATCGGCGGCTTTGTATGGGAAACCTAATTTTCTTTTTCGTGTTTTACCTTTTTTTCTTGCAATTCTGTGACCCATTAGGGATTCTGATTCCCAGATTTCAATAAAGCTAGGGGGTTCAAAATCACGTTGTATATAGAAGGCAAAACCTGACTCACTGACTTATACCAACGCCCACCCGAAACTACTGTACCTAGAAACTTGAAATTTGGTACAGGGGTTCTTTTCATGATTTGAGTAAGCACTAAGAAAGGATTTTTAGAAATTCAACCCCAAAGAGAGTGAAGTTTATATGGAATTTTCACATTTCTGGACTTAAAAGTATAAAAATAGGTTCTCGATTACAATTATAAATGATCTGTGTAGGTAAAATGGGCAAAATTCCCCCCTAACAAGGTAAAATGGTGGGATAAAGTTTATATGGAAATTTTCTGAATCTGGACTTAGGTAGGAGTATAAAAATTGGTATGATTCCTGATAACAACTACCTTTCATCCCGGAAAAAGTAATTTTCCCGCGGGATCGACATTAACGGAAGCGAAGCCACCGGCGTCAGTTAGTATTACTGGGGAAACACTGCGCTCGAGAGAATTGAAAAATAAATTTGTAAATTATTTTTTTATATTAAATTCTATTGCTGTCGCGCTGTGTGCCCAAACAACCCCCACAGAGTGCGATATTAACAACTGCAGCTCGACCCAAAAATACCTATGAAAATTACACAAAATTAACCCTTCGTCGTCCCCTGATTTCTTCTCCAAGACTACACCGATTTAATTTCTTTTTCATTAAAAATTTAAAAGAAGAATGGCTGTGTTTCTATGTTTTCTTTATTTAATACTAGCTGCCCCGGCGAACTTCGTTTCGCCATAAGTTAAAAACTATCCTATCTCTCAAGTTGGATCGAACTGCACATAGTGTGCGAATTTTATTATAATCGGTTAAGTGGTTTAGGAGTCCATTGAGGACAAACATTGTGACACGAGATTTATATATATTAAGATAATCGTCGAATTTGTTTGCTTGATGTTTTTGGAGATTCATATCTCTTTAAATAATTCAATAATGAAAAAAATTTAAACATAGGACCATGCTATATCCATAGATATTTTTGGAAAAAATCATTGCTCTACTGGTACTATCCGGAGAGGAATCAGGGGACTACGCTTGTATGGTTTTCGTCTTACAACGTTTTGAATGAGAATTTGTTTTTTGCAGCATCGTGTTCTTCCTGGCCGTGGCGCTGACGTCGTCGGCGCTGATCGTGGAGCGCATGGAGGGGCTGCTGGACCGCTCGTGGGTGGCGGGCGTGTCGCCGGGCGAGATCCTGTTCTCGCACGTCGTCACGCAGTTCGTGGTCATGTGCGGCCAGACGGCGCTCGTGCTCATCTTCATGATCAGCGTGTTCGGCGTCAAGAACAACGGCAACATCATGTTCGTGATCATGCTCACGCTGCTGCAAGGTTAGTACGGCGATAGACAGACATTTCTATATCATGTGTTAAATAGTTCACACTTTTAACTACATGAACTTGCAAATTTTACCACGTATTCGAGAAACCATCTCGTATTTAAGTACAGTACTATTAGTTTTAAAAGTTACACCAATGTATGGTCAACTACAAAAGTCCATAAATAGCCTTAGGTTGAAAATCGATTGCACTAATTAGACGCATATATATTTAGCAATATCATGAATCTTATACCACATATTTAAGGTTGAAATTGCTATTATTTTTAAAAGTATCCGTAGACGACTTTTTACGCAACTTCTATATGGACTTTTACATAGCCGTACCTGCGCAAAATTTTGAATTTTTGCATGGGGCGAAAATATCCGTCCACTATTGGCTGATGCGTACGCGCCATGTCTGGAGTTCGCTGTAGCGCCGTGCCATAAGAGAATTACGAGCCAGATAGCATGAGTCATTGTTGTTGTAGGATTTTAAATCTTATGTAGTAGGAATACGTTCGTTTTTTACCGACTTTTTCATTAGTTTTAAGTCGACGGTAGGTTGCTCTATTCTACACCTTTTTTCCCCGCGCGCGCGCCTCCTGTGCGGCAGCTTATAAGGATACGTGTGTAAATACTTGCTTACGAAAAATAGTTAAAGTAGTATTTCTCGAGTTTGTTATATACTAGTGTGATTAAAGTGACAATAACTATCAAACAGTGAATAAAGAACAGTAAAAGTCGCAATTTAAATAGTGATAAAAAGCAAAAACATCTTTAAAATATCGAACAGTGACAGTAAAAAACGAGTGAGTTCAAATCAGCTGTGTGACTCATCAGCTGTTTTAAAAACAACTTGACGTAGGTACCAAATTAATACAGACACTTATCAATAACAGATTGTTAATTTCACTGTCTTCGACAAGTGAGAATTGGCGCAGTGTGTAGATCACTTGACTTTCAACAGAAGGGCGACGGGTCAAGTCCTGCACTTAGCATCGCTTTTTACGACTTTCTACATTTTTATTTTGGATTATATTTTTTCGTTTTTGCTGCCGTAACAATAACATCTGTAAAAAAAAGGGATAAAAAAAAAAAATGGAGAACATTACAATGAGAAAAGTAAAAAAGATAACGGAAGATTTAGATATATCAGATGCACTATCAGATGTGTCGGTACTTTCGTCTACATTCTTGGACACTACGGCAAAAAGCCCACAATCGACAGAAGACGAAGTAAATAAACATATTATTAAGGAATTACAGGCTCAATTGGACACTGCCCACATAGAAATAACAAAATTAAAATTGGAAAACAGTACTTTAAGGTCAATGTTGGGTACAAAAAATAAACCACAAACACAAACTTTATCCGAATTTAACGCTTCACCGCAAGGAAACAAAAGTACACCAATAAAGAAAATTATTACAAACATACACATGCGATTAAGCACTTCTCCGAATACTAGCTTTCGATACCCATATGATATAACACAAAAAAATTATCATTCACAACAGTCACAGGACACGCTTCTATCGTACTCTCAATTAAACAGTAACAGCAAGGATACTGTCATATCAGAAATGTCGACTAATTTGCGGACGAAGATAACAGATGGCGCTACGAGTACGAAACAGCCAAGAATAATTTTATTGGGTGACCAGCAAGTTCGGGGTCTAGGTGCAGCTTTAATTAAGAGTAGGCAAAATAAATGGAATGACATTTATAAAATAGAATGTATATGTAAACCTTTAGCTTCAAGTTCTCAAGTATTAAGTACATCTGATACAATTTTGCAATCATTAACGAAAAATGATATTGTTATTTTAAGCATTGGAGCAAATGACACAAATCCATATATTTTTCTAAGTAATTTATGTATTTTATTGAATAAATTAAAAAATAATACAGTATGCATGTTGAGTATAAAATCTAACGCCTATTTGAACTGTAATTTATTGAATCACGATATGGAATTATTTATCAGATGTTATGAAAACTTTCATTTCTTGAATTTACATTTTAAAAACAATGTAAGCATGCATAAAGTTAATCCTGATCAAGTAAAAAACATATGTAATAAATTAAACATAACAATTGATTATATAGCTTATGAAAAACTGTTTTTAACTAACTACAAATTAATGTTAGAAAAATGTCAAAATAAACAGGAAAATCAGTTGCCTCAGAAGGTTGAGTCATTAAAAAGAGGAACAATTCCCTATTATTTTTCTACCTCAGAGATGGCTAAGAAAAATAAATGTACCACGGTTCAAACTGACAGTAACAGTAGCACATTTTTTCGTAATTAAAAATAATAATATTTATCATGGCGGAGAAGAGGCAGAGCATACTTCACTCAATATTTTTTATCAAAATGTAAATGGATTAGATAAGAAAAGAGATGATCTTGAGTTATATTTAGACAGTATTAAAGAAAATATAGGGTACTTGTGTTTGACCGAACATTTTTTCAATGATGAGTTAGCACACCTATTAAATCTTAGAAATTTCAATCTAGTAAGTTATAATGTCAGGAAAAATAAAAGGAGAGGAGGCTCGATGATCCTAGGAAACAAAAATAGAAATAGTATAGAACTACCTATAGGCACCATATTGTACAAAAGACATATTTTTGAAGTATGCTGTGTTAAGGACACTAACACGGGAATTTGTATATGCAGTTGCTATAGAACTCCCTATGACAGTAATTTTGATGAATTTATAACTCAATTGGATTCACTACTGGAACACTTTTTCAATAAAAAATGTATTGTCTGTGGCGATTTTAATGTTAATTTGTTAGCTGACAGTAAATATAAAAATATTTTCCTAAACTTACTAAAACATTACAACTTTAAATACCTTGTTAATGAACCAACATTTGTGAGAAAAAGTATACAATCATGCCTGGATAACATTATTACTAACCTAGATGATGATGAAATAATCGATTGTACTGTTGATCACAATGAACTCTCTGATGGACACGCGGGGTTAATGTGTCGTATTAAAATCATTAACGAGGTTACTGATAATAATGTAGTTAGAAAATTAAAAAAACGTAGTTTCACCCAGGCAAATAAAATAAAGTTCAGAGAAAGTATCTATCAGTATAACTGGGTAAATATGGGTATAAATGTTTTTATTAAAACATTTCTAAAGGTTTTCAGAGAAAGTTTTGCAATTAAAATCATTAATATACGAGCCAACAAAGAAAGCAAGGTAAAGTGGATAACTAGAGGATTAAAAGTATCAAGTAAAATGAAACGATTCCTGACAACTGCAAATGGCAACATGAATAATAATATCAATGCATCAATTTTACAATACAGAAAAACTTATTTGACCCTATATAGAAAAGTAATAAAAAAAGCAAAAAAAGTAGCAGTGCAGGACAAAATAAATAGATCTAATAATATTTCCAAAGATATCTGGAACATTATTAATGAACACCGAAACAAAAAAACAAAACAACATCAAAATTTCGTCCTGAACGTAGATGGGGATATTATAACGGATCCAAATATAGTAGTGGAAATATTCGCAGATCAGTTCAATCAGAATGTTAACTCCGGAAATATTAATAATGCAATATCATATCTCAAACAGTATACCGAAGAGATAAAGGATGAATTAAAACTAGAGCCAACAACACCGGAGGAAATATTTAAATTAGTAAAAAAAATGCCCACAAAACCTTCGTGCGGCTACGATGAGGTACCAATAACAATAATTAAAGACAATATAGATATCTTGGCAGAACCACTAAGTAAGTTTTTTAATAGATGCATGGAAGAGGGTGTATTTCCGGAGCAATTGAAAATAGCTAAGATTATACCCATTCACAAAAAGGGATCTAAGAAGGATTCAAATATGTATCGACAAATATCAATTTTGACAACTACTGCAAAAATATTTGAAAAAATTCTAAAAAGTCGACTTGTACAACATATGAAACAAAACAAAGCACTAAATCTAAGACAGTTCGGTTATCAGACGAATGTTGGCACACAAGATGCAATTGACACATTAATTTATGACACCGTAAGTTTAATAAATAAGAAAAAGAAAGTTGCGGGTACTTTTTTGGACCTCACCTCAGCTTTTGACACTGTGTGTCAAGATTTACTAACTTTAAAATTAAATCATTATGGAATAAGAGGTAAGGCGTTGGAACTTTTCAAAACATATTTAAAGAATCGTAAAATGTTTGTCGAAATAAGGAACTTAGATAGTGACGGTAGTGTAAATATAAGGCGATCAAAAATGAGGACAATAAGAGTCGGTGTGCCACAAGGTTCAATATTAGGACCTATATTTTTTGTAATTTTTATAAATGATTTGATCAATTATATGACATCCGAAATTCCTGATTTAAAATTAATTATATTTGCTGATGACACTAATGCTATAATATCTGCAGATGACATACCTGAGTTAAATAAAAAAATTAATATGACAATAAATCTTTTTCATAACTGGTTAAATGCAAATAGCCTTAAACTTAACATAAACAAAACTAGTGTTATGTTATTTCGGACAAATTCGAGACAGAATGATACATTACAATGTACCTTGGATGGAAATACATTGCAAACCGTTGAAATGGTAAAATTCTTAGGAGTACATATTGATAGCTTTCTAAACTGGAAGCCAGAATTAGAGGATATAGAGAAGAAAATAAGTTCAGCTTGTTACGTTCTCAGGAGTCTGAGAGATGTAGTGGACATTCAACATTTAAAATTAGTTTACTTCGCTTTAGTTGAATCAAAATTAAGATACAGTATTATGTTTTGGGGCAAAAGCTATGAATATAATGTGCATAAGGCTTTCGTCTCACAAAAAAGAGCAGTCAGAACCATGGTCCGCATCTCACAACAAACCTCCTGTAGAGAATATTTTAAGAAACTTAATATCCTTACAGTTCCGTGTTTATACATTTTGGTATTGCTAACACACTTAGCCAAACATATATATAGACTTGAGACGGATGAACAAAGGAAAAAAAGAGAGGTTACAAGAAGGAAGGATTTAAAAGTTGAAGACACCCCTCACTTAAATATTGTGCAACAGAGTTTCTGCTATCAATCTATAAGAATATTTAATAAATTGCCAATCGAATTGAAAACGCTGGTATACAAAGCAGACTTTAAATACAAAATAAATGCTTTTTTACTGGAAAAGTGTTACTACTCGGTCGATGAATACTTATTATAAATTATATTTATACTGACACGCATTTATTTATTTTTATATCCTAATTTATTATTCTGACATTGATTATAGTCTTAAATTTATTTAATTATGTTTCAATTATTTTATAAGTAGCTACTTGTTAATTTGTGTTTATATAATTTTCAACACAATGTAAATTGTTATGAAATAAATGAACTTGAACTTGAACTTGAACTATAGTTATTTTATATATTATAAACGTGATACCTCTGTACCGTTGCGAGTTTGCCAAAATATATCACACATACCATATATGCAATAAGAGGTTTTGGAATCGATTTTTCCCCCAGGTAGTGAAACTGTAACGGGAGATATTTTTTATGACTAAACATCATTGGTGGATTTTTAACAGTTACTTCCAAAATTACCTCTCTATTCCGAAAATCTTTATTTAATAATTATACAAGTGAAGAGTTTCGCGCCGTTATTTCTTCTGGACCATAACATTATTTACAATTAGGTCATTATTCTTGCTTAACTATGTATGTGCAATAAATCTTGTCTCATTAGCTTGACTGCTTTACTGCGCGTATTGTCACCAACACATAGCCATCAGACAGCCAACACACCATGAACACAGTTCTTATAACTTGAGTTTAGATTTAGGTGCTTTCATAGTGTTTCGAGTTACTTATAATCTTACCTTACCGGTTTTTTAAATTCGATTGCCATAAGGCAATCGAATTTAAAAAAAAGTTCTAATAATAGAACCAGTCTTAACATCAGTACCGTACCGTCAGCCACCGAGATACCTGACCCTTCCCTCTATCTCTATTTTGAATTTTCTCTTAAACTAATAATAATATTAACATGAAAATGTATATTTAGAAAGTCTTAATTAAAATCTTTCCGAATATATATTTTCATCTGAATATTATTTTTAGTTTAACTACACTACACTACACTACACAACACGACACCACACTAGACTACATAACATTACACTCCACTGCACTACATTACTTTATTATATTTGTATCAGATCAGTAAATACTTTAATTAGTAATAAGGCAACGAAAGAGACTGGGTATCAACAACACAGGGAATCCTAGTGTGGAGATCAGAGTTTTTTTGTAAACATTATGTTACATACAGTTGAATAAAGAATTATTATTATTAGTTTAAAAGAAAATTCAAGATATAGGTAGAGATCAGGGTCATGCATGTATCTCGGTGGCTGACTGCACCTAACAAAATGACAACTTAGTGATCACACACCCAATAATAACCTACTGACGGCAGGACTCTGCGGTATGTGCTTCGGCTTCGTGATCTCGGCGGCGTGCGAGTTGGAGCGCAACGCCATCCAGCTGGCGCTGGGCTCGTTCTACCCCACGCTGCTGCTCAGCGGCGTGATCTGGCCCATCGAGGGCATGCCGTGGATCCTGCGCTACGTGTCGCTGTGCCTGCCGCTCACGCTGGCCACCACCTCGCTGCGGTCCATCCTCACCCGCGGCTGGCCGCTCACCGACCCCGACGTCTACATGGGATTCGTGTCCACGCTAATATGGATCGCGCTGTTTTTGGTGGTCACGCTCACCATTCTCAAGTTCAAACGGAATTGATCGGCCCGCTGGGGTGTTACGGCGGTTGATTTGAATCTCTTATATCGCGGGAATGGTTGTTCTTGCTTGAAAATACAGTCAATTGATAAATAATACTGATAGTTGGACAATAGATGGGTACATCTTTGTCTTTGCAAAGTAATGTCTTTTTTATAGTTATGTTGTTAATGATTCGACATTTAGCTCCTTTATCTAGCATTGAGTTTGTTTTCGATTCAATGCACGAGCCTCGCTATGAAGCACCCCCGATGCTGAATTCAAAGCATATCATACATTGCTCAAACCGCTAAGAACAAATAGATTAATATTAGTTCTTTAACTAAATGAATCTGTACTTATATTTATACTGAGAAAGTAAAAATTCATAAAAATCAATCACGAGTTACTCACATGGAATGTCGTTTCAAGCCAAGTAATCTCAATCTCATATGCGAGTTAAAAAGCCATTGCATCCAGTGTACATGGTCTGCCCATGAGACCAAAACTTGTCGGCTGAGCTGACATTTCACGCAAGTAACCATTATAATTTTTTTAAAATATGATATGTTAACTTGTTCCAATTCTAAAATGTCTCACGTACTTAGAATACTATTATTAAAAGTAACGCGAGACATAATTACAAAACGTCATTCGCCTGAAGATGGACTTCTTAATAAGCTGAAACTTGTCGGCGGTACCGATCAAAATACGCGAGAAACAGTTATATAAGAAGATACTTATAATATTGTTAAAAAATCAGTAAATAATGAATCAGTATAAATATAAGTGTGGATTTGAAATGACTGCTAGCCGAAGTGTAAATATAGCTGTATTTATGTTAAGTAGTACGTACGTACTTAGAGGGGAGGATGTTAGCAACAATGGTCGCGCATGGGTATCCCGTAGATTTAGGGTAGGGGATTAACATTTAATTAGTATATGGGACATCGTAACACGAACTTGAAGCTTTGAAACTATAATGTTTTAACTATTTCTAATACCAATCAATAATGTGCCTAATGACGTAGTGAATACGGTCTAAAATGAATTTTCTTTTTAGGTCGAAACTAGTCGACTGTAACCAATATGTACTAAAGTTTGACAGTTAAAGTTGGCTTTTACTCGCCATAAACTGTCATAATACATCACATATTTACTGAGTTTCGCTCGCAATAGATATAAGTAATTCTTGTTTAAAATAAAGATTTCTTAGACCGGTCGACTACCAAGCGCCCCTATCGGGCAACATAACAATAGATCAATTGTGACTGCGTTTCTCGCGATTGATGAGTTAAATTTAGTGTTACGATGTCCCATACACGCAACCAGTAGAAGAATATATGAGACCTGATTTGAGTTACCATAGAATAGGATGGTGCCATACAAGGGTAATGATAACAGTCATACATGGAAACTTTCAATTTTCATACAAACACATACAATTAGAGGGAGTTTATACCAGGTATATACTTATATAGGACGCTGAAATTGTTTTTAAATATATTTTAATAACGTAACAATATGCAACCTTTTCGGAAAAAAACAAAAAGTTATATAATGGCGAGCGATTAAGATTTTGAACTTACCATTCCGTTTTTTTTTTTATATTTCTACGAAATAACGTCACAGATAGTTCCCTCTAAGTTGTTGTCTGAAATAGTTCAATTTGCAGCCTTCCGTCTTGACCTGTATAGGCTTTTTTGCTCCAGACTTCTATAGAAAAAGATATGACAGTAGTAAAAAAAATCCGTCCCAAAATTCTTTAAAAATTAACCGTCAAATCTTTGTCTATGGAAATCAGGTTATAACCGCTTTGTGAACAGTGGCTCCATCTATTCGATTCGAAGATTACTTAGTTTTGGTATGTAATATAACGTACGAATTAGTTTATTGGTCACTTGAGGTGTATAATTTATAATAGCGGGTCTTCTTTATAACTTAGTCACTACATGCATTACAAATTGTATAATTTTCACAAGATTTGTCTGGATAAACCTATCACGGAGTGGAAATATTACTTACAAAAAAATTACATACTTTACGGTAAGATTCAGCGTAAACAAATTTTATTGACTAATTGTTTAAAATGTCACAAAAGTGCTGAGATTTTAGTCACAAGTATTATTAGTGTCAGAAAGACATTTTCTTAACTCTATGGTCGCAAGTTAGTCACAAATATATTGAATTTCAATTGAAAATACGTAAATTAAAAGACAAAAATCGTAGTAACTACGTTGATAAAGATAAAGCATATCCAAACCTTCGTACAGGTCATACATAAGTGTGTAAAATAACTACAAAGGTGTTTACGAAGTTTGCGCTATGTTCCCGCGCTACTATAGGGCTTTCACGGTTGTATCACATTTATTTATTGACTTTGAACAAATCCTTGTTGTAATATAGTCTATGTTATTTGTATGTTAATTATATCGGCCGTATTTTCTGTTATCTTAATGGTTTTTGCATCTACCAACTGATACTCTGAGCCAAGCGGGCTCCCGGTGTATCTTCAGATGTATGTATATGATTAGGAACGTTACGTTTTTACGCCCTAACACCAACCTTGATTGACATAACCTGCTTTATACTCCGTTAGGGTAAGACTAAATATGGCGATGAATTGAATGTTATTGGTTTTATATTCTAACGTATTTATAAGAGTTGGCGGCAAATATTGTTATTGTGTGTCTGGTAGTGCAAGAGATTGCGCTAGCTTATAGAGCGATATAAATTTTATCGATGCTATGTCGCGAGGGCTATAATAACATGTGAAAAAATGAAATAAAAAAGTACTTAAAACAATTCTAGTTTAAAAAATAAAAACCACAGAGGTATTCTAAAGATCAACTTGAATTTTGTAAATTTTTATCGTATGACAGCTGTCAAATAGTAGTTCCAAAATCGGCCACTAGAGGCGCCAGTAGCAATGTTTGCGCGCCAAAATATACCCGTGGAAGCTGTAGTGTTAGCGTTGTACAGTAAGTTAAGACTAAGTGTGAACCGCGGCGTCTGCCGACACTGAACTAAGTCTTCTAGATTTAGAAGTGTCCGACTGTGATTATTTTTGCTAACATTGACATTTTTGTAATGACAATTATACAATAATACTGTACCAAATAATGTGTGGTTTTCTTTCTTAAATGTAAGTGGCTCCTTACAACTACTTCCTACCCAACTACCAACGACGAAAATTAAACTAATTGATATCACAATTATAAGCTTTATTTTTTATGAAACTAACTTGCGGTCACCCATCCCAGTGGTGTCTGCACCAGGGGTTGCTTAACATGCATAAGCGCTAATAATGCTCACGACCACTAGGCCATCGGGTTCCTCCGGTCCTACTAAATGTCATTTCGGATACCTCAGTTACACTAGCGCCTCTAGCAGTCACAATGAACAATCATTGATATTAAACAATTCTTGTTCACATATCATTGAAGGGAAAAGGGAACTTTTCTGAGTATGTTTTCACGATTTTTAGGATCCCGCACCACAAAAGGAACGGAAACGGAACCCTTATAGGATCACTTTGTTGTCCGTCTGTCTGTCTGTCGGTCTGTCAAGATCCTTTTTCTTACGAACACGTGGAAGTATCAAGCTGAAATTCATATCAAATACTCAAGTCTACTGTTCGTTGGATCTGTGAAAAAATCAAACTTCTTAACTAAGGCAATCAAAAGATCCAGACGTTTTGCCGCAAATCTTCGACATTCGCAAGGGGATCAAAACCTACAGGGTATTTCCCATGAACTCAGAATCTTGAAATTTGATACGAAGCAACGTTTATAACACAGATAAAGGAAAAATTGGCGGTTTTTCGTATTGGGATGTAAATAAAATAAAAATGTGTAAAAGTTTAAACCTTTAATTTAACATGGAAATAACATCACAAGATCTCAATGAGAAAATAATTCCGTCTAAAATATTAGCCATAATAAAATTACTTACATCAACTGGGTCAAATATAAACTGGCTTATAAGTAAACTGCAAATACATGTTTAAATTTAAGTCAGATTGTATTTATCAGGTATTTATCCACAATAATTAGTCAGAAAGAGTATCAAGCCGGAACGTCCGATGATTTTGTCAATACTCTGTTTTGATTATATATATTATGTTTGTATGTGTGTCTTCTTGATGCTAATAAAGTTGATATCTATCTATATATAATACTGCAGGAACGCTGTGCTAGTGTATATATTTTTTGGCTGTGCCTCGTCTTGATAACCTGTTTTTTATTTACGTACCAATCGGACGATCTATCTCAAGTGAGTTGCAGTTTGTCGAGATGAATCAGATATTGATTACCTGCGTATGATAAGGTGATGTTGTTTTGATTGGTTCTCGTTATGTGGCGACTTATGTATATGTAAATGTGTTATATGCGAGTCAAATCGGATGTGCGGATAAAGCTTTTAAGGTTTTTGTCCATCTTTTAAGTAATTTAAGATTATGTGTTTGAAGAAAAAAACTTAGCTTATTATCCCACTTAACTACGCAATCCCTTTTTTTCTTCTATTTGACCCTCAAACTTCATTCAGAAGCTTATTTAAACCAGTATCTAGTTAATCTTCGAGTTATTCATGTGTATCAACGAAATGATGGTGTAATTCATGTCGCTGATTTTACGTACGGAGCCCTTGGTGACAATTTCCACGAATCCACTGGTTTGATCATATACGACGCAGCGAGGCGAGCAAACACCAGCCCGCTAAGTAAATCTCACTACAGCCGCACCATGACACTTTATTTTAGTTATTCCACACATTGTTCATAAACATGGGCATTTATAACACCAAATTACACCGATTTCACATTATAAATTCCACTAGAAACAATTTGCACAACAATCCAAAACAAAACCCGTTCAGTCCGCCGAAATTCCCGCCAAGAACGCATGACTTGGTTTTCTAGTTTTCAACGTACGTAATTGCCCGAAAAGTTATGATGAATTGCTCATATTGACAAGTTCATTGACCGTTTCGACTTAACATACCCTTTGTGACCAGCGTTGTATATTATGCTATACTAAAATCACTCACTCGTTCATGAGTAAAGCAAACTAGGCTGGCATCATTTGTTCGCGAGGATTTCACTAAGTATCTTCTTTTTCTTCTGTCCTTTGTTGAATGTGTGTTTCTGGAATGAACAAAGAAACTAACAATTAAAGAATTTAGATTTGATTGTCTTTGTTATTAGGTAATGGAAAAACTACTGATTTTTTTTTTTTTTTCCTTTCATAACGTACCTAACTAGTTATAATTAAATACGCTAATATTATTACAATCTAGCCTAGACTCAGGCTAATGGGTAATATTACATTGACCTAGTTTTATAAATTATTGAATAAGAATGTGTCCATCGGCACTTTTCTTACTGTCTCTATTAAGGGGAAGGCACTTTGTTCATGTGTCTTTATATGCACTATCACAATACTTATTTTTATTTATTCATTTTGCACTACACTACACTAATTCAAAAGGTTTCGTTCTTTTGAGACGTCGCACTAGATGTGTGTTGTCTAGGAGCTGGAACTACTGAATTGAATTTAAAATTTGTTTAGGTAATATATAGAAAGTTATATTACTTCCACGCTAGTCTGGGACAAAAGAAAAAACGTTGAATGTACCAGCTACTTCTCTTCGTCTTTATTATCAGACAATCAGGTGATTCAAGCCTGCAATGTCCTAACCAAACTGGAAGCAACCAAACAAAGCATGCTTCCCGTGGGAATCGAACCCACGACCTCTACAGGCAAACGCCTTAACCACTGGACCTCGGAGAGAGTTAATGTAAGAAACATACCTTTTTCTTTTCGGCGGTCATGCCAACAAACTCCTTCCTGGCTTTCTTCTCTTTCTGTGGCTGGTTCAAGAACTTTCCCTTCTTATCGGGAGGCCCATCACCTCCGTCCTACAAAACATTATTAGTTAAATTATAAACGCAATCATATTAATTACTAGTTGATTCCGTTTTTAGGGTTCCGTACACAAGAGGTAAAAACGGGATCACAAATTGAGCTAGCCCCACAGTAAGTTATGAACTTGTGTCGTAGGATACTAACCTCAACGATACTATATTTTATAATAGACTAGCTTTCGCCCGCGGCTCCGCCCGCGTTAATGTCGACCCCGCGGGAATAGTACTTTTTCCCGGAATAAAAGGTAGCCTATGTCCTTCTCTGTACTCCAGAGAACTTGTATGCAAAATTTCATGATGATCGGTTCAGTAGTTACGGCGTGAAAGCGTAACAAACAAACAAACAAACTCACTTTCGCATTTATAATATTAGTAAGGATACTTATATAGATAAACATCCAAAACCCAGATCAATCTGAAAAAGATTGTTTTCCATCTTGACCTGACCTGGGATCAAACCCGCGCACCCTCTTGCTAGCGTGTTAACCACTGCGCCACGGAGCTCGCCTACGCTGGGGTGGACTTGAGTCCTGTACATGAGTGTATCTTTGCTGATACTATTCATGCTTTAAAACGATTTGGCATTAAAGTTAACTCTGAATTTTTTTGAGTTGAATATTTCCATACCTTGGCAGCTCCGTGGCGCAGTAGTTAACACACCAGCCTGCGACACGAGGGTGCCCGGGTTCGATCCCCGGTCAGGTCAAGATGGCAAATGATATTTTTCAGATTGGCCTCTGGGTCTTGGATGTTTATCTATATATGTATTTGTTATAAAATATAGTATCGTTGAGTTAGTATCCCATAACACAAGTCTCGAACTTACTTTGGGGCTAGCTCAATCTCGAACTTACTTTGGGGCTAGCTCAATATGTGTGATTTGTCCGTATATTTATATATATTTACCTGTCCCTTCCTCTTATTCAAGATCCTCCTGTAGGCGCCCTCTTCCTTGTTATTCCCTCTGAAATTGCCTTGTCCCTTCACTTGGAAACTTCCTTGGCCCTTCCCTTGGAAACTCCCTTGACCTTTTCCATGGAAATTCCCTTGGCTATTTCCTTGGAATTTCCCCTGGAACTTGCCGCCGTGTCTCATACCGCCCTGGCCTTCGTTTCTTCTGACGAAACCTGTTGAATAAGCACATATATTTTTATTTATTGTGGTAAATTATAAAAAAAAATACTTTGTCAGTTAAATAATCAAAAAACATTGGACAAGTATTTTTTTTTTTTTAGTGTTGTTTTTTGCTTGCACAATGTTGATATTATATATTTTGATATACTCTTATTGAATTAAGAAATAAAATATGATGAAAAAATTACGAGGGCGGAGTTTGAATTAGCGACCTAGGTCTGTGTACGACCTACGCTCTGCCAACTGAATTTCGGCGCCGAGGTTAGAACATGCGGTAGCTCAGTTGCTGGCTGGTTCAAGCTCCACTCGCATGAAAGTTTTTCACCATATTTTTAACCGACTTCAAAAAAAGGAGGAGGTTACTCAATTCAACATTTACTGTACTCTAAAATTATCTTTTCTAACTAGCTGTTGCCCGTAACTTCGTCCGCGGCCATTTCTGTTATTTTGATTAATTCGTTTTTTTATTATTATAGATGAATAATTTTCCCCCGTTTTCAAAACATTTTTTTATTAATGCTTCGCTCCTATTGGTCGCGCGTACTGTTTTATAGCCTAAAGCCTTACTCAATAAATGGACTATCCAACATTTGATTCATGAATTTTGTAATTTGAACCGTAGTAGTTCCTGTGATTAGCGCGTTCAAACAAACAAACCTCCAGCTTTATAATATTAGTATAGATTAGAGTTAATTTCTTGTTAAGTCTTAAAGGTGTGTTATTTCTCGCCTGTATTGCCGTGGCTCTGCTGGCTGCCCTTGTGTCCAGCATTGCCCCCGGGGCGCGTCTGGACACATCGCTTCACGCGCAGTATCCTGTTTTTTATCGTCAGGTCCTCTTCAGTCAGGTTCAGAGCTAGTTCTACGCCATCTTTGGATGCGAAGTTTACGTAGCCGAAGCCTGAAAAGATTCAGGATTTATGTACATACACGATCATCATTATCAGGTCTTTTTAGTCTCCACTGCAGGAGCATGACCCTCTCTGAACTACCGGAGCCATACTTGGCCTAAGCACACAGAGGATTTGGCCTACACTCTCCTCGCTGGCCAGACGGGTTGGAGAGGTCTCATTGATGTTTATGAGCTTTGTTTAGCTTGTATTTCCTAAGTCGCCTCTGACGACTTCCATGGGAAGACTAGGAGTGGTCCTATTCTACACAGCCGGAAACCACACGGCTACATACACTACATAATCATGTACCATGTATTAGTCTGATAGAAAAGAGAACATAAAAACCGTTAGTCCTAAAGGTAGTAATTGTTTAAGGCTACTTATACCTATAGCCGTGTGGTATCCGGCAGAGTAGAATAGGACCACTCCAAGTCTTCCCGTGGATGTCGTAGAAGGCGACTTAGGAAATACAAGCTAAACAAAGCTTATAAACATCTAAGACACCTCTCCAACCCGTCTGGCCAGCGTGGAGAGTGTAGGCCAAGTGCTCTGGCTGCTCTGGCCAAGTTTGGCCCTAGTAGTACAGAGAGGGTCGTACTCCTGTAGTGGAGACTAAAAAGGACATGATGATGATGACTTATACCTATATATAGAACACACCGTAGTAGATGATACTTAACCTGTGCCATCTGCCCCGTTGGTCGAAGGGGCCGATCTACCGGGGTTGATGAATAAATTTTACCAAACCGTCCCGTCACCGGGGCGGATGGGAGTTACTCCTTTGGTGACTTATGAGATAAAGAAAATTTGCTTCAAAAAAATATATAATACCTTTTCCAGCATTTGTTTTCTTATCCCTGATAATCCTGACTGAAACAATTTCTCCGCAGCTTTCAAACTTAGCCCGTAACGCCTCGTCTTCTAATCCAAATGGTAGGTTGCCAACGAATACGGAACACTTGGGATCATGTGTGGCTCCCGTTGACTCGCTTCGCGTCACTCGGAGATGATTGTCATTGAGCACCGTGTTGTTTTCTGCTAGTGCCTACAAAATAAATTAAAAAGTTAAATATGGCGGGAGCGAGGTAGTATGCTCGATCTTCCATCAGGCAAGGCGTTCGCCTAGGTACCGTATGGCTCCGATCGCGTGATGGTGGTTGAAACTCTGTTAATGTGTTTTGAAATTGCGAAGCACCATCAAGTACATGGAACAAATTTGGTATGAATATTAACGACTCAAGACTCTCAATACACCACCTTAGATTTGCGGACGACCTAGTTCTAATAAGCACAACACCTGACGAACTACAAATAATGCTGCAAAGCCTAGCACAAGAAAGTGAAAGAGTGGGTCTAACCATGAATAAATCCAAAACTAAAGTTATGACGAATGGACACAAAACCAACATTACCATCAATGGCAACAGCATAGAATATGTCGATGAGTATGAATACCTTGGCCAGACCATCTCTCCAGTCAACTCTATTGAAAAAGAAATCACAAAAAGAATTGCCAACTCATGGAAAAGATTTTGGTACCTAAAAGAAATAATCAAAAACAGAGACATCCCCCTAGTAGCAAAGACTAAAGTGTTTAACTCCTGCATTCTTCCATGCCTATCCTATGGCTGCCAAACATGGACACTAACAAAAAACAACCTCAAAAAGCTGGAAGTATGCCAAAACAACATGGAGAGAAGTATGCTGCACCTAAAACTAAAAGACAAGGTAAAACTGACAAAAATTAGAAAAAGAACAAAAGTAATAGGAATCACTCACACAATAAGGAAAATGAAATGGAAATGGACAGGTCACATGATTAGAGAAGGCAGAAATAAATGGACGGAGAGAATAACACCATGGTACCCGAGAGAAGGAAAAAGGAAAAGAGGGAGACAATTTAGGAGATGGGAGGATGAGATAAAAGAGGTGGCAGGGAAGACGTGGCCAAGTAGGGCAAGGAACAGAGAGAGTTGGAAACTCCTGGAGGAGGCTTATGTCGGAAAAGACAATCTAGGGAAAGAGTGAATATTTAAAAAACATAACAGTATTGATTGTAAACCTAGAAGTAAGCTATAAATAAATAAATAAATAAATCAAGTACATCATGAATTTTTGAAAAGATTTCTTCAGGATTGGCAACTTGCGAGTGGCAACCCTCCACTTTCCATCAGGTGATCAGGTGGGCCGTATGCCAGTGTGCGTACTTAAAATTATAAAAAATAAATTATTACCTGTTCAACAGAAGATTCCTCCTTGAACTTAACATACACATTAACAGTTGATCTTTCTGGATGCAGCTCATTCTTAATAACAGCCAGTTTGGGGGTGTAGCGGGGGTCTTTTACAGGTACTGTGCGGATCCTGAAAAACAACATGTTATTACAAAATTTGTCAATTGATACCAGACCAACTGTTAATAGGTAAAATTTGCTTCCATGGGAGACAAATGCCTACTTCAATAATTAGTAAAAAAAATAGGAGTCTGGAACATCTTGGCTGGCTGTGCCCCTAGACTCAGGCCAGAGCAGGCTCAGGCCAGGGCCAGCTCAGGTTTGAAATATGGCACCATATAAGATCTAAATAAAATCAGGCACTAAATATGGACAAGGGACCCAAACAAGTGATCTTAGTGAGGACTCTAACCTACACAAGCAGTAAGACATTATATTTACCTGACAGTCTCAATAGTGCCATATTTGCTAAAGATTTTCTTGACTTCTTTCTTGCACTTCTTGGTGAACGGCACATTTCCAACAAACAGGGTTCTTTTCACTTCATCTTCACTCGCTGGCACTTTTTCTCCTTTCTCCACCTTAAATTATAATTCAATATTTCTTCACAATGTAATGTAAATGTATTTTGCTTCTGTAATGAATATAAACTATAATGTAGGGAGTAAACATGTAGGGTAGGTTAAAGCTAAAAACAATACCTGAGTATTGTTTTTAGCTTTAACCTACCCTACATGTTTTCATTGTACATATATATATATATATATATATAATAAAAATTGTAATCATTACTAGGAATGAAAAAAAAGAAATGATAAATGATAAAATTAAAAAGCCCTTCAGGTGAGTAGGGACTAATACTGTTGAAAATAGTTTCTTTTAGTGTTTCTGCTTTGCAGTGGTCAGTTTCAAAACGCTAGTAGTCTGTAGCTTTTGCACATTAATTAATAATAATAATATTACTAAATTAGATCCTATAAAATGTGATTTGACGTAAAAAAGGCCTATTTTCTAAATAAACGTTTTGATGAATTTGATTTGATCATTGGAAATAAAGTATGAGAAATACTAAAATTCCAAATTTAGGCAATAGCACAAATAAAACTTCAAACAAAAGTTTGAAGATTTGCCAATTTGACATAAAAATTAACAATCAAATAAATACCTAATTTGCGCAAAGCACCATTATTAGGCTCCTATTATACCATCCTGAATTTAGCATCCGATGGGAGGGACGCCACTATATGTAAGACATGATACGAGATATCTCCAATGGTATCACACGTAGAGTGGCATCCCTCACACACATCAGATCTGATTTAGGATGTGATTCAGGATGGTATAATACCCTTTTACTAATACCTTTTTAGGGGTTGATTGTTCCTCTTCTTCTTCATCAGAGCTATCCTGAGCCGGGCCAGTGTCAAGTATTTCTTTATTGGCTTCTTCATTCTCCGATTCTATTTCATCATCGGATTCATGTTCTGAATCTGTGTCTTTATCTGTTATTGCATTTGGATTTACAATTGGTTTGTTTTTATTCTTTATTTGCTTTTGTTTCGTAACTTCTATACTTGTTTCAATATTTTTCTGTTTCTTCTTACATTTTTTATTTTTCTTTGTTAGATTTTTATTATCTGAGACACCAGCAGTTTCTTCTTTATTTTCAGAAACTTCTGTTTCGATTGATTCACTATGTTTCCGTTTCTTATTTTTCTTTTTTAGAGGAATTTCAGTAGGTTCTGTATCTTCTGTCGTTTGATCAATTTGGATTGACAATCTCTTTTTACTTTTCTTTGGGCTTTTACCAATATTTTCTTCTTGATTTGTCTCAGCTATACTTTTAGCTGCCACTAGTGAATTCTTACTATCACTATTCCTTTTCTTTTTAGGAGTTTCATTATTCTGAATCTCTTCTACATTTTCACTAAGTGATGCTTTTTTCTTCTTCTTCTTTGGAGTAACATTACTTGGATCAATGTCAGAATAATTGTGAGATGTGTCTAGTGATTTATTCTTCTTGTTCTTAGGTGATTTGGGACTCAGATTTGTATTTGCCTCTAATTCATCTTTCAAATGTTTTTTAACCTTGTCTGCTTTAGGGCTACTCAATGTAGAACCTAAGAATGTAAATAATGATAAATGTTTAGTAACGTAACATATCATCCAATCATATAATAAATATAATAATGGTTGAACACTTTAGATGATAAAAAAATTTACTTATGACTTGAAATGACTATTTGAGGATCCTTAATTTTTTAGAAAACCTAATCACATTGTTAATCACATTGTTTTATTTATAAACATAATAATTGTTAAGTAAATAATAACTAGCATTGAGTGAAATCATTATATATTCTAATTATTTAATTCTAAACTTTTCATACAGAGATGTTAGTGAAAATTCTAAATAAATAATAAATATATACGGACAAATCACACAGATTGAGCTAGCCCCAAAGTAATTTCGAGACTTGCGTTATGGGATAATAAATCAAGATTAAGCATAGAGATCACATGATGGTTAACCTCTTTCAATGAGGTGGGCCATAAGCTTGTTTGACTACTGTGATTTAAAAAAAATTAGTTATCTGTAAAGTCGGTCCACAAATGATAATTATATGTGATAACGTCTGAAGAGAGACACATGCCTGGTAGATGATGATGATGAGGATAACGGAACGTGACGTTTTTTCGTGCATGCAGCCGGTGTTCATCGATTTATAAGACATTACCAAGTCAATAATAATTACTGGATGCATTTTGAAATGCAATATCGGTTAAGAGAAAAAGCAACAAGTCCTCTTGTTACCAAGGTAGGGAGCTAAGCTCGTAAGGAGCACTTCAACAACACAACGAAGCACCGTAGAATGTATTTAAAACGTTACCTTCATTTTCTGACGTCACATCTAAGTCAGGATTCTCAAAAATCCTCTTGGGCGACTTTTTGACGATAGCCTTTTTCTTCTGCAGCGTTGGAGATAGAAATATAGACCTGTCTTCGACAAATTCGCTCTTCGGAGTAACGTTCGGAGAAGGCTGGTGTTTTATAGGTGTTAGAGCTCTTCTGACGAGTTTTGGCCGGTTTGGCGTTACGTTACCCGATATTAATGCGGCCACGCCGCCTACGACATAATCCATTGTATGGGAATCACCGAAAATACTTTATTATTTTAATAAAATACACAGCAGTTAAAATCCGAAAATAATTCCCACATGGTTTTTGACATTGACAGCTGGGCTCAGTATTGTTTTGAATTTTTGACATTCTTTTGACGTTGTATTGGAGTTGCCCACGTAAATACAAATTCTCCCATTGTATGTTTGAATGAACCAAGGACGTTCTAGGAAAAAACACTTACTATATAGATCGAATGAACACAAAAACAGGTATAAGTAAGGTAAGTCTGTCCTGTCTGCCCTGCCTTACAAAAGATGAACCCAAGAATGATTCCAGATGAAATGACTTTGTCAATCCTTACTTTGCTTTTATTTACAAGAGCGGATTTTTAAATTTTGTGTGACTGTATAATAAACAAATCCAATGAAAGCAACATGTGAAACCTTCTTTTCAAGTTTGTTAATAAATAACTATAGATAGGGACATATCACATCGCACAGAATGAGCTATCTCCATTGTACGTTGTGAACTTGGCTCAACGATATAATGTTTTAATTATACTTATGTAGATAAACATTTAAGACCTGCTGCCTGCTGAATGGCCTGCGGCCATTCTGAAAAAGATCGTTTTTCATCATGATGTAACGGGGATGGAACACTTGCGATACCATAAATGTCACTGAGTCATTATGATACCTAGTTTATCATAATAAATTTGTCAAAAAAGTATTTTCGAAAATATATTTCAACTTTAGACGAGCTCCGTGGCGCAGTGGTTAACACGCCAGCCTTCGACACGAAGGTGCCCGGGTTCGATCCCTGGTCAGGTCAAGATGGAAAATGATCTTTTTCAGATTGGCCTGGGTCATGGATGTTTATAAGCATCTAATGCTTTGCTTGCTTTTGCTATTCTTTTAAGTTAAGGCATCTAACATATATTATTTTTTATAAAATATAGTATCGTTGAGTTAGTATCCCATAACACGAGTCTCGAACTTACTTTGGGGCTGGCTAAATCTATGTGATTTGTGCGTATATATATATAAAAATAAAAAACTAGCTCACGGCTTTGCCCTAATCAATTGCGATCCCACGAGAACATTACTTTTTTCCGGAATTATTATTGTTTATTATTTCGTTTAGGTAATAAAATTAATAAAATAAAATTTGTTTATTGAGAAACTAGTAAATTACAATTAATATAGGTTGCTGGAGCCTCATTTTAAGCAAAAATGTACCAGGACACTCCGCTCTTTCTTATCGCTAAGTGTACATGTTCCTAATAAACAAAGTTTTACGATTAGACTATAATATAGTTTGTTTACATGTTGCAAAAGTTAACATAATAACATTAAAATTATGTAAACTTTAAAATAACAAGTGTTTTTTTTTAGGTGCCACGGTCTGTTGACCATGCACACCCTGGTGTCAGAGTTCGTGGTTTGTTTAACGATTACCAGATGGCAGCTGAGACCAACGGCTTAAAGTGCTTTCCGAATCATGGAATCATCTTTATTATCAGACAATCAGGCGATTCAAGCCTGCAATGTCCTATCCTAACCAAACTGGAAGCAACTAAACAAAGTATTCTTCCATGACCCCCGGGTAAATATTCCGGAATGAATGGTAGCCTATGACCTTCTTCGTACTCCAGAGAACTTGTATGTAAAATTTCATGATGATCGGTTCAGTAGTTACGACGTGAAAGCATAATAAAAAATTAAACTCACTTTCGCATTTATAATATTAGTAAGAATATATTAAGGATAAGGATTACTAACTCAATTCAGTGAATGTGAACTTAAGTGTGGAAATTTTAAGTCGTGGCTCGGTTTTTACTTCAGCAATTGGACCTAACTGCAGATCTTTTCGATATTATTGTATTGGTCCAGTAATAAAAAATATTCGCATCGATGAATAGTTGAATACTTTCGCGAGTGACGCAAGCGTCATGTACTTCTGACCAGGCTTTTTTTAATTTACTGTGGTATATTCGGATCAAAATATGTTAATATTAGATAAATATGTATTCACGATGACATAAACTTTAATCTCATATTAATTATGAGATTAAAGTGTGTGTAACACTTAAATGTGGCACATACGTATTTATTGTAGGTATTTAATTTTCGATGAACTAAATGCTTCGCACTGGGTCACGTCAACTGATATAAAGTCTCGAGGTGACAGGATTAAACTTGTATTTCTATATTGCAAGAAACAAAAGGCTATTTAGATTTTTTTACACTCGAGACTTGCAAAATATAGATTTCAGTTGCAAGTTCCTTAGTGGGGTGCTGTGCTGATGATCAATCGAAATTATTGTTTTTGTGTACCTAATATATAGTAGGTAATACTTACCAAAAAGACTGTCTATCAGTTAATGCACTTACTTACCATATTTGATGAATTCCAAATTAACAGGTAGCTGATAAACATGACATCAGGCTAAACGGGACCGCTACATATTTAGTAAAGCAACACAATTTTTGATATTTTTAAGTATCTACACAAAAAATATGATGAATGTACATCGCAATCAAAGGCGGTCTTAGGCAGTGCCGGATTAAGTTAGCGCGTGGCCCGTAGCGAATAAGGACTTGTAAGTGGACCCACGAAATTAAAGAAGGTAAATACAGCGTGTAATTTGACCACCGAAATTCCCTTAAAAGGGTGACTCATAACTTTTTGTATAGTTGTAGTAGAGCCAAGCTACCGGTAAACTTTAATTTTTCTTAGTGGCAGGAATGGGCCGGCTCGTCTGGGGAACTACAACATTCTCACAAAAAAATTACGTCTGAGTAGAAGCTTTACCGCTTTTATGCTTTGTTCGGTGTGTGAAAGAGCCGGCCAATGTCCGTGTGGCTACTGGTGGTATAGGCGTCTATAGGCAACAGTTAACTGCTTTCCAGCAGGTGGACTGTTTGCTTACTTTGTTACATATTAAAACAGCAACACAACAGAGCAAGCGTTGAAACTTGAATATTTCCTTAAATATTGATAAAATTCTAAAATGGCAAAGTTCATCTAACAACAGTATTGCCATTACTAAATAGATAAAAACATCAAAAAATTTAAATAATTTAAGCTCATTACAAAAATAAATTAATATTATGCCCTAATATATAAATTACAGTTTACTGCTATTTTAACGGCCTACTATGCGAAGTAGTCCTTTGTATGTAATTTTCTTTCGCATGTTTGATGTCTGTCCACTCCCCAATAACCATTCTGAAATATCTGACTGATTAGATTAACAAACTGGCAACACTTGTAATTGTTCTCAAAAACGATGTGCTGCGGTGACGCTTTCTCGCTAATTATTCGTTTTGTTTGATCGTTTAAAAAGTGGTAATTACAAGTTTTGTGTTGATAAACTGTGTTCTGAAGATAGAATCAAATCAATAAAGTAAGTATTTACTTTGCTATTAATTGTTTTATTAGTGGTAATCTAACGCGCGCCATTGCGGCGCCCGCCATTCGTGTTAGGATTTTTTTTATGTTTATTCTATTTGAACCACGATCTTACTGTTAGTAATTAACCCTTTATTGTTTTTAAAATACATTCGTCCAGCTTTTGATCATACTTGCAGTATTTTGTGTGTAATAAATAGGTTAGAATCGTCGCATTTTTCAGGGCCCTTCATTTGTGTTTGTAAAGTGTAATTTAATACAAAGCAGTGTATCTCCGTAATACCTTCACGCGATACTCGTATTACGCCGGTTCCAGTAAAACGAATAAAATCCTTTGTAAGCACCTCATTCAACCGATGTGGAAGTGGCCTACTAATAATATTTTTTTAAGGCTTCTATGACCTTAAACTCTGTTAGTCGCCTCTGAAACTAGTTTAGAAGTTTTTACGTCGATGTTTTTTTATGCGACACTCCCACATAGTATTCTAAGACTTATTTAACGTTTTAGCAGCCACATTTAAATAGTAAGTTCTACGATAAGGTATTTTCATACTTACCTGTTGTAATATCAATATGGGTCGATTTGAACTTACTATCAGCTGTGTTTACATTTGAACTAGTGATAAGCCTTACCAGCTAGCTTAATTTAAGATAATAATTACATAATATGCAATTTAACTGCATTTATTAATACATACTGTGACATACTTAAATATTTTATATACATAGACAGAGCCTAGGTCTACAAGACCTGAAGGCCATGTTTAGCATGTTGGTGGGCATTAGGTTGAAAATGGAGCCATGCTCTTCCAAGTTGGTCTGCGAGACAAGAAAAAACATAGGATGTACCAGCTTCCCACATAGACCCTAGAATACGTTCAAAGGAATTCCGGCGATGCGGCTAGCATCCCATCACTATTTTGATTCTGTTTTTCCACTTTTATGCCCACCAACACAGTAAAGGAGGTCTTTTGGTCTTATGACCTCAGGCTCTGTCTACCCCGTAAGGCATAAAGACGTGATACTATGTATGTATGTAAAACTGCTAGCATGTAGGTTTACCACAGAAAATCCTGGTTGTTTCCAATTTTTTTTTTTTTAATTTTCTTAGCTCTGTAGCCTCAACCTGTCAATCGCGGAAATGCAGACACAATGAAGTTTTAATTGTTATGCGGCCAGATCTGGCCTCTCGGTGGCTGAGGGATTTAAGGCATCGGTCATTATCAAAAAGTGTCTCTATATGATAATAACAGAGAGGAGCAAGTCTTCAACATGCCTTCTGTAGCAAACAGCATATTGTAACATGTTTACATTGTCACACTTTCTTAGTGAAGCAAAACCTGTTTTATCAGCTGGTTGAAACTGGAGCAGTTAATTAATTTTAATTGATTGACAACTTATCTTACTACAAATATGAATGTGTCCAGTGCCGGCGTCAGCATTACTGGCGTCCTGGGCGAGATTTGAACGAGCGCCCCCTCATTGGGGGGGATGCAAATTAAAAAAATAAAAATAAAAAATAAATATATACGGACAAATCACACAGATTGAGCTAGCCCCAAAGTAAGTTCAAGACTTGTGTTATGGGATACTAACTCAACGATACTATATTTTATAACAAATACATATATAGATACACATCCAAGACCCAGGCCAATCTGAAAAAGATCATTTTCCATCTTGACCTGGCCGGAATTGAATCACACAGCCCTGCTTCTCTGCCCTTGCTTGACGGCGCCCCTTCCTGACCCAGCGCCCACGCCACGCGCGCCACTTAGTAGTACCCTAACGCCGTTACTGAATGTCTCAAAAGTGTTATACTGTCTAGTATTATTCTTAACTAGCGACCCGGACTCTGGCTTCATACGGATTCAATGTACATATAAACCTTCCTCTTGAAAACTGCATCAAAATCTGTTGCATAGTTTTAAAAAGCTCGGGAGGCCGGGCGCGCGTTCCCGATGCCATACCTGCAACTACCAGACAGGTAGTTGAGGATGACACCCCTGACATTGAAGATGACATCCCTGACCAAATGGGATGAAGATAAAATATCAAACCTGAAAATGGTATCCTATATTATTCCTAAATGTAAAGTAATCATGTCTATAAGCGATGCATCTAGCAAGTCATTTAAGACGAGGCCTCAAATGTTTGGTACCATCGCAGACTGATCAAGTGCGCGCA
Organism: Elegia similella; assembly: GCA_947532085.1. Classification (NCBI taxonomy): domain Eukaryota; kingdom Metazoa; phylum Arthropoda; class Insecta; order Lepidoptera; family Pyralidae; genus Elegia; species Elegia similella. The sequence continues at coordinate 18,496,091 of OX383947.1, forward strand.
AGGGATAGCGCTTGGCGGTTTAGCCCGTGAATGATGAGATAGGAGATAGTCTCGAGTCGCTCAAAGAAAAAAACGTAAGCGTAAATTCGTTATTTCTATTTTATATAAAATCAGACCGGTTAATTGTATTTTCATATTTACATTTTTATGAATTACTAATAACCTATCTTTTAGTCTAAAAATCATTATTGCATTCGTCGCATTTGAGCTACAATAACAAAAAATCTGCGCACGAAGACCATTTTTCAAAAAATATTTCTATCGAGAAAATTTTATCAAAGCGTGTTTTCATCTTACACTTTTGGAGATGAAAAAGTCAAAAATCATATTACTTAGATTTGAAACTCCTAATTTAAGTATTTTGCGAGATAAATAAGGTTCAGAACGACCTTATTTACAGTGGTATCGCCTTAATTTCGTTCACCTTTTCGACCACCAACACGCTGAACATGGCCTTAGAGTTATAACCTTGGACACTGTCTGCCCTGTTAGGGATAAAGACGTCATTATTAAAATGTATGAAGTTTTACATCTGTTGCTCTTTCGTGTTATACCTATCTCTACTCACGTTACCTGCACGCTTGACTGATTTTAATGCATCAGTAATTTCATAAAGAGGGACAGGCCCTCTGGCCAATGACTATATCAGAATAGACCACACCCATGTAATGAGTTTATTAGTTCATATTTTATTCAAGATTATGATGGTTTTATGGTTCCATACTTCAAAGGGTAAAAACGAATCGTGAAGGATCACGTCATTGATCTAGTCCTAAAACTAATGTTAATGTTGTTAAAAAAGTAAATTGTCTGTTGAGAACAATTTTCTCGGGTGCGTAGAGTATCAAGTTGAAGTTGATAAAAGAAATTAAAAAAAAAAAACTGGTTGCACTTCGGGAGTGCCGGCAAAAGTGAAAACTCGCCTTTGCGGCGGTCTGAGGTCACGTGTGCCTTAACAATTTTCGACCAGGTCACGTGTCCTCTGACGCGAGTTTAACATTTTTTACCCATCACAAACAGTTCACAACGCCGCTAAAGAAATTTCACTTCAAAAACAATCTTTACATGTACATTAACAAGGGCATCGAAATCTATAGTGTCCGGAGGGATTCTGTTCTGACTAGAACACAGCTCACGTACAGATTACAGGTCTTGATTAGGTAATCGAATACTGATCAAAAAACTGAACCGATTTTCATAAATTGGACCAATGAGGATTTGTCCTTTTCAAATAAAATAAATTATTTTTTCAAATTAATAGGCTAGTTTCCTGGCTCAAAATAATAACATTACAATTAGTCAGTAATTTAGGTAATCAAAAAATGTTAGATACATATTTTTTCTTTTGTCAGTTAAAAAAAAAAATATAAAGGTATAGCGCTTCAAAGTTCATGAGTGGGGGATCGTGACGTCAAAGTTTGCTAAAAAGAGTAGCAAACTATGACGTCATCTGGAATTTCAAAGGGTACTAACTTTACAATTTTTTGTTCAATCGAAAAAAAGAAAAAATACATATCAAAGTTTTTTAATTAACTAACTGACGGACTTATTATTTTAGGAAACTAGCCTATTCATAAATGACTGAGTGATGGTTATGACTGAGGTAACTAATAGCCTTTTAACATGATTGCTCAGATTTTACAGTAACACACGCACCATACAAATCTGTTATTACTCAGTGAATGTACAGTTTGTAAAGACACAAAGGTCACGGTTTCCATTTCCCGCTGCGTTGCGAAACACCATATTCGTACAATATTTGCGAGTTAGGAGAAGCTAATGTATTTGTTAGCCGTGTGGTATCCGGCAGATTAGAATAGGACCACTCCAAGTCTTCCCGTGGATGTCGTAGAAGGCAAATTAGGAAATACAAGCTAAACAAAGCTTATAAACATCTAAGAGACCTCTCCAACCCGTCTGGCCAGCTTGGAGAGTGTAGGCCAAGTCCTCTGGCTACTCTCGCCAATTATGGCACTAGTAGTACAGAGAGGGTCGTGCTCCTGTAGTGGAGACTAAAAAGGACCTGATGATGATGAATGTATTTGTTGGTAATGAGCTGCCATTATTATTTAGACACTTAGTAGTACATTTCATTTATTTAATGTTATCAATTACTAGCTTTTGCCCGCGACTTTGTCCACGCAGAAGTCGGAAATTGGTCCAAGGAATCTCGTCCTATAAAAACTTTTCTTATCTCTTTTTTTATTAATTAATAAATAGAATCTCCTTCCTTACTGGTTTGGGGGAAAAGAAAAGACGTTGAATGTACCAGACCAGGTGTACTATGTTTTTATAGTCATTGCCATATCCATTACAATTTATATATACCTATGTACCTATCAATACTAATAATAATATCAATACTAATAATGTCAGGATTGGTCATGGAGTAAGTAACTTTGTTTTCAGTGATATCGTGTTTATAAGCTCTATACATGATACTGAAACTAGATTGAGGATTTTTAGATATTTTTTTCTCTATGTATGTTCTCCATAACTCGTAAACGAATGAACTGAATTTTATTATAGAAGTAGATATACATTTAGGCGTACAGGACACAGGAAAGCCTATTTATTTTTTTCTCATGTCATGATAAGACGTGGCCCCCATACAAACATAACAAAATGTACGCGAACGAAGTCACGGGCACAGCTAGTCTTAAAAATAGTCAGTCATACAAAAGCCGCAATGTATTTAGAAGTGATAAAAACGTTGTACACACGTCGTTGGCACACACTCTTCCCGCGCAGATCGTAAAAGCCGATCGAGAGAATAAAAGAAAATCATGTCAATAGACGTATGCCTCTTAAAAGCTTGCCAATAAAGCTTAACCGTTTAAGCGGGTGCCGCGCGAACGAAAAACGTCGCTACTGAGTCATTAGGCTGCGCAGAACTATTCAGCGAGATTGGGAAAAAAGATGAAAAGTCTTAATATTTTCATATTATATCTTTACAAAAAAATAAAAAAGGGGGCGACCTCCGAGACGTAAATATAAATATTGTCATGTGAGAATTATTGTCTTAGACGTATTTACAAATATTTCGAAGAAAAATGTGTTTAGATATCATAACATATTTACATCATTTATAAATTTCATATGTATCTGTTTTAAATACCAACAAGGGGGCGATCTTGTTCAAGGATCGACCTAAATTATACAAATACTTTTGATGTATTTAATTAATTCAGCGCATAGTACTAGTGATTTGAAAACACGTAAATTTTCACAATTTCGTGCAGCACCGTCTTAAGGCGCTGTATCCCTTATCCCTTTGTAGCGGCTGAAAGTGGCGATACCGGTTGGCCTGTCCCTAGTCTCATTTCAAACCCGTGTCGGCCATTTCCGTGTTAATTTTCACTTTTAATTTAATAATTCAATAATAGCCAAATATTGTATTTTTTTAGGTATCCATCTGGCTCATTTAGTTATACTTTTTATAGTCGTAAAAAAGTTGGTAGTTGTCGCTGAAAATATCAAGTAATTCGCGACGAAACTTTTTCTGGGTATAGCATTTTTAATATTTTATTTTGCTAGATTTTAATTACTTCTTTGAAAATATTTTGATGTATCCATTTGTTTTGATCTTTGAACTGTACTTCATATTTTTTTCATGCTAGTATTCCATGGAAAATAAGGCTAACTGCGCGACGAAAAAATAGATGTTTTACGGTATTCTTGTGATGCACAGCGCCTTAAGGAAGCTCTACCGTCTTCGTTTTCCAAATAGACTATTTTCACAAAACAACTGTCCCTAAGAACAGAGAACTAAGCTAACAGCTTTTAACACTTAAAACATGTATTGAGTAGGTACCGCGCGTGGAGTCGAGCCTCATTGTAATGCGAGGAGCGTGCATGCATGAATACCTGTACATATCCTGTGGGCTTCCAGTAGCTGCGGACATTGTGAAATCATTTTTTAACCTACTTCAAAATAAGGAGGTTTTGAAATCGGTTGTATGTTTATTTTAATGTTTGTTATCTCATACATAACTCGTAATTTCGAGAGAGAACGGCTTTGAAAAAATGTTTTTTTTAAATCTGAAATGGAATGCTTTAAAATTAGGTCCGTTTAAATTTCATCGAAATCGGTCCAGTAGTTACGTTGAAAATATTAGGGTTGTTGTATGGGGCCCCCTTAAATATTTATTTAAGATAGATTAAGATTTAAGTGAGTGATTTAATTAAGATTTAAGACGGACAGCGGAGCGAAATTAATAGGGTACCGTTTTTACCCTTTGGGTACAGAACCCTAAAAAGTATTCTACACCCTATTCTTCGCTGTAGGATAAAAAAACGTAAATAACAACCATTGATTGATTTGCAATTTCAGACTATTGATCCAATTAATGAATCATGTAATGACCGTATTTTTTCAATAATACTACTGTGATACAACAATGTTTACCTATTATGTGCAAATTAAAATGTCCTGTTTTTAACCTACTATTGTATTGTTTTCCGTATTATGATGACTACTACGTATTTACAGTTTGTAGATCTAGATTGCATATGCAAAGAAACGTCCAACTTTTCTCTGTTACATTCATGTTATTTTTTTTTATCTGTGTGGTTTCCGGCAGAGTAGAATAGGATCACTCCTAGTCTTCTCATGGAGGTCGTAAGAGGCGACTTGGAAATACAAGCTAAACAAAGCTCATAAACATAAATGAGACCTCTCCAACCCGTCTGGCCAGCGAGGAGAGTGTAGGTCAAATCCTCTGTCTGCTCTGGCCAAGTATGGTTCCGGTAGTACAGAGAGGGTCATGCTCCTGCAGATATAAATAAATATATACTGACAAATCACACAGATTGAGCTAGCCCAGCCAAGGTAAGTTCGAGACTTGTGTTATGGGAATGGGATACTAACTCAACGATACTATATTTTATAACAAATACATATATAGATACACATCCAAGACCCAGGCCAATCTGAAAAAGATCATTTTCCATCTTGACCTGGCCGGAGATCGAACCCGGTCACTCCGTGTCCCAGGCTGGCGTGTTGACCGCTGCGCCACGGAGCTAGTCAACGTATACGTACATGCAATGCCTGAAGAGTCAATCTGAGAAACAATGAAAAAAGCCTTTTATCATCATCATTATCAGGTCCTTTTTAGTCTCCAATACAGGAGCACGACCCTCTCTGTACTACTAGAGCCATACCTGGCCTGAGCAGAGAGAGGATTTGGCCTACACTCTCCTCGCTGGCCAGAAGGGTTGGAGAGGTCTCATTGATGTTTATGAGCTTTGTTTAGCTTGTATTTCCTAAGTCGCTTCTTACGACCTCCATGGGAAGACTTGGAGTGGTCCTATTCTACTCTGCCGGAAACCACACAGATAAAAAGAAATAACATTAATGTAACAGAGAAAAGTTCGACGATTCTTTGCATATGCAACCTAATAATAATAACCAAATGCACCTATACAAAGATACAGACATCGGAAATAAACCGTACCATGTATCAGCCCTTGTATTCTATAAGGGGCGTTCAAGTATCACGTAAGCAATAATATCAGTTTCTTTTAACCCCCTCTCCCTCTCACCAGAAGTAAGCAAAGCTCTTCTCAAAAATTTTTTTTTTGTACCCATCATTGTCCCATAAGAAAAGTTGTACAGATAATTATTTATATAAACGGGACTTAGCACGAACCTTTTTATTATTATTTTTCCGTTGACGTTTCAATGTAGTTACATCCATCGAGGTCGCAACGAAAAAAAAAAGTTGTACAGGTTTTTTGTCTCTCACCTTTCTTTTGATGATTGATTTCCTAGATAGGAACATAGATGAGCCAATAGCGACGTTACTAATTGATTGACAACCATTGACCTATATTTTTTATGTTTTTGATGCATTTGAAGTAACTATTCGCAAATTAAAAAAAAACCGGCCAAGTGCGAGTCGGACTCGCGCAATAAGGGTTCCGTATCGTTATTTATAAAAACGGCAATAAATCATGTCTGTTGTATGAAAATGAATATTAATTTTATTCTATTTTTTAGTATTTGTTATTCTAGCGGCAACAGAAATACATCATTTGTTTAAATTTCAATTGTTCAAAATTTCAACTGTCTTACTATCACGGTTCATGAGATACAACCTCGTGACAGACGGACAGCGGAGCGACAATAATAGGGTCCCGTTTATACCCTTTGAGTACGGAACCCTAAAAAACATCAATAATGAATTAATGAGACATTGACCATTTAACGACTTGTCAGATATCACCAAAGATCAAAAACAAAAAAAAAATTAAAACTGCTAATGACGGTGAGTGGTACTTGGTGTAACAATTTGAGTTCACCGACCTCGAATTATGGCGAGGGTTCAAATTGTTATGTTACAAAGAGCTGTAGTTTCTGTGCTTTGTTAATTGCATGAATCGCTTTGTGGGTTATTTTGTCTTTGAGACATGCGTCCTTTCTCTTTGATTACTGACATTTGTATTGGTTTTTAGGGTTCCGAACCCAAAGGGTAAAAATCGGGACCCTATTAATATCGCTCCGCTGTCCGTCTGTCATCAGGCTGTATCTCATGAACCGTGATAGTTAGACAGTTGAAATGTTCACAGATGATATATTTTTGTTGCCGCTATAACAACAAATACTAAAAAATAGAATTATATAAATATTTAAAGGGGCTCCCATACAACAAACGTGATTTTTTTGCCGCTTTTAAAGATTACGGTACGGAACCCTTCGTGCGCGAGTCCGACTCGCACTTGGCCGGTTTTTACCATTATGCTGCGGTGCCGCACGCCGCAACGCAATGGTGAAAACCAAAACGGCGTTTAGGCGTTACTTTTTCTTCTCATCAGAAAAACAATCCATGGCTTTAGCGAGTGTTGCTGAAGCCATTCATGTTGGTTTATAAGCATGAATCTTTCTTCGTCTAAAAAACCGAGACAGTCTGTTGTCTTCAAAGATTTCTATATGTAATGCTAGAATTTGGTGACCAAACAACCTCCTTCCCCCCATAGTGAGATGGCGTGAGATTTTAAAAAGTTACTATTGTTAAAAAGCGCTCATCAATCATAAAAATTTGCGTCCTGTCTGTCAAGTCATGGGATCATAATACTAGAATGTAGTCCAGGACCAACTAAGTATTTCCCGATTTTTGCCCACCACGAACCTGTAACTCATTACTAAGGCTTGGCGCAAACGGGCTGCCACAGACACCGGTGGCCAACGACCGGCGGCAGTTTGTACTAAAGTAGCCGGAGGCGGCAACATAAATAAATGAAAAAACTTGTAAACTGTTGCCGGATTGGCCTTTCAGGCTTGCATGCGTTACGCGGCCCATCAGGCAATATGAGACTTTGCTGTCTCTCCAAGCCTTGCGCACACAGGCAACGCCCAAAGCCGAGGTCCGTCCCTCCTGGGGACCCTTTGGTGATGTTGTCTAAAAAGGTTGAGGGCACTCTGCCCTCGCCTCAAACGCCCGGTGAAGCAGCGAAAGCTCACTAGGAGCTAGCTACATAGTCAATTAAAAAAAAAACTGTTTGTCGCTGGCTGGCCACAGGTGGCTGTGTTCGGTAGCCCGTTTGCGCCAAGCCTAAAAATTAGTAGAGATGAGAAAACTTCCAGTCTTAGTGAAAAGTTAACAATCTACTCGCTTATTGTGTTAGGTTAGGTACCTACTTGTTTGTACTTGTAAAGTTTGCAACATGTTGGCACAGATAGTACGAAATCTTGGCTGCTCGTATACTATGAGATTATCTTTAGTATGATAACGAGATAAGAATCGCGGGGCCAAAGGGTTGTAGTTCTTCATCCGAAATAACGTGGTTACTGGTTACTATTATCTACACTTCTACACTAATCTTATAAAGATGAATTATTTGATTGTTTGTTTGTTCGTTTGCATTGGCAAGGTTTCGAAACAACTGCACCGATTTAAAAAAAAATATTTTATCGTTAGAATCTTACATTATCTTTGATAAACATAGGTTATAGAATATTAACAAAAAAGTTAGAGATCCGTATGAAAACTTTTCTAATGTAAGAGGTGTGAAAAACAACAAATTTATCAAATTGACACTGTGACCACTAAAGTTTAGAATCTTAAAACGTGTCTAGCGCCCGTAGCAGGGCACCCGCGACGCCGTTTATATCGCGCGATAAACTATCCACATCTCGCTCTTCGATATTACGGAAAACAAGATGGCGATAGTCGATAAAATCTGTCGCGCGTGCCATGCTACAGGGGCAGGGCCTGTTTTGTAGTGGACTCGGCACTTTGACATTGGCAATGAACAAATTAAGGGTGATTCATCCAATGCGGCTCTCATGTCCTCGATTGTTTTGAATGAGCGTATAAAAACCTCGTTGCACAACGTCACTGAGGTGAGGGGTGTCATCCTCACCTGTCTGTCCGGTGGTTGCAGAGGTGGCATCGGGTACGCGCGCTTGATTCTCCTGCATTCATCCGAGCAATACCTTCAAATCCAACAAATTTCTATCATTTCCCAGCTTCAAAATGCTTCGGATGGGCAGCAGCGCTAGAAGCACAAGAAGCCTAACCTATCTGTGCAAAATTCGTCAAAAACCGTTCAGCCGTTTTGGCGAGATGAAGTAACAAACATCCGTAGATCCATTCATACTTACAAACTGTCGAGTAACATCCATACATCCATGCATACTCAGAAACTTTCGCCTTTATAGTAAGGATTACAAATATGCAACTTAAAATTTGACTTCGTTAAGTTTATACTAACTAACGACCTGGACCCCGGCTTCGCACGGGTGCAATGCAATGTACATATAAATCATCCTCTTGAATCACTCTATCTATTAAAAAAAAAACCGTTCGAAATCCGTTGCGTAGTTTTAAAGATCCAAGCATACATAGGGACAGACATCAGTAAGCGACTTTGTTTTGTACTATGTAGCGATTGTTAAATACCATAAAAATTGAAATCGAATAATTCTACACGTCTTTTAACGATAGACATGTTGATTGAACAATTTATATTCTCGAAGATAGACGGACGGCCAATCTTCGTCGGAATCTAGCGCACAAAAACATTGACCCTGAGACGTAATGGCTATGAATATGATAGGTTATTTTAAACTCTTATTTTTGTTTGAACTGTGAAGTAGGCCCTTCTAATGCCGCTTTCCTTGGGTGCTGGGATGAGCGGCCCAAGGGATGAGCGGACGAGAGAAGATAGCCTTTATTTATGTGTAAGTGGCAAATATTAGTGTCCAGGGCGGGATTTCACCAGATGCACAGTATAGTCTGACAAATGAGTACCTATATACTGGCCCTTTGACATTAGCTGGGCGGATTAATTTAAATATTTGAAACCATAAATAATTTATCTGTTTTTTATTCATTTCATACACTATTATTACAGGTTTCCCTATTGCAATACCGTAGATACATTTTTATGGGTAAGTCCTTGTGAATTCAGTCAAGGAGTAACTAAACACGGTGATGTTGTTTGCTACTTGATTCGGTATTTTTAGCGTCCGGGTCAGTGGTGCCCGCTCTAACAAGTTCTTTATAGTGTACTTTCTACTTATAAAAAAATAGACGGTCTTCACTTCGCAAGAATAGGTATATGACCTTACTAAAATAACGAAAAATTTGAAATAACAAGTGATAGAATTACAAATTTCCTTGTTTTGTAGACACGTGTCGACGTGACATATATATCGAAAATTCATTCAAAAGTAGAACGTCATTAACGCTATCTTCAACAAGCCCTTGGACCACGCGCAGTAATATTAGCCGCAGATGTGTGTATATCAGAGTTCAGTCACCCCGCGCCAGATAGTAGAACTATACAAGTGTAAGACGGGCGTAGGGTTACCATATTTTATGATTTCTCTGTATAACTTTCACACTGTCTGGAGAACACGTAAATGATAGAATGTGCAAGCGGCTTCTATAAACTTATTTTTAAAGCGCATCAAAAGAGAGAGCGTATTCTTGGGATAAATAAAATAATAGAGGAAATGTGTTCCACCTCTTGTACGAGAGAGGATTTGGCGAAAGCCACGGATGCGGCTTTAAAGGTTGCGTCATTCTGGGCAAGATTCATTTAATCGTTTGGACCATTGACACGATGAAGAAGGTCAAAAATGGTCGTTTTTCAAAATAAATCACTGCTGATATGAGTGTCGTCTGATAACCCTAGACGGACGCCAACCACTTCATTAAGATCCTTTCATTCTGCTGCAGAGCTAGGAATTTACATTCCAATAGTTGTGTCCTCGGTACGGATTCTTGTATAATGTTATGTAATTTCTATAGTAAAGCGCTTCGCAAAACACATTGTGAATGTCTTACACAAAAAGAGAACGAACAATAGACTTCCCTGTAAGGATGGTTTCGGTATGAATCATTCTATGAAATTTTAGCTTCTACGTAAAGGTTTTGTTTATTTCATCTGTCTTGTGTCGCTATGTAATAATAAAATCAAATAATTATTATTATTGCAAATATTGCAAGTAATATTTTTCCAGGTATTCGATTCAGCGAGAATTGTGCATATCTCGTACGTTCGTACGTACTACACGAAATCTGCCTTTCCCTACTATTATTAAAGATTACTTAATTATTTTCAGACGGTACAGCATGTCTTTTTCTTTCACTACAATCTATTGGTAGTCAGTTTCTCTGTTATAGACCTCACATACACTATCCATCTTTTCTTTAGTCTTCCCCTAATTCTACGACATCTAACTTCGATTCCCAAATTTTCTTCTCTCTTTCCGTTACATTACATGTTTTTATTCCTCTTCAAAACATGGCCATATCAACCCAACCTATTACTTTTAGATTCTTCAGTGACAGGTGCTATTTTCATGCTTCCTCTTACGTAATCATTCCCTATTTTGGTTGGTGGGCCACGATTCTGAGTCGTATAGTGCGACAGGTCTTATTATAGCTTTATATATTCTTATTATAGCTTTACACTGAATACGGGTGACAAATGTTAGTCTGATGATGGTTATGTTTGTAATAGTTCGGTTTCACATGTACTTTAATGTTTTCGCGATTGTTACTAGTGTTGTGCCGTGCTCGAAATTTTCGAGGTCGGAACTTTTTCCCGAGAATTTCTTCTTCTTTCTCTCAACTGCGTGAATTATTGAGAAATTCTCGAAAATTATTTTGGAAATTTTCCGCAAATTTTCGTGACACGTCAATTTTTACACATTTGTTTTTAATTGCGACTAGTGCTGTTTATGTAAATGAAAGTACAAATTTAAATTAAATCCCTTAACACGGTTGTATCGCGTTTATAACATTATTTTTACACCTAACGTTTCGAAAACTACAGGTTTAAGTTCGCAGGTAAACTAAGTTGGTATTGTCTATTGTGTTATAATAACTATGCAAAAAACCTATGAAAAAATGGGTATCTCTTGAATAGGCATGTAACATCCTCGTCTTCATCGTCACTTAGGTACCATCAGGTGAGATGGGAGACAAATGCCTACGTCAATAATTACTAAAAAAAAATAAAAAAAAATAACCGCCTACAATATTTATTGATAACGTGCCGAATGTTCGCAGTATTGGCTCACGGTGTCTGAAAGTCTTGTAGTCGTGTGCTGAGCTTGAGATTTTATTAAACATCCTGTGTATTGTAATTAGGAAATTTCATAGGCATATGAAATACTTCAAGAAAATATATAAATATAAATATATACGGACAAATCACACAGATTGAGCTAGCCCCAAAGTAAGTTCGAGACTTGTGTTATGGGATACTAACTCAACGATACAATATTTAATAACAAATACATATATAGATACACATCCAAGACCCAGGCCAATCTGAAAAATATCATTTTCCATCTTGACCTGGCCGGGAATCGAACCCGGTCACTCCGTGTCGCAGGCTGGCGTGTTGACCGCTGCGCCACGGAGCTAGTCATTATATGCTTTAATGCAAGCAATAAAGAAACAAAAATACCACTAATGGTATAGGACCCTAAACTTAATCTCAACACCACATGGCGTCGCAATGTCTGACCAGGTGGCGTCCCATTGTACACCTGACCAGTGTCAGGTGTTTAACCCACGCACTTTTTGCCATAAAAACCTTACCTTGAACGGTCAAGGGCACATAGATAGTGGCACTGCTTAAAAGGGTCTCGTATTTGAACGGTATAAGGTCGAAAGTTTACTTGTTAATGTAGTGATGTAGTTTAAAGGTCGTAGATAGAAGTTACTGGGTAACACAGATGTAGGCCAGTGTGATTATTTGGTTACTCAGATTTATAGGGATGTCTATATTCTTTTCATTATCTACTGATCATCATCATTTCGTGTAGATGTCGCGGTCAATCGACCATGCACACCCTGGTGTCAGAGTACTTTGGAACCGCCTCTCGGCCTCTGATGTGGTTTCTTAACGACTACCAGGCAGCCGGGACCAACGGCTTAACGTGCCTTCCGACGCACAATATCATCTTTATTATCAGACAATCAGATTGAAGCCTGCAATGTCCTAACCAAACTGGAAACAACTGAACAAAGTACTTCACGTGGGAATCGAACCCACGACCCCCGGGTCTACAGGCAAACGCCATAATCACTGGACCACGGCGGCAGTTGGACTCTATCTACTGATGATACTTAGCATAACAACATATCCAGATTGTTGAATTCTAAAATATACAGCGTGTAACTTAACCAACGACGTTCCCGTAAAGGGGTGATTCAGCCCGTCAAAATGAACAACTTTTCCTATGGGACCAATACTGGGAAATCATTTTTTTTTTCGTACTAATTGCCGGTCCTGCCTAACACTTTTGTATGAAAATGTATTTTTTTTGAGTTCTTAGCATTGGTCCCATAGGAAAAGTTGTTCATTTTGACTGGCTTAGTCACCGTTTCAAGGGAATGTTGTTGGTTAAGTTATCCGCTGTATACTCGTAGGGTCTAAAAGATTGGATGACGGTTGGAGGATTTCTATGTCTGTTCATTCTGTGTGATCTGTACAAGATGTAGAAAAGACGGAGTAGATGGAAGACGTTGAAAATAGATCCGAGTCTTTTAGATCCATCATCGCTGTGGTATGATGGATCTTAGAGACTACATTATGAAACCGAAATGGTTATTGCCGATTTTTAATATAAGTAGAAACTCTAAAGTTTATATCTTTACTTAGGCCTGGGGAAGGACATTAAGTTCATACAGTACTACCTTTCATCCCGCAAAAATCGACTGTTCCCGAGGGATCCACATTAACGCGGATCGAGCCGCGGGTAAAGCAGTCGCAAGTATTCGTATTTGACTTTGACTTTGATACACTCTGAGAACTAAGAGCCGCAAAAATTGAAAAAAAAAAAACTAATTTTGCCAATAATTTCACCCGTCACGCTGTATAACCGATATTATTCGTAGATGATGCAAATTTCCGCAATTCACTTCTAACGCCTTTATACGTCTACGCTCATTTCATAGGAGAGACTCCAAGATAGTATTTTCTCTTCGTACGCATCTAAGCTAGTTTCTAGTACCGTTGTGTTCACATTGAAACGCTGGAAACAGGTTTCGTGACCTATAATATAGGATTAAATGTATTTCGTTAAAATGCATAGATATTAAGCCGGTTTTGGTAATGTGGGAACTAGTAACGGTAACGGCATTTTTTATGATACTTGATGGAAATATGAAACTTAGAAATTAAGATTTAAAATTTTTGCTGCGTTATTAAGTGATATTCGGTTTTATTTTGACTGACAAACTCAACAACACTTTAAAACTAATGGGCTGCCCACGAAATATTCTTCAGCTACTGATGAAAACAAAGGAAGCGATGCTCTTCGGAGCAAAATTTACTTCGGCTCCCTGATTGAAACCAGATACTCATTCGAATGGTCTACCAATACACACAAAAAGAAGAATTCAAAAGTAGAATAAATGGGTATCTCTTGGATAGGCATGTATCATCCTCGTCTTCATCGTCATTTACCATCAGGTGAGATGGGAGACAAACGCCTAATCCAACATTTAGTAAAACAAAAAATTTGCCAAATCGTCGGAATAAGATTTTCCCGAAATTTGTATCATCATTGGACAGTATTTGACAATCAGCAACAACTTAACGAATCGATCATATTCCCTTTATCGCCCAATACTGTGCAACTTGTATTGTATAAGCAAGAACTGACATATTGTTGCTTAATAAACAGCTTGCCGGACGCAACGTGATGCACTTATTTAACACTTATAATGCAGCAGCAAACGGCTTAATTTCGAAGATTCCATCAAAATGGCTACTTGTAAAGGTGGTCAGGGAGAAAAGAAAAAACGTAGATTGTACCAGCTGCTTCTCTTCCCACACTGATCGTAAAAACTGATCGAGGGAACGGGCAAAATTTTATGGAATCCTGTTAATAGCCGATGCGGCTAGCAGCCCCTCATTATTTTGATGACACCGCTGTACTGACTGGAAATCAATTTACATTGGGTTTTTTCGAGTAGGCGCTGACTTGAGTCGAATTCGGAGTCGTTCACCTTGTGTAAATCGGTCTTTACTCCTTTAGTAGTTAAACTATTTTTACATTAATATTTCTACGGCTTAATGGATATGGTATTTGTTCCAGACAAACCATGAGTCAGAAGACGACGCGTAAGGGGGTGACGGAAGAAAAAGAAAAGGTAAACTTTAGGCTAAAAATAGTGTTTTAAGTGTGTTTACATTCTGAGAAGACTGCACTGTCTATGCAGGTGTGGCGTCATCCGAGCATGTTCTGGGTGCATTAGTTCATGGTGGTAACCAAGGAACACGCATGCAGAGCCCAGGGTCCGCCGTTAAGATCTGTACTGGTATTCAAGATGAAAAAAAAACACAAAAAACACTTTTTGTTCACAATCCATATTTATTTTTCCATACTAATATTTCGTACAGAGTTTCTTTTGCATTATAAATGCAAAAGTACCTCTGTCTGTCTGTCACCTTTTCACGCTTCAACAATTGAAACAATTTGGTATGAAGGTAGTTTGAGGCACGGGTACATAGGGTACCTCTCATTCCGAGAAATTGGACTGTTCCCAAGGGTACGACATTAACGCGGCCGGAGCCGTGGGCAATAAGCTAGTCTTAATACAAAGAAAATATTCGCAGTTACAAAATAATAAAAAGTGGCTGTGACATACAGACGGACAGACAGACATGACGAATCCATAAGGGTGTCGTTTTTTGCAATTTGGCTACGGATCCCTAAAAACTGGCTAAGTTTGCTGTCCTATATCATAAAAAATAACTGGAGTTTTTAAGTAGGCATCGATGTTGTTTACATAATAAAAATTACTCTAGTAAAAAGATACTTTCGCTTTCTATATCAATAAGCTTGGCTCTTATACTCAAGTGCGTATTGAAGTCCATAGCAACAAGTAGTCGTTAAACACTCGTAGTGGTACGATATCCGACCCGCGTCACACTAGAAAGGGTTCGAAAAAAACGACACGCCCGAGTACACACCGACGAGTAGCGTAGTTGTGGTTAGTCAGTACTTGGAGCTGAGGGCTTTGTTCGTTTTGTTAATATTATTTAATGTCTGAGGAATCGCAGATATGTCGTCACGAGGTGTGTAATACCTGGAAGAGAACTGGTTTTGTTCTGTCAAAGTGTTGTTTTTTCTTTGTAATGAATAATGTAAATCTAGCCGATAAATACTGGTTGTCGTAGTTCGGTCATTATTTTTTCTTATTAAGATATTTGATAGCTTTTGTAAGTGACTTGTCTCAAAAATGTATTGCATGTTCGGACAAAATTATATGTATGGCGTATATATAAACACATAAGTATAACATAGCATATACAGCAGGACCTTATCAATCCGAACTCCGAAAATTTACCCCCGTTCGGATTCGTGGAGCGTTCGGTTTATTATAATATATGTATCGTAAAAATAGTGGCAGTTTAGATAAATGTACATTTTCAACCCTCTTACTTTGATTTTTCAATGACTTAAAGATTATTCTTCGTCTTACACAGAGGCAAACAGACAGCCCCGTTAAAGAGATGAAAAAGAAAATGGCCGCTAACGCAGAAAAAGAGAAACAGGCGGCCACAGCCGAGAAATCTGAAGTGCAACCAGAAAAACCTGCAGACAAACAAGAAAAGACCACAAAACAGGCTGAAAAGGCTCCAGCTCCAGTAGAAAAAACTCCAGAGAAGAGCAAAGACGATAAAAAGGCGGAGAAAAACGATAAAGCAGAGAAAGATAAAAAGAATGAGAAACCAGCTGAGAAGAAGGAGGCTGAAAAACCGAAGGAAGATAAAGGAGAGAAGAGTGCGAAGGTATGTATGATTGTGAACTATTTTAGGGAGAATGAGGTTTTATTAACTTTCATGACATGGAATTTTGATTTAGTCATTCATCCATCTGTTTGAACTTTTTTCATTTCAATATTGCATTTAACTTTCATCAATTTCATAAACTTTTTTTTTCTACTTTGAGCCACATACGCGATGTACAAAATTTGATTTAATTAAAGTTATTTGAGCCAATCGACACGAAAAGAAGAAGAATTTTATAAACTAATTTTTTTTTACTTATCATGCGGCATAGTAAATGTCTTAAGTCAGTGATATAAAAAAAAACTGACAGAAATAATGATTCAAGAAAAGTCATTTTCATGTAATGTCATGTAAAATTTCATGAAAGACCTTTCTTTGAATTGTCATGAAAATGACTTTTCTTGAAAAGAATTTAGTGTAAAATAGATAATGTAAAATATTATTTAAAAATGTGGTTCAAGATTGGAAAGTCGGTCACGAAAACATATTTGCCTGATTCACAAATAAAACGTAATAGGTATTTTGTCAACGAATTTGTACTAGTCCACAGATTAACAATATACATATTTTGTTGAAGGCCCTAAAATATAATGATATACCTACCACAAAAGTCGTAACTTGCTACGATAGACCATTCATTTGGCTGAATTTTCTCATCATTCAACCCTAACACATCGCTTCAACTAACATTCCAGAAGAAGCAAAACGGGCATGGTGACGCGCCGAGCGCGAACGGCGCCGGTCTGAACGGAACCGACGCGGAACTGAACGGGACGGACGCGGAGCTGAACGGACGGGTGAGTGACGAGGACGTGGATCACGAGGACGACGAGCTGTTCCCGGAGTTGACGTACGACGACTCGGAGGACAGCTTCGAGCCGCCCACGCCGGATGGCGTGCCGAGCAGGAGTTATACCAGGAGATCGCAGGTACGAAAGTACCTGTTGTTTGTGGATGGATGTGGGTGGCCGCTTGGCGGAGGTGACGGATTTGGATTTTTTCTTCGTGGCGGAAAGAAAATACAAATTTTAAAAGGCATGGGGGAATTATGTAAAAAATCTATCCATCCAATTGCCTCATTTTGGTGACAAGTGGGAGTGCCTTAGACTTCGATACATTCTAAAAATCATGAAACATTATTCTTCCTTTCCATTTCTTTTTTGAATTTAGAAAAACTTCGTTTATTTAAAAAAAATTGTTATAAGTTAACATTTATTTCTAATTTTATTAATTTTGTAGTCGGATAAAAACAGCAACAAAAGCATTTAGGTAAATTTAAAAAAAAAAAAGATTTTTTTTGTAAATCTACCTAATTCTTTATGCTCTTTATTCTGCTTCAATGTAAATGTTATGGAATACATGCGTATTATTTCGAAATTATACACCTCTTTCTTTTAATGTTGAGTGGTAGGGTCATACTTTTTGCTTTGGGAACTACGAATAAGTAGTTTGGGAATTAAAAATCTCCATATGCCTGCTGAAGATCGAGCTCTTTAATGAGAAATAATAGTAATGCATTAATTTTCGATTATTACCGTTACCTCCGCCAAGCGACCTTAGAAATGATTGTAGATAACTAAATAAAAGTGTGTCTGTTTGTGCAAATGTGGGATCTTTAGTGTAAGTGTAGGTGATGGTACAAGCATGATGGCATGACTACAATCACAAATGACATTCGGTGAACAGCCATCTATACGACTAACAGAAGTTATCGAATTAAATATTATTTTAAGAAAAAGGTATTTACAAATCACACGAGACTGGAAGATATTAGAAATTGCTGTCCTTCAGTAGCAAAATTAACTCAATTATTACAAAACCATGACCCTCAACACATTTTTTTGTGTCGTTTTCTTAACTTATTCGGTTTTATTATAAAACGAACTTAAGTACCTGGTTTAAACCATTATCCGTCCAAAATAAATTGACAATAACAGTTGACTAACGTCGAAATGATAAGTGTCGTCTTATTTTGGTCGGTTAATGGTTTAAACCAGGTACTAAAGTTAGCCTTTGTTTTATAATAAGACAGATTGGCTGTTTTTCTTTGCCCTGAGAACTTCACTGCAACTTGAGAGATTTTATGCCTCTGCATACATTGCAGAGTTTGATATTTGGAGGTGGTTTTGATATCCTGCTATTTGATACAGGAACAAAAAATCTATTCTTGCAGGATGGTGAAATTCTTGTAGTCAAACAGTTATATAGAGACAGACAGTTATAATACAGAGATTTTCTATTAAAAAAGCCATAGTTAGTCTTATCCTGATGATCAAAGCTTGCGGGATGCAAACATCGATAACACCGTTATGGTTCCGGCACTCGGCACTGAAGTACTTATGTGGCGGTTCTCGTCAGTAATGCCTTAAGACGTGTCCAACTTATTACTTAGTGGCACTGTTTTCATAGCAATAGCTACGGACGACATACATCAGCCTTGGAGCTCAATTTTTAAACTTGTAGATCGATCCTCCACTCGTTGTGACGTCAGCACTGCTCGCATTAAAATGTAAATAAAATCAAAGAGTAACTAGTTATATTTTTACGTATTTTTACACCGTGCGTACAGTTCTAATACACTTAATGCTAGTTACTACAAGTTACTAGTTCTTGGCGGTTATTGATGGTAGTAGATGGTACCCAATTAGAACCGATGTGACCGATGGGACCTAAAGGGACCCGACGGTGCCCAATTGGAACCCGATGGGAGCGATGAGATCGCCCCAATGTGACCCGGTGCGAACCGTTGGTCCCCGATGACACCCTATGGTATCTTTTTTAAGTCGTGGTAGCGTTACGCTACCGGCAAAATAAACTGCTAGTAGCATGAATGGGCCGGTTCATCCGGGGAAGTACTACACTCTCACAGAAAATCGACGTCTGAGTAGAAGCTTTACCGCTTCTATGCTTCGTTCGGTGAGTGAGAGAGCCGTAGGCCCATCCTTCCCCCCTCCCTATTTCCTTCTCCTAAGTTCTTGAAAGGCCGACAACGGACCTGTCGCACCCGGGTGTTGCAGTTGTCCATGGGCAGCGGTGATCACTTACCATCAGGTGACAGGCTTGCTCGATTGCCGTCCTAAAACATAAAAAAAAACGATGGCACCCGATGGTACACGTCTTTGAGCCCGAGTATTCACGTGCGACCACTCTGAAAACCCATTGGAATAATTATCCAAAAATAGAGCCAATTAAGATTCATCTAGCGGATGCTGGACAAGTAGCGGCGAATCGATTCTATCATTTCAAAAATTGAGCTCCTGATCGCCAAGACAAGACTAGATATGGCGTAAAGCGTAGGGAGTTAAGTAAGTGTTAATTAATCGTAATGTTCATACTAACAATGGTATTGGTCGTCAAGGCGAAGGCGACCCGCACGCCTGAGACGCCGCGCCCCGCCTCGGCCAAGCACGAGCCGGCCGAAGATGTAAGTCAACATACTAATAAGTATTGCTTCCATACCATACTAGCTCCTTAGATGCTTTTGCCTTTTATTCACTGTATGGTTGTTTTTTATTGTATGCTACAAATAGTCATGTTGTCCTAACTCCTATAGCGTACGATTTGTTTCATACTCTTCACATAGATGGCGCCAGGTAAATTCACAACAATGTATCTACTATAAAATGAGAAATTAAATCATTTTTCACGAAAAATATCTTATTTAAGATATTAAAAAATGTATTTTCTGTTTTGCCAAGTTTGGAGTTCTTGGCGGGAATTTCGGCGGACTGCACGGTTTTTGTTTTTAGTGGTAAATTGCTTATAGTGAACTTTATAACGTGAAATCTGTGTAATTTGGTGTTATAAATGCCCATGTTTATGAACAATGTGTAGTGAGATGTACCAGACCAATACTGTTGAAAAGAGTTTCTTTCGGCGTCTTCTTATCTGCAGTGGTCGGTACGAAACGCTAGTAGTTTGTAGCTTTTGAACAATAATTAATAATTTAAATATAATATAATACGTATTATTTAAAATGTAAATGTAATTGAAGTGAAAAAGCCTAAAAAGCTTATTTTCTGAATAAATCTTTGAATTTACATAGCGGGCTAGTGGTCGCTCGCCTTACTGCATCGTCCATGATCTAACTAGTGGACTCGTAGGAATTGTCGCCATTGTCGCAATGGGCTCCGTTGAATCAACGAAATTAATTACACCACAATTTCGTTAATAACACGTAGAAAAATATGAAGGGCAAAGTCATAAAAAGCTAAATGCCGTAAAACAAATATGAAAAAAAAAAACAAGTTTATGCTAATGCCATCTAGTGTCGGGTGGAAAAGACTCCATGACACTGCAGCGCCCTCGCCGCCGCTCATAGTGGCAGTTAGTGGTCAATATTTTTTTGTATGAGGTTTTGGCAGTCTAGTATTATTTTGTCTTTGGAATATGCCATTTCTGTATTTTTTCTTAGCTGATACTGACAACAGTATTCTCGTGCACTCGTTGAAGTTCACTTATGGACACAGGCCTCCCCCAATCATTTTCAATACTCGCGGTTGGCGGTATGTGGTCTCAAGAAAAAATCGAACCTATCGACCAACGGTCTTGTGTCTTTTTCACTTTAAACTTAAACAAAAAACTATTCCTTCGTTTCTTATAAAGATAAACTGCGCCTCCAGTAGGTTATGGGCCCAGGTTTTGAATTGAAGAATTGTCTGCGGCAGCTTATTTTCGGCAGTAGCGGCCCGCCTGGGCTTCGCACGGGTAGATATAAGTATTTAATCTATAGCCTAATGGTAAATGAACTTGATAAAAAGGTCCAGTAGTTTTGGAGCCTATTCCAAATCTTTCCTCTTATTTCATGAATAAACATTTGAATCTTTATCACTTCCACCAATAGTTGTCCCTATTATTTCTAGTTTCCCTTTTTCGTTTGTATATATGTCCTTGTATTTTCCAATTTTATAAATTTATATAATTTGCATATATGTTTAGACAATGCCACCTGCGCACACCTGACACACATACAAAAATTGCAATTCGTGTATAATGCTAACATTTGCACTTTGCGGCATTGACCCACATACATTGTGTTCAGTATGACGGCATTCTCAGTTCGGTAATGCAATATTTTATAATATCCAAAAATAAATATTGAAAATATTCAATAACTTCAAGTTTATCACAAAATTATGGGTCGTAAGGTAAGTGGTAATTAATTTAAACATGTTCATCATCATCAGGTCCTTTTTTAGTCTCCACTACAGGAGCACGACCCTCTCTGTACTACTAGAGCCATACTTGGCCAGAGCAGCCAGAGGACTTGGCCTATACTCTCCACGCTGGCCAGACGGGTTGAAGAGGTCTCAGATGTTTATGAGCTTTGTTTAGCTTGTATTTCCTAAGTCGCCTTCTACGACATCCACGGGAAGACTTGGAGTGGTCCTATTCTACTCTGCCGGATACCACACGGCACTTAAACATGTTAATTTGTAATATTTTACAGCGTTTACTGCTGTCTTAACCTTTCCACTCTTAGCCGTGTGGTTTCCGGCAGAGTAGAATATGACTACTCCAAGTCTTCCCGTGGATGTCGTAAGAGGCGACTTAGGAAATACAAGCTAAACAAAGCCTATAAACATCAATGAAACCTCTCCAACCCGTCTGGCCAGCGAGGACAGTGTAGGCCAAATCCTCTGTCTGCTCTGGCCAAGTATGTCTCTGGTAGTACAGAGAGGGTCATGCTCCTGCAGTGGAGACTGAAAGGACCTGATGATGATGATGATAATGATGAACCTTTCCACTTGAGGAACCCTATGGTCCAGTGGGTCTGAGCATTTTAAGCGCTTACGTATGTTAAGCAAGCGGGCATGGTCCCCATTGAGATGGGTTACCGCAAGTGGCAAAAATATCTAGGCGCATCCGTGCTTCGGAAGGTACGTTAAGACGTTGGGCCCAACTGTCGTTAAGCTATGTCAGATGCCTTTAGGCAGCTTGAAAAATCTGATACCAGTTTTGGCTATACACACGGGAAACAAACAAACCATTTCACTTTTTGAGACAGTAAAACGATGTATATATTCACATATTTGACAGCTCCGTGGCGCAGTGGTTAACACGCCAGCTTGCGACACGAGGGTGCCCGGGTTCGAGCCCCGGTCAGGTCAAGATGGAAAATGATCTTTTTCAGTTTGGCCTGGGTCTTGGATGTGTATCTATATATGTATTTGTTATAAAATATAGTATCGTTGAGTTAGTATCCCACAACACAAGTCTCGAACTTACTTTGGGGTAAGCTCAATCTGTGTGATTTGTCTGTATTTATTTATTTACATATAATGCATTGGACAGGGTTTTAACATCAAAACTCTGGCTTCGAAGTAACTGAGTATACAACCGATAACACGCTAGGATGAAAAGAGGTTATAATTCACAATGTCAAAACAGTCGGAATGAAGGCTGTCGTTTTTGTGCTCACTAGTTGGCGCCACTGTTGAAAAAGGACCGAAAAAGTTTATACGTTAAAGCAACGCTTACATTTCAATTATATTAAATGTCTTTGTCTACATAAATGTACCTTTATGAAAAATAAAAAATAATCTAAGAAATAAATATATACGGACAAATCATACAGATTGAGCTAGCCCCAAAGTAAGTTCGAGTGTTATGGAATACTAACTCAACGATACTATATTTTATAACAAATACAACAATATAGATACACATCCAAGACCCAGGCCAATCTGAAAAAGATCATTTTCCATCTTGAGTTGGCCGGGGATCGAACCCGGTCACTCCGTGTCGCAAGCTGGCGTGTTGACCGCTGTGCCACGGAGCTAGTCCCTAGAAACTGCTCTAACGATTTAGTTTCGTGGTTTTTAGGTTTCCGTACCCGTAATCTCATGAACGATGATAGTTACACAGGTGAAATTTTCACAAATGACGTTGTTCTGTTGCCGCTATAACAACAAATACAAAAAAATATAATAAAATAAATATTTAAGGGGGCTCCCATATAACAAACGTGATTTTTTGCTCGATATTGATAACGGCAACGGTTAGACGCTTGAAACATTCACAGAATATTTTAGTTATATATTCACTATAAAAATAAATAATGAAATAAAATAAAATTAATATTAAAGGGGGCTCCCATACAACAGACATTTTTTTTGCCGTTTTTATAGATAACGGTACGGAACCCTTTGTGCGCGAGTCCGTCTCGCACGTGGCCGGCTTTTTTTAAATAGTTTAGTATTGTCAAAGACAATACAGCGTGATTTTGAACCCCCTAGCTATATTTAAAACTGGGAATCATAATCCCTAATGGAATACAGAACTGTAAGAAAAAAAAAATAAAAAACGAAAAAAATATTAAACCTTTCATAGAAATTCGTCCAGCTGATCGGCGACTTTGTATGGGAACCTAATTTTCTTTTTCGTTTTTTACCTTTTTTTCTTGCAATTGTGTGTTCCATTAGAGATTCTGATTCCCAGATTCCAATATAGCTAGGGGGTTTAAAATCACATTGTATAATACTGAGGTATTGAATGCAAACTTCATACTAAAAGATTGTACCAACTCAACTGTGCCCGGCAAGCAGGCGGTGGCACTTAGTTCCAATGCCCAATATTGACAGTCTTTTCCACCTGCCACTAGATGGCATTAACAACTTGCAAAATCAAGTAAAGCTGAAAAATAATCCTAACTAATATTATAAAAGCGAAAGTGAGTTTGTTTGTTTGTTAAAATCAATCAAATCAAAATCAAAACGTTTATTCAGAAAATAGGCCTTTGCAGGCACGGCAGACAGGCACTTTTTCACGTCAAATCACATTATAAAGGATCTAATTTAGTCATATTTATATTATTACTCGTTAGGCTTTCACGTTGTTACTACTGAACCGATCATCATGAAATTTTGCATACACGTTATCTGGGGTACGGAGAAGGACATAGGGTACATTTTATCCCGGGAAAAAGTACTGTTCCCGAGGGATCGACATTGACGCGGGTGAAGCTAGTGTTTTAATATAAGCCAAAAATATTAGTATAATCTTAAATAACATATTTTGCTTGAATGTTGATTTTATTTGCTCATGATATGGTGGTTATCATGATATAGTTGTAAATATACTTAAACTATGGCGCCATCTATAAGATGAGTTTGAAACTAATTGTACGCGATAGGAGTCTGGACCACATGCTGTGGTGCAGGTTTTCTCACTATTGCTTGCATATATCTAATATTATTTGTACTATTTATATGTTTATCACTAACGAAGTCAGCTACAGGCTACAGACATTTACATAATGTTATTATCTTGGGTTAGTTTTAATCAGAAAAAAAATATACTCTTTTGTTTCAAGAGTAGTACTTGTGCCTGCAGTATTGACAGGCCAGATGGGCAGCAAATAGTATAAATTCATAGTTCCTATCGTTATCCAATTAATTAATTTGTTAACCTTTTCTACGCCAGCTCTTGTTTACGTTTCTTCGTACATTAGTACAAATTGTAATAACTTTAGTTGTCAATGGCGTCTTAAGCGGCGATTACATTACCCAATTTCTCGGGCCCGATCTCAGTTAGTGACCCTAAATCGGGAAGTCTAATCGCAGTTAGTACTAGGGAGTTAGTGCGATCGGGTAGCCACGAATGCCCTAAATCGGGACACTAACTCGTCCCGATTTAGGGCATTCGTGGCTACCCGATCGCACTAACTCCCTAGTTAGGGCGTAAATCGGGTGGTGTGATCGCTGTCAGTGAGTAAGGGAGCTCAGTAGCCGCGCGGCGCTTGATGCGAGCGGGCGTTCTGTTTACATATTATTATATATTTTTGGAATTTTTGGAATGTGCCTACACTACTAGGCGTCACATTTAATTTTTCATGACTTTACAGAGCCTATGACCAGCTGACAACTAACGATAACTCAATCGTCAAATTCTGATATTTATGTGTGAGAGACGTTATGAGCAACAGATGAACATACATACATACCGGTCAAAATCATAACCCTCCTTTATGCTTCGTATATGGGTGAAAAGACAATTTGTCTTTTACTTACATCCTTACTAATATTATAAATGCGAAAGTGAGTTTGTTTGTTTATTTGTTTGTTACGCTTTCACGCCGTAACTACTGAACCGATCATCATGAAATTTTGCATACAAGTTCTCTGGAGTACGGAGAAGGACATAGGCTACCTTTTATCCCGGGAAAAAGAAATGTTCCCGAGGGATCGACATTGACGCGGGCGGAGCCGCGGGCGAATGCTAGTTACATACATATTTTACTTATATTACATACATATAGTGTTTTAGACATCTATAGATAGCCCAGCATGTTGTATTTAAGGTCATGATAAGAATTTCCCGTCGCTAAAAATCTGACCGTTACAGCTAATCGTTGTTTAGCACTGACACTTTCTCTAAATAATGTGTCTTGTTTCTGATATGATGTCGTTAAATTTATAAGATAGTCGAATTTTCCAATTTTTGGTACTTGGAAGTCACAGGCAGGAGCCATCCTTACAGCTACACGTGCGGCTGCCAACTGAGTTAGGGAGGCGATCTAGTGCAGGTGTAAACGCAACGCCCTAAATATCGGCAGTTAGTGTCCCGACGGATCGGCCCGATAAATTGGGTAATGTAATCGCCGCTTTAGTTACGCGACCATTTTGCTACTAAAGTGATCAATGGCGCCCAATAGGTTAATAAGATTTAAAATCCTAAAACAATAGGACTCATGCTATCTCGCTCATAATACTCGTATGGTGCGGCGCTACAACGAGCTCCTCTCTCATATTATCGCGCCATGCAGAAATTTTATTTCTGCGCACGTACATCGCTGTAACTTATATTAAAGTGGTAGTACTGTACCAGACCCGAAGCCTCAGTGCTGCCGCCAGTTACATCAAACACCCTCATGAACAAAGTATTGCCGGCTAGAAAATTTACATTTAGTTCATGTTTTGGTGGCGGGAATGTGTAAATGTATGTAATAGAGATTTTGTTGTGTAATCTATAACTGAACGTTACTTACCAGCGTCAATTCAATTCAATGAGTTGGTCAGTAATTCCGGCTGTTTAGGAATTTAAGGGAATGGAAGGGAAACGAGAACATCTTTTGGAACACCAAAGAGATTATATATTACTTGAAAAACACTAATAACCTCGTAGGAATAGATAGCTAACATAATAAACAATAAAGTTTGTTGAACGACTTTAGATAATTTGTTAGATTTTACTTTCATTCATACACAAATAAATATTATAATTTTCCGGTTGAATGTTAACAACTACGCGCATCGCAAAAGATAACGTGCCAGCGTCGCGTTATCCTTTCTTTAACACAGACTTACTAATGTCACGACAGGACATCAAAAACTTGAAAAATCAGTTTTATGTTTCTTAAGTAAAGTCGGAACCCGTAGAACATGATGTTAGCAATCTAGTCCTGTGAGTTTATTAGTGATTAACAAATAATATTTAATCTGTTTGTGGAATACAAATGTCAAAAGACCAAATTTTTCTGTACACTAAAGCTATTCTTAATGTAGATATAAGAGAGAGAGAGAGAGAGAGAGAGAAGAAAGTCTTGTTTTCCATAGAATATAGACAGGAAAGTTCAATTGACAGATATAAAACACATATTTTACATTAAAAACATTATAGTGAAACTGCCAGTGTTGACATTGAAGTAGGTCAAACAACTAAAATATGTAAAGATTTGTAATGTGCATAAACGCATTGGAAGGGGCGTTTAGTTTTAGAATATGCAATTTTTATACTATAACTCTCAAAATTAGTAAAATAAATACACTTCACTAACAATACACGAAATTGCAGTCAAAAGAGTCGAAAGTCCTCAAAATGAAGGACGATCCGCTCGCCACAGACCGGAAACTGCGCTCAGCCGACTCCCCGAAGCCAGAATCAAAAAAGGAGAAAGAGAAGAACGAAGAGACACAAGATAAAAAGGAAGATTCACAAGAGAAGAAAGAAGCAGATAAGAGTGAAGAATCTAAGAAGGAAGAGGGAAAGGAAGAGAAAGGAGATAAGAAAGAGAGTGAGAAGGAGAAGGATAAAATTGAGGTGGAGGTTATACTTGAAGTTGATGTGGAAGGTTAGTAAATAATTTTACATGTTCTATTATATAAATATTTAATATTTTTTATTGAATAAAAATTATCGTCATCAATACATTGCAGATATATTGATGGCGATAATTTTTATTCAAAAATAGCCCCCATATAAAATATCCCCGCTTTACATATATAAGGTGATTCTGAATTCCCTGGCATTTTTAAAATCTCGGTACCAGAATCTGTAATTGAATATAAACGTGCAAAAAAAAAAAAAAAAAAACAATAATTGGGTTATCTTACAAATTCCCCGCCCATTTGGATAAATTTCTGTGGAGTCCTATATTTTTTTTCATAAATGACCTTTTATCTTTTTTCGGCGGAGTTTATTTGACTTAGACTTTCTGATTATTATCAGGGATTGGAATAGGTAGTGTAATTTCGAATGATGACCTTAAACGATATATTAATATGGATATGTCTTGTCATGATCAAATGTTTTTCATTTCATTTCATTTCATTTCATAAATACAAATTGAAAATATTGTATGTTACGTACCAAGTGGGATTTAAAATTAAAAATCTAAATTTTCTTTATTTGCATAAATGTAGGTAGACATAACATGGTTATATTTTATAAAAGTGTCAGTACATTTTGCCTCTGTAAGGCGTGCAAAATTTATTTTATATAACTATAATCCACAGACCGCAGAATATTTTTCTTAATAAATACTAAAATATGCAAAAATATGTAAAAAATATGTGTCAATATAATGGAATGTCATGAAATGATTTTTTTGATTTAAAGACATATGTCCATACTAAGAAAACGTCACGAAATCCCTCAAAATTGCACTACGTAATCCGATCACTGATTATTATATATACATGTATATAATGTAAGTATCTTGACCCCCGTCCTCATGTTAATATCATTAATTTGGACTCCCTATAAGTAGTATTCGCTTTATTACTCATATAATATTATAAATGCGAAAGTGAGTTTGTTTGTTTGTTTGTTACGCTTTAACGCCGTAACTACTGAACCGATCATCATGAAATTTTGCATACATGTTCTCTGGAGTACGGAGAAGGACATAGGCTACCTTTTATCCCGGGAAAAAGCACTAATCCCGAGGGATCGACATTGACGCGGGCGGAGCCGCGGGCGAAAGCTAGTTACTCATAAAAGTTGACCCGAATGCTTCACAGCATTCTTCATAGATCTGCATTATTCAGGATGTAAGTAGCCGTACTGTGAATACCGTAACGATGAGTGTAGTGTGATGTCTCCGTCCGGCAGAGGGCGCTCGCAAGCCCGACACCAACTTCTCCAAGTCACGAGTCAAGGTGTCGCCCTACCGCCGCAGCATGCGCCTCGCAGACCAGACCACCAGCTCCGTCATGGCCAACTACACAGGTACTTCACGCTTTCAATGCTCACAGAAATCATTACTGATGATGGTTTTTAGGGTTCCGTACCCAAAGGGTAAAAATGGAACCCTATTATTATCGCTCCGCTGTCCGTCCGTCTTTTCGTCCCGTCCGACAGTTGAAATTTCACAGATGATGTATTTCTGTTGTATAGCAAGAAATACGGAAAAATAGAATAAAATAAATATTTAAGGGGCTCCCATACAACAAACATGGTACGCCTTCACGCCATATCTACTGAACTGACGGGCATGAAATTTTGCATACATGTAGTCTGTGGTACGGAGAAGGACATAGTGTACATTTTATCCCGGGGAAAAGTACTGTTTCCGAGGGACGGACATTGACGCGGGTGTAAGCTACAAATACGCTAACAAAGTCGTTGACAGAAACTATTATTTAACAAAAATATAAACTTTGTTTCAGGAAACAACACGACAATGGAGATGGACATAACCGAAACATCGTCGATATTGGCGGAGGAGCCGTCCCTAGACGACAGCTACCTGTCAGGTGCGTGGTTCATTATTACCGAACATTTAAATTATCATCATCAACTGCCTCCGTGGTCCAGTGGTTAAGGCGTTTGCCTGTAAACCCGGGGCACGTGGGTTCGATTCCCATGGAAAGCATACTTTGTTTAGTTGTTTCCAGTTTGGTTAGGACATTACAGGCTTGAATCACCGGATTGTCTGATAATAAAGATGATTCCGTGCCGAAGGCACGTTGAGCCGGTGGCCCCGGCTGCCATCTGGTAGTCGTTAAAGGAACCACGTCAGAGGCCGAGAGACGGTTCCGAAGAACTCTGACACCAGGGTGAGCATGGTCGATTGACCGTGACACCTACACGAAATCATGATTATGAATTCCCAGGCATAGGCCTTTTTTTGTCTTTCGCTACGCTTTTTCTATATCTACAGCCATTCAATTTTAATTACATTAATTGTCTACACTATAATTATAAAGAGGAAAGATTTAATTGATTGTTTGCATTGAATAGGCTCCGAAACTACTGGACCAATTTGCAAAATTCTTTTACCATGATAACCCTGCATTATAGGGATAATGCAGGGTTATCATGTAAAAGAATTTTGCATAGGCATGATGATGAACATAGGCTACAGAATAAATACTTTTACCCGTGCGAAGCCGGGGCGAGCCGCTAGTAATTAATAAAACTAGTATCATAAGGCAAAGTAAAACTAAACTAGAAATAAAATACAGATACACCCGCAGCAAAACTAACATGGCCACATATGACAGGACAGTGTATGTTTTGGGGCTAAAATTATATAATTAATTACCTGACTCCTTAAAAGAACTAAATACAAGACTCTTCAAGTGTAAATTGAAACGACTGTTGATTGAAATATGTTATTATAGCATAGGCGACGTTCTGTCTGACAAAAAAGTATTATAGGTATTTGTAACAATAGTAGATTGTTGCACCAAGCAGAGAGTAATTTATTATTGCACCGGTGCTTATTTGGAGCCCGAGCGTTAGCGAGGGCTTTAAAAAGCACGAGTGCAATATAAATTACTTAACGCGAGGTGCATAATCTGCTTTTCTTTCAACTACTACAAGAAAAGTAGGTATGTGATAAATAAAACCCGTGTTTTTTCTTTATGGCCAGTATTTTTTTAGTTCAGACAATGTCACTTCTCAGGCTACTCTTCGTTGGCTAACCTTTTTTGTGACAAGTGACACATAAGGTCACGCGATTTAAAAAAGACTAAACAGTGCAGTAAAGGATTTCCATATTTTTTTTCTGCTCTAGAGCAGCAAAGTTCCGCTTTGTGCAATTATGATAGAATTGCAGCGTAGTTGGAAGAAAAATTATTATATTTGTAACGAAAAGGATGCTGTAATGAAAGTAGTTGTAATGGTGTGTCAGGTCTGCGCAGCATCCGCGGCCGGCGCTCGTACAAGCCGCTGAAGGAGATGACGCTACGCAGCATCACCAACAAGAGCATCCGCTCCACTACTTCTGTGTCGGGTGAGTTTCTTTTTTTTTACCACTTAGCTTAGGCAAACAGGCAAACGGCCCACCTGATGGTGCGCGGTTACCGTAGCCTATGGACGCCTGTAACACCAGGAGTGCCACTCGCGCGTTGCCGACCCTGAAGAAATGTTGTAGTCACACAAAACCATGGCTGGGAGGTTCCACAAGCGTACGTGGAAGAAAGTTCCTTTCAAAGCGTACTGTACTCAACCATTTAGTATCCAAGGTGTGGGGATGAACTCCCCGCCGTAGGCATCAACTCAATAAATTCTTCGGAGCACAGCCCATTATATAAACAATAGAATACATAAACAGAAGCAAAATCTCTTCTTAGACTCAGTGGTTCGACACCGTTTGTAATATTGATATCAAATTAAAAATTTGTCCAGATGTTTTATAAAACCCATGGCGAAAATCTATTTTTATATTTCAACCAATTTTGTATGTTTTTATTTCTAAACATGTACAATAATTGCCATAAAAACAAGTAAAAATTATAAATAAAAATAATCTTCCAACGCGCCACAGGGAGGCAACGTGCCCAAAACACTGGCAGCGTTTCCTCGCTGTATCGCGAGACTTATACGTTGAGCAAAAAAGCTGCCAGCACTCAAGTCTCCCGTTGCCTCCACGAGGCGCGTCGTGATGTCCCTTAAAAATAATTTTGCATCCGGGCCCCAGGGACCCATCGTTTCTACTGCGAATGGTAAAAAGCAGTAATTATTTACCAAACCCTCATATTTTTTCCTTTTGTTTGCCTCTGCTGCACTAGCTGCCCCACCCCCACGTTGAGAGGTAGAGGGTAAATGGGAAGGTGCCAATGTATCCACACATGTGGCATCCCAAACAAGACTCCTGCCCAATCGCCAAGGAACTAGGGATAGACCGTCCGGACGCTTACCGTCAGAACGAAAAATCCCGTTTGGCTCTAAAATAGATGGAATGCCAACCGTGGCCAAAGTCCTGCGAATCACATCATTGAGAGACGCATGACGAGGAAGCCGACCCGCGCTTCTGGCACAAGACAGACCATGATGGCCCCAACTGTTCACGGCCGCGCCACAGTGACAAATGTGGGGTTGGTTTATTTTTGCACCCAAACGAAGACCCATGGCTAATCTAAAGGTGTTATTATCTAAAAGAGTGCCGACATGTCGTGAGGGGAGTGCCTGTAGCCAATACCCAGATTCTCTTTCAACCAAAGCTAAAAGGCGGGCGCGATCCTCCAATCGGCTACAATGAGAAACAGACTGCTCTTGGACCGCCTTGCACACAGGGCTGTCCCACTGTCTTTGTGAACTAAGGTTCAATGGCAAGTCTTCCGTACTGATGGTTTTCCATACCTCTCCAGCCTCACTCACGCCGCATACCTCAATGGGACCCGAAACCGGGGAAAGAATTCTACCACATAGTGAGGATGCCGCGTGAGCCGAAGATAGAAAGGCTGGAAGAGCCACATCAGATGCTTTGCGCACGCCTATACCACCGAAACGAACCGGCAGCGAGGCAAATCTCCAGGCTTCGCTGTCGATTTCACAATTCAGCACTTTAACCAGTGAATCTCTAACTAGTTCATCAAGTATTTCGAGATGATTGGGATGCTTCCACATTAAAGAACAACGCATAGCGTATGTGAATTTAGGCACAAAAAGACACGATTTGATGATAAAATAAGCCATGTGTGAATTTATTTTGAATAAAAGGTCAGATGAAGCCTTAAACTTAGCTACCTGCTCAGTTACATAGTTAGTGATCGAATCCTCCAATACTGGGGCACCTAGAACTCGGAAACAATCTTTATGCACTAATTTTATCCCAGGAGCTACCTCATGAAAACTTGAATAAATTCCGTCTTTGTCCAGATCAGTGACTGTGTCGTTTATATAAAGTTCGCACTTAGAGAAATTGAGTTTTAAACCTATCCCTTCAAATTTATAGATTAAAGCCTCGAAGTCTGCCTTCACAGTTGCTGCACTACCACCCAAAGTGCCGTCATCCAAATACCATGTATTTAGGGGTGAGTTGAGGCCAGAGATAATGGGATTGATTCCAAGACTAAAGATGACAGGTCCCAAAGGATCTCCCTGCTGGCAACCAGTAGAAGATTTTATGACTTTATCCTTATAGACAAGATCTGAGGGTGAACTATAACATTGCCATAAATAAGGATATATAGCGGGAATATACTGTTTAGCCTCACGCAGGAAAACACCTCTGTCCAAGGAATTAAAGGCGTTACTTATATCTACTTTTAAGACAACTTCACTTTCAAACGAATTAATAAAGGTCCTAGTAGCGTGCACCACAGCCTCACAACCCCCTCGCACTCCAAAACCTAATTGCCTTGGTTGAAAAACGGGAGATAAAGTAGAAGACAAATGTTTACAAACCACTTTGGAGGCCAATCTTCTAATTGTGCAACCTATAGCTATGGGACGTATACCTCCATCCTTCTTGATAAGGGCACATAAGTTAGCCCCATACAAAATCTTGGTGACTTCATCGGGAACCTTACCAGCCAACATCAAATTGACCAGTGCAACCAGACTCTGCAACAAGGCACGGCCAGTATCGCCAGTGGCACCGCACAAAAGATCCTTCAAATGCTGTGCTGATAAGCCATCCAACCCACTAGCAGACCCGCTTCTAAAAGAACTAAGGGAATCCATAACTTCATCCGCTGAAATTTGTAGGGTCGGGTCGGAATTTGTAGGAGGATCGGGCAAAGGATTACGCTGCGATGTTACCTTAGGATGCTTTTCCTCCAATGAGGCGAAAGTTTCATCAGTCTCTGGAGCTAAGGTGTCACTTGAAAAAATTAATTGAGTTGCTCCCCTAACATCTCCGTCACTGACTTTATTTTCGATTAAGCTAATCCTACCATCTAAGATATCCTTAGACCTACTTTTAGAGCGATGCACGATCTCGTTTGTACCTACACCAACTAGCCACGAATGGGCCTGTTGACAACAATTGGCTTTTATAAGCTGGGTTAAAGATGATGAACGACTCTCCTCCTTGTGAACATGCAAGATCCGGAATGCAAAACATAACAACTTTTCCCAGCTTTCTTTGTTGTTGGTCAAAATAATATTATCAATTACTTTCTTTAATGCAATTGCAACCGACAATCTAGCACCCCTGGGGATCCTCTTAACTACTGGCATAAACTTCTTGTACTTAGATAAAACAGCCCAAAACTCAACATCGGAATGCGTATCAGCATCAAAAGCTGTATCAGTCACTAAAACGGGAGGCTGGACTTGATGATTATTCGACCTGTCATTGGAACTTGCTATGGATGAAGCCGAAGCTTTATGTACTTTAGAGATATGAACATTAAGTCCCCTACGACCTCTAAAATACCGCGGATGATCACATTGCTCACATCTTTGGTAAAAATCCAACGAAAGAGCAGCAGGGCCAGCATCAGTTGACAAGGGAACAATGGGGTCTGGCAATGACATTATTTAAATATATGGTCTATTACAAAATAAAAACATGCAAAAACTTATTTCAATTTAAATGCAGAGGAAATAATTTCTATTAATTAAGTACATACATTTCATAAAATATTTGAATTATTCCAATAAAATTACTAATTGGGTAACTAGCCCAAAGAAACACAAAAGGTCCTATCGAATAAAAAAGAAGTCAATCATGCCAAGCATTAAATCAATTTTCTATGTCCTTTATACCAAAATGATTTTAGAATTCAACAAAACATGTCAAAAAAAATACTATACAAAAACTAACAAGAAAAAAAAAATTACAGATATTGATTGTATAAGTATATTAATTACATAAGATTATATTCCTATTATTATACACTAAAAAATATACTCTTTATTACGACACAAAACATATGTACATAAAAAAGAAATTATGTGTACATTAAGGAGTCTCGTGTCAAACGCGTTAGGAAGTGGTCGTTGTCGTTATTTGAGCTGTCAATATGTCAGCTACGTTAAAGTGTGCTTCGTGCAATATAGTTATTAATGAGCTTCTTGCTTTTATTCAAAACAAGCAAGATGTAATGGACGAAAAATCCTTAGTGACTTTGTGCCTATCAAGTTTTGCGGAGGAGGATATTGATTCTGCAAAGAGCTTATTGTTTACGGCGATATCACAAAGAAAAATAGCCAGAAAAAAGGGAAAGAAATCAATGAAGGATCTGTATGATGTCATAGCGGTGTTTAAAGAGTCAAATCCCGATGAATTACCTATGTTTGTGGCGAAAGATTTACAAAAACTGCCACCATTGACATTTGACCATGTTGATGCATCGAGACTTCTTAAGGATATAATTGTGTTGAAAACCGATCTACAGAAAATCAAAGATACATATGTCACAACAACGCAAGTGCAAGAATTAAGGTCAGAATTATTATATATGAAAAATGCATCATTGGTTAGTCATTCAGATAGATTTATAAATCATAAAAGAGGCGGTGGTTTGCAGAACAGTTATTGCCTAGAGAGTGGACCCATTGGACTTACCCACATACAAACACATCAAGTCAGTGAGTCAGACGGTATCGGCGCCGGCGGCGTGAGCGGTGACGTTCACAACGATTCGCTGTCTCGCTCACCCAAATGTCAGTTGATGACAACGACATCGCAACAAGAGACAGGTGACATTTCTCAGCAACTGACGTTTGACAAGTCAATGGCAAGGCTTCATAATAACAACAATACCGATATTGTGCGGAGTTCTGAACTAGATAAAATGTTACAGCCGGAGAGATTAATATCTGACATAGTAAAGGAGATACAGGAACCTAAACCTTGCAAGGAAGAGGATGATAATGAAGAATGGAAGATTGTGCAGAAAAAACGGTACAGAAACCGATTTGTGAGTATGCAAGGCAAAGCTTGTTCGAAGTCAGAGCAGAAGTTTCGTGCTGCAGATGTAAAGATACCGTTGTTTATAAATTACGTAGATGTAAGTACAAAGGAGGAAGATATTATTGAATATATAAAAGTAAAGTCTGAAATAATTGTGAACTTAAAAAAAATAAATTCGAAGGAACAAAGACAGTATAATGCATATATTGTGTATGTGCCGAAAAATAAATTATCATTGTTCCTGGACGACAGTATGTGGCCTGAAGGTGTGACTTTTAGAAGATTTATAAGGAATTATGGCAATTCAAAGAATACAGATAAATAAATATATGGATATAGATAAATCTACAGTTCAATTTATTACTTTCAACTGCAAAGATTTGGCAGGTTCCATTGATGATATAAGGTCACTGTGTCAGTCTACCGACCTTATAGCACTACAGGAAACATGGTTACTTCCCGATGATATCACTGTACTTGGTGAGATTGATCAAAATTTTGAATACTGCGGCAAGTCGGCGGTGGATACATCAAAGGAAATCTTGCGTGGGCGGCCCTATGGTGGGGTTGCTATTTTGTGGCGGAAAAATATATTTGATTCAGTGGCTGTAGTTCCATGTGCAAGCGATAGGATT
This sequence comes from Elegia similella, assembly GCA_947532085.1. Classification (NCBI taxonomy): domain Eukaryota; kingdom Metazoa; phylum Arthropoda; class Insecta; order Lepidoptera; family Pyralidae; genus Elegia; species Elegia similella. The sequence goes on from OX383947.1 coordinate 18,532,313, forward strand.
TGTGCGGTGAAAATCAGTGTTGCGGAGTGTTGTTTCCTTGTGTTCTCAGTATACATGCCATATGATAAAACATCACACTTGGAAGAGTTTACGCATTGTTTATGTGAAATCAATGCCATTATTGAAAGTTGTGATATTGAATATGGTTATATACTCGGGGACTTCAATGCAGACCCGCTCAAACCTTTTGGTGATGAACTAAATAGTTTTTGTTTAGAGCAAGAATGGAATTGTGTAGATATTGAATTACTGGGGGTGAACTCTGGTTCTTATACATATGTAAGTGAAAGTCATGGTACCTGTAGTTGGCTGGATCACTGTCTGGTAACACAGGCAGCACGACATACTGTTGCTAATGTTTCTATTATGTACAATATTTTTTGTTCTGACCACTTTCCACTAGTAATGCAGTGCAATCTCAATGTGATGCGAGCGAAGGTAGTGCATCGCAGTAATGAGAGAAATGCTATTGTATGGGGGGAAAGAAATGAGTATCAGACTTCTCAGTATACTAAATATTGTAATGAAAAATTAAAACATATTGATTTTCCATCTACTTGTGTAGGATGTGCTGATAAATTATGTAATAATATTGAACATAGAAAAGACTTGGTAATATTGTATAATAAGGTTATAAAAGTTTTAGCTGATGCCTCTATACATAGCTGTAATCAGAAAATAGGTAATAAGCATAAAAATAAATATATTTGTGGTTGGAATAAACATGTAAAAACTGCTCATAATGAGGCACGTATATGGTTTCGTAATTGGATTGCTTATGGTCGACCGACATGTGGTTATATGTATAATAAAATGAGGGAGAGTAGAAATACTTTTAAAGCCAAACTGAAATGGTGTAAAGCTAACCAAAAACAAATAAAAATGAATATTTTATGTGAACAACATTGTAAGAAAAAATTCTCAGATTTTTGGAAACATACAAAAAGACTAAACCCAAGGGCTACCCTACCATCCAGTGTGGAGGGACTGAATGAACCACAGCAGATAGCTCAAATGTTTAAAGAACATTTTTTGGTAAGTCCACCCTCATGTCCAGACTCTGAAGATGTAAGATACACACCATTTAAGAGTAGTAATAGCTGTAATGAGAAACCAATTTTAGTTACTGCATCAGAAATTAGATTAATTATTAAGAATATGAGTCATGGTAAGTCTCCAGGTCACGATTGGCTGAGTATAGAACACCTTCAGCATGCCGGGGTGCATTTACCTAGAATTTTGGCTATGTTTTTCTCACTATGTTTTAATCATGGATACTTACCAGATGAAATGTTAAAAACAGTGGTTGTACCTATTGTTAAAAATAAAACTGGTAATATTAGTGACAAATCTAACTATAGACCAATATCCTTGGCTACTATTGTTGCCAAAGTGTTGGACAGACTGCTTGAGAAACAGCTTAGTGCACATATGAAATTGCATGATGCACAGTTTGGTTTTAGATCAAATCTATCTACTGAAACAGCTGTGTTATGTCTCAAGCAGACTGTCCGATACTACACTGATAGAGGGACACCCGTATATGCTGTGTTTTTGGACTTTTCAAAAGCCTTTGATTTAGTTAATTATAATATTTTGTGGAAAAAGTTGTGTGATGATACTACTCTACCGTATCAGTACATCCTGTTATTAAAGTATTGGTATTCCAATCAGCAGAACCAGGTCAAATGGTCAGGAGAGCTATCAAGTATGTACAGGTTGGAAAGCGGGGTGAGACAGGGGGGGATCAGCTCACCAATGCTCTTCAATGTTTACATGAACAAGCTGATTGAGGAGCTCAGCAGCGCTGGCGTTGGATGCTCTATCGACGGTACCTTTGTCAACAATATAAGCTACGCCGACGATATGGTGCTGCTGTGCCCTTCAATCAGTGCACTCAACAAGTTGCTTGGTATCTGTGAGAGATATGCGGTGTCGCATGGTCTTAGATATAATACTGCTAAGAGTGAACTCCTTGTCTTCAAAGCTAAAAATAGAAACTATAAAGTTCCAGTAGTGAAACTTAATGGAGTTCCTCTGAATCAGGTGCAGAAATTTAAGTATCTGGGACACTGGGTCACCGACTCGCTTAAAGATGATTTGGATATAGAAAGGGAGCGGAGAGCCTTGTGTGTTAGGGCCAATATGATAGTTCGAAGATTTGCTCGCTGTACAAAGCAGGTTAAAGTTACGCTTTTCAAAGCATTTTGTAACTCTTTGTACACGTGCAGCCTTTGGACACATTATACCCAAGTAGCATACAGGGCTCTGCGCACTCAGTATAACAATGCCCTTAGAGTAATGTTGGGGATGCGCCGCCCTTGTAGTGCTTCAGGGATGCAGGCGGTAGTTGGAGTTGACAGTCTGTCAGCCATTATAAGAAAGCGCACAGCATCCTTGATTCACCGGGTGCGGGGCAGCGCCAACATACTGGTAAAAACGGTTGCGGCTAGATTGGACGTGGACAGTGCTATTATGCAGCACTGGACTCGCGTTCATCTAGTCAAAGACACGAAGCCGTCAAGAAATTTCGATTTAGATATTGTACTAACATAGTTATAGGTTTTCTTTGTTACTAACACTTTATGGGTCGTAAAGCCTGAAATAAAAGATTTTTATTTTATTTTATTTTATTTATTTTATTAAAATTTTACTAGTCATTATTGTTGTCGTTACTTGTCTCAGTTCTTTGAAACATTTAGTTATTCAAAAATATTACGAATTGTCAAAAAATTAAAATAAAATACAAAAAAAATAAAGACACAAAAAAGAATAAAATGAATCCCAAAAATAAAAAATAAAAAGAAAAATAAACAATAATTTCCAATCCTTTGGCCCGACTCGATCCTGGGTCTACAGCAAGCAGAAACACAAGCCCACACCACTAGTCCAATCCTGCTATGTGATACTGGTCGAATTTAACAAACTTGTTCTTCAAATATCGGTCGCCTCAAGAGACTGCGGGGATGTGGGTAAATCGCAAATAATTGCAGTCCAAAGGAGCAATATGTTTAACAAACTCCAAATTAGTGAAAACAGTGAAAATAATCCTTTAGGTTTGCACGAATTAATAAACACGGTGAAACAACTTCCAGATCCGCAGATTTTGTATGTGAATATAGTAGAATGTGAAGCAAGGGTCTAACAATACTTTTTGGCGAGGGCAATATTTTGAATCCAGAGTGGAACAAAGAGTCTATCATAGAATCCCGAGCGTAGGGGGATTCTAAAGTAGACTCCTGAGTGGAACGACGGATAAGAGGCCTTCGTCCAGCAATTGAATTCTTATGTCTGTAATGATGTTTTTTGTTTTTCATATATCTAAAAGAAAAATGTCAAAGATTTTAATAAAAATTGGATACAAGTATCTCTTATTGACCGTCATATTTTTATTTCTTATATTTTTTTTATATATGCGAAATCGAAATACTACTAGCGTTACGGAACGACCACTGGTGAGAAGAATACGCAGGTAGAAATTAAATTCAGACTGAGAACTGCTTGAAGGCATCTGACATAACTTAACTACTGCCATCAAAAATGCCAATTTCTTTCAAACATACACAACAATCAGACAGACACACACACACACACACACATCCTCTCTCACACACATACATCCTCACACACACATCTATACATACATAATATGTGTGAGTACATTCACAAATTATTTTAGTTCATTGAAATTTTTTCTAGTTTGTGATTTTACTTTTTAGTTTTATTTAAATAAAATCACTTTTAATACGGTATTATCGCGTATATTACATTATTTTTACACCTAACGTTTCGAAAACTTTACAGTTTTCATGGTCGCAGGTAGATTTTTAGTTTTATGTTCTAAATACTCTGCTATAGGTAGACAAATGATGAGAATTGGTATGGAAGAACGGAGCCTACTGTTACAGTATTTAATTACTTAAAAGTAGGCTCCAACATCTGTCTATAAATTGTAAACAATTTACCTAAATAAATTATTTTTTTATTTTTATTTTTTTTAATTAGACCTTCCTGATTTTTATGAATTATTCCAGCATTGGAACAGCCGTCCCGACCGACCGGCACAGTGGTGGGCCGTAAGCGTAAGCCCGACGGCGATGACGTCATCGAGCTGGCCATGGAGGCCGCGGACAGTGACGTCACGCACGGCAAGCGCATGCGCCTGTTGGACCGCATCGCTCAGCCCTTCAGGAGGACCACGCTGCTCAACACTGCTGTCTCACACAGGGCTGCTGATGTGAGTTCTCAAACATCCTTACTAATACATACATACATACATATTATCACGCCTCTTTCCCATGGGGGTAGGCAGAGACTATAGATCTCCACTTGCTACTATCCTTACAAACCTCTTTTGCTTCATCTACATCCATCACTTTTTTTCATGCATACTCGCCGGTTTCGGGTACTCCTTATTTTTCCTTTTGCAAGAACCTTTGCAATTTGGTCACGATACGTTCGTCGAGGCCGGCCCTGACCGACTGTCCCAACCACATGTGCCGTATATATACCTTTCGTAAGTCTCTTTTCATCCATCCTCTCTACATGTCCAAACCATCTCAACATTCCTTTCTCAATTTTTGACACTATATCGTCTTTCACTCCACACCGATCCCTTATTACATCATTTCGTAAACGATCTTTCATACTTACTCCACATATACTTCTTAACGCTCGCATTTCAACTGCATTTATTCTGCTTTCATTCTTTTTCTGCCATACCCAACTTTCACTACCATACATCAGAGTTGGCAGCAACACTCTATCATGGACAGCCAGACGCGCCTTCTCGGACACTTTTCTGCTATTCATAAAGGAATGTAGTGCCCCATTCACTCGATTACCTGCAGCCACCCTGTTCTCAATATCACTTTCGTGTCTTCCATCTCTCGTAAATACACAACCTAATCCTTACTAATATATATATATATATTGGCGAGTGCTTATTTGTATCAGGATCGGCCATGGCGTCTAATGTGGGTATTTGAGCGAACAACAATAGGGAATAACGGTCGAATCTCAATCAAAGTTATTTAATTGTACAAGATATCTTTACCGCACAAATTCAACAAATCAGCACACTATCACGTAGGAAATAATCTAATTACACCAAAATCACTGTAATTACAGTAAAAGATCACAAGATTACGCAGAACAGTAGCGATTCGTCGGAAAATGGTCTTATTGCCGCCGTTGCTCGCACGTCAAGTGACATACTATCTAGCGGCGCAGCCCATCGACACGACGCTCCGCTAGACTGACAGGCCTTGCCTGGCAGCTGTCAATCTTGTCCCAACGCAATTCAATAGATGGCGCTAATAACGCGCCTTCATATATATATTTTTAATAGCCTATTTCAGTGACCCACTGCTGAGCAAAGGCCTCCCCTTTTTGTTTGCAGTCAAGGTGGCCACCATGTGGAAACCGGAAAACGTGGCAGACCTAGAAGGAGATGGCGCGTTGACTTAGATGCTTATATAAGTGGCTGGCAAGTTATTGCCCGCGACAGGGATGACTAATATTATTAAAAAAATATATATAAATGCGAAAGTGAGTTTGTTTGTTTGAACGCGCTAATCTTAGGAATGTTCCCCCGTTTTTTTATTGATGCTTCGCTCCTATTGGTCGCAGCGTGATGTTTTATAGCCCAAAACCTTCCTCAATAAATGGACTATCCAACACAAAAATAATTTTTCAATTTGAACCAGTAGTTCCTGAGATTAGCGCGTTCAAACAAATAAACAAACAATCAAACAAACAAGCTCTTCAGCTTTATAATATTAGTATAGATATGTAACAACGGGTTACTCACGAAGTCAGCTACTGGCCGACATGTTTCGACCTCATAAGAAACATGTCGGCCTGTAAATGTGTGAGTAACCCGTTGTTACATATTTTAATATGTATATATCTTACGTCAGCTTTGATAAAAAAAATTACCAGATGTTTATCAAAGTTTTTATCTATACTTCTATACTAATATTATACAGAGGAAATATTTGTTTGTTTGTTTGTTTGACGCGAATAAGCTCCGAAACTACTAGACGGATTTGAAAAAATCTTTCACAGTTGGAATACACATAGGCTATGTTTTACGCGGACGAAGTCGCGGGAAAACAGCTAGTAAATAAATAAATATTTATGGTTCAACATTCGATATGTTTATTGTATTTTTGTGTCACGGTATACAGTGAGTGTTTGTCGTCAGATCGTGGGCATCAACACGGACCTGCCTCTGTCGGCTCCCGTGTCGTCCCCCGCGGCCTTCGACCCCGAGTCCCTCAAGCCCCCCGCGGCGGCCCCCCCGCCCGCCGTGTCCTCAGACAGGGACGCCAAGCGGTGCGCTATTATGTAAGGAGGATACATATGGAACGTTGGACGATTTTGAACGAGTTGCTCTCATTGTGTTAGGAAGACGAGGACAGATGATACTTCTGTAGAACTTCAACAAGGTAGAATAATGTGAATATATTTACTTCGAACCCCGTTCTTTCCATATCAATAATAGATCGAAGATTACTATAGAGATATTATTACATACTATATATAAATTACTATAGATAGAGGTCGAAGATTACATACGCTTTAGTAACACTAGATAGGAGCCGTTCAAGAATTACGTAAGCAGAATATTATTTATCCCCCTCTCCCCCCCCTCTTGTCAAAAAATGTAAAAATCTCTCTGCCCTCCTCCCCCAAGCTTACGTAAACATTGGTTTAATTTGGACAAAAATGTTTGCTTATTTATCGAAAAGCTGTTAATATCACCATGCCAAACCCCTCCGTCCCCCATGTCATCAAAACTGAACCAAGCCTAGACCCCCCTCCCTACTCCCCTTTTGCTGCTTACGTAACATTTGAATGACCCCATAACAACGACGCTACTTAACACCATCGCAGTATTTTGTATCAATTTCATATGAAAATACCTTGCTGTTGATTAATTGTTAAGATGTGACGCATGTTTATGCGTCACATCTTGCCTAACATCAAAATACGCACTAGTATTTGTAATGATCCCTGTGTGATCATACATACATACATACATATTATAAATAAATAAATATATACGGACAAATCACACAGATTGAGCTAGCCCCAAAGTAAGTTCGAGACTTGTGTTATGGGATACTAACTCAACGATACTATATTTTATAACAAATACATATATAGATAAGATACGCATCCAAGACCCAGGCCAATCTGAAAAAGATAATTTTCCATCTTGACCTGGCCGGGGATCGAACCCCGTCACTCCGTGTCGCAGGCAGGCGTGTTGACCGCTGCGCCACCGAGCTAGTCAAAATTATCACATCTTTATCCCTTACGGGGTAGACAGAGCCTAAGGTCATGGTGTTTGGTGGGCCTGTGTGATCATTTGATTGAATTTCGCTCATAATATTTGAATATCAAGTCTGGTAAATCTGTTCTTGCTGTCTTCACGTCTCCCTCACACAGTTTTTGAGTAATACTAAACAGCCAGTCTTTAGGAACTTCGGACCATATCTAGTGATCCGAGGGGGTATTATTAAAATCTCGATTAGGTCAGTGTTAAAAAGTATTTTCCAAAAAAGGTTAAAGCCTACAACATTAGGATAAACGAATAGTTGATACATTATTTTTGTATCGCGTTTGATTGAACATCGGGAAATTCAATGTTAGTTGATATATTAGGCCAAGGAAGTTTTATTTAATCTGGAATGCTTACGTATAAAACGGCATATTTAAAAATAGACCTTAATGTGTCTACATTAAGTTTATATTTTATCGAATATCGAAAATTGTTTACTGTGTCGAATTTTTTAAAAATAAGTGGGTAGTTTTTTCATACGTATTCTAGATTAAATATATTTTATTGACCGGGTGTATGTATGTAGAAGCTTGTAAAATTGCCTTTTTCGATCCGTTATCGAGCATTTATATGGAATCAATGAGATGTATTATAGTTTACATAGGTTACGTCTAAGACAGAGTGACAATTATATAAGAGGTTATTGTTTGTGTAAGATTGTGTTTGTACATAGTTTTGTGGGTAAAAATAAAATGCTGAGCAATTTTTCGAACATGAAATTATATTTGGGATGCAATAAAATTGAAACAATCGTAGAATTAGATATAAAATAGATTTTCGTATTTGAAATTTTGCTTAACATGGTAAAATCTTGTTTTGACACTATTTTTTTGTTTTCCATTCTGAAGTACAATTCTTTTTTCATATAATAAAAACTTCTTGAAGATTTATTATGAACAGTCGCTCTCACTTGTTCTTGAAATAGGTAGAAACGATTTGGCATTTGTGACTAGTGTAACTAGGCCTATTATTTATGCAGCTAATCCTATTTATTTTGATTTTTGGAATAAATAAGAAATGACTTTATAGGTCCTTAGGATTACTGCAATAAACTTATTACGAAGAAAACCTTTTTTTTAGTAAACAGTTCTATAATGCAAGAATTGTGCTTCAGAATCTTATAGAATATCTTTATTTAATTTCAGATCGAATACCATTGAATTATTCCATTGAATGAGTGTAGAATATGTATTATTTTTATAGTAGTGTTGAAACAAGCAAAATCTTATATCTACTAAAATTGAGTCGTATAAAAAAGGTAGTTAGATTTAAGGAGTGAGAATGGTAATAATACTCCTCATGACTCAATGATCTAACTTCTCTATCGAGTATCTATGCTTTTAGTAATTAAAGAGCGAGATGGTGATAGTCTATGTCGCGATATAAAAGGCAGGGTCGCCCTATAAGTCTGGTATGACAATAGGAATATTAGTTTTACGTGAAACTACATAAAATTCTTCAAACAGGACTATGTCTGCCGTGAGGTATCCAGTTGATTAGACATCCTCTTAAAGACGTTTCTCCCACTGGGGTTGCTACTTTAAAACGCATCCTCCTAACGGCATTATCTCCTCGCGACTAATAGAAATGATCGAGAAAATTATTACAATTTGAACTTAATCTTGGTGGATATAAGGTCTGAAATATATTTGACCCACTATATACAATATGACCGACCATGTCGGTAGCGCATACCGCGAGGTATGACGTCGTTTTAACAAGAGACATATATTTTAACTATTGACTTGTGTAGTGGACATGTTTTATATGATATTATTACGTATAATGCTTTATAAGTAATACTTATATGCCTAATTAGTATTTACCATCATCATCATCAGATCTTTTAAGTCTTCACTGCAGGAGCATGACCCTCTCTGTACTACCGGAGCCATACTTACCATATATGTTATCAATATTTTCATTATTTTTGGGTTTGCTTTCCATCTGGTGAACTGTGTCTATTTGCTTGATTAAGTTTAAGATAACACAAACAAGTCATCATCATCATCATCATCATCATCATCATCATCATCATCATCATCATCAGGTCCTTCTTAGTCTCCACTGCAGGAGCATGACCCTCTCTGTACTACTAGAGCTATATTTAGCCAGAGCAGACTGAGGATTTGGCCTACACTCTCCTCGCTGGCCAGACGGGTTGGAGAGGTCTCACAGATGTTTATAAGCTTTGTTTAGCTTGTATTTCCTAAGTCGCCTTATACGACATCCACGGGAAGACTTGGAGTGGTCCTATTCTACTCTGCCGGATACCACACGGCTAAGTAACCCAGATAAGTAATCTGTTCCTATCTTTTGAAAAAGAACTAAAGAGAAGTTGTAATATATATATATACTTAATAGCAATCTATATAAAATATATAGATTGCTATTAAGTCACGATTGTTCTACCACAATAGCTTAGTTAGATGCGTCATGAGGCTATTTCCACGACTTGGTAACAAGTAATAAAGTTAAATAGCACATTGTTTAAACACAATAACAAAGTATTTTCAAAATGTCCCATTTGATAGCTATGTACATTATTTCACATCAGTTTATAAGATACTCGACGTTTATATATCAGCAATTTATATCAAATCATAAATCATTATTTATTTCCCCAGCCATAATTCATTTGAATATTTTATCATTCAAATATTTTTAATATGCCATATGTAGCAAGGATACTTAAATATAGTAAATTGAAGATGGGAATTTGATTAAAAACAAAAATTGTCAGTTTGCGGGTCAAAACCGGTAGTTGACCTGCGTTTCTTGGTCGATCATGTGTAATGTCATGTTTGTCGCATGCGTGAATTAGTGTGTCAAACACGCAGGGCAGTTAGTGCATTTTTATTAGTGAGCAGTGGATGTGGTACTCACTTTATAACAGATTGCAGGGTGTTTTCTGTTATTCACTGTCAACAACAAATCACCAAGACAACATGCTATAGAGATTATACAATGAGTCAAGACCTCTTTGCTTCAACAATTTTGTTCTCTAACTGGCAATTACTATAGCTTTAGAAGCAAAATTCAAGTCAAAAACATTTCGAAGATATTTTTACGTAAAACGAATTATTTAGGATCATGTCTCTCTTCAACAATTTCCCACCTAAAACGTTTTACAAAATTAACTGCCATTATTTAGTGTTCATTCATTATATGATCTTGATAATTTTGTTATACTGTACATCTTGAAACAAAAAGGTGGAATAACAACTGGAAGGCCATACACGGATAAAACTGATGGCATGTTTTCTGAAACACCAGTGCATTCGTTTCAACAAATTCGGTCTATCAAGCAGCCATTTATTTTTATTTTATGGAGAAATATATGGCATCAAGAGGCTCAATTTTTTTTGTTCCTGTGTATATGTGACCTTGAGAAATTTGTTCAGGTCATCGACTAGACATGCTCTTTATTATTTCGCGTTTTGTTACACGGTGTACAAAAAACTAAGGGTAGATTATAGTTTAAACTATTTTATATTTCTGTACTTGATCTCGTATAAAACATGTCCTCGTTTAGTTGTAAGCGTCCGGGGCAGTGTACTGCCTCGTTTTTACCACGGTAACATTGTATAGTTTACACAGATACAAAACTGGATATTAGGCTGCACGAAAGGGGCAGTAGATGTTTATAAGGTTACCTTTTGGCCGCGGTTATTTCGCGCTATACTGGGTAAATGCACGCTCATAACATCCTTGAAGGGTCAACTCAGCCCGTCAATATGGACTAATGCTATAAAAAATTGTCTTTCTCATACAAAAGTTTTTTTTCCGGGATCTTAGCGTTGGATCCATAGATAAAGTTGTTCATATTGATGGGCTAACTCGGCCCTTGCAGGATATGTTAAACCTACATTTACACGCTTGTAAAATAGAGGAATTAGTTGATTATTATGAATTTGTAGATGGATGTAGATGAATATGGAATTCAATTGTTTTAAAATCATGAGTGTTTTTTATTCATTTGCTGCCTCTTTCCTGCGCTAGAACTCAAACCAATCATGTTCAAAGAAATCTGTTCACTTTTTTAATAAAATGCTAGAAAATCTGTCGATTGTTTTTAATTTTGTTCTTCAACCATAGATACAGCTTGCGCCATACTTTATTGCGGGTCTGAAGTGAGATGCGAGTACTTGCGTGCGCTGCAGGCTGCATAGGAATGCAGCAGTCACACATGACTATGACACACAAGCGCGGGGATGCGGTGCGCGGGTGGTCGAGCCTTCCCTCATCGCTTTACGCCCTGCTGACACCCAAATTTACCTACTGCATGGATCTTGCGACCAAGTTCAGATCCGCAACAAAGTTTGGCGCGGACTGTACCTAAGACATTACCTACGAAATACACTAGTCTAAAATAGTCATTATGTTCGTTTCTTTCCACATAATGACACCAATATAAACCTAGAAATATCGAGCAATATCCTGAGAAGAAGAATGATGTTAATATATATAAATATATATACGGACAAATCAGCTAGCCCCAAAGTAAGTTCGAGACTTGTGTTATGGGATACTAACTCAACGATACTATATTTTATAACAAATACATATATAGATACACATCCAAGACCCAGGCCAATCTGAAAAAGATCATTTTCCATCTTGACCTGGCCGGGGATTGAACCCGGTCACTCCGTGTCGCAGGCTGGCGTGTTGACCGCTGCGCCACGGAGCTAGTTGTATGATGTTGGATTGGCAATTAAGTAAGTGTCGGTTACATTCAAAGTACGACTGATGTAAAGTCGAGTCTTGAGTAGTAGCAAAGACAAGGGGCCATTCAAATACGTAAGCAGCGAAAAGGGGGAGCTGATGGGGGGAGGGGTGTTTGTACGGTTATTACAAAAGCAACAGTTTGCAAAATAAACATTTTTTTGTGAAAATGCTACCAATATTTACGTAAGCTTTAAAAAAAGCTCTTCCCCATACCTGGGGGTAGCTTTTCTTATTGTTGCTGTCAAGAGGGGACAAGATAAAAGAGCTGATATACTGCTTTTGTAATACTTGAATAGAACCCTATGTAAGTAGTAGTGTAGAGGTACCTTTTACCTCATATACTCATAGATATAGTTCCATTATGATGAAACTACTGATAATTTTAGTTATTATATTACTATTCCAAAAAGGAACACTTTTCTCCCGACATCAGAATGAAAAAAAATTTAGTTTGACTCTACGGCACGTCACGGCATTTCTATGCTCTACGGTTTGACTCAACCAAATATACGTGTTGTCTAAAATGAAATGCGGGTGTGGCGTGCTGGTATATTTCCAAAGGTCCAACCTTACCTTGAACTTACCGAGCGGTTAAAAAGATGGTGATAGTTCACGTTGCCTAACTGGTCGACCGATGAGGTAATAAACTTGTCGCTTTGTCCGTTGAAGTGGTCACCCATCTTGGATTTTTATTCCCCAACTCAAAAAGAGGGGTGTTATAAGTTTGTCCGTTATGTGTGTGTGTATGGCTTTATTCATTTTTAGCGACATGTTTTATCATAATGTTTCATATAAAAAAAAAAACTACTTCAGACTGCCGAACCGATACCGATTTCGATGAAAATTATATTTAAATTAAAAATAGGTCCAGCCTAGCTGCCTAGGTCAAGATAGGAAGGATTTTGTTTAAAGTTTAGTTTCATTGAGTAAGTATCACGCGACACAACGGTTTCCTAATTCTAAGTCATGAAGTTATTACTATAGCTTCCTGTTCTAAGTAGTTTATTAGTCTGTGTCCCTGATTGACCCTGCGGCACCTGTCATCTTTTTACTAGATATTGAAGTAGGCATTTGTCTCCCATCTCACCTGATGGTAAGTGACGATGAAGACGAGCTGCTATGTTTATTTTGTAAAAGAAACGGATGGAACAACGATCACCATGTTTCCAAAGTCCCAGCCTTACCTTGAACTTACCTAGCAGTTATAAGGCGTTAAAACATATTGCCTCGCTCGCCTAACTGATCAGTGATCACCAAAGGTGATTACCGATGAGGTAATGACTTGTCACTTTATCCGGCCGTTGAAAGTGACATCCATCGCAAAAACGGAATCTGTCTGCTGTTGTTTAATTAAACTTTTAGTAGGTGCAAAATTGATATTTTTCAATGTGCTTATAATTATATTATACTACGTAAAATAAAAAGAAATCTATAAAAAAATTTGAAACCCTGCCACCACCTGTCACATAACCACTGAAAACATTACCTACTCTCTGTTTTGTGCAGTCGTGTTAAAAAGAGAGATATGAAACCCTCGACCTGGCCGTTTTTACCGGGCTTATACGGAGTGCGATGCACGCACGGACAATTTCCCTTATGATTTGCACACGATCGCCGTTATCCGCCAATGACAAGATAAAGGTGTTATCACACTTATTATTTATCAAACAAAGTACACCAAGTAAATGGGTTGATGCGAGAAGTGTCGGAAAAAGTCAAGCCGCCCTGGAGCTTTCATTGAAAACGCTGCCTAATCATTTGAAATTTAACAAAACAATACATGGTGGAAATATAGGTCTTTTATACAGCTACGGCCGTATAACAGAGTCCTCTCTATTGTTCTGTCGCCTACTAGGAGAAGAAAGGAGTCCCTTTGCACTCCTTTCTTATTACTCTACATAATATACCCATTTCATCTTTAAAAAAATTGGTCATGTATAATGTGGTTATACTCAACCGCCCAGTTGTAAAGCTGTGTCCTTTACCGACGCAATAGTTAAATTAATGCTTATCTTAGGTTAGGTCATAGTTCATAAGCTTGCACACGCGTGCATTAGATTAGTTTATTCTATCGCTATTATACCGCTCCGCAGGGTCGTAACTGACTCATAGATTCAGGTAGAGTTTGTGACGATGTGCAACCCACAACTAGTTCACTAGTTTATTTTGATTATAATTTTTTTCTCTCTTTCTTTTCGCTTCCCTCTTTTGTTGGGTTTTGAAAGTAGGTTCTTTCAAGCCGGGGAATGATGGTTGCGCCAAATAGTTCAAGCAAAATCTCACTAGAGGTCGTAACTGTCCTGGAGCCCCGATTCTAAAGTTGACAAGCTTGCCTGCGCCTGACCCACGCCGCCAGAGGGCTAGTAACCTCCGTACCGCCGTCGCGCGAGGCGATCTCCAGAAGGTGACACGATTTGTTCTTCTGCTGCTTGTGACTTCATACGCTGTGAAGTTTGCTTGCCCGCTTAAAATCCGCAAGGCTGACTAAATTGGCCAGGGTGAAACACCCACCGCTCGTGATAAATGGGTTATACTCAACCGCCCAGTTGTAAAGCTGTGTCCTTTACCGACGCAATAGTTAAATTAATGCTTATCTTAGGTTAGGTCATAGTTCATAAGCTTGCACACGCGTGCATTAGATTAGTTTATTCTATCGCTATTATACCGCTCCGCAGGGTCGTAACTGACTCATAGATTCAGGTAGAGTTTGTGACGATGTGCAACCCACAACTAGTTCACTAGTTTATTTTGATTATAATTTTTTTCTCTCTTTCTTTACGCTTCCTTCTTTTGTTGGGTTTTGAAAGTAGGTTCTTTCAAGCCGGGGAATGATGGTTGCGCCAAATAGTGGTAAGTCACTTTGGGGTCGGGAGATCCGGAACAGATACGAACGTTTAAGAGATTTGCTTGAATTCGAAGATAATTTTTGGGTCCTTTTAGTCTCCGCACCCGCTAAGAGACGCAGCACGCCGTTGCGTCTCCATTTCTTCTTCGAGCCGGATAGGTATTTCGAACCATTTAAATTCATTTGGATTCATAATAAGTTCAAATTTCTCGATAAAAATTTATTGTAATAATATCGTTGTCGCACATCGTCACACGACTTTCGACCGTCCTGCTTATGCATTAGGGTTCAATTTGTCATGCTGTCATATTGACTACCGCATTTGAAAATATTCACAATATTTCTTATTTTCGCATATTCCATAGGTAATCTATACATTACTATGATTTAATGCATTGATTTATATCGCCTAATAAGTTAATTCCCGCAAAAGTGTTAATTTCGTTGAGATAGCATTTATTTTTATAGAATCGGGTAGTTTAACCCATCGTCGCATGATCGAGACACGCCCAGTGCCGCGCTTTTGTTCAATTTTAATTTCGAACAACTAATCGTCTGGGTTTGATATCATTCGTGTATATGGTATCCATTCATGTTATGAATTTTGTTATGTTTGAATTAATGTCATTCAAACACTAATCTCCGCTTTTCGCTATAGTAATTCTGTACTAGTGATCGTAATTCGCTCGACTACCGGCCGTATACTTACGTAATGCGCTAATGCCTGGTGCTAACGATTAGCATTTTATTACGGATGCTTTTTATTCGATTGCTTGTACAGTTTTTTCGCATATTAAAGTAATAAACAGTCCACTCCGCTCACCGCATTATACATAAGTCTGGTATCTTCTCAATCTCGCATAAAGCTATTTGTTTGTTACACTTATAGCTATTATTTTTCTTTTTTATTTATTTACCGTTCGTAATCATGGGTGACGAAATTCAACTTAAGTTGTTTACGGCTAAACGTAATGCGATTTTTGCCCGTATTCAAGCAACTTACGACAGTTCGTCAGTGCTTACCACTGATAAATTACGTAATAGTTTTATCGCTAAGGCTAAACAGATAGACTTATGGCGAATTGAGTTTGTTGAAATACTGGACAAAATTAATACTATCTCGCTTTCGGTAGACGAAAAATATGAGGTCAGTTATACTTCATTAAATTCATTCGACGATTTAGCTAGTGAAATAAAATACAAGCTCAGCTCGTTGGTTGAACCGCTGACGAAACCGTCATCTCATACTGAAAATATAGGTCACAAAACCTTAAATATGAAGGTACCGCGAGTCAAACTTCCTAGTTTCGAAGGTGACCTTGAAAGTTTTCCATATTTTTACGAAACTTTCAAACGTGTTATTCATACTAATTCCGACTTATCGGACGGTGAACGAATTCATTATTTACTTCATTGTCTCAAGGGTAAGGCGAAAAATGTGGCTGCCGGCATCACCCCTTCTGCTGAGAATTATCGTATTGTATGGGACGCGCTCAAAGCTAAATATTTAGATTCTCGCGCGCTTGCTACCAATTATTTAAACCAATTGTTTACGCTCAAGCTTACCGGCGCACCGACACCCGCTAATGTTGAGAAAGTTTTTGATAAATTTACCGCTATGGTGGCCGGACTTAAACAATTAAAAATCGATAACTTAGCTGATTTTATTTTCACGCATTTGGGTCTCAAGTTAATAGATTCAGACATGGCTAAGCATTATGAGAAGTTGTAACCGGACTCAAGCAGGGTGACGCCCTGTCGCCTATTCTGTTCAATTTGGCTCTCGAACACATCATCCGAAAAGTCCTACTGATAGATGGGGGAGTAGAGTTGAATGGAAAGCATCAAATTGTAGGGTATGCCGATGACCTAGCGATCCTTGGGCAATGTGAACAGGAGGTAGTCAAAATGACTGAGATACTGGAGGAAGAGGGAAAGCGTGTGGGTCTCGGAATCAACCGTGAGAAGACTGAATATCTTCACATGAAACGGTACAAAGACCCCAGAGCCAGGAGAAAAGATCTTCATGTGAATAGCATAACATACAAGGGTGTTGACAAGTTCAAATACCTCGGGTGTACGATTTCTGACACAAACCAGAGGGAGGACGAAATTGACATCCGCGTAGTCAACGCCCTAAGATGCACAGCAGCACTTCACAAGGTGTTAGTGTCCAAGCTGATAAGCAGAACTACTAAAATTCGGATCTATAAAACAGTCGTTAGGCCGATTTTAACGTACGGGTGCGAAACTTGGACGCTAACTTTGAAGGAGGAGAACAAACTCTTAGTGGCGGAACGAAGGATATTGCGGAAGATTCTGGGACCAACAAGAGGAGAAGATGGGGCATGGAGGCGGAGGTACAACCGGGAGATAGAAGAGCTAGTGTCTGAGCCGAACATCATCGGAGAAATAAAATCTTCCCGACTTCGCTGGCTAGGACATGTGGAGAGGATGGGAGATGATCGAGCCGCAAAGAAAGCCTATCATGGTCAACCTTCCGGGCGCCGTCCAGTGGGGCGTCCAAGATATCGTTGGAAGGATGAAGTCGCCAAAGACTTGAAAGAGTTGGAAGTATCCGACTGGTCAGAGGTGGCACAGAATAGGGAAGAATGGCGCACTTTAATGTCGGAGGCCAAGATCCACTTCGGGCCGCTGAGCCAGCGAAGTAAGTAAGTAAGCATTATGAGATGTCATTACGATATCAACAAGACTCGCAGAATGTTGATTATGATTATTTTGTGAGGTTTGTTCGCGAACAAGTTAAGATCATGTATCGGACTTTGCCGCGCGCTCGACCGCATCACCTTCCTCTTCTTCTTCACCTGCTCCCAAGGTGACTCACGCGCACATATCAACCAATGCAAAATGTTCACTCTGTAATAAGGTGCATAATCACCTATTCCAATGTGACACCTTTAAAACCCTGACGGCTAAAGCTAGGTATAATTTCATAAAGGACAAAAAAATGTGCCTTAATTGTTTGAGCCATCGACATACAGTTTCTAAATGTCATTCGAAAGGTAGGGAATGTCAAGCTAAGCACCATTCTCTGTTGCATTTTGAGACGTCATCATCGCCGATGACGGTGACTTCAGCCGCGCGCAGTCCTTCTAATGAAACCGTCGCCGCGCCCGCCGCATCTAACGTTTCCTCGAACCCGCCGCCCGCTCCGCTCGTCACTTCTGATCGTGTAGCCTTATGCACAAACTCTGCAGCTTACGGCACTAATTGCACGACAGAAATTCTCGCTACTGCTAAGGTGGTAGTAGTGAACAAAAAGGGGAAAAATGTGCTAGTACGTTGTCTGCTTGACCCAGGCTCGCAGAAAAATTATATTACTTCGAGCTGCGTCCGTATGCTCGGCTTGGGTATTCGAGCAGACGACATAAGCATTGTTCGAGGAATAGGGGGAACTTCTCAACCTGTACGAGGTTCCGTCGACTTCACTTTTAGCTCGCGTCTCCGCTCACAACCTAAGTATAGCATCAACGCGCTGGTGCTCGATGAAATAACGGGTCAAATTCCTTTGTGCCGTATTAACACTAGTGAATTGCACCACATTGACACTGAATTACTGGCTGATGACGCTTGGGGAGTGCCGGGTAACATAGACGTGTTACTTGGTGTCACGCTTTTTGCTAAATTGCTGCGTCCGGGTCATGTTACTGATAAGCCAGGTTGTCCTGATGCCTTGGAAACCGTGCTAGGCTATATTCGTATGGGTCAGGCTCCTATCTCAGAGTCCCCCACGGACACGCTTTCATTTCTTTCAACATCGTGTATCGATTGTTGTGACTTAGCAAATTTTGGGAAATTGAAGAAGTATCGCCGCCTTCCACGTCGAGAGATGATGAATATTGTGAGAAATTTTATCGCTCTACCACAACGCGTACACCGTCCGGTAAATATGTCGCCGCTTTACCGTTCAAGTCCGTCATACCCGTTTTAGGTAATTCCTTTGATATCGCACGCCGTCGATTTTACAGTCGAACGAAAATTTAAATCGCACGCAAATGTAAAATTACTTTACGATGAAGTAATTAGAGAATATTTAAATAACGGCTATATATCGTTAGTAAAACATGATCTAAAGGACATGTCACAAGTAGGACAAGCTCGTGAGCGATCCGTTACCTACTATATTCCTCATCATCCTGTGATTCGTGAGAATAAATCAACCACTAAATTACGTGTGGTTTTAGACGCTAGCGCACGAACGGACAACGGTACTTCGCTTAATGAGGTCCTACACGCAGGTCCCGCCCTTCAGGCGGACCTTCTCAACATTTTGTTGAATTTTAGACTTTTCGCTGTCGCTTTGTCGGCCGATGTAAAAGCTATGTTTCTTCGTTGGTACCCAGATGAGGATTATTTTGCATTTCAAGTAACTCCTGATAACCGCCCCTGTACTAAACGGAATATCCTTTCATCGGTCGCACGTCTTTTTGACGTTATGGGCCTTGTGGCACCTATCATTTTATACGCCAAGCTGCTAATTAAAGAGCTTTGGCTACTCAAACTCGATTGGGACGATATTCCCCCAACTCGAATAATCCGCTTATGGGAGCAATTTCAGAGTGAGTTGCCCCTCATTTCGCAATTAAACTTTCCGCGTCACGTCGGTGTTGTAGATCACTGTAAGATATCTTTAGTCGGATTCGCTGACGCCAGCGAAAAGGCTTACGGTGGAGTTGTCTACGCCTACGTTGTTAGACCTGACGGCACTGTGGTCGTGTCGCTGGTCTGTGCTAAGTCCAAACTGTTCCCACTACGGGTAGTCAGCTTGGCCCGCCTCGAGTTATGCGCTGCATTGCTCTTGTCGACTCTACTTAAAAGAGTTTACTCACTTTACGCTCCTCGACATGCCATTGAGGCTGTCATCGCTTTTTCCGACTCAACAGTGGCGTTGAGTTGGATTCATTCAGCACCACACCGCTGGCACACGTTTGTGGCCAATCGCATCGCTAAAATACATGACAATTTGTCAGCAGATTACTTTTTCCATGTCAGAGGATTGGAAAATCCCAGTGGCTGCCTTTCACGCGGCCTTACCCCGGCCCAGTTAGTCCAGCATCCTCTGTGGTTAACTGGCCCGCCGTGGGTGGCATCGCATCGCTCTGAATGGCCTATTAAGCCTTTCACATCCAGTGAGTCACAGGAGCTTCCCGAAATGAAGCCAGTCGCTCTACCTGTGCTCTCACACGCGAGTTCGAACGGAACTATTTCGCCCGAGAATATATTATACGCAAGAGCTGCTAGATTTTCTTCCTGGCAACAATATTTAAAAACAATTTGTTTTGTTTATAAATTCGCAAAACGACTCCCTAGAGGACCTATTACTGCGTCTGATTTAGATTTCGTCGAAAATGTCGTATGGAAATTGGTACAAGGGGTTCATTTCGCATCTGAGATCCAACACTTGTCTCGCAAACAACTTTGTTCTAAACAAGTGCAGAGACTGAGTCCATTTCTTCATCATGGACTTATTCTGGTTGGAGGTCGACTCGCAAATTCTGAGTTAGAATTTAACGCTCGTCATCCTATCCTCCTGCCCAGTCAGGATCACATAGTAGAAGCCTTGTTGAATTCTAGACCGTTGTACCCACTCAGTTCTGATCCGTCAGAACCGACCGCATTAACCCCCGCGCATTTTTTGCATACGAAACCTCTCGTGTTTTGGCCCGCTCGCGACGTAGACGAAACACGTTTGCACCTTGTTACGCGATATGAATTAATGGATAAATTAGTACATTCCTTCTGGAATCGGTGGCGTAAAGAATACTTGCACACCTTACAATCCAGACAGAAGTGGAACACTCCTGCCTTTCCTGTAAAGGTCTGCATGGTAGTTGTCTCTATGCAGGATAACGTCATGCCCTTGCAGTGGCCTCTAGGTGTCATTACCGAACTCTTTCCGGATAAAAACGGAATAGCTAGAGTCGCCTCGTTAAAGACTAAAGGCGGGGTTATACTTGTAGGGACACATTGTTATGTCAGCGTTTCGTATCGCGGTGGGCTAGCGTGCTTTTGGCCGTCAGTCGCGACCCGCCCGTCTCTCGCATAACTTGTGTATCCTCCTCATACAAGTGGTGACCCCGACGTGATTTGAACACGCAACCTTCTGATACATTCCTCATACATACTCAACCGCCCAGTTGTAAAGCTGTGTCCTTTACCGACGCAATAGTTAAATTAATGCTTATCTTAGGTAGGTCATAGTTCATAAGCTTGGAAAGCTATTTAGCCGAATAGGTACAGTTGTAATCCTTATCAGCTTTAATTCGTTAGACAGTTTAAGCATTTCATGCTCATTATTGTAATCTCATAAACCATATAATTTAAATTAATGTCTAAGGAGTTCTAGCAAAATTAACGCGTGCAAAAATAAATTCAAGCACGCTTATTACACCGATGACGGGACACAAGCTGATGCGATCTACGGCAGATTAAACATGTAGACGTTATAGCTCTATTACCCGTGCGAAGCCGGGACGGGTCACTAGTAATTTATAAGAGAGTTTATATAACAAGCGAAACAGTGACCGGTCACAGCCGACTAGCTGCATCTCCATTATGTTAATTATGGAGGGCGCAGAAGTATAACTGGTACGTATTTTTAATCCGATCACAAAGGGTATATTGACGGCCCTTAACTTCAGCAACCATAAAGCGGTGCAGTGCAACGTCTATAGTTTCCAAGTTATCTCTGTGAAACTCTACTGCTGTCCTGAAATTTTCCAAGTAAATAAATAAATAAACAAATATATACGGACAACTCACACAAATTGAGTTAGCCCCAAAGTAAGTTCGAGACTTGTGTTATGGGATACTAAATCAACGATACTATATTTTATAACAAAAACATATATAGATATACATCCAAGACCCAGGCCAATGTGCAAAAGATCATTTTTCATCTTGACCTGGCCGGGGATCGAACCCGGCACCCTCGTGTCGCTGCGCCACGGAGTTGTCCAGTCGCTAAATACAGTCCCTTATTATGTAATTTTGTCCATTTTCTTGTACGTCTCAGAGACATAACAGCCAAGACAAGAGACTGAATTGAAGCATTCGAAATGTGGTGCTGGCGACAAATGTTAGGAATATCATGGACAGAACGAAAGCAAAGAGCACTATCATTCTTCGGTCACGTGACAAGACGCGAACCAGATAATCTGGAAAAGCGCATACTAATCGGTGGCGTGGCAGGAGTAAGACCTAGAGGCAAACCACCAACCCGCTGGACTGACACACTCCTGAATGCCTTGAAGTGCAACACACAGGCTGCCATTTACTTGGCCTAGAACAGATCGGCCTGGAAATCTTGTGGCTGGGGCAAATTATGGTGGTCACGACCCTCAGTCATGAGGAAAACGACCAAGAAAAAGAACGAAATTTTAAGGCCGACTGACGACTCTGCCTTCGCTTACAAAAACGTAGCAAGGATAACAGTGGAAACCTCTTTTTTGACTATTTTAGGTACTAATCAACGCGTGGTAAGTTAAAAATCAAAATTTTTACTCATAGCGTAAAGTTACCCTTCTGTTCTTCATTTATTGTATCATCTCTTTATAATGTAAATGCATTCTCCATCAAGCTTGCTAGACAAAACGGTATTGCCACGCTCTATTGGAAACCTTTGGCGATTGCACTCTTTATAATCTACGATTTTATTGTTTTATGTTACGTCCAGCTGTCCTTAGATCTGGCTATTCGATAGGATAAAATTTATTTTAACAACATGATTCTGAACCTCCTAGCTATGTTGGAATCTCGGAATCAGAATCTCTAATGGAATACAGAATTGCAAGAAAAAAACCGGCCAAGTGCGAGTCGGACTCGCGCACAAAGGGTTCCGTACCGTTATCCATAAAAATGGCAAAAAAATCATGTCTGTTGAATGGAAGCCCCCCATTAATATTCATTTGTATGTAATTATTTCTTTTTAAAGTGAATGTATGACTAAATATATTCTGTGAATATTTCAAGCGTCTACTTGTTGCCGTTATCAATATTGAGCAAAAACAAGCAAAAAAAATCACGTTTGTTGTATGGGAGCCCCTTTAAATATTTATTTCATTCTACTGTCTTTCTATCACGGTTCATGAGATATAGCCTGGCGAGGTGACAGATGGAGAGACGGACGGACGCTTTGGAAGCGGCATTAACACTACAGTACACGCGCCCTAATTTTATAATATTTTACTCGCGTGGGGTGAATATTCAGACCAATTTCATTGATCGATTTTAGGTAAATAAAATATAATATAAAATAAAATGCGTTCAAATAGTGAAAAGTATTTATTATTTATTCTTACTACTACAGCAATTTTGAATGTTTATTAAATGAACAAAAACAAAAATGTATTTTAAAAATTTGTTGCACTAAAATATTGTGGGATCTCGTTCTTGATGACGGTGGTGGTGTTTTGAACCAACGAGTGCCATTTCTAGATTGGTAGTAGTTTGAAAAAGTACTCAGAGGAATATTGTCATCGCTTGAAAAGCTATCCTCAATATTTTCTTCCATATCTTTATCTACATCTACCCTCTCTTCTGTGCTCCTATCTTCCATCTCTTCTGTGCTCCTATCTTCCATCTCTTCTGTGCTACTTTCATATTCTTGCTCTGTTTCTGAGTCATGGTTAAGTTCTGCAACACATTCCTCTTCATTATCTTCTGTATCACTAGGTGCAATATCACTCTCAACTTCCACATCTTCTAACCAGCTTCGTATCATATTTTACTGACGTTCGTCCATAATGGCGACAAATCTGTAATGAACAACACAATTAACATAGCTAAATATACAAAAGTCTTATAGAAACTGAGAACATCTCGAATAAAAGAAAAAGTAAAACGAATACTTACAAGAAACACTTCAGAATCGAACGAGAGTTTTTGTAACGCCGATAGTCGCGTGGGGTGGAATTCCGTCCCAAGCACTTTCTCACCCCTTTTTTTTGCCACTAGCGTCCGCGACGAGTGCCGGTGACGTACTGACCTTGAAGCTTGTTTACTTGACGAAGATTACACTAGGCGACACAGTCCGTACTCAAGTAATTAAAAAAGTATTGATGAAAGCGTTGGTCTGGGGCGAATATTCACCCCGCGCGTGTACTGCAGTGTTAAACTTAGCCATAATTAAATTATCGTCAACAATTCTCAGTTGAAAATATATGACAATTAAAAAGTGTCCAAATGACCTATCTATATACATATAATAAAACAGTAAAAATATTTTGTCTGTACATTTAGAATGTTTGACTGAAATGGATAGAGGGACACTTAAAAAGAATAATAGATTTTTCGAATTTCTTGTCTGTCTGTCTGTCTGTCTGTCTGACTTTCACCAATTGCTTTGTTTTAACTCAGCAAAACATTTAAAGTTTGTTTCATCAAAATCGGTTCATTTAAAAAAAGTTATCGTTATTTGAATGAACTCAAGGCATGAGTTTGCCTACGAACATATAGCAAAAATAAAATAATAAGTGACATAAGAAAATTAAAATCCAAAGTCATCATCATTATACGACAGCATTATACCTATCCATACTATCCATAGTAATCCATACTAATAAAAAAGGAGAAGTTGACTGACTGACTGACATATCAACGCAGGGCCTAAACTATAAGGGTTAGAAACTTGAAATTTTGCACAGGGATTCCTTTTATAACGTAGGGGAGCACCAAAAAAGGATTTTTGGAAATTCATCTCCTAGGCGGGTAAAACGGGTTACAAAGTTAGTATAAAACCTTGTCGTTTTTGAAGTTATTCGAATGAAATTCAGCATGAAGGTTCTTTACTGAAAGGTATGAAACATGAGTAAAATATTTTACTCAAAAATCATCCCTTAAGACGAGGACTCAAATGTTTGGTACCTTCGCTCGGCAAAGGACTGATCAAGTGCGCGCAAGGGATAGCGCTTGGCGGTTTAGCCCGTGAATGATGAGATAGGAGATAGTCTCGAGTCGCTCAAAGAAAAAAACGTAAGCGCCAAATTCGTTATTTCTATTTTATATAAAATCAGACCAGTTAATTGTATTTTCATATTTACATTTTGATGAATTACTAATAACCTATCTTTTAGTCTAAAAATCATTATTTCATTCGTCGCATTTGAGCTACAATAACAAAAACTCTGCGAACGAAGACCATTTTTCAAAAAATATTTCTATCGAGAAAATTTTATCAAAAAGTGTTTTCATCTTCAATTTTTGGAGATGAAATAGTCAAAAATCATATTACTTAGATTTGAAACTCCTAATTTAAGTATTTTGCGAGATAAATAAGGTTCAGGACGACCTTATTTACAGTGGTATCGCCTTAAGGGTGTAAAATAGGGGTGCAAAGTAAGCATGAAACTTTGCCATTATTGAAGTTAGTCAAACGAAATTCAGCATGAAGGTTCTTTACTGAAAGGCATGAAACACGAGTAAAATATTTTTCTCAAAAATTTATAACGGGGATGCAAAGTTAGTATGAAACTTTCCGTTTTTAAAGTAATTCAATTGAAATTCATGAACTAATGTATTCCGGGTAATTCTACTGTTCCTGAGAAATCGACACTTACGCGGGCGGAGGGCAAACCTGACTTATATATCAACGCACAGCCAAAACTTCTGTGCCCAGAAACTTGAAATTTAGCACAGGGATTCTTTTTATGATGTAAATGAGCACTAAGAAAGGATTTTTAGAAAATCAAAGGGGGGTGAAGTTTTATGGAATTTTCTCATTTCTGGACTTAGGAGTTTGAAAGTAGGTACACAAGTTCTCAATTAAAATTAAAAGAGATCTGTTTAGGTGAACCAGACAACATTCTCCCTTGAAAGGGTAAATAGGGGATAAAGTTTGTGTGGATTTTTTCCATTTCTAGACTTAGAATATAAAAATAGGTATGTAAGTTCTCGATTACAATTAAAAAGATCTGTGTAGGTGAAATGTATAAAATTCCCTCCTTAATGTGTGTGTATTGTGTATATTAAGTATGGACATTTTCTCATTTCTGGACGTTCTGAATTACAATTAAAAAGATTTAGGTAAAACCCACAAAGTTTTCGCCTGAAGGGATAAAATAGAGGTTTAAAGTTAGTATGGTTTTTTTTTTCATTTCTAGACTTAGAAGTTTGTAAATAAGTATATACGTTCTAGATTACAATTAAAAAAGATCTGTGTAGGTGAAATGTACAAAATCCCCCCCTTAAGGGATAAGAGGGGGGGGGGGGGGGTTATATGGAAATTTTCTCATTTCTGGACATAGAAGTATAAAATAAGTATAAATGTTTACATTACAATTAAAAAGATCTCTGTAGTTAAAATGGACGAAATTTCCCTTTGAAGGGGTAAAATAGGTGGGGTAAAGTTTGTTACTTATTTCCTTGTTTGTTATAAGTTTTCCATTACAATAAAAAAATATTTGTGTAGGTGAAATGGGCAAAATCCCCTCCTTAAGGGCTAAAGATCTATGCAGGTGAAATGTATTAACTTCCCCCTTAAGGGAAAAAAGCAGAGGGGGAGGGGTTTGTATGGATTTTTTATCATTTCTACTGTTCCCAAGGGAACGACATTAACGCGGGCGGAGCCGCGGGCAACAGCTAGTATTAAATAAAAGTTTTTGAATTTGAATTTCGACAGCGGAGCGATATTAATACGGTCCCGTTTGTACCTTTGGGTACGGAACCCTAAAAAGGTGATTGCAAAAAAATATGTTTCATACAAAGTCGCCGATCAGCTGGAAGAATTTATGACTGGATGAATACAAGTACGAAACGACTATGGAAGGTCAATGTATTTTATTTAGATATTTACCTTTTTTCTTGTAATTCAGTATTCTATTAGGGATTCTGTTTCCCAGATTTCAATATAGCTGGTAGGTTTAAAATCACGCTGATATTACTAATAATATTTGATAACGTTTTTAAAGAGGGCCGCCTGTATGTCGCCAAGTTGGCGAGCCAACCCTCCCTTGGTATTATGACCAACCACAATCTATCGTTTTCCTTGCGTTTTTTTACGTACCCTACCTATAAATATATAGGGACATATCACACAAATTGAGCTAGCCCCACAGTAAATCGTGAACTTGTGTCGTAGGCGTAGGATACTAACTCAACGATACTATATTTTATAATAGATACTTATATAGATAAACATCTATGACCCAGGTCAATTTGAAAAAGATCGTTTTCCATCATGACCTGACCGGGGATCGAACCGGGCATCCGCGTGTCGCAGGCTGGCGTGTTGACCACTGCGCCACGGAGCCGAATATTAACGACGTGATTGTTGATATCATAGTGACATTCGAGTCTACATAAAAAATCCTGTGCACGGACAAATCAATATATTCGATATTGATTACGGCTATTTGGGTCTATTTTTACCCGTTATTATGCTTGCTTCGTCCTTAGACGGCTGGCCGACTTTCATTCCGATAACATAATTATAGGGGAGAAAGGGGTAATGGGGCGAGCTATCAAATAAAAGCTTATTTCGAAATAATATCATTATTAAAATTGTTTAATAGTAGACTTTACTTATTTATCTACTAGTTGATATCACTTTTCACCACTTTGGGAATCAACTTTAGATATATTTCCGCGTTTAAAAAAAAAACAAATTTGACTCCCATTGCACTAACCTCAGTACAATGGGAATCAGACATGTGGGAAATCATAGTCAAACAATCGCAGACATTACATTCGGCAGTATGCCATCCAGTGCAATCACCAGTTGATCAGCTAGCCTATTTGATTTTTTTGACTTGTAAAATCGGCATCTATAAGCGAAAAAATACAAGAATATTTTTTGCGGGTAATGGTAATCACTAGCGAGCTCTTTGGCTCCCATTACCCAAAATCTATACTGCATGTTAACTGTAAAATTTAAAAACACAAAATAAATTTAATCGCAATCTAATATGCTCATTTAATTTTTGAATATCAAGGATAAATCTATCCATAGTCATTAATTTGGTACAGCTACAACGTCTATACTCACCGTTAATGTTGTTTTGACAAAAATTTACACCGGCGAGGCGTGAAAACGAAACATAATTGTTACTCAAAAACGCGTGGTGCTACTAGCGCGAGTCATTCGTGCAATGGGCATCGGGTACAGAGCAAGCTGAACATGTCATCTACCTAGCTATCGAACGTTTAGTTTTGCTTAGAGGCACCTGACCCCGATTGCCCGCTGACTCCCATTATCCCATTCTCCCCTACTTGCCGCATATAAATATCCTGACACATTTATTTTGTTTGTTTTTCGCGGCAGCTTAAAAAATCTGACACCAGTGTTGGCCACTTAACACTGGTGTCAGATTTTTTAAGCTGCCTAAAAGCATCTGACATAGCTTAACGACTGCCATCAATGATGACAGCCGGGACCAACGGCTTAACGTGCCTTCCAGAGCACGGAGGAGCTCGGGAGGCTTTCTAATAGTGTATCCTCGCAAGATCAAGTCAATATCATATAGTATATAATAATACGTACAAAGCTATGAAAAATATAAAATAAAATACAGGTATTATTAGGTCTAACTGGACATCCCTAAATAATATTGAAAATAACGCGAGATAAATCTATACTCATATTATAAAGCTGAAGAGTTTGTTTGTTTGATTGTTTGTTTGTTTGTTTGTTGGAACGCGCTAATCTCAGAAAGTACCGGTTCAAATTGGAAAATTGTTTTTCTGTTGGTTAGTCCATTTATTGAGGAAGGCTTTAGGCTACATATATATACTACATAACATCACGCTGCGACCAATAGGAGCGAAGCATCAATAAAAAACGGGAACTAAGAAAAACCTAATTAATCATAATAACAGAAATTTCCGCGGACAAAGTCGCGGGCAACAGCTAGTTAATTATATACCTAATAACGGTTTAAAAATAATTACATACTAAGATCCTTTCAAAATGTGATTTGCCTACAAAGGCCTATTTTCTAAATAAACGTTTGGGTTTTCGGTTTTATTCACGTTGTACACGTTTGAGAAAAGCGAAACCGTTGTGTCGCCACACCTAACTACCTCCGTGGTCCAGTGGTTAAGGCGTTTGCCTGAAGACCCGTAGTTCGATTCCCACGGGTAGCATACTTCGTTTAGTTGTTTCCAGTTTGGTTAGGACATTAGTCTTGGAACACCTGATTGTCTGATAATTAAGATGATTCCGTGGTTCGGAAGGCACATTAAGCTGTTGGTCCTGGCTGCCTTCTGGTAGTCGTTAAAGGAACCATGTCAGAGGCCGAGAGGCGGTCCCGAAGAACTCTGACACCAGGGTGTGCATGGTCTATTGACTGTGTCACCTACACGAAATGGTGATGACACCAGATAATGGTATTTGTAACAGACCGATACTAGTCGGCGAACCTGACGAGTAAAACCGTGATTATATAAAGTACATCACTTTTGGTGTCAAGGATTCACAGATACAAAATGAAATGGTGAAAATGACGTATAAGGATTTTCCTTGCCGGGAATCGAACCCAGGATCTAGGTGGCAGACTAATACCAATGCGCCTTGGACTTCGGGGCAATCTTTTAAATTCAATTCGAACATGACATTTAAATAAACCAATGTATACTCAGTCCACATAACTAATTTCTAAGGTTTTCAAAAATTGTGAGTTGTCGTCCTTGGAGAAAATGCGCTGTGCAGTTTGTTGCCGCTTCTTCTGCACTCCGCTTTGGAAGCGGCATTAAACTTGACCATAAGTAAATTTTTGACGTCAACAATTGTTGAGAAGTGAAATATGACAATTAATAAGTGTTCAAAGAAACCTATATTGATTAAACGTTTTTAATTTGAATTTGAATCAAATACCTCTTTGATTGTACATACATACATATATATCACGTCTTTTTCCCTTGCGAAGTAGACAGAGCCTAGGTCTATAAGGCCTGAAGGCCACGTTTAGCATGTTGGTGGGGATTAGGTGGAAAACAGAATCAAAATAGTGATGGGCCCATTAATTCCTCAGATTTTACCCATACCCTCGATCGGTTTTTACGATCTGCGCTGGAAAAAAAGCAGCTGGTACATTCTACGTTTTTTATTTTCTCCCAGACCAGCATGGAAGAGCTTTGATTGTATTTACTAATACAATCAAAAAAATCTATCGTGTCGTTTTCTTAAAATTTGCTTCTAAAGCGTTTCTTTGACCTATGGGACCCAACCCTTAAAATTTATGTGCTTAATTTAAATGGACCTTGTATATATATTAACCAGGTCTAATAATGTAAAAATAGTGGGTATACAATTAATAATTTTGCATTGCACATTGAAATACAGAAAATAATTATATATACAAGTTTTTTCAAAGAAAAATAATAAGAACAAACCGACTTCAATCAAACTTATGACCCGATTTTGATGAAATCTAAATGGGAACCTTTTCAAATAAAAATATAATTTTTCCAATCGGTTCATAAATGACGGAATTTATCATCATCAGATCAGGTCTTTTTAGTCTCCACTGCAGGAGCATGACCCTCTCTGTACTACGGGAGCCATACTTGGCCAGAGCAGACAGAGGGTTTGGCCTACACTCTCCTCGCTGACCAGACGGGTTGGAGAGGACGGGTTTCATGAGCTTTGTTTAGCTTGTATTTCCTAAGTCGCCTCTTACGACATCCGTGGGAAGACTAGGAGTGGTCCTATTCTACTCTGCCAGAAACCACACGGCTATGACGGAATTATGAGGTTATAAACATAAAAAAAAAACTTTAAAACCGTACCTCCTCCTTTTTTACCTGGCAAAACCAATATTGCCTAGGCACTGCGGAAGACTTTGAGGAGCCCGATGGCTCAGTGCGTGTGCATTATGATTTTTACCTTTTTTTTCTGCAGACACCTTTTTTTCTATATTCTATTAGGGAATTCGATTCCATCACCAAAACACTGCCAGGTAATTCAAAATCGCACTGTATTGCACGCATATAAATCCATCACCATCTAGAGACCTACATGAAGGAGGGCTTCTAGCCAGGAGTTGTGTATCGGAAGTCGGAAGTTTCGAAGACGGCTGCCTGCTGATACCCGCACGTCGCTGGCAACATATTTATTTATTAGCTTATATTTACAGACACACATGACATATACACAAAATATTTAAACATATAATTAACTACATTAATTCGCAGCGTCAGCGCTTCCTCTCGACGCATAGGCCTCCCCCAACCTTCGCCATTGCTCTCTATTGTTTCCGGCCAACCTTGTTCACAAGGGCCCAGCGATACTCCTCATATCATCAGACCACCTTTCATAGGGTCGACCTCTTTTCCTTCGCCATTCCCTTGGAGTCCATTCCGACACCATTCTGGTCTACTTCCTCGTTTTCTCTCTCCACATATGGCCTGTCCATTTCCATTTCAACGCTCTTCTTTGTAATGACTACTACTTTAGTTACTTTACGTATGTTTATGGCTCGCTTACTGTCTCTCCTTGTGACTCCAAGCTTGCTCCGTTCCATGGCACGTTGGCATGTTACTAGCTTCTGCTGGTCTTTTAGGTAGGTTTGGCAGCCATATGTTAGAATTGGAAGAATGCAGATGTTGAATACATATTATGTGGAAACTAATGTTTAAGATATATTTTCATATAGTATGTTAGTCTGTAAGGTATTATCTATGGGCTAGTAATGTCAGAGAGTAATGGTTTACTCGTTGCCTGAAAAAATCTATACTTATATTATAAAGCTGAAGAGTTTGTTTGTTTGAACGCGCTAATCTCAGGAACTACTGGTTTAAATTGAAAAACTCTTTTTGGGTTGAATAGTCCATTTATTGAGGAGGGCTTTAGGTTATAAAACATCACGTTGCGACTAATAGGAGCGAAGCATCAATAAAAAATGTTGTTAAAACGGGGGAAAATTATTAATCTAGGTATACTAAGAAAAAAACGAATTAATCATAATAATTAACAGAAAATGCCGCAGAACGAAGTCGCGTTCACGTCGTTCAGCCAGGGTTCCACAATTATTTAGTACTAGCTTTCGCCCGCGGCTCCGCCCGCGTCAATGTCGATCCCTCGGGAATAGTACTTTTGCCCAGGATAAAAGGTAGCTTACGTCCTTCTCCGTACTCCAGAGAACTTGTATGCAAAATTTCATGATGATCGGTTCAGTAGTTACGGCGTGAAAGAGTAACAAACAAACTCACTTTCGCATTTATAATATTAGTAAAGATTCCAGTGGCCAAGAATAATGTAAGACAGAATAATCCCACGTATAGAAAATGGCTGAGTTGTATAATGTCACCATGACGAATGTAAATACAGATTATTTGGTCTTTAAGTACTAAAAACTCTGTATTCTGTAACCTGTGATTGTTCATAATAAATATAAAATAAAATAAATAAAAATATATTCATTATATTGCATAGCAAAGCTTTTCTTGCGTATACTACTTCTGCAACGCCAGGGGTACTATTTTTTAAAGTGTGACACTCGTCTTCGAGCGATTTTTGTATGAAAAATCGCTCGTTTACGATTGGCGTCATTTCAAAAATAGCGTTAGGTACGATTTCTCACGGCACTTGTCTGTTTACCAGCTTTTATGTGGAAACCGATGGCCCAGAGGGCGTAGCGGTTTTTATCGCTTAGGTACGCATGTTATGCACCCCCTGGCGTAGTCCCCGCTAGGATGGGAGATCGCAAGTTAAGACGTTGATCCCGGCTGTCATAATTGATGGCAGTCGTTAAGCTACGTCAGATGCCTATAGGTAGCTTGAGAATCGGATACCAGTGTTGGCGACTTACACACACGAAGACCTCTCCAACCCGTCTGGCCAGCGTGGAGAGTGTAGGCCAAGTCCTCTGGCTGCTCTAGCTAAGTATGGCTCTAGTAGTACAGAGAGGGTCGTGCTCCTGTAGTGGAGACTAAAAAGGACCTGATGATAATGATGATGACACACGAAAAACAAGCAGCTTTTTCATTTAATTTTATTTTCTTACTATTTCCTTGACCAACATCAACGCTCTGGACACGAAAGGACGAAAACAAATAAAACACTTAAATTATCCTTTTCCCTGACACATTTCCGAAGGTAATCGTGTCGTGGTCGTGGTCGCATCGTGTGACGTCGTTTCTGTATGGCCACCTCACTCAACGTCAGTCAGTTTACCTCGAGCGCTCTCCGAGCGCAGTGAAGTATAGCGGTGATTCAAATACAGCGTAAGTTTCTTTCCGATACAATAAACATTGTGTGTTTTAATATCTTTTTAATAATAGTGGCGTTAAATGACGGGGAAAGTTATATAAGATTAACTGGAGTTTGTTTTGTTTAAATTGCGCGGGTAAGTTTAGAAAGTTTTGTTTGACGGGTGATTTTATTTGATTGCGGTGTATTAACTGTAAGGTACCTATCTAATATAAATAAGTATAGTTTTTCTAATTCAATACTGCTAAAGATAGACTAACTTACCACACACAGACCAGATGTGGTCTAGAGGTAGAACATCGAATTCATGGATTTTTATTTTGGTACTCTAGAATCTAAGTGTAGTCTAGAATCTAAGTGTAGCCTAAAATCTAAGTCCTGCCATGCTGGTCTAGGAGACAAGAAAAAACGTAGATGTGTCAGCTGCTTCTCTTCCCGCGCAAACCGTAGAAGCCGGCCGAGGGAATGGGCGAAAGGGAATATCTTAGAATTCATGTCAATAGGCGATGCTGCTAGCAACCCATCATTATTTTGATTCCTTTTCCACCCATAATACGCCTACTTACATTCTAAACGTGGCCTTTGGGTTTTATGGTCCTAGGACATAACTATTTAGTAATCTGTGCCTAGGATCTGTCGACCCCGCTATGGACAAAGACGTGATAATATGTAGCTATGTATATAGAATGTAGTGGTCTGAAATTTTGCACAGGTTGCATTGCAGGCAAGGGAATTTTAAATCCTAAAAATTAAACTAAAGGATTTGTTTTTCATTTTATCTTTTTTTCTTTTAGCCCTTAGGTACTAAATGCTAAAGTGACGTTGTTTATGTTTGTCGGTAACGCTTTCACGCCGTAATTCCTGAACCGATCATCATGAAATTTTGCGTACCTGTTGTTTAGGGTACGGCGAAGGGCATCCTTACTAATACTGATCCGTACAAATATCTGTTATAAATGCGAAAGTGAGTTTGTTAGTTTGTGACGCTTTCACGCCGTAAACGATCATCCTAAAGTTTTGTATTCATATCAAATACTCAGGTGTACTGTCCCTTGGAACTGCGCAAAAAACTAACTTCTAAGCCAACACAATCAAAAGATACAGCTGTTTATGCCGCAAATTTTCGACATTCGCGAGGGAATCAAAACCTATAGAGTACTTTCCAAGAACTCAGTTTCTTGAAATTTGGTACGAAGCATTGTCTTATAGCACAATATAAAAGGAAAAATTGCGAGAAGCATAAATTTTTTGTTACATCATATAATTAAAATATGTTCAATAATTTCAAACTTATTATAGATAATTGTACGGAACCCTTAGTGCGTGAATCCGACTCTTACCTGGCTGGTATTTTTTAAAAATGCCTTCAGGACGTCTTTTTCGGATTTAATGAATAATAAAATAAGTATATAGGGACTAATCACACACATTGAGCTAGCCCCTAGCAAGTGGTGAACTTGTGTCGTGGGATACTAGCTGAATGATACTTATTTTATAATAGTTACAGCAGGTACATATAGATAAACATTCATTTAAGTATATACTTAAATACAATAGCAGAGGTTTATAGCTTGGTCTCATGCAGTCGATCTTGTGTGAGTTCATACCTCTATAATAAGATTTATAAATGCGAAATTAAGTCTGTTTGTTCCTTCATGTTTCAACTACTCAATCAATTGAGATGAAATTTGGTATGGAGGTAGTTGGAGGCACTGGGAAAGACAAAGGGTACCTTTCGTCCCGGTCAAGGTACTATTTAGATCTACATTTACGCGAACGGAAACGCGGGTGAAAGCCTGTGTTATGTAGACGCGAAGCGAAATTTCGTTTGCGCGTCTTTTCAATGTGAACCGATCTTTAGTTCTTTTCATATGTTTACGTTTACGTCAGATATGGTAATAGAAATCTAACAAAGTGATATCATAATCTTCTAAATCGTATTGACAAACATGCGAGATTTTCAAAAGTTGATAAATTGTTTGCGATAAACGTAAGTATAAAACTATAAAGCGTTGACAGGATCATACATGTCAAAATAACATAGATTAAAAAAAATTGAGTTTCGCTTCATAATGCAAAATACTGTAGAAATACCATAGAGATAAGATAACGAGAAATACTAATAAAATAAAAGTTGTTTATATATATAATATTATACAAGATATTATACACCTCTACATAAGCTAGCAAAAAGCTTTAGAAGCAAAATAAAAAAAAAACAACACGCTAGTTTTCGAGATATCTGGACTTGAACATTAAGAAAAACAGACGAAAGAAACACCCTGTGTGTACAAATCAGCACCAAGTTTTTACTATTATCTACTATGGATGAGTCACTGACGTCGACAATGAATATAGCCTAAGTCCATGATGCTCTTATGTCTTTTCTGAGAAAGATATGTCCTTCCCCAGGATACCAAACACCGAAATGTGTTCAGGTTCAGTGGTTGTAACTTGAAGAGGTCACAGACAGACGGACAGTTAATTTCGCTATGATAATCATCATCAGGTCTTATCTCCACTACAGGAGCACGACCCTCTCTGTACTACTAGAGCCATACTTGGCCAGAGCAGCCAGAGGACTTGGCTTACACTCTCCACGCTGGCCAGACGGGTTGGAGAGGATAAATAAATAAATAATAAATATATACGGACAAATCACACTGATTGAGCTAGCCCCAAAGTAAGTTCGAGACTGGTGTATGATACTAACTCAACGATACTATATTTTATAACAAATACATAAGATAAACATCCAAGCAAGACCCAGGCCAATCTAAAAAAGATCATTTTCCATCATGACATGACCGGGGAAGAACACGGGCACCCTCGTATCGCAGGCTGGTGAGTTAACCACTGCGCCACAGAGCTCGCCAAACAAATCGATGAACACAGTTTCGTTAAACAAGTCCGACTCACACTTAACCGGTATTATTTTCATCAACGCTCATGATTTGGTCATCAATATGCAATATTTACATACCGCCGAATCAAGTTTGGAGGTCACTGACCTAGGGCGTAGTCCTATTATTGCGATCTGAGTTCGATTCCCGCGTTTGTTAATGTAACGGGAATTTTAATTTATGAAGGATGTTTGTGTCTTTGCGTATAACCAGTTGTAGTTTTCGCGAACGCATATTTTGTACAATATTTTTTTCGTATAGTCATAGATCAGATATTTAAATGATGCTTTTTAAAACATTAAATAACGTTTTCCATGTAAATAGGTTTTTCAATAAACAGCGGCGGCCTTAGGGGGTAGCGAACAGGGCAATGCCCGGGGCCTCGCTCTTACAGGGGCCTAAACAACCCAAGCAAATTAATTGATGACACAATCGGCTTTCAGCCCTTGCTATTCTTTCAATCGAAAATGACGTAACTGATTCGATAGATTATTTTGATATAATTAAGACATCAATTTTGAATTTATCATCTCTGTATTTGTTCATTTTGTAAATCTTTCAATATAAAATGTTTTTAAATAAACTCAATTTTTATTAATTTGTATAACTTTAGCATTTCTCGTTAAACATGACAAATACCTAAACCAAACAACCAGACCAGAACTACTTTCGCATCACATACTTTTCACGAAGGACAAAGGGCCTCAAAAAGACCTTCCGCCCAGAGCCTCGTAATGGGTGAGGCTGCCGCTGCCTATAATAAAGCGTTATTGGCCTAATCTATCGTTCGATCATCAGCATCATGCAAAAACTATTAGACCAGTAGAATCAAAACCATTGTTCGTCGTCATCATCACTTCAGCCACAAAAAGTCCCCTGCTGGATAAAAGCCTCTCTAGGATCCTTCTTTCCATGGGAGAATATTGCCATACTCACCACGCTTGGCAGGCGGGTTGGCGAGCGCGGTTTCTTTGGCTTCTTGTGCTTCCGACGCTGCTGCCCATGGAATTTGATGGATTTGGAAAAGGAAGGAAGGTATAGGGATACTACTTAATCGGATGAATGGGGAAAAAGCACCTCGGGAGGCCCGAGGATCAACGTAGAAGCACGATCAGCCTAAGCGTTCGGCTTGTGACGGGTCTATCTCTCTTCCACCATTATCACGCAAAATTATCGTATGTAAACCGACTTTACTGACAACCAATTTTTTTCCAAGTATGCACCGTGAAATTGTTATCGTTTTGGACCCTTAAAGGGGTGACCACCAAAATGAACAACTTTTCCTATAGAAACAATGCTGGGAACTCAAAAAACAATTCGACATCCCATTCAAACTGGCCGGGCGGCGGGACTCTTTTGTATGGAAATGACGAAATTTTTTTGAGTTCCCAGCGTTGGTCCCATGGGAAAAGTTGTTCATTTTCATGGTCTGAATCACCCGTTTAACGATCCAAAACGATCAAAATTTCACCATGTATGTATAGAACTCAATATTATCGTAAAAAAAGGAGGTTTTATCGAACAAAATAGACTATGGTAGGAACTGTCTTTTGCCCTTCAACCCTATCGTAGTCACATGTCAGAGGCTGATTTCAGTCAAAGTCAAAACTACTTAGCGAAGGCCTCCTAGTTTTATGACTTTTCGAATAAATACATTGTTTGTGTTGTGATTATTATGTAAATAGGTATAATGTGTTGTGTATGTGATTATTTTATGAGCCATGCGGGCCTTTAGGTGCGTAGAATTCCCATAATCATTATTGCTAGAGTAGAGATGCTGGTAGATCATTCATAATTATCTATCGTTATTATACCGCGTGATTTTGAATCTGAACTATACTGAAATCCTGGAATCAGAATCCCTAATGGAATACAGAATTGCAAGCAAAAAAGGTAAAATATGAAAAATATACGCCATACATAAAATACTGGGGCAGCCTATATTTTTATTTCTATTTTTACCTTTTTTTCTTGCAATTCTATACATCATTAGGGGTGCTGATTTCAGGATTTCAGTATAATTTAGAGGTTCAAAATCACGCAGTATTGCTACTTGTCTTTTTGTCTTCCAAAATAACTAGCCCAGCGGGTTGGGTGAAACACTGACTGTAAGACCAGTCTTACCACTTCCAAAGTCGTTTCAATTTTAGTAAGTAGGAATTGTAGACATTTATATTGCGAATACGGGTCCGTGCTATTTCGTCGGGATTGCAGACTATAAAATAGTAACACTCGCTTTGAAAATGGGCTCTTGACGAGGCCGAAACTATAGTTGGCAATCCCAACGAAATAGCACGTGAGTGACGCGTTTTTACAAGCTTTTATTTAGTTTCAACTGTCTCAATGTTTGTCTTGACAGCTCCATGGCGCAGTGGTTAACACGCCAGCCTGCGACACGAGGGTGCCTGGGTTCGATCCCCGGTCAGGTCAAGATAGAAAATGATCTTTATCAGATTGGCCTGGGTCTTGTATGTTTATCTATATATGTATTTGTTATAAAATATAGTATTGTTGAGTTAGTATCCTATAACACAAGTCTCGAACTTACTTTGGGGCTAGCTCAATCTGTGTGATTTGTCCGTATATATTTATTTATGCCTGTAGTCAACTATTGCAAGTTTAATTTGATCCACTTCCCGGTTACCAATTGATCTAAAAGCATGCATGTGTAAATCGGAGATACAATATTATGAAATCGTTGCGCTGGTGTGATGATGGAGTCGGAAGGTGGCGATACGAACTCTTAAACTAAACAAGGTACTAATCGCGTTCGGGCTCTTTTGATTTGTCTTGGAACACACTTTGCAGAGTGGATTTGTTTATAATTATCTTGTCACAAAAATTTAATTTTGTCAAAAAACCTTGTTATACGATATGTATATGTTACGGTTAGAGTGATTAATTAAAAATTATTAATAATTGTCTATCATTATTAATAATTACCGAAAGTACAGGTAAAAGTGAGAAATTAATCACATTTGTCGGTGATTATTAATAATGTAACCTTAGTACCGATAAATGTAATAACTATCGATAAAAATAAATGTACACTGGCGATTTTTTTCTCGATCGGGCAACAGAGGTGCGGGCAGGGGTGGCGAGGCGGCGTGCGGGATGTGCGAGAGGCCACGCGAAGATTTTCCTTCTTGGATACTAAAATTGATGTAATTTTCCAAAACTACACCGAAAAAAACCTAGAAATTGACACTCACGTCGATTTATAATGAAAAGTCACGTCCGATATCTTAGATTATATAACTGACGTCATTTTCGAGATATGCACCTCTACACCCCAAGAACCTAGAAAACGACACTCATGTTGGTTTATCATGAAAAGTCGCGCCCGCCATCTTGGATTACATAACTAAGGTAAAAACCCAAAAAACGACCCCTTTGCAGGTTGCAGGTTTTTCATGAAAAGTCGCGTCCGCCATCTTGGATTCCAAAAATTACATAATTTTCAAGATCTCTACCCTAAAATAGACACTTACATATTTTCATGCCTGTTCCCATGGTGGTAATCTCGAGGCCTTTTTAATCAAAGTATTAAAAAGGCCTCATCACAAGAGGCCTTCTTGATGGTGATGACGATTCTATAATTTTGCCATTTTATAATAATAGCAGGTGTCCAATCCAGGCAAACCTAGCTCAAGTCCAGCTACATTTCAATCCCATAAATTTGTCTTTCATAATGCAATAGTTTCTGCTCCAGCCTAGACCTGTTCAAGGACATATCATACATTGGTATTTCCAAAAACAAGTTCTGGCTGGAGACCAACTTTACATCAACTTCTCCAAAGGGCCTCTTCATGTTGGATTTATATCTCCACGCAAGCCTCCAAAGGACCCGGGTAACACCCGTGAAACCAAAGTAGATACAAATAATAATACTAATAACGTTTTATTTTAGAAATACATTTCTATAACATAGGTTAGTACCAAAAATAAGCTTATAAACTAGGGTTAGTAAAGTGA
Source organism: Elegia similella (assembly GCA_947532085.1). NCBI lineage: Eukaryota > Metazoa > Arthropoda > Insecta > Lepidoptera > Pyralidae > Elegia > Elegia similella. The sequence goes on from OX383947.1 coordinate 18,572,284, forward strand.
GCCAAATAAAAATATTAAAAACTAAAGTTATTTTACATTGACACGAGCAAGTCTCGAGTCAACGTAGACTCTGTTCCAGTAGCTCAAGATAGGGCAGCAATAGCGACTCCCTTTCGCTGCCGAGAGGCTGTTCTCTCACTCTTTTAACTTTGTTTATTAAGAGTACAGATTAAGAGGTGATTATTGTTGTCAGTTTCTTTAAAACAAGTACCTACCCTTGTTTGTGTGATCTGAGACAAGCACTGTTATATGTGTCATATCTTACGAATAAGTAGTATCGTCGTCATATCATATTCTTAATAAATACCTACTGGACTAATAACTTTGGGTTTTTTTATAACTTTTACCAATGTGTGTAGTGAATTATTAATAATAACTACCAAAAGTAATTAATTTCAGTTTTTTATTCACATTTACCAAAACACGAGGTTATTATTAATAATGTTATAAAATTATTAATAATTTTCGATTAATCAAATTTACCGTAACATATATATCGTTATGTCAAGCAGACAGATACAATAGGTATCGCGTCTTTATCCCTTACGGGGTAGACAAAGTCCAAAAGTCATCATGAGCACGATGCCAGTCTTAAGGAATGAGGACTGATTCGAACTCTAGGATATATTTCTTCTAATTTTTTCTCAGCCATAGAAACTAGCAAAAAGAATGATTTTCTTAAAATGTTGTTTTTAATTCACAAAAAATTTGCACCCAACTAGTTGATTGCAAATTATACAACACTTGAGAATTCAATTTACTTCATTACATAACCTTAATGAGTTTGTCTCCTATCTAATTTTATTTTGCCAGTCTAGTGAAAGTGTCTAGATTTCTGAGATCTTCCGAGATTCTCAAATATATGCTATACGGATGATGCCGTCCCAAGCGATAAAAAATTTACGGCTTCATTTTTATTTGAAACTAACATCAATTTAAACCCGAATGTGATTATTTATTATCACATTCGAAACTCACATCCTCTCTCGACCCTGTTTTTAGCAAATAGCTCCACAATCATCAATCCTTACGCTCGTTATTTACGTGTTTTTAATTGGTTTCACTGAATTTACCCATAAACTTTTATTAAGAGATTTTAGATTGTTTTTTTTTTCGGTTCGGAACAGAAATATAGGTATTTTTCAAAGTAGGTAGGTACCTACTTTCGGCTATTGTGCCACCCTCAGTATACAGGATGTTAAGTCCCTTTTTTGCGGCTAATCTTTTTTGTCCTAATTTAAATTGGTATAATGATGCTATGTTAGGCATATTTTTTTTTGTCATAACAATATTTTGACATAATTGTTTTTTGGCATACGATTTCAGTAGGCATTAATAGTATTAAGGCTAATGATTTTTTCCTTAATTTTGTTTGGCATAAAGTTGTTAGTTGTTTATGCGTCTAATAGCTATTAGGCACATAGGTCAAAAGGCATAATCGAGTGTGTATTTTTGTCTCGTCAAACTTGTCTCTCGTTAGAAACGAGTTTCTATCAGAAAAATAGGTTAGTTTGTGTTAGAATGCGACCCCACCAGAACACAAATTCCATCAGAAAGGAGTTAATTGCTACCAGAATAGTAGGTAAGGTTAGGTTTGAACTGCAACCCCGCTAGAAAGGACTTGCTACCAGAAAATTAGGTTAGGTTAGAACTACGGCCCCGTTAGAAACGACTTGCTACCAGAAAAGTCAGTTAGGCTGAGTTAGAACTGCAACCCCACCAGAAAACGAATCGCCATCAAAATCTTGATTCCCCCTCTTCTGCTTATAAAAGTATGGTAATGGAATCTAATTGTTTTATGTATTGCCTTTTAAAACTATGGTTTTGTATAGTTATGCTTTAATAAATTTATAATTAAACTAGCTTTCGCCCGCGGCTCCGCCCGCGTCAATGTCGATCCCTCGGGAATTGTACTTTTTCACGGGATAAAAGGTAGCCTATGTCCTTCTCCGCACTCCAGAGAACTTGTATGCAAAATTTCATGATGATCGGTTCAGTAGTTACGGCGTGAAAGCGTAACAAACAAACAAACAAACAAATAAACAAACAAACTCACTTTCGCATTTATAATATTAGTAAGGATTAGTAAGGATAAGGATAAGGATGTTACGCCTACATGAATATGGTTTCATACATTATGCTTTAGTAATGTTATGCCCAAACATGATTATGCTTGGATACATTATGCCGAATTATGCGTAAACCGTAAATACCGTAATGCGTTAGAATTATGCTTAAAAATCATGATGCCGTCATCATCATTTCGAGTAGTTGTCACGGTCAATCGACCATGCACACCCTGGTGTCAGAGTTCTACGGAACCGCCTCTCGGCCTCTGACGTGGTTCCTTTAACGACTACCAGATGGCAGCTGGGACCACCGGCTCAACGTGTCTTCCGAAGCACGGAATCATCTTTATTATCAGACAATCTGGTGATTCAAGCCTGCAATGTCCTAACCAAACTGGAAACAACTAAACGAAGTATGCTTCCGGTGGGAATCGAACCCATGACCCCCGGGTCAACAGGCAAACGCCTTAACCACTGGACCACGGAGGCTGTTAGTATCCCATAATACATCCAGTTTCAACCTGTGTGATTTGTCCGTCCGTCCGACAGACGTCTAGGAAGAGAGGTATTGTTTGGCCAAGATGAACCGGAGACGGTTGGCGCTCGCACGGTTTATTCATTTTATGTGCAAACACCTAGTTTTAATCTACTCGAGATATGGATATTTAAATAAAATAAATAATTACGTATTATATCGCTTCGATACTGGGTCGATAAAATTTAGAGAAGAAATCCATCGACCATAAGAAGATCGCTTGACATAATGCATATAATAATGTAGATACATACATATAATATGTAATTAATTACACATACTTTTTTCAGCGACGAATTTCTTTGTGGCAAATTTATAACAACCCAAGAAAACCCTTGAAGGGCAGTGACGTGCAGTCCATACAGACTCTGACGACCCTGAACTCAATAAAAAAAACCGGCCAAGTGCGAGTCGGACTCGCGCACTAAGGGTTCTGTACATTATATATAATAAGTTTGAAATTATTAAAAATACTCAAAATTTATGCTTTTCGCAATTTCTGTACGATAAGACGTTGCTTCGTACTAAATTTCAAGATTTTGAGGTCACGGGAAGTACCCTGTAGGTTTTGATTCCCTTGCGAATGTCGAAAAACACGAAAAATTGCGACATAACCAGCTGTATCTTTTGATTGCGTTGGCTCAGAAGCTTGATTTTTTCACAAGTGCAAGCGATAGCAGACCTGAGTATTTGATATGAATTTCAGTTTGATACCTCTACGCTTTCTTGAGAAAAAGGTCTTGACTGACCGACAGACAGACGGACAACCGAGTGATCCTATAAGGGTTCCGTTTTATCCTTTTGAGGTACGGAACCCTAAAAATCTAACAAAACAATTATATAAACAACGATCTATCGTTGTCCCTAAAAAAAATCACAAGCGAAATTTTATTAGAGCAATTTGTAGAAAATACTATGAATTCCCAACATTGATTCCATAGGAAAATTTGATCATTTTGACGGGTTATAGTGTTTACCTAGGGTAAAAAACTAAAAACTAAACTAAAAGGTCTTGACTGACCGACAGACAGACGGACAGACAGACGGACAACCGAGTGATCCTATAAGGGTTCCGTTTTATCCTTTTGAGGTACGGAACCCTAAAAATCTAACAAAACAATTATATAAACAACGATCTATCGTTGTCCCTAAAAAAAATCACAAGCGAAATTTTATTAGAGCAATTTGTAGAAAATACTATGAATTCCCAACATTGATTCCATAGGAAAATTTGATCATTTTGACGGGTTATAGTGTTTACCCTAGCAAACAATCTGTATACAGAGTGATTTTGAACTCCCTGGCAATATTTTAATGTCGGGATCATAATTCCTAATACAGACCCGCAAAAGGGTCAGATCTCTATGGGAAGTCTATTATCAGTATTTTCTTTTTTGCTTTTTCTTGTATATTCTATTAGACATTCTGATTATGTCATGAAAAGATGGCCAGGGAGTTCAAAATCAAAAATTAGGTACGTTAATAACTTTTACAAAAATTTAAAATTCGGCTTTATTTTTGTGGCGACTTATTTATGGACATATTTTGTAATTGAAACTCATTTTTAGGGTTCCGTATCCAAAGGGTAAAAACTTTAATAATTAATTTCGCTCCGCTGTCCGTCTCTGCCATCTGTCTGTCTGTCTGTCCGTCTGTCACCTCATGAACCGTGATAGCTAGACAGTTGAAATTTTCACAGATGATGTATTTCTGTTGCCACGATTGAATGCTGTAGACATGATTTTTTTGCCGTTTTTATAGATAACGGTACGGAACCCGTCGTGCGCGAGTCCGACTCGCATTTGGCCGGTTTTTTTATTCTATTGGGAAGTTAGGTATGATTTTATGTAAGTTATTAAATGATGTTGAATTCAGGACGAAGCCTTGTAACAAAATTCGTTTATAGATGCATTTGCGTACAAAACTAGCCATATTTAAATATTTAGAAAGTAGGTATGCGTTGTATCATACGGGTATATTGGTAATTAAATTAAGTATTTGTATGCTGGTATTGTATAACTTTGTTTTTAAAGATAACAATAATATGTACCTACCTGATGATAAAAGGACATTTAATACACAGAGGTAGGTATTATCATTAGGTACATTAGTATTATCCAGAGCAGTGTAACGCGCGAGCGGTTTCATTTCGCAATTAATACAAATATAGTTCTAGTTTTTGAACAATAGATTTATATTTTATTGTATTTTTGCATTGTAAGTATATGGTTAACTCCATTATTAGTTTTCCTAATTTAATTTTACAACAATAATTTTTAATTTATTAAAAATCTACGAAATCATAGGCGTAGTACAGTAAGTTTCGTAATAATGTAAGTACTTACATATAGCATTTAAGTTGATTAACTAAGTAGGTAGCCCCACACTATGCTTAGTGTGGGGCTAGCTTAATCTGTACAATTTGTCCCTATATGATTTTAATTTCCCTGGCAATATTTTAAAGACGGAATCAGAATTTTTAATACCAATGCATCCGAAGAAAAACAAGTACCCAATTGATGAAAAAAAAAGCAATTTTACCAGATTATCGTTGAATTTGTACGGGCGGCCCATTTATTTTTTCTTTACAGTCTTTGTTCTATTAAGGATTCCGATTCCGACATTAAAATATATACATACAAAGATTTATCCCCAATAAAATCGGTGTCATTATCTTTACTTATCTAGTTTCTCTGATTGGTTCAACAGGGTGAAATTTAATTCTTTAGCATACGTTTAAGGAGTGACTCACGAATCTGAACAACTTTTATAATGGGACCAACTTCGACATCTTGAAAAAATTATCTACTTTAATAAAAACCTACAGGGTAATTCCTGTGAACTCAGAATCTTGAAATTTGGTACGAAGCAACGTCTTACAGAAAGCACAGATAATATTTTCCTTCAGATAATAGTTTCAAACGTATTATTTAATGTGCGGAACCCTTCATGCACAAGTCCGACTCGAACTTGGCCGGTTTTTTAACGAGCCATCACTGCAGAGTACCTATATAAACTTAGAGTCGCAATAATCACGCAATATGAGAGTTTGCTGTCTCTCCAAGCCTTGCGCACACAGGCAACGCCTAGAGCCGAGGTCCGTCCCTCCTGGCCCTTTGGTGATGTTGTCTATATAGGCAAAGGGTACTCTGCCCTCGCCTCAATCGGTGAAGTAACGAAAGCTCACTTGGACCTAGATACATACTTCATCATCATCATCATCATCAGGTCCTTTTTAGTCTCCACTACAGGAGCACGACTATTGCATAGCATTTTTTATCAACTTATGCAATTAGAATTATTTATATATTTTATTTATGCAGTAACTACGTTACTGTAATTCACTGTTAACTTACTGTAACTTAGTACTGTTACTAATTTAACTCACTGTAACAGTAACTCCTTTACTGTAACACTCTAACAGTAACACCGTCGAGCTGGTCGCGACACCCAAGTTAAAGTGCCGGTGTGCCGCTCGGAGTGGAGGATGTTAGGTTTTTTCGTTACGGAATTTCTGGATTCGATCTCCACACTCAAGGCCCGCAATGAAAGCTATGCAATAGCTTAAAAAAAGATAAAATTGCTAATGGATTTATTTTGTCCCCAGTAAAGATGGGCTGGCGTTCGACCTTCCTAGTCCTGGCCGCAGTCCAGCTAGTCTCCGGAAATGACTACCTGCTCCCGACGGACGTCTTCCCGACACACTATGACCTGAAGCTGGTGTATGACGTGGACCCAGCGAGCAACTTCAGCTTCTTTGGAGTTGTCGACATTTTGGTGAGTTTTATTCATATTGTGCATCATTACGGTCGCTGTAGAGAAGTCCATGGCTAGACATAGGCCTCCCCCAAGAATTGCTGATCGGAATCGGCCTGCATTGAAAGGGGGAAATGCCAAATTCGCGACGCTTGGTAGACGTGTTGGCGAGCGTAGTTTAGGCGCCAAACAGACGAGCAGCACTTTGCTGTCGACCAGTCAACTGCAAGCAGTCGACAGATATAACTGCAGCTGTCGAAAAAGCCAACGGCAGCTGTCGACAGCTTGCAGTTGAATGTACCAATTGGTTGAAATGTCACAAAATAGTAAATTAAATATTAAATTAAATCACACTAACAAATATTCACAAAATAAAATAAAATAAAATAAAACAAATATTAAACTACAATCAAATTACATTTTAATCAAATTAAAATTAAATCAAAATTAATTAATGCAAGCTGGCTTTGTAACATGTCAAAAATTGTGTTGAGCAATTATCTGAAGATTTGACCACGATGTCAGAGGGTGGGAGGGTATCAAATATCAAATGTGCAGAAAAAGAGTTGGTGCGTGGTCGGCTCCTCTTTACTTGGAAGGTACCGATTAATTCAAGAATAATTTGGAACATATAATCTGACAATATCCATACGTTGTAGAAAAAAAAAACATGTATTAAAGTAAGTACATCGAAATTAAATATGCAGAAAAAAATTGCCATTATTGGGCGAGCGCCGCGAAGTCTATAAATTCAATCTATTGCTTCAATTAATTTTCTATTTTATTAAAAACTAGCTTTCGCCCGCGGCTCCGCCCGCGTCAATGTCGATCCCTCGGGATTGGTACTTTTTCCCGAGATAAAAGGTAACCTATGTCCTTCTCCGTACTCCAGAGAACTTGTATGCAAAATTTCATGATGATCGGTTCAGTAGTTACGGCGTGACAAACAAACAAATAAACAAACAAACAAACTCACTTTCGCATTTATAATATTAGTAAGGATACTATATTTTAACTTAAAAATGTTGAATGTAATAATTTTATTTCTATTAAAATTAGTTAATATCTCTGTCATCTAGCATGTTGCCGGTTACATCCCTGAGATGCTTCGGAATCCGGAGTCCGGGGGCCGGGTGGACCCGGATGGACTATGGGTTAACCCACGCGGACAAAATCACAATCAACAAGATCACTATAAATGCGATTAGACGGGAAAAAGTGCATGCAAAGCGCCATTTTCAGAAGCAACGTTTTAATTTTTAAGAAAGTTGTTCTAACTTTCTGCTACCTTCACGAGTAAATGATAAATAAACATACAAACCGTTGGAGGTGTCGGCCCTAGGCTAGGTCGAGGCTGTAACTGGGTCACCTTAGACGGACGTGAGTCGTGTTTATGTAGCGCTTGTTAAAACCTTTGAGACCAGCGTCAAACACGACTCGTTCTATTTTTACGAGTGCCCTGGAGGCACATATCTCCAAACAAAAGGCTAAAGGCTATTGCGACAATATTTGATAATCCTATCTAATATTATAAATGCGAAAGTGAGTTTGTTTGTTTGTTACGCTTTCACGTTGTAACTACTAAACTGATCATCATAAAATTTTGCATACACGTTATCTGGGGTACGGAGAAGGACATATGGTACAATTTATCCCGGGAAAAAGTACTGTTCCCGAGGGATCGACATTGACGCGGGCGGAGTCGCAAGCGAAAGGTAGTGTTGGTATAAATTAGGCATTAAATCAAGATCCTAGCCAAGCTGTTTAGAACAATATTATACCTACTGCCAATCATGCCTATATATTTTTTTAACACGATCACTCCTACATTTTTTTTTTAAAAACATATTGTGAAGTGTTTAAAAACTTCTTTTAAAACTGTAAATTGTAAAAGCTGCATTGTGTAATAAAGGGAACAATAACAAATATCAATAACAATTTCTATAACTCCTATACGCTTCCTAACCGGATGTAAGAAATTATATATTCATACTATTCACCAATGATGTCCCCCCCATCCCATATATTATAGTCTCCAATCCTATACATCTGAAACTCGCGTTTGGACGACGGTCTAAAAGTTATTGAAAATGAAGAAGCGAAAGCTCACTACATAGTTGCTAGCTACATAGTCATTTAAAAAAAAAACGATATTTAACTTAAGAATTAAATTGTTAGTAAAAAAAATACTTACTGAGTGCGATAATAACCATGGTCACATTCATCGCAATTCAACCATCAACCGATGAGACCAGGGGTACTATTTTTGAAAGTGTGACACTCGTCTTCGAGCGATTTTTGTATGGAAAAATCGCTCGTTTACGAACGGCACCACCTCCAGTACATGTGGCGAAATTAAGAATCGGTTCCATCTCCCCTGTCGTCGTTACTTTTTATTACTATTCCGGTTTTCTTTAAATACAACTATACTTAGTGTATATTACCTTTATTGTCTGTGCATGCACATAGCAGGGTTGTGTGGATAATGTGATAATTATCATAGTGTTCGTTTTGGACGTTATTCACACAAAGAGGGACGATGCGTACTGCAGGGTAATGTGATGTCTGAGGTATTAATCCATTTATATGTCTTCATCGTCACTTACCATCAGGTGAGATGGGAGACAAATACCTACTTCAATACTTAGTAAAAAAAGTGTACCATTGAAGTTATAAGTAAAGCTTACAAAGCTAGACAAAGCTTATATAAACATCTGTGAGACCTCTCCAACCAGTCTGGCCAGCGAGGAGAGTGTAGGCCAAGTCCTCTGGCTGCTCTGGCCAAGTATGGCTCTAGTAGTACAGAGAGGGTCGTGCTCCTGTAGTGGAGACTAAAAAGAGACATGATGATGATGATGAATACATAAATGGAACGCAAAAGGAGTTGAGTCCACATGCTTAAGGTCAAAATATGCTATTAATTTTGTAATTAAAGACCTGTAAAATACATTAATGAAGCAATAAAAGATTGAGTATTGATATTTATTTTTCGAATTTTGCAAACTAAAAACTACCGACGTTTTATAACAACCACTGCTAAGAAGAACACTCAGTCCAGTTTTTTATTTATACCCGCTTAGGTCGAGGCCCGCAACTGGGTCATCTTTAGGCTTACCTACTTCCGAGAGCGCGTTAAAACCTTTGACAGTAATACTACAAATTACCGCTAAGTGAATGAATTTACTTTTTTATTCATCATCATCACGGTCAATCGACCACGCACGACCCTGGTGTCAGAGTTCTACAGAACCGCCTCTCGGCCTCTGACGTGGTTCCTTTAAAGACTACCAGATGGCAGCCGGGACCAACGGCTAAACGTGCCTTCCGAAGCACGGAATCATCTTTATTAGGTGATTCAAGCCTGCAGTGATCATTTTGAATATTTTCTATTGTTTAATTTATTTAATTTATAAACTTTTGACATCAAATTATATTTCGTATTGTGTGTATGTAATTTTAAATATTTCGACATTAGAATATTTTAATTGATTTTATTTATAGTAACATAAAATAATGTATGATTATCGTTGGCGCGACACGCGTGTGCTGTTTATATGACATTATGTTTGTCCTAATATGTATTTGTACCGCGACTGCCTGCAAATAAATTAAATTGAATGTCCTAACCAAACTGGAAACAACCCCTTCTGCTAAAAGGGTCATTTTAAAAGGTAACTTCAAGTTGATCAGGTTTAACAAAGAAAAATTCAATCACGATCGAAGACGAACGAAATTGCCAGCAGGCTGATGCCAGGGCGGCAGATTTGGGCGGGCGGTATAATATACACCAAACGTTTTGAAAACTTTACAGTTTTCATGGTCGCAGGTAGAGTAAGTTGACATTTGTCTTTTGTGTGATAAGAACTATACAAAACTAGCTGCCCCGGCGAACTTCGTTTCGCCATAAGTTAAAAACTATCCTGTCTCTCAAGTTGGATCGAACTGCACATGGTGTGCGAATTTTATTATAATCGGTTAAGTGGTTTAGGAGTCCATTGAGGACAAACATTGTGACACGAGATTTATATATATTAAGATTACCGCCTACAATAACGACTCTTATCTAAATAAATAGGTACTTACTTTTCCATATTCAATAACAACTGATTTATGGAGCATTTTGCTCGTTATGCACGGTGAAATTTTGATCGTTCTGGACCCTTATAGGGATGACTCACCCGTCGATATAAACAACTTTTCCTATGGGACCAATGCTGGGAACTCAACAATTTTTTTAACGTTCCCATACACATTGACCGGGCAGCCGAAATTTTTTGTATGGAACTGCCCATTTTTTTTTTTAGTTTTCTGCATTGGTTTCATAGGAAAAGATGTTCATATCCACGGGCTGAATCACCCCTATTTGGGTCCATAACGATCTAAATTTCACCGTGTATTTTAGGGGCAACGACTTAATATTTTTTTGTTAGAGAAAAACATGTATTAGGTTTAGTAAGTTCAGGGTAGACAGGTCTAACTGATTGTATGGACTGCACGTCATTGGACCTAGTGATATCGACAGCTCCGTGGCGCAGTGGTTAACAGTAACACGCCAGCCTGCGACACGATGCGGGTTCGATCCCCGGTCAGGTCAAGATGAAAAATGATCTTTTTCAGATTGGCCTGGGTCTTTGATGTTTATCTATATATGTATTTGTTATAATATAGTATCTTTGAGTTAGTATACCATAACACAAGTCTCGAACTTACTTTGGGGCTAGTTCAATCCGTGTTATTTGTCCGTATATATTTATTTATTATTCTGATATTAATGAAGAATGAGAACATACAGACATAAGGATTTGAATGTATAGGCACATACTGTAACGTGATACCATTACCATTAACCTATACAGGATATCGACATCACCGTTACAAAGACTACGACGTAACAATAAGACAAACTAAAAACCGGCCAAGTGCGAGTCGGACTCGCGCACGAAGTGTTCCGTACCGTTATCTATAAAAACGGCAAAAAAATCATGTCTATTGTATGGGAGCCCCCCTTTAATTTTATTTTTATTTAATTATTTATTATTAAAGTGAATATATAATTTAATATACTGTGAATGTTTCAAGCGTCTACCTGTTGCCGTTATCAAGATTGAGCAAAAACAAGCAAAAAAATCATGTTTGTCGCATGGGAGCCCCCTTAAATATTTATTTAATTCTATTTCTTAGTATTTGTTGTTATAGCGGCAACAGAAATACATCATCTGTGACAGATAGATAGACGGACAGAGGAGCGATATTAAGGGCCCGTACTACCTCACACTGCTTTGCATGATTGACTGTTATATCAATAATAATTAAATACTCAAGTTGAAATAAAAATGCAGCAAAGTTCAGGACTAACTCTGGTAACTATATGACTCAAAAACACGATTGCGTTAAATCTTCTCGATAGAAAAAAATTGCAAAGTTGCCTCCAAATCACGTCTAATTTACTCGGTATATAGCATTATTCACCAAATACATTAAAATTAACCTTGAAACTTTTGATTATTATTGCATTACAGAAAAGGCAGCCATCATATGATTTTCTTTTTCGAATAACCCTTGAATATTCCTAAAAAACGAAAATATCCAAAGTAGCCAACGCGTTTAGACCATCCGCGTTTGTATCGCCACGCCGCCTGGCATATGTCGGACTCTTAATAGGGTCCCGTTTTTACGCTTTGGGTACGGAACCCTGAAAAATTAATGCCAACGTCCGCTCCCAATGCCCGCCACGCTGCCGCCCAGTCAAACGTATGCAAATCTTCATTGTCTCTCCTCTCATAACAGTTTCGATAGAATAGATGCAATGTTCACAAAAACAGGGATCAATGACATACGTACAGTCGGCCAAGCAGATACCTGACCCCCTGACTTTTAAAACGTAAATTCACACTTTGCTGTGAAGCGCCACCTACCGTGATTTTTGGCAAGTAGACAGACAACTGCTGGTATAAACTTGTTTCTGATAACCTGCTCAGTTGCAAATTTTGTGTTTCTAATAATCTCAGCTAATAATTCAAGTAATCATCAATGGTAAGAACAAGAAAGAATCAAAAACAATCCTACGTAAAGTTCGATTCGAACCATGGACCCACGACTTGAGAAGCTAGCGCTCATCTCAATACGCCAACCGACGATATGACGTCTCGGGTGAAATTGGCTATCTATTTCTACTGCTATGACATCATTGTCACCAACTGCAACGCATTGCTTTAACAAATAAATTGAGGGTAATCTATCAGATTTATTTATACCTGATACCAACTAATCAAAAATATTGTTCACTCGCGTCACAAATAAGATACTGCGATTACTGTGTAGTGATCCAAAACCCCACCAGTTATTAGGCATCCCGTTTCATCTTATATAGCAGATTTTGTGAAAGCTAATATTGTATTGTAAAGACAACCACAGTATTTAAAATATCTATATCTAGAGAGTTAGGTATCGCGGTAAGTAGAAATTATAAGTATTTAATATACTTACTTAATTGTCACACTATTTTTTGTTCCGTAAAATATAGGGTTTGGGATAAATGTCTTAGATAAATATATCTCTTACAGAGAAACACCGTCCGTTTGTGGATTCGGAGTCAACTGGCGTAACATATACACTACAATATTTCAATTGAAACAGTGAGGAAACATTCAACAAGAACGAGATCGTATTTTATTCTGATGAAAAAAGTTTTAAGTCTGATGATGATGGCAGAAAAATATTGCGGAGAAGACATGGCCAGCGTATAGACATCAAAATAATTTGCCTTTGAGAACAGTGGCAGGATAACATTAGGTAAAAATATTCATTAAATAGTGAAGTAAAATAATAATAATATTTAATACCTAGTGTATTACGCAGTGTAGAATAATAGGTAACTGATCGTATTATTGTTTTGCAGGTTATTGGGGACAGATGTCTTCAATGGGCCCAGGGGAGCTGGTAGAATTCGGCGGCCGGATGAATAAAGAAAAATACTTGGAAAATTTATGAGATGTGGTGATTCCAACAGTTTGCAATGTAGAATATATTTTATTTAAGACAATTGTTCTGTGATCTAACTGTTATTGAGTGACCAATTAAAATCCCAGATTGTAGGGTCAAATAGTGCTTAACTGGGACACGAGACACGAGTAAAGTTTGATTTAAATCAATTTAGACAAAAAGGTTATACTAAATTAATAAATATGCGCATAAGTGATATGTGATCTGATCTAACATGGTAAGTGAAATGACAAAAATTATTCACATAGCACTATTTGACCCTACACATTTAAAAAATATAATACTATGATTAAAAAGAAGTTGAGAGATGTAAATTGTTACTTATTAAGTAACATGTTGGTTCTCTCTACAGAAGATTAATCATAGTTTGAATTAAGTAGGCAGGTATTTATTTCACTGTTACATTTTTTTGATGTAATAAAGTAATTAAAAATTTAAAATGCTTTTTATTCACAGTAATTAGCTCGGTAACATTATGTTAAAACAACCAAAATTACACCAACATCACAATACGAAGTTGGTGATATTTGTAAAAAATAAAAAGCTTTGGAGGATTTGACCCTGTTCATTCATAATCACATTAACTATTAAACCGTAGTGCCTACCACTTGCGCCACATCTAACTATTGAAGTATCTTTGAAATAAGCGTATCGTATGCTAGGGCTTGTTTTATTTATCAAAAATCGAATAGATGGCATTAGTCGTCAAGGGTATCAGATTTCTGCTTATTAACCTTATTTGTTCATTCACAATTCAATAGATGGCACTAGTCGCAAAGGATATTACACTTGTATATTTTTATCTTTGGGTTTAAACCACGGATGTTTCTTTAGTTTGCGAAAAATGGCGCTGTTGTAGGGGGTCAGATATCTCATTGGCTGACTGTACAGGGATCAATGACATACGTACAGACATACAGGCCGATTATGGCTATATTTTAATCTCAAAAAAGAAAAAACCGGCCAAGAGCGAGTCGGAGTCGCGCTAAAGGGTTCCGTACCGTTATCTATAAAAACGGCAAAAAATCGTGTCTGTTCTATGGAAACTCCCTAATATTATTTTAATTTTTATTTAATTATTTATTTTTAAAGTGAATATATAACTAAATATTCTGAGATTTTTTATTTATTTATTTTTTATTTATAACGTCCACCAATGGATGCTACAACAATACATTTAACTATTACATTTAAAGAATATATCAAGCTTCCACAGATCAAAAGGCGTAAGCTGAGCTTTGCAATTGTGTGAGTGACTGAGTGTACACGGATAGTGTAGGTGTGATGATCCTTTTTCTCAGGAACGCGTGGAGGTATCAAGCTGAAATTCATATCATATACTCAGGTCTACTGTACCTTGGATTGGAACAACAGCCGTTGATGCCGCAAATCTCATATTGGTGAAAGAATATTTACAATCGATCCAGTAGTTTTTGAGTTTATCCATTACAAACAAACGCACAGATTTTTCTTTTTATAATCATAGTCAAGACTAGATTATTCTAAAATAGCGATAAATCAGAATTCGTCGCGGACAAAGGCTCGTTTTAAAATATAATTAAAAATGGTTCGTTATCGGGTAAATAAAAATATAATGTGTGACTAAGCCTCCTATTAAATATTGAGCTGAACAAAAGTACGTTCTACCGAAACAATAATTTACCAAGCTATTTACTAGATTAGGTACGGTATACTGTAATGTCGGACACTGCCCTTACCATACTGTGTCTAATGTTTTGTGCAATTGTTTTGTTGATAAACAATTTGTTGAATGCATTTTGTGCATCTTTATTATCTTTTTGTGTTCTGAGAAAACAAAATGCATTGAGATCAAAGTCAAAGTATTTGTCACACCTGGAGTGCAAACCGTTGTTTTATTATTCAAAACTAACGGACCCAACCATCCAGGTATCCATTGGAGTATACACACAAAATTTCATCCAAATCGATCCAGCCGTCCTCGATCCCCGAATAATGAACGTACAGTCGGGAGCAGATAAAACTGCCCCTCTAACAACAAATTTTAAATTGTAGGGGTCACATTCCCCCCCCGAAATGTATAAACAGTGGGGTTTATACATTTCGGTGATTAGTTTTTAGGGGTCCGTACCTCAAAAGGAAAAAACGGAATCCTTATAGGATCACTTTGTTGTCCGTCTGTCTGTCAGTCTGTCAAGACCCTTTTTCTCAGGAACGCGTAGAGGTATCAAGCTGAAATTCATATCAAATATTCAGGTCTGCTGTCCCTTGCAGTTGGGAAAAAATTAAGCTTCTGAGCCAACGCAATCAAAAGATACAGCTGGTTATGTCGCAATTTTTCTTCTTTTTTCGACATTTGCAAGGGAATCAAAACCTACAGGGTTCTTCCCGTGACCTCAGAATCTTGAAATTTATTAAGAAGCAACAACTTATAGCACAGATAAAGAAAAAATTGCGAAAAGCATAAACTTTGAGTTACATCATATTATAAAAAAAATATTTTTAATAATTTCAAACTTATAACTAGCTTTCGCCCGCGGCTCCGCCCGCGTCAATGTCGATCCCTCGGGAATAGTACTTTTTCCCGGGATAAAAGGTAGCCTATGTCCTTCTCCGTACTCCAGGGAACTTGTATGCAAAATTTCATGATGATCGGTTCAGTAGTTACGGCGTGAAAGCGTAACAAACAAACAAACTCACTTTCGCATTTATAATATTAGTAAGGATAAGGATGTACGGAACCCTTAGTGCGCGAGTCCGACTCGCACATGGCCGGTTTTTTTTTTTAATTTACTTGTTAGACATATAGTTTTATTTTGTTTTAAGTTGTTAAGAGTTCAGACGTCACATCACTCAAAAAATTACAGATTCCTCTGTACGAAAATTGCATGGCCTCGTCGAAATTCACATGAAATAGTGTCGCGACAGGCGCATCAATCTTGAGCTTGGCGCTGACACCTCGTAGTTTTATATATATGAATGACTATTCTTCTTCTCAGTCGTACACTCCTGACGGAGTGGTCGTGGTCATGGATCGTCTGTTAAGTTGGTTGCGGCTTTTGCAATGAATGACCATATGTTTGGTAAATTCGGTACAAAATATTTTAAAGATGACATTATTTATAAAATTTTAAATATTTTGACATATTTTTATTTCATGATTTTAATTTCTAAAACATAACTTTTAAACTTTTACAGTCCACACTAGTTTTTAAAATAAACTAAAATTGTAAGTTGACGTCGATTGGAGAAAATGCGCTGTGCAGTTTGTTGCCGCTTCTTCTGCACTCCGCTTTGGAAGCGGCTCTAAACTTAGCCACTTAGCCATAAGTAATTTAGTGACGTCAACAATTCTCATATACATACATACATACATAGTATCACGTCTTTTTCCCTTGCGGGGTAGACAGAGCCACGGTCTATAAGACCTTATGGCCACATTTAGCATTTTGGCGTGTAGATATGAAACGGAATAAAAGTAGTGATGGGTTGCTAGCCGCATCGCCTATTGACGTGATTCCGCAGATTTTCGCCCATTCCCTCGATCGGCTTATACGATCTGCGCGGGTAGAGAAGCAGCTGGTACATTCTACGTTTTTCCTTTTCTCCCAGACCAGCATGGAAGAATTCTCAGTTGAAAATATATGACAATTAAAAAATGTCCAAATTACCTATATTAAATAAACTTTTGAATTTGAATCGGCAACTCAGTCTCGTAGTGGGTCTGTTCTGTACTATAAATGGAACTAATTAGTGGTTTTTTTATTAACATGATTTAACTCTCATACCAGTCGTTACACTTATATCCCCCACTTGGTTCCACCGGGGGATTTAAAAGAGCTCGCTATTTAGCCGAAACAGAGACTCGAACCGAAGGTCAAAATCAAAAATCAAAATCAAAACTTTTATTCAGAAAAAAGACCTTTGCAGGCTTTTTCACGTCAAATCATATATATTATTATAATATTTATAGCCTTATCCTTACTAATATTATAAATGCAAAAGTGAGTTTGTTTGTTTGTTACGCTTTCACGCCGTAACTGCTAAACTGCTAATCATGAAATTTTGCATACAAGTTCTCTGGAGTACGGAGAAGGACATAGGCTAGCTTTTATCCCGGGAAAATGTACTATTCCCGAGGGATCGACATTGACGCGGGCGGAGCCGCGGGCGAAAGCTAGTTATTAATAAATGTGCAAAAGCTACAGACTACTAGCGTTTCGGAACCGACCACTGCAGAGAAGAAACGCCAAAAGAAACTATTTTCAACAGTATTGGTCGCCTAGGTTCGTTACCGGTTTCGACAGAATATCCCGTTTCGATTGGTCTATAGTTCTTACAAGACTATAAATAAAATGGCAGAATGACCACTGTTTGTCATTCTGGTCGCGCGCGCGAGTCACTGCCAGCGGTGAAGGTTTTCCTTGTGTGACAACATGTACCTTCCAGCCAATTTTGAAAAGGAAGTCTTTTATGCACGTTAAGTTTTAAAAAAATGTTATTTTTAGTGTTCCGTTGTAAATAAGGAACAATATATTATCGCCATGTCATTCTGTCTGTCCGCAGTTTAGTCCAGAGACTATAAGTACTAGAACGCTGCAATTTGAGGTGTCTGAGTCAGATTTTTTTGTGATACAGTTTACAACCAACAAACACATTCACGATTTTCACAAACTTAAGGTACTTACTATCCAAAAAAAAACATCAATAGATCTTGTAAAAGGCGATCTTACTTAATACGACCTTTGGATCGGGCTCAAGAAGATTGTGGATTGCAAAATGTTTTATCCCTTCTAATAATACGAATATGTACGAATATAACACTTTGTCCGTCCGTGTTTCATGTCGAAAAGAAGCAACTTTGTGCTTTTGCAAGCAAGCCGACTGGAGCAAGGATTGATGACATTGACATTCATCATCATCATCATCAGGTCTTTTTAATCTCCACCGCAGGAGCATCTCTAACTATACTAACTACCGGAGCCATACTTGGCCAGAGCAGACAGAGGATTTGGCCAACACTCTCCTCGCTGGCCAGATGGGTTGGAGAGGTCTCATTGATGATTATGAGCTTTGTTTAGCTTGTATTTCCTAAGTCGCCTCTTACGACATCCACGGGGAGACTTGGGAGTGGTCCTATTCTACTCTGCCGGAAACCACACGGCGACATTGACATTGGGGTTACATTATATCCTGAAATTACAAATGAAATACCACGTCACACTTTCCGGCCATAAATTGGACCACACAGTATTTGCTTAAGTTATGAAGACCAGCGGCAGCGGCAAGATCGCGTGATTTCTTTCACGGCCGGCGACACTACTAGTTTAGATAGGATTGGTATGGTATTACTTTGAAGTTCAGTGACTGACGGATACAGCAGCTATACGATTCGTGTCGCTCTCGTTGTGCTTCAGTAATTAAATATCTTTACGCGAAATATTTTGGTGATGTAATAAAATACAGGCAAAGTTGACGTGACAAAATACACACTGGTACAAGTTTCCTGAAGCAAAATAAAACACACGGTGTTCTAATACAATCGAGTGACAATGGTCGCCGCGACAGCAGTCGCTCAACTTCAAACAAACAAAGTCAACCTAGGCTTTCGAGCCAAGTGCCACAAACGCGGCGTCTATTCTATGGCGTCTCTGTCGCCGCGTCACTTCCCTTCAGAGACACTGATGCTTTTCAATATAGTTCAATATAGTGTTATTAGGCTTTCTTATTTGAGAGAGAAATGGGTGCTGAGACACACTACAATTAAAATTGTATCTTCTTCTGTAAACACCACGCTAGTAGTCTGTATTTAGTTTTGGAGCATTAATGAATAATATAAATATTGCTAAAATTAGATCCTTTAGTGTGATTTGACATGAAAAAGCTGGCTTCTGATTAAATGTTTTGATTTTGTGGAGCTACTAACGCTACAGACGCTTGGCCCGGAGTCGTACGAGACCTTTAAAAGGCAAAAGTATTCATTTTCCTTAGCCAAATTCACGCACCGTGGCGCAGTGGTTAACTAGCCAGCCTGCGGCACGAGAGTGCCCGGGTTCGATCCCCGGTCAGGTCAAGATGGAAAATGATCTTTTTTAGATTGGCCTGGGACTTCGATGTTTATCTATAGAATACAATATAAAGATAAACATCCAAACCAATCTGAAAAACAAATCTGAATAACAAATACATATTATGTATTTGTGAATAACAAATACATATTATGTATTTGTTATAAAATATACTTAGTATCGTTGAATTAGTCTCCCATAATAAAAGTCTCGAACTTACTTTGGGGCTAGCTCAATCTGTGTGATTTGTCCGTATATATTTTATTTTTAATTTTTTTATTAGCTATTTACGACCCACTGCTGGGCAAAAGCCTCTTCTTCTGTTTTCCACCTAGTTCTGTTCATTGCTATGTTTTGCCATCCCTCATTGAAAGCAAACAACGTCTCTCCAATTTATTTATTATTAATTATTTAACGGCATGAAAAGCCTAATATAATGCAAAGATAACCAAACTCTTGGAAAAAGAAGCATAGATCTAGGCTGTCTTTTGCGCAGTCATCTAAAAATGCACGGGTGAAGCCACGGTACAAAGCTACTAGTATAATTGATGGAAGCAATCGACTAAATATGCAGATTTCTCTCGTCCTTACTTCGCTATTGCGTAGCTCGCAGGAATGCTGTACTAACCACTCGGTGACGTCATCGAAACTTTGTAACGTTATTTGTGATCGTAAACAAGGAGTAACTCGTAAACAAAATAATCTTAACTTAGCTTTATCCCGCAGTAAACAGACGAAACTAACCTTGCGAAAGACAGTGAGTTTTTCGCAATTGGATCCAAGCATCTCGTTTTAACATCATATTTCTATTTATTTTCAACATATCCAAAATGTAAAAACTGATAAAAAGAATAGGCTGACATGAGGTTTTCCCTGTGTGCTATGACTTGGGTTCCTTGAAAAAGCGTGCAACGCATCAGCACCTCCTCACTGACCACTTTCCATCAGGTGGCTTGTCTGTTCGTTCAATTCAATTCAATTCAAAATAATTTATTTGCACAAAACAGGGTATATGAGATGTTCTTTACAAAAGGGAAGAGAACAGCCTATTTTGCTATCTTGTAATAGCATGCAAATTTAAGTACATAGAAATACATAGTCGAAAATAGTTAATTAAATTAAAATTGTCAAATTAGAATTGTTAACTCAATTAAATTTACAATTATTTGTTCCAATGTCATATTATTAGTACCTAATTGTCTGTCGTTTGCCGTCAAATATATATAAAAAGCCAACAAGATTAGGCTATTTTTGTGTTTTTCTTAATGTTTATAACTGTGATGTTTGTATATATCATGTTTGTATGTGTGTCTTTTTGATGCTAATAAAGTTGATATCTATCTAAAAAAAGAAAGAAGAGAAACTCAATCCAAACTAAAAATATATCTCAGATAAGGATGTAACTAGGAACACGCTTATTGACTGGATAGCCTCTGAAAATTACCCATTCTTCCGATCAGTTTTTGCCGTCAGCGTGGGAAGAGATCAGGGGTGTCATCCTCAACTGCGGTTGCAGGTATGGCATCGGGTACGCGCTCCCGTCCTCCCAAACTGCTATTTGGTTTACCCCATTCATTTGAGTGAGCAGTATCCCAAAACCATCCTTCCCAAATTCCTATTCAACGGCAACAGAAATACACAATCTGTGAAAATTTCAACTGTCTAACTATCACGGTTCATGAGATACAGCCTGGTGACAGACAGACAGACAGACAGACGGACAGCGGAGCCATATTAATAGGGTCCTGTTACGGAACCCTAAAAAGGAAAACTTGTATGAATAAATTAATGATACTTTTACAATAAATTTATGCATATACATATTATACAGTTATACTTAGTCTAGTTGTTAGTCACAATACAATAAAAAAAAAAAACAAAAGTCAATTATAAGAAATTCAGTCAAATATATAATCGTACCCGGCTCAAAGGTACTCATGATGCTAACTGCATTACCTCTTTGAATAGCCATATATGATACTCGTATATACTTACCACATTTTATGCAATAGTATTTTTATTGAAAAATAATAGAATAGATATATTTTATATATTTATTGCATAAAATGTGATTCAGAAAAGTCTTACACCTTAGTCATCTCTGAAATGCAACAGAAAATATAGTCAAAATTATTATTTCTTAGAATAATAATTATTCTAAGAAATAATATTGTAATTATTACAATATCCATATGTCATTTCTTTTTTATTAGTATTTGACGCTGTTAAAACGCATTAGTTAATATTAATTATTATATCCCTACGGGTCTTACCGCGATTATTTTGGAGGTTTGTTCCGACTTAACTGTAGTACTTAGTAAATGTATTGCACTGAATCTTTGCAGTCGCGAGAAAAGAAACTAGGATTTTCATTGTTGAAAAGTAGGGTATCTTTTAGCTTTAAGGGTTCCGTACTCAAGGAATAAAAACGGGACCTTTATTACTAAGCTTCCGCTATTTTTGACTGGTCGTTCACTGTGCTGTATCTATTTTAATCTATTTGTTTAATAGGCGCTATTATATAAATCTATTGCCGCTATAATAACAAATAAAATAAATAAAATAAAAGAAATAAGGGTGTGCCCAATGTGTGCCATACAAAAAATTAAACCCTAAAACGAAATATGAATTAAAGCCCACCAACAAGAAACGTTGGTGCTTATTTTGGCATCATCATCATCATCATCATCAGGTCCTTTATAGTCTCCACTACAGGAGCACGACCCTCTGTGTACTACTAGGGCCATACTTGGCCAGAGCAGCCAATTATTTTGGCATGTTTTTCTCAATTAAATATAGTATGGTGGAAAAGTTCGGAACCCTTCGTGTGCGAATCCGACTTGAACTTGGCCGAATTCTTTATTTCATGTTCACCTACTTTCATATTTCATATACTTTTTATATCATTATTATTATAAAAGATCTATTGTAAACACTATAACACAATGTCAAAATTATTTTTCATTCGTAATTGATTGCAGCGGCGAAATCGTCCGATATCAAGGCCAGGTTATGACATCAACGTCAATGATCAAACCAAAAACTATGTCATGCTTATTCGCACACTTTAAGTATAGAATAAAATTCTTCTCTTCTTTTTAGCGTGTCGATGCTCCCCCAATTATGGTCACAGAATAACTCTAGCGATACATATTTAGTTATTAATTTACATTGCTTAGCTTTTAGGCATAGGTACTTATGTTAGGATTACTTTCTAGATTAAAACCAATTTATAATCTTTATACATGGTATAAATTTTGATCGTTTTAGATCCTTGAAGGGGTGACTCAGATCACCAATATGAACAACTTATTCTATGGGACCAATGCTAGAAAATCAAAAAAAAAATCGTCATTTCCATACAAAAAAGTTCCGCCGCCCGGCCAGTTTGTATGGGAATGTCGAATTTTTTTTGAGTTACCAACATCGTTCCCATAGGACAAGTTGTTCACCACTTTGATGGTCTGAGTCACCTCTTTAAGGATCCAAAACGATAAAAATTTCACCATGTATATTATGTATATCATCATCATCATCATCATCATCATCAGGTCCTTTATAGTCTCCACTACAGGAGCACGACCATTACGTATTATGTATATACATGAATGTAATCTGTTAAGTAAGCTAATAAATAAAATGAAATAAATAAATAAGTACCTACTATTACTATGAACAGAAGTCATACTCGTCGAGATAGACCCTTACGTAATAATAATAAATTGTTTCTCCCGGCTGAGCAGGGTTAGTAATTCCTTACTAGGGAATTGTATACGCTATCATAATAAATTGCCACAATCAGCCCTTGATATGCCTGACAGAAAATTCAAAGCTTATGTTAAGTAAATAATTTGTAAGAAGCTTGTTATAGGACTGATGACTGCCCTTAATGACAAACATATCTGGCTTGAGCCTGGCACGGGAGCCTCTTAACGAATCTGTATTTTAATGTCATAATTCGGTTCATTTTGAACATTATATTTTGTTATAAAAAAAGACTCCTATGAAAAGTCTGTATTTTTTTTTGCTAGGTTCAACATTCTAATGAAAATATTTTTCTCTTACAGCTAACAGTAAAAAAACCGACCTCCAAAATAGTACTCCACTCGCAAGACTTCTCAATCGTCAACCGAGAGATCAAGCTGACGGGACCTTCGGCCGTCAACGTTAAAGACGTGAAACACAACGATACGTACAACCTGCTCACTCTGCAGCTGGACCAGGCGTTGGAGAAAGACGGCAACTACTCGCTCGTGATGCCTTTCTACGGCCACTTGAGGCAAGGGCTGGACGGCGTGTACATCAGCAGCTATGTCAACACGCAGACCAACAAGAAAGAGTGAGTTCATTGTTACCTGACCTTCAAACATTGGCGAGCTCCGTGGCGCAGTGGTTAACACGCCAGCCTGCGACATGAGGGTGCCCGGGTTCGCTCCCCGGTCAGGTCAAACTGGAAAATGATCTTTTTCAGATCATCATCATTTCGAGTAGATGTCACGGTCAATCGACCATGCCCACCCTGGTGTCAGTGTCCGTCGGAAACGCCTCTCGGCCTCTGACGTGATTCCTTTAATGACTACTAGATCTTTTTCAGATTGGCCTGGGTCTTGTCAAAGAATATATACACTAGTCTTGGATGTTTATCTATATATTATGTATTTGTTATAAAATATAGTATCGTTGAGTTAATATCCCATAACACAAGTCTCGAACTTATTTTGTGGCTAGCTCAATATGTGTGATTTGTTTCTATATATTTATTTATTTATTCAAATATTTTATCATCATACAAGTAAGTACATTGTTAATAATAATAATAAAATACGTTCATATTATAGCACCTTATCAACTTCATAAATCAGTCTCATAGTTATGTCTTTCATCAGAATCAGGCTGGATCGGAAAGCAATAGCACAAAGGATATTGGATCCGACTCTGTTTTGAGAATAATACATTCAATTCAATTCTGGTAATAATGTGATTTGTGTGAATTTGTGAAAAATAGAGTTGATACATAGGTGTTAATAGAAAAAAGTCCTCATTACATATAAACAAACATATATGGAAAAATCACACAGATTGAGATCATAGATTCAAAGTACCTAAGTTTGAGATTAGTGCCACGGTAATGATATTTAGTGCTATCGGATACTATCTCAATGATACTGTATTTTATAACAAATACATATCAGTATGGATAAACATCCAAGACCCAGGTCAATCTGAAAAAGATAATTTTCCATCTTGACCTGACCGGAGATCGAACCTGGGTCTTCCGGTTCCGGTGTGGCAGCTTGGCACTAGGCCATAGAACTCATCGTAGAGAATCCCACTTCAATTTCAAATATAAATGTATAGAAGAACTATTTTTCATCGTTGCATTGTAAAATTGTTATTACTTTTTGTACAAAATCGTAATGATATTATGTGCAATAAATAAAAACAAAAAATATAGTATGTATGTACGAGGAAATAACATACTTATGTCCTTTCCAGGTATCTGGTCACCACCCAGTTCGAAGCCATCTCGGCGCGGAAGGGATTCCCTTGTTTCGACGAGCCCATGTACAAGGCCACCTTCCAGATCACCCTCGCCCACGACAAAGACTTCACCGCCGTCTCCAACATGCCGCTTATGTCTTCTAGGACTGAAAAGTAAGTAGGAAAAAATATACTTTGGGAGGGAAAATTTCACTAGGACTCATCCTCATAAAGAGCAGATGAAAGTGATGTGTTGGATATCAGTGGTGGAGCAAAATCTGAGCTTCGAGGTTTTCTTGTAGGTCTGCGTGCTATAACTTGGGATTCTTTAAACGGCGTGTTTACAGGAATATTAAAGAGTCGTCAACGCATCGGCACCTCCTCTGGTGTTGAGATGTCCATGGGCGACGGTGACCACTTTCCATCAGGTGGCTCGTCTGCTCGTTTGCCGTTAACCATATAAAAAATCTAAGTTGAGCGTGGGCAAAACACGTGGATACGACAAAATGGCGTCTCTTTTTCGTAAATCGTAGGTTTCCCATAAGGGTGAATTTCTCAAACGCATTTTTTTTGGCGGCGGCTCTGAAATCATACTTTGAAGCACAGTTACAGCAATGTTTTATTTTTCAAACTAAAATATGTATATGTGTCTTGGTGAAGCAGAAAATATCATAGTAGAATATACGTTAGTTAGTTTAATAAAAAAAAACAACCATTTCTAATTTGGTGGCGCGTCCAGAATCTGTTTTTTTTTGGTCATTACTATTTCTTAAACTAAAATTAACAACTTTAATTTTTATACCTATTTTTATTTAAACTATATCTGATGACAAGTTCATTCATATATTTAGTGCCATATTTCATCATAAAGAAATTTGAAAAGGTATGTCCATGCAAAATCTAACATTTTGGTGTGACTCTGATAACATCCAGTTATTCCTATAGAAATGAACCCCAACGAACCACACTGACATCGTTTACTTCCTTCAGTCGGGCACTCGAATGTAGGAGTGAGAGATGTGTGTCACATTGTTCAGATTTCCCGCCAAAAAAGTAAGTAGATATTTTCGTAAACTGGACAGAATTTGCAATTTTGGTTTCACTGTTATAAGACGTGTCAGTCAAAGTATGTGTTGTGGTATATTTACATAGTATAAATGTTAGATATGCTTTTAAAATGATATAGTCATGAATAATAAATTCTTAATAGTATTTAAATAAACAATGCATGGCAGTCTGTTGTGGAGGTGGAGGTCTTAGAGCATGTTTTTGTATCGGACCATTTGCCTTTGTTTGTCACATGTGACATCCCTATTTAGTTTGTGCATGTGACCTAAATGTTGTAAGGCCAAAATTGACAGCAATAAATACACCCGAAAATTCATGATGATGTTATATGGGGTAAAAGGAGTGAAGGGCAAATACTTAAATATCGCGAGTTATGTAATAATAGTCTACGTGAAATAGATTTTCCCATCGACTTCGTCGAATTTAGTCGAGGTATTTGTTATGTAATGTAAGTAAGCATACCTTGGTGTTAGATAGACTATATTACAGTATTGTACAGGCCTTAACTAACGCAGCTAGAGTCTGGCTAGTGAAAGGTGTCCCTGGAAAAGGGCGGCAATTTCAAAAATCTACTGCTGGTAACACTGGCTATACACTAATTATACGAAGTTGATACTGTTAGAATATTTTTATATCTGAAATTAAAATTATATCAATTTCATTTTTAAACGTTGCGAGCTACATAATAATATCTTATAGGTTATGGCGCAATAATTATTCAATATATGTCGCATTAATTGCTGTTTTCAATTTGTGAAGACAGTTTGTTATGAAAAAAAATATCATGGGACGTTCAGAGATTGCGCCCGTGCGAATATGGGCGGATCGCTGGTATATTATAATCAGTCAGAGCACAGCTGCGAAAATGAGATCAAAAATACTTTTTAATAGGTTTAGATATATATACCATAGGTACAGATATGTATAGTCATCCTGATAATTGTAAATGATTATTTACAATTATCAGGATAACTAGCGCCTATGTAACCCTTATATGTTAGGTTAATATCTAACAAAAAAAGTTAAGCAAAAAACAATATTCAATTGAAATGCTTGAGACATGGAACTGTCACTGACGATCAGAATTTTATAATAGAACAAAGCAGCTGGCGCATAACAATGCGCATTTTAATTCACTAGGGACAATATCAACACAAACATACAAATGATAATAAAAACCATATTACTCCAGTGACTCCATATAAAAACAAGGTGCACTATCATTGTGATGTTTACTGAATCTATCATGAATGTCGTTGAAAGTTGATAAATTTAAACTAGTAAAAAAATCAAGTATCAAAAGGATTGCGTCGTACTTACCTAAGAAGTCAAGCACCACACGTAAACAATCTTGTTTTTGTTTGAATTCGGCGTCTTTCTCGTGTTGCTTTTCTTCAAACTTTAAAATCATGCTAAACAATATCTTCCGCACTCCGCTTTCAATAGTTTTATTCATTTTTTCATCCGAAATACGAATAAATACACATAAATCTACTGACGACCAACTGACAACTTCGGAAATTGATACTAAGTCGCTTAAAATTGTGTCAGCAAAATCAGAACCAAATAAAAATGGATATTTTAGCAAAACATAGATCTGAAATTTTTTTTTTCGATTTTGGAAAGCTACGAAAAAGCTTGATGTCAGGCCCGGTTTTCCAGCGAGTGTGGATGGGAAGAGTGAGCCCGCTTGTATTGCAAACATGTTTAAAGAACATTTTAACATTAAGTCTCCTCTGGGCTCATCGGTCCCCGTCTTTGAATCGGTGTCCAAATGTGAAAGGGAGGCTCCGCTGGTACGGGTAACAGCTAAAGATATACAGAATGTCCTCAATAACATGAGTGGTGGAAAATCCCCCGGTCACGATGGTATCAGCGTGAGACATCTAAAAAACGCTGGTGTTTCACCTTTCACCTCCCGAGGGTACTGGCCCTGTTCTTCTCGATGTGCATAAGTCACTCCTATCTGCCACATGACTTACTCAAAACCATTGTAGTGCTAATTGTCAAGAACAGGACTGGTGATGTCTTGAGCAGGAAAAATTATAAGCCTAGCTCATTGGGAACTACAATTGCCAAGGTGCTGGACGGTGTGCTTAATTCTTGGAAAAAAATGCTAAAATTCATGACGCGCAGTTCGGATTTCAACACGGACTATCTACTGAGAGCGCAATAATAAGCTTTAAAGCACGCTGCTCAGTACTACACAGATCGTAGGACGCCAGTATACGCCTGTTTTCTTGTTCTCTCGCAGGCTTTTAACCTAGCGTCATATAACAAGCTTTGGAAAAAGCTGACTGACAGGGGTATACCGGTTGAAATATTGAATGTATTTAAATATTGGTATAAAAACCATACTTATTTTGTAAAATGGGTGGAGCGCATTCTGTAGCATATATGTTGGAGAGTGGAGTGAGGAAGGGTGGCCTGACGTCTCCTACACTCTTCAATATATATGTAAACGACCTCATCGTGGAGCTGAGCAGCATGCGTGTCGGTTGTCGGGTAGATGATGTCAGCATAAATAATATAAGCTACGCGGACGACATGGTGCTGCCCAGTCCGACGGCGGGGGGGTCTAAATAAATTAATAAGTGTGTGTGAGTCATATGCTGCTGAACATGGGCTCCAATATAATGTCAATAAGACGGAATACATGGTCTTTAAGGCCGGCGGCAAGCGACCCGAACAGACAATTAATATCACCCTTAATGGCATGGACGTCAAGCGAGTCACAAAATTTATATATTTAGGGCATATAATTGACGACGACCTTAAGGACATTTCCGACATTGATAGAGAACGTAGGGCACTGGCGGTAAGAGGTAACATGTTGGCTCGCAGATATGCGCGGTGTACCGAACAAGTCATGGTCACGCTTTTTAAAGCTTACTGCTAGAACATGTACATTGGGAATCTTTGGGTCAGCTATACCAAAACATCTCTAGATGCCCTGCGTGTTCTATATAATAATACTTTTACGATGATGGTGGGACTGCCCCGTTTTTGCAGTGCATCGACTATGTTTGCCTAATACCACATTGATGGGTTTGCGGCCCTTATCCGTAAAAAAACAACTTCACTTAGCGACAGAGTGCGGGGCAGTCACAACAGTATCTTAATTACACTGGCCGATAGGTACACATCGCCCATATGGAGGTGCCTGGTAATCTTTAAAACCCACTCAACTGCATGATTTTAATTTTCTCTTATAAGAATTGAATACTTTTAATTTAAATTTAATATATATACTAACACATAGTGTAAGGATTACTAACTTTCTTATGGATCTTAGTTATCTGAATATAAAAGTTTTTTATTTTATTTAAATAAAAGAACATATATTACGTGATTCTAATTTTGGTGGTTTGGTGGTCATTTACTAGTTACCAAAATTGCTGAATAGCACCAAAATTTTCTCAGAAATTCATTATTATAGTGTTAGGTTTATAGTATTTACATAGTGTTAGGTTCATAGCCCCACACATAAAACGAGGATTAAAAAAAACTATACTCGTGTTTCAAACATACATACATTTTATTTTCATACAAACAATATATTTTCACCACAATTTGATTTGTGGCTCTCGCTCGGTCAAATATATTCACTTCATTTGCTAAGACTTTAATTTTGATAAAGAAACCAAGAATATTTCTATTTTTTTTTCTTAACGATAGGTAATATAAACGTTTAACGCTATTTAAATTATTCCTAGTACAGCATGTAAAAAAAAATTCAAAACATGAGGCCCTGGAGCAAGAGACATTAGGAGTATTTTAGACGAAAAAGATTACAGAAAGGAAGAGGAATGAACCCTGTGAAACTGGAAGAAATGAGAAAAAAAGAGAGGGCAAGCTATCATAAAAAACCTAAAGGAAGAATTGTGCCTTAAATTAAATGCCATAGCGTGCTCACAGAGCTCAAAAAAAGAGGAATCAGATTTTAAAAGCTTATTACGAAAGAAAGAATAAAAGCCTAAAAACGACTCCTGGATGAGATTCATGTAGACACTTCCATAGAATGCATTTCATATACCACAGTAATTCATTCAATGCGACAATATATGAAAACTCATATATTGTCGCCTCGAATGTATTACTAACAGTATACTACTAATAGTAGCTGAATAATCGGTGCAACCACCGACTATTACTCCGATTTATCAACCTCACCACAATTGTCACTTAACGTTAGCAGCATATGCTCTCCAATTCCTAATTTTGTAGCAAGTAGTCACAAATCAGATGAGCCAATGTTTTTTTTTTTTAAATTATAAATTAAGAAAATATAAAAGAAAAAAGCGCAGAGATAATGTTGTTAAGGTCCAATAAAAAATTTAAAAAATTAGAGAGATGTTTTGTAAAAAATTATATAGACGGCAACAAATCATAAAAATAAAAGTTAGAAAGTATTTTATGTTAAGTACATGTTAGTAAATTACTTTCTATATTATCATAAAATTGCTACTGGTATAATGAATTCTTTTGGTTGATAACATAGTTCTTGAGTTAATGAAGATAAAAAAAAAATGTGCCCAGTGCATATAAAAGAAAATGTGTACTTTTCTATTAGAAACATAATGAACAAACACTATTGTTAGCAAAAGGGTTATGTTGGTAGTGAAGATTATGTTATTGTTTGATCTTACATTGCAAAGTTGTTAAGACTAGAATAATATGAAACCTAATTTTATTGATATAAAAGATAGCTCTTTTTTGTATTTTTTGATCTTGTCGGGTTGATTATCCTTACTAATATTATAAATGCGAAAGTGAGTTTGTTTGTTTGTTTATTTGTTTGTTACGCTTTCACGCCGTAACTACTGAACCGATCATCATGAAATTTTGCATACAAGTTCTCTGGAGAGCGGAGAAGGACATAGGCTACCTTTTATCCCGGGAAAAAGTACTATTCCCGAGGGATCGACATTGACGCGGGCGGAGCCGCGGGCGAAAGCTAGTTGAATAATAAAACGTTGTTTTATTTTGGTTAAAACATCTTAGATGTCAAATTTTGGCATTTTAAGCTAATGATTTTCTAATTTTAGTGACAAGAAAAATTTTGGTGTCTATGTTTCTAATGTTGGTGCGCGACCAATTTTGGTGATGTTATATATTAAAACCCCTTGGCATTATTTATATATCTCTTATGCCGTATATAACTTAGAACATATCTCTTAATATGAATATATAATATTGCCTAAAAATACAGAAACAAAATTTTCCCCCAAAATTGGGTAAAAAATCGCAGTTGTTGAAATTCACCCATAAAAAGTTCGCTAAAGCATGCGCGAGGCCCCTTTGGGCGTGAGGCCGTGGGCTGGTGCCGACTTCACCCAAGCCTAGCTTCGCCACTATAGAATGTGCTTTTCTGGAAATAGTGAGTGAGGGGATGACGCTTGGGTTAAGCGTGGATCCAGTTCACAAAAAGTTGTGGCCCGATGACTAAAACCTTTGCTTTGGTCTAATTTGGCATCATCATCAGGTATTTTTAGTCTCCACTGCAGGAGCATAACCCTCTCTGTACTACCGGAGCCATACTTGGCCAGAACAGACAGAGGATTTGGCCTACACTCTTCTTGCTGGTCAGATGGGAGAGGTCTCACTGATGTTTATGAGCTTTGTTTAGCTTGTATTTCTTAAGTCGCCTCTTACGACAGCCACGGGAAGACTTGGAGTGGTCCTATTCTACTCTGCCGGAAACCACACGGCACCAAATTTGGCAAATTTGGTCTAATTTATTTATTGGCAAATTAAAACATGCTTAACAAAAAATTTGTATCGAATTTATAAAAGTCACTTGTTTGTTTTGATCTCGTGTGTGTGAGTGGCCAATATTGCTGTCAGATTTTCAAGCTGCCTTAAGTCACCTGACAGCTTTGCGGCTGTCATCAGTGATGACAGCAGAGACCAACGGCTTAACGTACCTTCCGAAGCACGGAAATTTTTATTCCACTTGCGGTCACTATCCTAGTGGGGACTGCACCCGGGGTTCCTTAACATGCGTAAGCGCTATTAAAGGCTCCTCAAACTCACTCACTTTACATTATATGAGCACGTTTAAGTGTACGTGTACGGAACACTGATCTACTTAATGTATTTGTATCCAAAATTAATTTGTTGTTTCTTTTCAGCCCGATCGAATCTTATTGGCAGTGGGACAACATGGAACAAACATTCGGGTAAGTTTCTTTTTTTAAATTAAGCACCTACTTGAAACCTTTGCTCAGCAATGGGACACAATACACGGATAAAAAATACCTACTTCTAAAAACATAAAAGCTTATTTTTTATGGTAATACTGGAAATTGCGATAAAATGAAACATCAATAAAGGTGAAGTACATTTGTAGTTTTTAACCGACTTCTTAAAAGGAGAAGGTTATCAATTCGGTTGTATGAGTTGTTTTTAATGTTTGTTACTTCATAACTCCGTGTACTAGTCCATGAACTAATTTGTTTTTTGTTTGAAAGAGTATGCTTTTTAAGACGAGGACTCAAATGTTTGGTACCTTCGCTCGGCA
Organism: Elegia similella; assembly: GCA_947532085.1. NCBI lineage: Eukaryota > Metazoa > Arthropoda > Insecta > Lepidoptera > Pyralidae > Elegia > Elegia similella. The sequence goes on from OX383947.1 coordinate 18,604,765, forward strand.
AAGGACTGATCAAGTGCGCGCAAGGGATAGCGCTTGGCGGTTTAGCCCGTGAATGATGAGATAGGAGATAGTCTCGAGTCGCTCAAAGAAAAAAACGTAAGCGCCAAATTCGTTATTTCTATTTTATATAAAATCAGACCGGTTAATTGTATTTTCATATTTACATTTTGATGAATTACTAATAACCTATCTTTTAGTCTAAAAATCATTATTTCATTCATTGCATTTGAGCTACAATAACAAAAACTCTGCGAACGAAGACTATTTTTCAAAAAATATTTCTATCGAGAAAATTTTATCAAAACGTGTTTTCATCTTAAATTTTTGGAGATGAAATAGTAAAAAATCATATTACTTAGATTTGAAACTCCTAATTTAAGTATTTTGCGAGATAAATAAGGTTCAGAACGACCTTATTTACAGTGGTATCGCCTTAATTGGTCCCATTTAAATTTCATTAAAATCGGTTCAGTAGTCTGATTGACGTCGGTTTTTTTATATGAAAATTTATACCTAGTTCTTATGACGTCATGATCCACAGTAATGATGGACGATCTAAAGATGCCGTTTTAATTCTAGTTTATATTATTAATATTTTTTGGGAAATAATAAGTCAAGCCACAAAATTATTTATTGGCCACGTGAGCAAGCTTCTAATTTCATAACTAAGCAACGGGAAAATGACCTAGCCTCTAATAAACTAATTCGTCTTTTTTACACCGCCAACTAAATATTCTATACAAAGCGTCAAATAAAGATCATCAATTATTATGACTTGTCCTTCTTATTTATACGTTGCCACCTAATTTACTAACTCGGCCACGGATTTTATATTTCGTCACCATTTTCCTTTTTACAGCATCAAAACTATGTCCTCAAAAAAATTTAATTCAAGCTCCTACAGTCAGCATCATTTATTATAACTTAGCATGTAAAATAATACATCATATTCTTTTATCGTAAAAATAGCCACTACATGATATGGCGTGATTCATGTATCGATAGGCAGGAGAGCTGGTACCAATTTTTGGGAAGGTATATATTTGAAGCAAGTTGAAAAATTGTCACATACCTCTACCTCAACACGGAACTACAGACCTGCCTGGTGAGTAGCGGGACTAAATCAACCCCTATTTTTTTTAATATTCTTTTTTCATTACCAAACCCCTTATGCGTCCGGCGCACCCTGGGCAACAATCTGCGAGGACAGTCTAGTCGGTAACGCAGATTGGCTGATCCTTTCACCACGTAATGTCTACAAAAAATCAACGGTCCTTTCTAGGGCCTACCAACAAAAAACGGCACTTTTCAGCGCCAAATATTCAATCTCTTTTAACACCAGCACTTAATGTAATCTCAATCAACATAGAGGGCCTCTCCAACAATAAATCTGAAATCCTGGCTGATTTATGCCAACAGACTCACTGTCACGTCCTATGTATGCAAGAAACCCACAGAGATGTAACATCCTCTCGCCCCCAAATCAAAAGTATGACACTCGTAGCAGAAATTCCACATGCTAAATATGGTAGCGCGATATTTGTCCGGCCAGATCTGTCTGTTATTTCTGTATCTTCTATCATCACTCCTAATGGGACTGAACTACTAAGCATAGACATCGGAAATTGTTCTGTAACATCCGTGTACAGTCCACCAGGTACCATATTCGATTTCGAATACACAACAGAATTTACCAACCACAACTCAAAAATAGTGATAGGAGACTTTAACAGTCATAGTGCAGCATGGGGCTACAGGGACTCTGATAAGAGCGGGGAAGCTGTGGAAAGCTGGGCCGAGCTAAACAACATGGAGTTAATACACAACCCAAAACTCCCGGCGTCTTTCAACAGTGGCCGGTGGAAGCGTGGCTATAACCCTGACCTCTTGTTTGTTAGCACAAACATCTTCCAGAATGCGCTGAAGAATGTCTGCGTCCCCATTCCGAAGACTCAGCACAGACCAATCATGTGCTCCATCCACGCAGCCATCAGACCAACGATGGTTCCTTTTCATCGGCGGTTTAATTTTCGAAAGGCAAACTGGGAGTTATATGCAGCTACAGTAGACAATAAGCTCGCAGACATAAGCCCCACACCGGAAAACTATGATATATTTGTCGAGGTTATCTGGAAGTCGTCTCGCCAACATATCCCACGTGGCTGCAGTACTGCCTACATCCCAGGCCTTACAGCAGATACCACCAACTTGATGGAAGAGTACGCAACCGTTTTCGCTGAAGATCCGTTTTCCGAAAATACAGTATCTGCCGGTAAAGAGCTTATGGCTCAAATCGCAGAAAGTCGCCAAAAAAAGTGGATAAGTCTTGTGGAGTCAGTGGATTTGGCCCATAATAGCAAAAAAGCCTGGGGCACACTCCGGAAATTAACTTGTGATCCACCTGCAGCCACACAACCAGGCCAAGTTACTGCTAACCAGGTAGCCCATCAACTTCTCCTCAACGGCAAACCTCCCCATAAGCTTTCTGTGCCAAAACGTTCTGAAATCCCACAAGACAATAGTAAATCTACACTATGCACACCATTTGATCTCACGGATATTACAACATCATTGAAGTATCTGAAGACCGGAAAAGCATGTGGCATAGATGATATTTCAGTGGAACAACTTCAGCACCTAGGTCCAATCGCAGTTTCCTGGCTTCTGTATATGTTCAATAACTGCCTTAAAACCAGCAGAATCCCAAAAAAATGGCGAAAGGCTAAAGTCATCGCTCTACTTAAGCCAGGCAAATCAGCAGAGGACCCAAAAAATTACCGTCCTATTTCTCTTCTCTGCCATACATTTAAGCTTTTTGAAAGACTAATACTAGACAGACTGACAAAGATAATAGACAAACAGTTGATTCAGGAGCAGGCCGGATTCCGGCCGGGAAGGTCCTGTTGTGGGCAGGTGTTAAATCTGACGCAGCATTGTGAAGACGGCTTCGAACGCGGTTTTGTCACCGGCGCAGTTTTTGTGGACCTGAGTGCAGCGTACGATACAGTAAACATTAAGCTATTACTGCACAAAGTAGCGCAACTAACAAAAGATCCACATTTCATCGACATCCTTGGGGAAATGCTGCGTAACCGTCGGTTCCAGGTCTCACTACATACTCATAAAAGTAGATGGCGAAATCAAAAAAACGGTCTCCCACAAGGTAGTGTCCTTGCACCTACCTTGTTTAACATCTATACAAATGACCAACCTCACCACCCAGCAACTAGGCGCTTTATCTATGCTGACGACCTGGCACTGACATCCCAAGGCAACACTTTCGAGGAGGTGGAATCCAGCCTAACGTCTGCGCTGACTCAGCTGACAGTTTACTACGGTGCAGGCTCACTGCGTCCTAACCCCACTAAGACAGAGACTTGCGCTTTCCATTTGCGGAACCGGGAGGCATCTAGAGAGCTCAAGATCTCGTGGGACGGCGTAGATATTAAACACAATAGTACACCAAGATACCTCGGTGTCACTTTGGACCGGTCTTTGACATACAAGGACAATTGTAAGAACCTGAAATCCAAGGTGAACTCACGCAATAATATTCTACGCCGTCTCACTACTACTCAATGGGGGGCAACACCTCAAGTACTTCGTACGAGTGGCCTGGCTCTGTGTTACTCGGCCGGCGAATACGCATGCCCAGTTTGGGCTCGTTCCGCACACGCCAAAGAGGTTGATGTTGCCCTTAATTCCTCCTGCCGTATAATGACAGGTACCCTGAAGCCTACACCATTGTACCACTTGTACTCCCTGTCTGGTATTGCTCCCCCAAGTGTAAGACGTAGTGTTGCCTGTGCCGTGGAAAAGTACAGGCAGGCGCGGGACCTCAGACATTCGCTTTACGGTCATAATCCACCACCATCACGACTGAAGAGCCGTAACAGCTTCCTCAGGCAATCTGAAATTGCACCCAAAGAAGCTCCTAAGGCCAGATTAAAGCAGTGGGAAAGCCTGTACCCACAATCACCATCCTCCTCACCGCTAGCCGAAAAACTTCCACCGGGTAGCAATCTTCCCTGGGCAGTGTGGAGGTCGTTGAACCGCCTCCGGGCTGGTGTAGGGAATTGCCGAGAAAACCGGGTTAGGTGGGGTTTTTCGGGCAATAGCACATGCGATTGCGGCAATGTTCAGTCAATGAGCCACCTTTTGACGTGCCCTAAATGCCCCATTCACTGCACACAAAAGGATCTAGAGGAGGCAAACGACAGGGCAGTGGCCGTGGCCACATACTGGGCAAAATTGTTGTAATTATAAAGACATTACGACTCGAAAAGAAGAAGATTACCAAAAATATAGATATTTGTGGCAATATGCATTTTTTTTATGTTTTATGTATAAAAAATATAAGCCAGACGATTTAGTCGGGGTTTTAACATTAGCAGATGCGTGCAAAAAATTTGCAAAAAAATTTAAAAAATCAATTTGAGATAGGTTGAAATTTTAATAGGGTTGCTACTATTTTGGTGGGACTTTCTACCTGCCACGCTGCCAAAAAATTTGGGGTTGATTTAGGCCCGCTATTTACCACTAACCAGTCAGGTCTGCAGTTCCGTGTTGGGGTATAATAGGAGAGGTATGTGACAAGTTTTCAGCATGCTTCAAATACTTGCCCAAAAAAATTGTACCAGCTCTGCTACTATTACTAGTAGTAAAATTATGGTAAATTAATAAAACATGCTAAGTTAAAAAAATAGAAGCTAAATAAATATATTTTTTGATGTCAAATATTAGTATTTTAGAAGTTTACTGTTAGAATGCAAGTTACAAATTTAGATGCTAAATAATAACCATCATGCTGAGTTGTATTTAGAGAGGCTTACATAGAAGATAACTAGTGGCTAAGACGGTATTATTTAGATGCACGTTAATTGTGGCTGACTTAGTAATTTAGAAGGCAACATACATTTTTAGAGGCGGATAATGCTATTAAAAAGAATCCTGTTTAATTAGCACCCATATTTTTTCCATTAGAAAGAGCTTTTATTTACAGAAAATAAAGATACCAGTTAATTACAGAGTTTTAACAAATATTTCAAAATATAGTAGAGAAGCCTATTTCAGGTATCCTTTAGGAACTTGCAATGGGAAAGTATTATATATAATATTACTTCTATATAATAGCCAACTCTTAGGCTACCCTTACTTTTAGTTAGGTGGTAGGCACCACATACGCATACAAGTATCTTCACACATACATAAATCACACGATTTGCTCTGATTTGATATAACAACGAATGGTCAAACACAAGTTCACGCTCACGCAACATTCAGTGTTTAGACTTCAGGTAATACCGAAACGGTCAAGAACATACCTTCTTTCGCCTTTATAGTGTTTTTTTAAGTTCAGTGTCGATATTTGTTGTTGACTAAACAATACACCGCTAATGGATTGGTTGCAATTATCGATAAGGCCGAATGCAGTTTTCCTGTGCAAAATTACAAGATGTTTACATTATTATCTACTTAATACTTACCTACAAGGTTTTTGCCAAAGCCATTAGCAATTTAATAACTGCTGAGACTATAATAAAATAATATTTATTGACCAATAAAATTAACAGTCAGTTACAAAATATAAGATTAATAAAGTTTATAACATTTTTGTACACTGTTGGACATTGGACCTTGCACTAAGCGGAGCTTGTATCGCAGAAGTCCAGAAGTTGTGTTTCCATATACCTATATCTAGTATACATTTTATTTCAACATATCTATCTTCTAAATATAAATAACTCAAAGGTGACTGACATAGCGATCTATCAACGCACAGCCTAAACCACTAGTCGGATCGGGCTGAAATTTTGCATGCAGGTAGATTTTATGACGTAGGCATCCACTAAGAAAGGATTTTGATTAATTCTATCCCCAAGGGGATAAAATAGGGGACTAAAGTTTGTATGAAACTTTACTTCTTAACGCGAGCGAAGCCGCGGGCAAAAGGTAGTTTATACATAATTATGCATCGGTTCAACAATACACAGCAATGATTTAATTATAATCTTTAAAATCTGTCACAAGTAGCAAGAGTGATTAGAATATGAATGTGAGTGAGGATGATAGTGATAATTTAATGTATATGTGTGCGAGCCCAATATTATTTTAGTAAGTGAAAGTGTAAGTGTGTGGAATTATAAATGTAGGGATTGTCGTTATATACTGGTTGGCGAATAGTCAAGAGTCAGGAGCCACTGCATCACGGAACGCTTTGCACTGTGTGTGGTAAATTGCATTAGGTTTGGAATATTATGGCAGACACGTTTGTATAGGTAAGTGAAAATCAACGGAGGAAGACTGATCATGTGACATGATGACATCTGAAAAATATCATTTTCCATCTTGACCTGACCGGGGTCGAACCCGGGGCCCTCGTGTCGCAGGCTGGCGTGTTAACCACTGCGCCACGGAGCTCTGCTATTATCAATAATGTTATTTTTTTTACAGGAAATCAAAATCACGGTTCGTGTGGGACGAGTTCCAAAACTCGGTGCCAATGTCCACATACCTGGTAGCGTTCGTGATCTCCAAGTTCAGCTATGTGGATAGCCCGCCCTCGCTCTCCCACACCAAGTTTAGGATATGGGCTAGAAGTGACGCTATTGATCAGGTAATAACACAGGTTCACCCACTTTTATACAAAACTAGCTGTTGCCCGCGACTTCATCCGCGGTAATTTCTGTTATTATGATTAATATTTTTTTTTATTAGTATACTTAGATGAATCATTTTCCCCTGTATTCAAAACATGTTTCATTGATGCTTCGCTCCTATTGGTCGCAGCGTGATGTTTATAGCCTAAAGCCTTCCTCAATAAATGGACTATCCAACACAAAAAGAATTTCCAATTTGAACCAGTAGTTCCTGAGATTAGCGCGTTCAAACAAACAAACAAAAAAAAATAAACTCTTCAGCTTTATAATATACTAGCTTTCGCCCGCGGCTCCGCCCGCGTTAATGTCGATCCCTCGGGAATAGTACTTTTTCCCGGGACAAAAGGTAGCCTATGTCCTTCTCCGTACTCCAGAGAACTTGTATGCAAAATTTCATGATGATCGGTTCAGTAGTTACGGTGTGAAAGCGTAACAAACAAACAAACAAACTCACTTTCGCATTTATAATATTAGTAAGGATAGTAAGGAAGTAAGGATAAGGATGTATACATGGGAGTAACAAACACATGATATATGAACAACTTTCCCCAGATGACCATTTACGAAATACAAAAATACTTTCCATAGTAAGTCTATCTGGAGTTCTTGGTGAGAATTTCGGCAGATTACATGGCTTTTGTTTTGGATTGTTTTGCAAATTGCTTCGAATGGACAGTTGTTCAATATCATAGGATGCGATTGACTATTCTTGTGGTTGTTCAGGGGTATGATTTAAACTATCACCAATTAAATTCGTTTTGTGTTTCCTAAATAATAGGGTTTGCCCTCAAAATAGTAGATTTGTCACCAAAATGTGGTCACCAAACAATATAAAAGCAATTCCACAATAAATCACTTAAAATCATCGAGATTTAGGATCTAGAACCAAATAAATGTTTTTGTATGTATTATAATAGGTTTGTCCTAATAAGTATTAAACCAAACTAATTTAAAGAGATCATCAATAAATCATATATTAAGTCACTTAAAAATTCATAAAGCATCACAAAAAATTAAGGGTTGTGGTCATCATCGTTTCAGCCAAGAGTCTATACTGCTGGACATAGGCCTTCCCAAAGATCTTAATTTCCACAGGCAGTATAAATATATTTCAGAAATAATTTATAATAGAATAGTAAATAAAACATAATTAAAATAAAAATAATCGATATATATTGTTATAAATAACAATCACTGAATAATCAGGGCTGGTTTTGACTTTGTTTGACATTTTATCTACTATTTTATTTGCTTTTTATTTTAATATTAATGTATTATATTTGCAATTTTAATAATGATACATTTTAATATAATGTTATACATATTTGCACACCATGTGAAGGTTAAAATGTACTGGGGAAAATAACTAAGATCATCAACTTACTGTACCTACATTTATGCAAATAAATACTTTTAACTTTGAAGGGTGCCCCCTTTTGCTTTTCTGGCCGATAGGGCCATTTTGCTTAAATTTTTTTGATATTCATTAAATTTATAAATTAACTAGCTTTCGCCCGCGGCTCCGCCCGCGTCAATGTCGATCCCTCGGGAATAGTACTTTTTCCCGGGATAAAAGGTAGCCTATGTCCTTCTCCGTACTCCAGAGAACTTGTATGCGAAATTTCATGATGAACGGTTCAGTAGTTACGGCGTGAAAGCGTAACAAACAAACAAACAAACTCACTTTCACATTTATAATATTAGTTAGGATGTATTAAATTGGTAACGATTACTATTATTTTAATAACTAAATTAATAAAATGTAGCTAAGTACTGTACTGTATTGGTGACATAATAACAAATAAAAAGGAGTCGCAGTCAGGGACCGATAATCGATTTATTTGGTGACAGATCTACCATTCTGAGCACAAAGCTATTAATCAAGTAATAAAACTATCATTAAAAGAACGAAGTTAATATTTATATAATGGACTATAATTTTATTGGTAATCCATCTCTTATTTTACAAATATATTAACATTAATTTGATAATTCATACCTGAGAACACTTTTTGCTTATCTAACAATGAAAATATTTCGTGGCGATAGATCTATTTATTTGGTGAATACAAGTTAATGATAAATATTTTTTTTTTTTTTTTTTTATTTATTTATTTGCATCAGGCAACAGAATACTTATAAAATATTACAGGCCCATAGAATATACATATACCTTACAGACTAACATACATATAAATATAATATAAAACTTAAAAAGCTACATTCCACGTTGAGCCAGCGACGTGTTGCGCGTCATCGGAGTGTCGGGTATCGTTCCGCGAAAACGGCGATACACCACACCCTTCGGCCAGAACTTGTCGTCCATGAAAGTCGCCAGCTTCTCCGTCGGGACCCGCACCACAAACGACGTGAAGTTCACGTCATGGCGCGACTCCAACTTGACGACCCTCGGCGTGATGTTGGTCTTCACGCGGACGTATTCCACCACTTCCTCTGCCTTGGTAGAGTGGAAGAGTCGGGACACGTACATCTGCGTCGTCGGGATGGCTGGACGCAGCAGATGGTTGGCTCCTGTTGGTGCGGTTCCACACTGATTCCGGCAAGGAAGCTTTCTCTTTTTTCGTTCGACTTTAGTGAAGCCCTCCTTGTCTACCTTGTCTTCTTCCTTGCTAGGAAGAACACATTTCTGTCCCTCTGGGGTTTTTCGCTTCTTGCGTTTCGGTTGTCGCTGACGCGGTGGGACAGCCGGGGCAATATTAGCGACAACAACCCTATCGGTGGCGGCATTGTCGCCAACGGCAACAGCAGGGGTGTTGACGACGGCAGCATAGGCACGAGTCGGGGTCGACGTGCTCGTCTTCTCCACGGGGGCAGTGGAGCGGGGAGCGGGGCGCGGAGTATCATGCGTCACAGCGACGGCCGGCGAAGCTTCAAATTTCGCTGACTCGAAACTTGCTATTGACACATTCTGCGCACCTCGGCGCGTGTTAATGTTCGAGGCCACAGGTGACCTACTTACCGAATCATTACTCTTTAAAGATAATAATTCGGCACGTAGCTCAGTGATGGTAGTTTCTGATGCCTCTACTCTTAACTGCATGACGGCCAGGCTGGACTTAAGAGCTGTGATGTCCTTTAATAGTCTGGTCACATCGACGTGATCGAAGTTCACCGGTGGCAATTTCTGTAAACGCCGAGCACAAAATGCGGGAACTTCGTCAGGGTCGGTCTCCTTGAGTAGGTTGATAATGTCTTGGAGACTCTTCTCACCTTTCTCATCCCTCCGCCGGGAAGGCATCTGCGCGGCTTTACCGAGCGTCTCATATAGTAGCGTCTTGCCACTATTAATCTCTTCCAGGGTGAAGTTGCTCTTGCAGATCTGCAGGATGCTGACTTCATCCATGCTGTCCTTAGCGTAGTCAATAAAGGCCAGCAGCTCGTTGGCTATAAGTTGCTTAGAGGAACTCATAGCGTCGGTTCGTGCAGCGGACATAGCCGCGCTTATCGTGAATAAAATTCGAAGACTGTGCAATTAGCGGGGCGCGTGCGTCACCGAGCGCGCATTGCGATGCACTGATATAAACTTTGGTGACAATAAATATAGTTCCCGTTGTTCAGCATCAACTATTTCATCATAGTTGAACATACTTTTATCATCACGAGCAATTATTCGCTAAACTAAGTACCTATGTTGTTTTATACTTCCGTTTTAGTTTATAATTTCCATGAAATTAGGATCATCATAGGAACTTGCCGTTTTCATCTAAATCACCCATGGGTCCGTATTTAATATGTTCGATTAATCTTAACACTTTCGCTGACACTGCCCGCCTGTAGACGTAATTCTATTGTCTGGTTCAGTGTTAGTGAACAAGTTAAGTGATTGAACAATTCATCAAATTAAACTTACGGCGAAATAACCTTATGTCGCCAAACGCTGCTTCGATTGAACGATTTATCGAATATTTATTAATCGATGGTCTGTTCTAATGTGTAAAAGTTGCAGTTAGATTGGGGTGAGCATAATATGTAATGTAATTTTTATAGGTATTTTAGTATCTTTCATCTATTAGGTACATAAGTATCTTTACAGTCTCTCGGAACCGCCAGGTGGTAGAATTTGTATGCAATAATCTTATATTACAGACTACATACGCTGCGAGTATCGGACCCAAAGTCCTGACTTACTTCGAGAAGTGGTTCAACGTGTCCTACCCCCTGCCCAAGCAAGACATGTTGGCCATTCCTGACTTCTCAGCTGGGGCTATGGAAAACTGGGGCCTCATTACGTACAGAGAAACGGCTCTGCTGTATGACAAGATGCAATCTTCGTTTACAAATAAGGAGAGGATTGCTGAGGTAAGATTATCCCGATAACGACATTCAATTAAAAAATTGTTAAAATATATTTTCTGATTTAATGTCTTTTTTTAGAATTGTTAACTGGAACACTGGAGCATTTATTGATTAATTTGTTATGTTAGTTTAAGAAGTAGGAGCCACCCTGAAAATCCTTGCAGTTATTACCTATGTCAAAAACCAAGCTATCTGGAAAAAAATTGAAAGTTCTTCGAAACCGAATGCACGAGACAATTCTGCTTCTTTTCGAATCAGAATTGTTTCTTTTCGAGTCAGAATATTAATAGCGAGTGTAGTAGAGTAGCGAAGCGTCTCCTACACTTCAATTATTTTGTGTGTCCATCTATCTTTTTTGCTACCCGGCTATTCTCTTCTACAGGTCGCATTTCTCAGTGAAATTTTATGGCCGATTAAGTTTATGGAAATTTTCCTAAATGACGGTAATTGGCATTAAGGACCAAAGCGCCATTGGGGTCTATGACACTGGTCTTAAGTGCCATAGACCCACAGCATAGACCAAATTGTTAGTTCGCTGTAATAAAAATTACGAGGTCTAAAGCTCGCAAAGCTACTATAGTTATTTTTAGATTGTTTTCAACCAGTAGATGGCCACGGCGTTAGGTAATCCCATAGTTTGAATTGCATTAATTTGCGTCGTCTTCATTTTTTTATTCAGTATGATTTCTTTATAATATTATATACCTTAATAATTTATTTATATGACAATAGTATCACTTATTTGCAGGTCATAGCCCACGAACTAGCCCACCAGTGGTTCGGAAACCTCGTCACGATGAAGTGGTGGTCAGACCTGTGGCTAAACGAGGGCTTCGCGACCTTCATGGCGTCTGTGGGGGTGGCGGCGGTGGAGCCCACCTGGCGCGCCGACAGAGGCTACGCCGTGGACAACATCTTGTCTGTGCTCAACCTGGATGCTTTGGAGTCTTCACATCCAGTGAGTATATCGTGGATGTTCTATACTGTGCCTCCGAGAGTGGTGTCAGAGTTGCCACATACTGAAGTGACAAAATTTAATCCCATGAGTCAACGACACGAAAAGAAGTGAGTATATTAGGAGAAGCATCCTCGTTCTACTCTGATGGTGTGTCTTATAGACTTGTCTTGGCTAGATAACTCCCCGATCGAGCAACATAACAATAGATAATCAATTGTGTCTGCGTTTCTCGCGATTGATAAGATAATCATATAGGTAACTTTGTAGAAAAAGGGAGAGTATCATCTATCACCCCGACAAGGGCTAGCAAAGTACTCGATTTTCTGTTATAAATTTTCTCACCTAATCATAAAGAGCATTTAGATCTCCAATCGACAAGATATAACTTTTTATGGTTCTCACCCCACTTTATCTGGGCTTGGCCTAGGAGAACCTCCAGCATAGAGTTGTCCTTAAACTTTCTTGTCTATTCTAGGTATCAGTGCCTATCAACGATCCCAAACGCATCAACGAGATCTTCGACGAGATTTCGTACAAGAAGGGCTCCACTCTCATCAGAATGATGACAATGTTCCTCGGAGAAGACGTCTTCAGGAAGGCCCTACACAGGTATACGCATGGAGAATCTATATTAGTAAAATAAGATAATAAAAATGTCACGACATGCCAGTTTTATCAGTCAATCATCGATCCTGTAATACAAGTATCTTACTGTGTGTATTTACAATCTAAAGATACAATCTTTAGATTGAACGCTTCATAAAACAATTATATGGCTTTTTTAATGTGTGATTTCCCTTCAAATAACTTGACAAGTACGTTTGGATCTTCAACTTTAAATTACTTTAGTAGGTAACTACCATATGCAAAACTTTAATTCAGTTCCTAAATACGACGCTAGATGTCTCTAGCTACGCAGCTATTTAATAACAATTTGCTCTGGAGTACGTCATGTTTACACTTAATTATCTTTGGTAGTTCTGAATCTACAAAAATACCTACTTATAAGAAAAAGAGTCCTCTACTTCTACCTAAGTACTTCATATTCGAATATAATGCACAAAAATCTACTTTGTTTATTTTTAATAATTATTTAATTAAATATTTATTATACCTTCAGTGATCTTACCTTACCTGACGTCGACCCACTCATTTATACTAAAAGGGTATTTATAATTGTAGTTACCTGACCAAGAACTCGTACAAGAACGCAGAGCAAGACGACTTATGGGAAGAGCTGACGGAAGCTGCCAACAAAGCAGGTGGCCTCTCTCGCAAGCAGACAGTCAAGGAAGTCATGGACACCTGGACCACGCAGACAGGGTACCCTCTTCTGCACATTATCCGAGACTACGCTGGAAATACGCTTTCTGTCTCCCAGGTATGTATTAGGCTATTGTATTGGCATAGTTTATACTAGCATTTCTCGCAACTTCTTCCGCGTGATTTGCAGTCCATGTGATTCTGATGTATCTGATGAGCTATAAAATTGTAAAGTTACATCGAAATCCATCAAGTCGATTGAAGCTTGAAATCTTTACAAGCTTCGACGTTTATGCTATCAATTGGATTATTAGGATCCATAAGTGATTAAGTAAGGAAAAGGAAGCGTTCGCATGAGTCTGTGACATAGTAGATATACTACAGGACCTAGACTACGATTTTTTGTACTCTAGGTCCTGACTACAAAAATTTGAAAACAAGTGTCAAACCCAAGATTGCACATCTTGGGTTTGAACAACTTGTTTTAAAACTTGGCTTGTAGTTGTTAGGTCCGATATTTATGCCAATGTGATCCATAAAAGTCACAGATCCTTATCAACAGCTGGACAACTGCCGCAGGATCACTGGAGGATTTTCAAGATGATTAACGGCCATTTGGTGGTAACCACTTGGGCCAAAGTGCTTAAAACATATAAAAAGAGGAGACCTGCCCCCTCAGCCCTGAGTTTTCATTTGAATGATATGTTACAATAATGTAGTGGTTAGTTTAATCTTGTTTTCTTTCTCTACAGAAACGCTACCTATCCAGTGGCGAGAACCAAGAGCAATCAGCCTCATGGTGGGTGCCTCTCCGGGTGCTGTGTGAAAACGAAGTTGGTGAACCTGAACAGCCATTAGAGTGGCTCGCGAAGGACGAGGGAGTTAATACGATGCACCGCTTCGAACACGGAGCTGCCGCTGATCAATGGGTGTTGTTCAATCCTGATATGATAGGTAAGAATGCGTGGAAGCTCTAGAGAGCTGTTATATCCAACTGAATGAGCATCAAAATTTACAATATTAACGGTGGCGATCGCCACAGCTGATGGCCTATTGATTTAGTGGAACACAGTCATGGAAAGGCCCATTGCACAAAAAACCTCGTATTTTTTAATACAAAGGTAAAAAATAATACATAGTCTTACCAATTGGTTTTACTACTGCATCAGGGGAAGGGTTAATATTATTCGAATGTCTCATCCTTTATTTAAGCTCAGTTTATCTTCTAACAAGCAAAAGCGGGGCATCTTACACACTATAATTTTGACAGGATTATACCGCGTCAACTACGACCACCGCAACTGGTTGCTCCTCAGCAAAACACTGGTTAGCGCCAACTACGCCAATATACCGGTTTTGGGTCGAGTGCAACTGCTTTCGGATGCCTTCGAATTGGCATGGAGTGAATACTTGGATTACAACATTACATTACAGTAAGTAATACTTAATCTCTTGTTTTGCCCTGTTGGTTTATGTCTGAGCTCGGCTTGTTTATACTAGTGATGTAGAAATATGATTTGGCCAAGTTTCAGCCAGTCTGATACCAATCCTCTTGGGTAGTACCAACAAGCCCCTTTAATTAACATGTTATCATTCAATAGTGCTAAACTAGGCTTAAGGTCGTAATTTTGATACTTTAAACAATGTTACTTATTTGCGTTAAATATAGCAACAATAATCTAATTCTCTTCATTAATTTTGAAGTACCAGGAGGACCTTATTATCGTTTACTCTGACAACGAGTGGGTGGGTTTTAAAACCAGTTCATTCACAAGTATTCGCACAGAGAGATTTACATTCACTTAATTCCTCCTAACGCTCCTTATATTAAAGGACCATGGGAGACACATGTTGTATGTTTCTGATTTAGTTTTATACACTTTATATTTATACGATATAATATTTTTCATTGCAAAAAGAGGTCAGAAACTATTTAAATATTATTGAAGTTAGTAGGCATGTATGTATCAAGATTAGTAGTAAAAAAATTGCAATTTTCTTAAAACAAGGTTGGCAAGGTACCTCCGTCGGGAAAAAGAGTACCTCCCACTATCGACAGGTCTGCGAGCGTTGTCAAAGATTGAGAACGTGTTGAAGCGGACTCCAGACTACGGCGCGTTCCAGAAGTTCGTGCGCAAGCTGATCACGGACGCGTACAGGAGCGCCGGCGGGTTGGCCACGAAGAGCATCCTGAATGGCGAAGATCTGATTGCTGTTAAAATGCAGGTAACGAGTATTTTTATGTTATTTTATCTGTAGCCAATCTTCGCTGCAATAAGAATTAATCTTATCTGATGGTATCAAATTGCGAAGTAATACGTTATCGCAATTTTTTAATAAAATGTCTCCACAAGGGTAGCTACACAAATAAGCGGGCCGGCATTAATCGGCACAGCCGGGCGGTAATATCGAATGTATATAGATGAAATTTCGAGAAAAGGCCTCTCGGCTTTCACTAGGCGGACAGCTATAGCGGGCCGGCAGTCATCGGCAAAGGCAGGCGGTAAAACCGAATATACACGGTGAAATTTTGATCGTTCTGGACCCTTAAAGGGATGATTCAGCCCGTTGATATAAACAAAAATTTTTTTGACATCCCCATACAAATTGTCCGGGCGGCCGAAATTTTTTGAATGGAACTGCCCAATTTTTTTTTGTGTTCCCAGCATTGGTCCCGTAGGAAAAGTTGTTCATATCGATGGGCTGAATCAATCTTTAAGGGTCGAACGATCAACATTTCACCGTGTATGTAGTTGAGTGTTGGAGAATCACAATCACAACCTGCTCGGCTTACATTTTAGTTCAGCTAAGAATGGAGCCCCGAACGTATCTTAGTCGCTACGGGTCGGCTTTTTCGTTCCACTGTCACGTATAAATTAACCTATCTATAGGGTAACCTATGCGGACAATAAAAGAATACAAATTATTTATCAAAGATACAATTTATTAATATGTACTACAATTAAGATTAAGATTTAGATTTAGTTAAGTTAAGGTTAGGTTAAGTTAAGTTTAAAGCAATTATTTTAATATGGATGTATAAAAGTACAAGAAGTTAAACGTGGGTCCGAAGCCTAGATTCTGGGTATTAAGCTGAGAGTTGGGTCGGTTCTTCAGGAAAAAACCTCACGCCCCTTGGATGCGACCGCGTGGTAGCTCAGGCGGTTGACGGCAGCTCAGCTTATGTCCAACAGGGATGAAGATGACTCAGGCCTCCTCTGCGGCCCGTAGAGGATCAAGCGCCAACAGATAATAGACGCAATCAAGTCCGTCGTCGATCGCTACGGGTTGAACCCGTACGGTGTTCCTGGAACGCGTCCAATTGATATATTTAGAAAGGTGCCCTTATTCTGCCCTGGACTGTAGAATATCACACGCGTGCACCAAGGGGTGGGTATCTACAAGGAAGCGGTGATTCGTGTATGATGGGCAGTCCAGGTACATGAGAAGCCAAGCGGTGAGGCGAGAATCACATACCAAGCGAAAGATAAGAATAGTAAGGCTATATAAAATTATAATTCCACGTAAGCACAGACAGTTCGGAAAGGCAGCAGTAGAAGGCGATAATTTATTGACCTTATCGACATGTTATATAACAGGAAGCAACGGTAAGTGATTCTAGCTTCATTACAATGGAATTAAGATACAATGATTATGCGCATTCGTATGTTTTGCGTCTAATTGTACATCTTTTCTTATAATACGTACTCAACATTACGAACGGGAGGGTAAGAAACCACGTTTAAATAATTAACGTTACTGACAAAGGGTTTAAGCAATTTACTAATTTATTGATTCGAAATTTAATACGTGAGCGTAAATAAATATCTACTAAATTTAATACACTGGCTTGTTTAAAGCAAAGATTCATAAGTAAGGGCGTATATGTTGGCAGGCAAAATCAGCCAGCAAGGAACCATGATTTTAGAACTGCATACATTATGATTTACTTATCTAGTAATGGCCAATGAACACATTAGGAGGCATAACTATTCGCAAAATAAATTACAATACAACGTGTTACTGTGTAGAACAAAGGAATGTTCGAGAATGTTCCCAAACCGGACAAAGAAAACGACCACCAGCGTGGCAAATTAACGGTTACTACACAATAACACCCGGCATTCACCGTTTATCAATAAAGCTACTTAACTAAGGATAATTGTGCATCACTTACCCATTAACGGGATAAACACTACACGAGAACTATGTATATTGAGTACAAGGAAACGCGTCCACACGGGACTCAAAGCGTTCCGAATGAAATTATAAGAATTTTAAGCGCGGCAGCTCGTAGCAAGTCCCGCAGCGAAGTGTCGCGCTAGGAGGCCCTGAACGACGATTCGGACGGAGGTTCGGAATACATCGTTAAAACTCGGCTAGGCTCGGAACAGTCGTCACCTGCGCGCGAGTATATTGAAGCGGAAGGTCATTTCGTTCCTTATTACAACGATGCTAAGACAACAAGTAATCTACTATAACTAAAGAATTATAAAATAGTTTTATATGTTACAATACCCCCTCTCCTAGATAAGGATTTTTCCTCTGAAAAATCCGTTTAGACTTGACTCAGGTAGAACATAACTAAAGATAAAACAAGGCATCAATATGAGATATTCCTTCGAGGGACAGAATATCTCTAATGAAGACTATTAACTTATCCAAGGATAAAATAAGGTATCACGACGAGGCATTTCTTTAAGGGACAGAAAGACTCTAGTGAAAAAAAAAAATTCATCCTAGGATAAAACGAGGTAACACAATGAGGCATTCCTTCGATGGACAGAATGACTCTAGTAAAGACTATTAACTCATCCAAGAATAAAATACGGTATCACGACGAGGCATTTCTTTAAGGGACAGAATGACTCTAGTGAAAAAGAAATTTATCCAAGGATAAAACGAGGTAACACAATGAGGCATTCCTTCAAGGGACAGAATGACTCTGGTTAAGACCTCAAGGTTGTTGCTCAAGTAACAAGGACTCAAGGATATCCTCAGAGGGGAATCTAATTACCAACGTAGTTATTTATTGCCTTAGTTCTTCCACCTTCGTATATCAGGTCTGGTTTTGTTAGTTGCAATATTTAAGTGGCCGTGCCATATCGATAAATTTTTCTATATAGATATTTTAGTTACAAAAAAAAATTAGACAATACGTTTAAAGGATAAGGTAAGTTTAAAAAAAAAAAAAAAATACGAAGATGCAAGGGTCACGCTAAGCGCGACAGTGGGCGTAAAGGTGGAAAACGGAAGCAAAACAGTGATGGGTTGCTAGCCGCACCGCCTATAGATGTGATATTCGCCCAATCCCTTGACCGACTTTTACGGTCTGCGCGGGAAGGAAAAGCAGCTGGTATATTCTATGTTTTTCTATATCTCCCAAACCAGCATGGAAGAAAATGGGTGAATGTTGCACAGAATGACAATCAACCTTATTTTCTAATTGAGTACAATGATTGGCTTAGTCAAGGACATGCACACACACCAACACCAAGAAAGTAAAAAAAAAAACACCTTACCAACTCTCAGTTAAAAAAGAAAAAAATACCCAGATTATAAATAAACACGTATTGGGCGCCAAACTTGTCACGTATAAATTAACCTATCTATAGGGTAACCTATGCGGACAATAAAAGAATACAAATTATTTATCAAAGATACAATTTATTAATATGTACTACAATTAAGATTAAGATTTAGATTTAGTTAAGTGAAGGTTAGGTTAAGTTAAGTTTAAAGCAATTATTTTAATATGGATGTATAAAAGTACAAGAAGTTAAACGTGGGTCCGAAGCCTAGATTCTGGGTATTAAGCTGAGAGTTGGGTCGGTTCTTCAGGAAAAAACCTCACGCCCCTTGGATGCGACCGCGTGGTAGCTCAGGCGGTTGACGGCAGCTCAGCTTATGTCCAACAGGGATGAAGATGACTCAGGCCTCCTCTGCGGCCCGTAGAGGATCAAGCGCCAACAGATAATAGACGCAATCAAGTCCGTCGTCGATCGCTACGGGTTGAACCCGTACGGTGTTCCTGGAACGCGTCCAATTGATATATTTAGAAAGGTGCCCTTATTCTGCCCTGGACTGTAGAATATCACACGCGTGCACCAAGGGGTGGGTATCTACAAGGAAGCGGTGATTCGTGTATGATGGGCAGTCCAGGTACATGAGAAGCCAAGCGGTGAGGCGAGAATCACATACCAAGCGAAAGATAAGAATAGTAAGGCTATATAAAATTATAATTCCACGTAAGCACAGACAGTTCGGAAAGGCAGCAGTAGAAGGCGATAATTTATTGACCTTATCGACATGTTATATAACAGGAAGCAACGGTAAGTGATTCTAGCTTCATTACAATGGAATTAAGATACAATGATTATGCGCATTCGTATGTTTTGCGTCTAATTGTACATCTTTTCTTATAATACGTACTCAACATTACGAACGGGAGGGTAAGAAACCACGTTTAAATAATTAACGTTACTGACAAAGGGTTTAAGCAATTTACTAATTTATTGATTCGAAATTTAATACGTGAGCGTAAAAAAATATCTACTAAATTTAATACACTGGCTTGTTTAAAGCAAAGATTCATAAGTAAGGGCGTATATGTTGGCAGGCAAAATCAGCCAGCAAGGAACCATGATTTTAGAACTGCATACATTATGATTTACTTATCTAGTAATGGCCAATGAACACATTAGGAGGCATAACTATTCGCAAAATAAATTACAATACAACGTGTTACTGTGTAGAACAAAGGAATGTTCGAGAATGTTCCCAAACCGGACAAAGAAAACGACCACCAGCGTGGCAAATTAACGGTTACTACACAATAACACCCGGCATTCACCGTTTATCAATAAAGCTACTTAACTAAGGATAATTGTGCATCACTTACCCATTAACGGGATAAACACTACACGAGAACTATGTATATTGAGTACAAGGAAACGCGTCCACACGGGACTCAAAGCGTTCCGAATGAAATTATAAGAATTTTAAGCGCGGCAGCTCGTAGCAAGTCCCGCAGCGAAGTGTCGCGCTAGGAAGCCCTGAACGACGATTCGGACGGAGGTTCGGAATACATCGTTAAAACTCGGCTAGGCTCGGAACAGTCGTCACCTGCGCGCGAGTATATTGAAGCGGAAGGTCATTTCGTTCCTTATTACAACGATGCTAAGACAACAAGTAATCTACTATAACTAAAGAATTATAAAATAGTTTTATATGTTACAATACCCCCTCTCCTAGATAAGGATTTTTCCTCTGAAAAATCCGTTTAGACTTGACTCAGGTAGAACATAACTAAAGATAAAACAAGGCATCAATATGAGATATTCCTTCGAGGGACAGAATATCTCTAATGAAGACTATTAACTTATCCAAGGATAAAATAAGGTATCACGACGAGGCATTTCTTTAAGGGACAGAAAGACTCTAGTGAAAAAAAAAAATTCATCCTAGGATAAAACAAGGTAACACAATGAGGCATTCCTTCAAGGGACAGAATGACTCTAGTGAAAAAAGAAATTCATCCAAGGATAAAACGAGGTAACACAATGAGGCATTCCTTCAAGGGACAGAATGACTCCAGTGAAAAAAAAAAAAAATTCATCCAAGGATAAAACGAGGTAACACAATGAGGCATTCCTTCGATGGACAGAATGACTCTAGTAAAGACTATTAACTCATCCAAGAATAAAATACGGTATCACGACGAGGCATTTCTTTAAGGGACAGAATGACTCTAGTGAAAAAGAAATTTATCCAAGGATAAAACGAGGTAACACAATGAGGCATTCCTTCAAGGGACAGAATGACTCTGGTTAAGACCTCAAGGTTGTTGCTCAAGTAACAAGGACTCAAGGATATCCTCAGAGGGGAATCTAATTACCAACGTAGTTATTTATTGCCTTAGTTCTTCCACCTTCGTATATCAGGTCTGGTTTTGTTAGTTGCAATATTTAAGTGGCCGTGCCATATCGATAAATTTTTCTATATAGATATTTTAGTTACAAAAAAAAATTAGACAATACGTTTAAAGGATAAGGTAAGTTTAAAAAAAAAAAAAAATACGAAGATGCAAGGGTCACGCTAAGCGCGACAGTGGGCGTAAAGGTGGAAAACGGAAGCAAAACAGTGATGGGTTGCTAGCCGCACCGCCTATAGATGTGATATTCGCCCAATCCCTTGACCGACTTTTACGGTCTGCGCGGGAAGGAAAAGCAGCTGGTATATTCTATGTTTTTCTATATCTCCCAAACCAGCATGGAAGAAAATGGGTGAATGTTGCACAGAATGACAATCAACCTTATTTTCTAATTGAGTACAATGATTGGCTTAGTCAAGGACATGCACACACACCAACACCAAGAAAGTAAAAAAAAAAACACCTTACCAACTCTCAGTTAAAAAAGAAAAAAATACCCAGATTATAAATAAACACGTATTGGGCGCCAAACTTGTCACGTATAAATTAACCTATCTATAGGGTAACCTATGCGGACAATAAAAGAATACAAATTATTTATCAAAGATACAATTTATTAATATGTACTACAATTAAGATTAAGATTTAGATTTAGTTAAGTGAAGGTTAGGTTAAGTTAAGTTTAAAGCAATTATTTTAATATGGATGTATAAAAGTACAAGAAGTTAAACGTGGGTCCGAAGCCTAGATTCTGGGTATTAAGCTGAGAGTTGGGTCGGTTCTTCAGGAAAAAACCTCACGCCCCTTGGATGCGACCGCGTGGTAGCTCAGGCGGTTGACGGCAGCTCAGCTTATGTCCAACAGGGATGAAGATGACTCAGGCCTCCTCTGCGGCCCGTAGAGGATCAAGCGCCAACAGATAATAGACGCAATCAAGTCCGTCGTCGATCGCTACGGGTTGAACCCGTACGGTGTTCCTGGAACGCGTCCAATTGATATATTTAGAAAGGTGCCCTTATTCTGCCCTGGACTGTAGAATATCACACGCGTGCACCAAGGGGTGGGTATCTACAAGGAAGCGGTGATTCGTGTATGATGGGCAGTCCAGGTACATGAGAAGCCAAGCGGTGAGGCGAGAATCACATACCAAGCGAAAGATAAGAATAGTAAGGCTATATAAAATTATAATTCCACGTAAGCACAGACAGTTCGGAAAGGCAGCAGTAGAAGGCGATAATTTATTGACCTTATCGACATGTTATATAACAGGAAGCAACGGTAAGTGATTCTAGCTTCATTACAATGGAATTAAGATACAATGATTATGCGCATTCGTATGTTTTGCGTCTAATTGTACATCTTTTCTTATAATACGTACTCAACATTACGAACGGGAGGGTAAGAAACCACGTTTAAATAATTAACGTTACTGACAAAGGGTTTAAGCAATTTACTAATTTATTGATTCGAAATTTAATACGTGAGCGTAAATAAATATCTACTAAATTTAATACACTGGCTTGTTTAAAGCAAAGATTCATAAGTAAGGGCGTATATGCTGGCAGGCAAAATCAGCCAGCAAGGAACCATGATTTTAGAACTGCATACATTATGATTTACTTATCTAGTAATGGCCAATGAACACATTAGGAGGCATAACTATTCGCAAAATAAATTACAATACAACGTGTTACTGTGTAGAACAAAGGAATGTTCGAGAATGTTCCCAAACCGGACAAAGAAAACGACCACCAGCGTGGCAAATTAACGGTTACTACACAATAACACCCGGCATTCGCCGTTTATCAATAAAGCTACTTAACTAAGGATAATTGTGCATCACTCACCCATTAACGGGATAAACACTACACGAGAACTATGAATATTGAGTACAAGGAAACGCGTCCACACGGGACTCAAAGCGTTCCGAATGAAATTATAAGAATTTTAAGCGCGGCAGCTCGTAGCAAGTCCCGCAGCGAAGTGTCGCGCTAGGAGGCCCTGAACGACGATTCGGACGGAGGTTCGGAATACATCGTTAAAACTCGGCTAGGCTCGGAACAGTCGTCACCTGCGCGCGAGTATATTGAAGCGGAAGGTCATTTCGTTCCTTATTACAACGATGCTAAGACAACAAGTAATCTACTATAACTAAAGAATTATAAAATAGTTTTATATGTTACACCACAAGTAATGCCGAATCGAATGATTTGTCGACCCGAATGAACTACTCAATCAGCACAAGCCGAACTAGTACATTACTTCGGGTCACCTTGGTTGTTCGACAAATACTGCCGAACCGTCTATGTCGGCCCGCTTATTTGTGTAGCTACCCTAATCGATTTCGCAGCTATGCCATTTTGTTTTTCGTGTGTAACTAACTTACACTGGTGTCACATTTTTTAACCTGGATTAAAGCACCTGCCCCTGCAGCATGGCACAAGCTACAACGTTTATCGACTATATAATATAACTAGCTGTTGCCCGCGACTTCGTCCGCGGCAATTTCTGTTATAAGGTATAGATGAATAATTTTCCCCCGTTTTCAAAACATTTTTTATTGATGCTTCGCTCCTACTGGTCGCAGCGTGATGTTTTATAACGTAAAACCTTCCTCAATAAATGGATTATCCAAAAAAAAAATAATTAATTTGGACCAGCAGTTCCTGAGATTAGCGCGTTCAAACAAGCTCTTCAGCTTTATAATATTATATTATAGATTTTCCTCCTATCTTTTTTTTTTAATATGATTTAACCACTTTAATGGCCCTAGTAGTACAGAGAGGGTCGTGCTCCTGTAGTGGAGACTGAAAAGGACCTGATGATGATGATGAACCACTTTAATTAAAGCAAACTATATCAAGGTGTTACATAATAGCGAGATAATACTCCGTGAACGTATTGGGCATCCCATAACAAAAGGCTTGCTTGAGTTCCCAGCATTGGTCCCATAGGAAAAGTTGTTCATATAGACGGGCTGAATCACCGCTTCTAGGATCTAAACAGCATAAAAAAGAAAATAATCATAAACCAAACTCGGAATAACAATAATTAAAAAAAAATTAATCAAATAGAAAAATCAAAGTACGGGGACGAGGATGTATGACTATGAACTGACTTATTGAAGTCAGTTGATAGTCGCACACAGCTGTTTTTGTTTAATATCACTGTTCCTCCACATGTTTTTGTAATTTGCACTGCATTGAATTGCTCTTCTGTCACAGTTTGGCTCTTGGCATCACTGGCTTTAAGTACAAGTTTTGCCCGTAAAATACAAATTCCACTAATTTTAAAACAAATTTTAGCGAACACTGGTCCAAAGTACAGCTCCTCGGGACGTGCGCGCGCGGGTAACTTTTTGAGTTATTTACAATCATTTTACAGGGTAAGGAACTCTTTTAGACATATGCATTTGGGCTATCCTACACGCCCCTTGAATATATTATTTCGCTATTATGGAACACGCTATGTATGTATATATCGTGCTTAATAGTCACAAAGGATACCAAACATGCTTCGTCAAAGAATGTATTTTTTTTCATAAATTAACGTAGAATTCGTTAATAATCCATAGACTATCTCACGCACACATCAGGCTAAAATGTAATGTGATGGTTTCAGACGATGATGAGTGGATGGGCGTGCCGCATGAAGGTGCCCGGGTGCGAGGAGAACGCCATTGACATGTTCCAGCAGTGGATGGACACCGACAAACCCGACGAGAATAACCCGTAAGTTTTGATAAAAAAGGCGTGTTATTACGGTTCAAGTTTGTTAAAATTATTTTGCCTGAGAGCCTTACCTCCGAATACTCAAAAGATCTCTACTTTTGTCATTTTTCGGGTTCCGTGCCCAAAGAGTGCCAAGAGGAACCCTTTGGGCACGGGACTGTCCGTCATCCCTCCGTCTGTAACAAGGCTGTATCTATTGGACCTTAATAGGTAGACTTGAATTTACACACAATGTAATCCTTACTAATATTGTAAATGCGAAATTGAGTTTGTTTGTTTGTTAGCTTTCACGCCGTAACTACTGAACCGATCATCACGAAATTTTTCATACAAGTTCTCTGGTGTACGGAGAAGGACATAGGCTACCTTTTAACCCGGGAAAAAGTTCTGTTCCCGAGGGATCGACATTGACGCGGGCGGAGCCGCGGGCGAAAGCTAGTAATAAAATAAAATGTATAATAAATTGGGTAGGTACAGCTCTTTTGGCGTCTTTTCTCGATTTGGAAAATGTGTCACGTTCATGGGAATTATTATTGTTTTTTTTTTTATAGCGTTATAATGCTCTGTATATTATTAAAATTAAAATATAATTAATATTTGAGAGAATTTGACGCGGTAATTTGAAGTCGCGGTGGTAGTTGGTGTCACACTTAGGGCGAAAACCTAAGGGACGTGGATTTGAATCCTACCTGTGGCCGAGTTCTTTTTCATCATATATTTTATATTTTAATATAATTAATTTAATTTTTTTTCAGAATCCCGTTGGACCTTCGAAAGACTGTGTACTGCGTGGCGATTTCGCGAGGCAGCGTGGTGCACTGGAGATTCGCTCTGGCTCGTATGCAGAAAACGAATGTGGCTACGGCTCGGGACTCGCTCATTTACGCCCTCACTTGTACAAGGGAGGTCTGGATATTAGCACAGTAAGTGTATTACGTGTTGATTCCAGATGACTTCAGGCAGTATGGAACATTTGAAACTTAGACACACGAAATATCTATTTTTATATCAACATAGAGGGATTGATGATGCTGAATGAATTTCCCCTTTGGAGCTTTGCTTTCTGACTTCTACTGAAAATTGAACATTAATTAATAATGGTAAGCACAGAGGGAGGCCTTTGCCTAGCAGTGGGATTTAAAAGGCTATTAATAATATAAATAAAACTGTGATTTGAAATGTGTGACGTGGAAAGAGGCCTTTTTCTGAATAAATGTTTTGAGTGATCTTCAAGCTAGCCTCAAAAACCCTATGTGATGTCACGATGGGTGTTGTGTAAGCATTAACTTTAAAACCCAAATAAAATTACCTATCTGTGGTCCTGCTTCCGTTTCCCCATACATACTTCCCTATTCGCCGTCGACGGCCTGTGATTGGTCGCCCGAAGACTAGTAAAAATATGGCGGACGAGTCTAGTTGACCGGCGTACGTGCGCTGATATAATTTCAAATTAAAACGACTCTAAGAGCTTTGCTGGCCGAAAGCAACGCTAAATCTTCATCGCGTGTGTGTGATGGTGTACCACTAGTGTAGGCAGTGAGAAATAACACAGTTTAAACAAGAAGATCGCCAGCCGGTCGGCACGAAGCCCCGTCGCAGGCGATTCCTTCCCAGAATCCTGTCCACCGTGGATCCAGGTCAGTGTTTACTGTTTTTCCTTGCTGTGATTCTGGGGTTGATCGAAAAATGCAGTAACTCTTCCAGAAAGTCGCAATATTAATTTATGGTACCTCCTGTGAGGACATTCCTCACGTACTTATTTCAAATATACCCACTTAATTTCAATATTTCCAATTAAAGTAATTTACTAATATAATTTCAATTTTACTAAAAAACAATTCAACTTAATATTAAACATAATTAATAACAACATAAAAATAAAAAAATATAAATAACTTACAAATAAAAAACTTCTTCCAACGCACCACATCGAGGCAAAGTACCCAAAATGCTGGCAGCATTTCCCCGTTGCACAGCGAGTCCGATACGTTGTGCAAAAAAACTGCCAGCTCTTGGATCACCAGTTGCCTCGATGAGACGTGTTGTCAATTCCTTATAGAATTTTTTGGCTTCAGTGCCCCAGGGACCCAAAGTTTCTACAGCAAAAGGCAAGAATATAAAGCTGTCGGTCAATCCCGCGTATTTTCGCTTTTTGCTAGCTTCAGCAGCACAGGCAGCTGCTCCGACTTGGCTGGAAGTAGCTGGTATGTGGGATGGAGCTAAAGTATCTACACAAGTGGCATCCCAAACTAGACATTTGCCTTGCCGCTACGGGATTAAAGAAAGACCATCTGGTCGCTTGCCATCGGTGCGGAAGATTCCATTTGGTTCCAAAACTGACGGAACATTGACAGTTGCTAAAGTTCTACGAATTATGTCGTTTAGTGAGGCATGACGTGGAATTCGGCCAGCACTTTTAATGCAAGCAAGACCATGATGACCCAAACCATCCACAGCTGTACCACAGTGACATAAATTAAAGTTATTTCCAAATATGGATAACTAATTTATTCATAAATAGACTTATTATAGATTCAAATTAACTAGGTACTTACCCACCTAGCATTTGTCTATTTGTCTAACAATCTCGGACCAAACAGGGAATTCCATACCTGTTCCATACTATAGTAAATACCTATTACTTACGAGTACATACTTCTTTCTCGTTAATTCCCTTGTAATAATCCTTTAATCGTTCGATTTGTATGCCATAAGGTACTATCTTGTTACTCAGGCTTTCGAACTATTTTGGATAGCCTAGGTACTTACCTAGGGTTCATTAATAGCAGTGAGGTGTGTATTTATGATTATAAGTAATAGTCCGTAGTTTTAAAACCTACGTGTTTTGTGAATATCTGTTCCATTACTCAGTTTCCATTTAAACTTTTGCTACTTACCTACATTACTCGTACTTTCACAATTAGTGCTTAGCGAAAACATGGCGGAAGGAGAATTAATGTCCACCATTAAAAAACGTGAATATGAGTTTAAAAATATGCAGATACTTTATGACTTAGCAAAAATTACGAAAGAAAATAAAACTAAATTAGCATCCTTTCGAGCTAGGTATAAAAGGATTGATAAAATTCGTGATAATTTCTTGGAATGCAACGATCGTGTAAACCAGTTGCAACTTAAACTAAATCCTCAGTTTCTTATCGATAATAATGCTTTGTTGTCATTTGACGAGTTATACTATTTTGTCATTGAGTTTGCCGATTCCCTCGACGTAAATGCCGTCGGTGCGAGTTCGCGCTCGGAACTGTGTCAAGGTCATGCGCATTCCAGCTCGCACGTGAAATTACCTGAATTGCAAATAGCTAAGTTTGATGGTAATATAGAGAACTGGCAGATGTTTAAAGACAGTTATACGTCGTTTGTGCATAATAATGTTTCGTTGTCGGACACAGAGAAATTTTACTATTTGTTGTCATGTCTGTCTGGGTATGCCCTGACACTAGCTAAGGGTGTTCCTATAACATCAGCCAATTATTCTGTTGTTTATGCAGCGTTACTAGACAGGTATGATAATAAACGAATTTTAGCCAACGCTTATTTAGAAAAAATAATAAATTTAAATCCGATACAACGGCCATCATTATCAAACTTATCACAATTAACCAACACACTTTATGAATGTGTTAGTGCATTGCGCGGGTTAAATATTGATGATTTAAGTGAATTTCTTTTATTTTATATAGCATCTCGGCCTCTTGATACGGAAACTAGGAAAAGGTTTGAATTACAGAATACCGAAGAAATTCCTAAATTTAATAACTTGGTTGTTTATTTACAGAATTATATAAAGGTATTAGAGGTTAGTCAACCTAGTAATTTACAGTCATTCAATTCTACAAATAAACAAAACCGCAACAGCACAAATAAAGGTAACTTTTCTCGGCAGTCAAATTCTTCCTTAATTGCTTCTACGAACTCAAATAATAAAAAACCTAATCAGGCTGTTTGTGTGTATTGTCATAAAAATCATTCAATATATCGCTGTGGTAAATTACATTCTATGAATATAGGACAGCGACAACAATTAGTTAAAGAGTTACAATTATGTCAAAACTGCTTAAGGCCCGGTCACACTAGTGCAGACTGCAAGTCTAAGTCCATGTGTTTCATTTGTAACTCAAAACATAACACATTATTACATGAAGAACATAAAAGTTTATTATCTAATACCATTGACCTAAAGGCTTCTGAGAATTCTAATATGAGCACTGCCCTAACTTGTACAACTCAGCCAAACATGTCAAAGTCACCACCTATGAGTACCAAAATTATTGGTTCAGCAGTGGTTCGGTTGAGAAGAGTGGATGGTTCATTGCAGTATGCTCGTGTAATCATAGATAGTGGCTCGATGGACTCTTTCATTACAAGTAGCTGTGTGCGACAGTTAGGTTTACATATAAAAAAGTGTAATTTAAATGTAACCGGTCTCGGTCAAAATTATGTTTGTAATATCAAAGGTTATACTTTTGGCTCTATTGTGCCTAGGTCAAATGACTCGCCCCAATTTGATATACCATTAGTGATTTTGCCTAAAATCACTTCAATGATTCCTTCAACCTCATTACCGTCGGTTGTCAAGGAAAAGTTTAAACATCTGGATCTCGCCGACCAAGATTTTGATAAATCGGGTCCGATCGATCTGTTGTTAGGAGTAGACTGTTTTGATCAGATATATACTGGTTCACGTTATAGCCCAGGTCCTGGTTTTCCATGTGCACTGTCTAGTGTATTCGGCTGGGTGATAAGTGGTCAGTTTCTTCAAAACGTGGTAGCTCAAACTCCAGCCACACCCGTTACGTCACTCATCGCGTCTTCTTGTGCGCTCGATGAGATCGTTCAACGTTTTTGGGAATCCGAAGAACCGCCGAAATGTAAAATTTCCGGTCCTGAGGATGAAATATGTGAACAAAAATATAAAAATGGCACAAATCGTACCTCCGACGGTCGTTATGTTGTACCAATTATGCTTAAAGATGATACTCCAGCCTTAGGAGAATCATATCATCAGGCTCTTAACCGTTTTCTCAACTTGGAAAAGCGTCTTGCCAGCCAGACTGAGTTGAAAACGGAATATAAGGAATTTATGCAGCAGTACGAAGATCTGGGACATATGCAGCCTGCTGAATCTTTGTCTACTGACCGTTATATTATTCCTCACCATTGTGTAATACGACCCGATAGTACAACGACACGTTTACGAGTAGTCTTCGATGCCAGTAGTCGGACCTCGAATAATCTGTCACTCAATAATATTGTTCATGTGGGTCCTAAGCTGCAAGTGGATATTGTCGATTTAGTGACAAAATTTAGACTTCACAAAATAGTTTTTACTGCCGACATCCGTCGTATGTATCGGCAAATATTGATAAGACCCGAGGAAAGGCATTATCAACACGTGCTTTGGCGTAATGATCCAACTGAGATCTTAAAGGAGTACGAACTTAAGACAGTCACGTACGGAGTTAGTAGTTCACCTTATTTAGCCATTCGAACACTTCATCAACTTGTTGAAGATCATGGTTCTGAGTACTCAAGTCGTGTAGCTCAGGTTATCACCCAGGAGACATTTATGGACGATATCACAACTGGCGGCTCTTCCCTTGAAGAGGCGATCAAGCTGAAGGCCGATATCACATCTTTGTTGGCCAAGGCTCACTTTGAACTACGTAAATGGACTACCAACGATCCTCGTCTTCTTAAGGATGTTCCTCCTGAATTTTGTCAAAGTTCCAAATCCTTCGATGAATCGGGAAATGAGTTTGTCAAAATATTAGGGATACGATGGAATTCCATTAATGATTCTTTTTCATATGCCTTTTCAGACTCGTTCGAAGTCAAATTTACTAAAAGATCCATACTCTCTTTAGTAGCCCGCATTTTCGATCCACTCGGTTGGATATGCCCAGTAGTCTTTGCAGCAAAATCGCTGTTGCAAGAAATATGGCGGTTAAATTTATCGTGGGATGAGACTATTCCAAAACATTTAACCAAACAATGGCATTTAATAGCGGCCAATTTGTCTGATTTACAAAAAAAATCTCTTCCGCGGCTAGTTATACCTTCCAATCCGATGGAAGTACACTTGGTAGGTTTCTGTGATGGTTCTCTGAAAGGCTATGGTTGTTGTGTGTATATTTGTGTGGTTACTAATGAGCCCAGAATTTCTACTGCGACTAGTTTACTGATTGGAAAATCTAGAGTGGCTCCTTTAAAACCTACCACGGTAAATAGACTCGAGCTAAGCGCAGCGGTGCTTCTGGCAAATGTTCTATCGCATATGTATAATTTGCTTAAAGACCATATAACTATTAATTCTATTCGAGCTTATTCAGACAGCAGCACTACCTTGTCATGGCTTAATACCGCCCCTCATTTGTTAAAAATGTATGTAGCCAATCGTGTCATTCAAGCAACTGATTTGATTAGTCCCGATCATTGGTATTATGTTTCGTCTAAGGATAACCCGGCCGACTGTTGTAGTCGCGGAGTGTCCTGTCCAGAGCTTATAGACCATCCTCTGTGGTGGAAAGGTCCTTCTTGGCTACAGGATTTGCCTAGTCAATGGCCTAACAAACGGGTTCTACTTCCAAAAGAAGACTTACCCGAGCTCAAACCACTAGAAACTAAAAGTCTTCACGTGATTGATGTGAGAAACCCACTTCTGGACTTAATTGCCAGACATTCCTCTTTTACAAAAATTCTAAGAATTGTAGCATGGTGTATTCGATTTATTTCAAATTCGGGGATTGCAAGGCAAAATCGAATTCTTTCATTTCTCAGTGGTACTGAACTCGAGAAGTCAACCAAAGTATTAGTTAAATTGAGTCAGTATCATTATATGTCTTCCGAAGTCAGTCGAGTGCGAGATAATGAACCATGAGTAAAATCCATTCAAAAACTTTCCCCTTTCCTGGACGATGATGGGATCGTGCGGGTGGGGGAACGCATCGATGAGGCTAATCTGTCACCATCTGCGTTACACCCTTTTTTGTTACCTAAACAATGTCCAATATCTAAAATTATAATAGAACATTTTCATATAAAATATTTGCATTGTGGACCTAGAACCTTACAATCTCTTATTCAACGCCAGTTTTGGATAATTGAATTGAGACTTCTGATACGTACCGTGCTGTCGAAGTGTGTTAGATGTTTAAATTCGTGTCTGCGCTCTCGTTGGGTGATGCTTAAGATAATTACCCAGAGCTTTTGGCGCGTATGGCAGCGTGATTATCTTCATACATTACAACAAAAGAACAAATGGTTCGTACATGAACCAAATATTAAAATAGATGACTTAGTCATAGTTAACGAACCTAATCTTCCGCCGATGTTCTGGAAGTTGGCACGTATTGTGCAAGTGCATGCTGGTTCGGACCAAGTAGTCAGAGTAGTTACTCTCCGAACTGCTAACGGAAAGACCTTTCGTAGGCCGGTAGTAAAGGTTTGTCCCTTACCAATTAATTAAGATTTTTTTCATAAATAACTAACACATAAATACACACTATCCTTAGGCTAGTTAAAACTTATTTATTACTTTATCTTTCAAAAATAATATTTCTAGATATTCTTGCAATAGTGCGTAGCTATTGCTTTTGTTTTATATCTTTCAATTTGCATTCTCTGTGAAACCCTTGTGGATTTCAGGTGGGGAAAAATGTGTAAGCATTAACTTTAAAACCCAAATAAAATTACCTATCTGTGGTCCTGCTTCCGTTTCCCCATACATACTTCCCTATTCGCCGTCGACGGCCTGTGATTGGTCGCCCGAAGACTAGTAAAAATATGGCGGACGAGTGTAGTTGACCGGCGTACGTGCGCTGATATAATTTCAAATTAAAACGACTCTAAGAGCTTTGCTGGCCGAAAACAACCCTAAATCTTCATCGCGTGTGTGTGATGGTGTACCACTAGTGTAGGCAGTAAGAAATAACACAGTTCAAACAAGAAGATCGCCAGCCGGTCGGCACGAAGCCCCGTCGCAGGCGATTCCTTCCCAGAATCCTGTCCACCGTGGATCCAGGTCAGTGTTTACTGTTTTTCCTTGCTGTGATTCTGGGGTTGATCGGAGAATGCAGTAACTCTTCCAGAAAGTCGCAACAGGTGTCGTGCTAAATACAAGTTATTTATACCTTCAGAGTCTTAGTTTTTGATAAATCACAACTATATCTCCACATTTACCCGTCCATATAACTCAGTAGTTTCAAATACTTACTTCTCTTTTCCCAGGTATTTAGAGTGGGCCATCACAGACGGCTCGGTGATAAGAAGACAGGACGCCGGCATGGTGATCTCCAGTATCGCGCGCTCCAATGTCGGCTTCTACGTGGCGAGAGATTTCATGTACAGCAGGATTGCCGACGTCCACAAAGCGTGAGTCTTCTGATATTTAAGCTAGGCGCATGTCAATTTTATCCCTACCCTGGATAACTGGCAGTCAACCACCGTACGATTTAACAGAGACTTCCTGCCACGTACGACCAAACTGTGGAATGTACTTCCTTTCCGTGACTTAGATCCATCCGTCCATCCGCGGCTACCTCAAAAACGCCTCCAATTTCTTTGAGAATGCCGCACGCCACCCCAACCCGTTGTGGTGCAAGCCGCTAACTACTCCGCCAACTTACACGATGCGACCTTACGTCGTAGTCGTCCTATGAACGTACTTGACGATCTCGATGATCCTATTGACATCGCACAAGCCCACCCTGACCCCTCTCCGGCTCCGAATAGCCAGAGGAATCCCATCATCCGAACCCCTCGCACGCGCCACCGGAACAGAGTGCGTAGAGTAGGATAAGCTCCGATTATTGGTGACCACCCGGCGGTCCCGTTTGACTTGCACCCAGGATAGGCCCTTCTGGCAACGTAGCTTTCGGCCCATAAGACAAAAGATGAGAGTTGCTGCTCTTCAAAAGCTTTTGCCATTGTTTCTCAGATTGGCCCTTCAGGCTTGCATGTACATATACGCGGCCCATCAAGCAATATGAGAGTTTGCTGTCTCTCCAAGCCTTGCGCACACAGGCAGCGCCCAAAGCCGAGGGCCGTCCCTCCTGGGGGCCCTTTGGTGATGTTGTCTATATAGGCTGAGGGTACTCTGCCCTCGCCTCAAACGCCCCGTTAAGTAGCGAAAGCTCACACATTGGCTACATAGTTCTTCACAAAAAAAAAATGGACTTCGTGCGGCGATATTCCCGAATCGATACGATATTGGAACCTTCAAAAAACGAGCCTGTTGATTGATTCATTCATTCATTCATTCATTCATCGCTTACCATCAGGTGATCCGCTTGCTCCTTTGCCACACTACGTCATATTTTTTTTTATTATATCTTTTTTTTATTACGTGGACAAAAACCAAAAACGATCTTTCTCTTCCGGACGTAGTCTATGTATCATCTCCAGTTATGGCACAGAATAAGTAGTACTAAGTTGTGGTGTTTCGGAGACCATATGTGACGTTTCACGGGTGAAGGACCTTATGGAGGATGGCGCTTAAGACGTTAAGAAAAACTAATCATACAATTTTACTCAGCTTAATAAACACAATGTCGTAAGGGCCAGTGTCCATATGGTGCCTTTATCCATCATCATCATCATGCCGTAAGATGTCCACTGCTGGACAAAAGCCTCCCCCAAGGATTCTTCGTTCCATGGGAGGACATTGCTATACTCACCATGCCTGGCAGACGGGTTAGCGAGCGCAGTTTCTTTGGCTTCTTATGCTTCCGACGCTGCTGCCCACCGAAAGCATTTTGAAGCTGGGGAAGGATAGGACTTTGTTGGTTTTAGGGATGGAATAAAGGTATAGGGAGACTTCTCATTCGGATGAATGGGTGTAAAGCAAGTAGTAGCTCGAGAAGCCGGGCGCGCGTACTCGATGCCATACCTAATCACCGGCCAAGCAGTTGAGATGACATTCTTGACCTTCATCTATGGAACTTCACATTCACATTGTTTGCTAAACACAAAATATAAGTTTATGCAAATTGCTACTTTGATGCTTTAATGTTACTGTTTATATAGACATTTGATAAACTGGCACCAACGAGGCGTTTAAAACAGGAAAGATTTTTCATTAGATTCATCCCTCTATACTTACATGTATGATTATTTGCGCAGGTTCAAGGGTCAGGCCAGACGGATAGGTGGCATCATCAAAGTGCTGCTTGACCAGATCAAGACAGAAAACGAGCTTAATGAGGTAAGTAGTAATTTTGTTTTGGTCATCGTAAGGAGGAGAGGGGACACTTCCTCTCCTACTTAACCTACCGCAACAAAAATTAACATTTTTGAAGATCGTTACTTTACAATTTGCAAGCTCATTTCAGGTCCTGGTCTGCTAGAGAACGCAGAGTATCTAATACGTTTAGATCTCACCCCTATCTGCATTTGCAAAGGGTGGGGGCGCAGACTAATTTTCAGACCCCGGCCCCCAATTTCGTTAATATTAACTAATCTTATTATTATTTAAATTTTGTTTTAGTAATCAAATAATGCAAATAGCTAAAAGAAATTGGTTCATGGCCCCAAAGTAAGTTCGAGACTTTTGTTATGGGATACTAACTCAACGATACTTTATTTTATAACAAATACATATATAGATACGCATACAAGATCCAGGCCAATCTGAAAAAGATTATTTTCCATCTTGACCTGGCCGGGGATCGAACCCGGGCACTAGTGTCGCAGGCTGGCGTGTTGACCGCTGCGCCACGGAGCTAGCCATAATGTATCAATGTATCAATTTCCAGTTCCTGAAGTGGCGCGAGGAGAACGCGCAGTACCTGGAGGACGCGAAGCTGGCCGTGGCGCAGGCCGTGGAGCGTGCGCGGGTCAACATCGAGTGGCTGCGCGCTCACCGCGCCGGCGTCGTCGCCAAGATGCGCGACCTCTCCAAGTAATTCGGCCTTTTGATGCGGGCGCGGCTCACTTCGCATAATCCTCCGCTTCTCTTAGACGAGAATTAGATGCGGTGCCGCGCCAGCATTGCATCTACCGCACATTTATATAGAGCGAAGCATATCATAAGACTAAATGGAAGGCGAAAATAACTCAATTAATCAAGGCTTCTTACTATTAAAGATTTAAATTACTCATTTCTGGTAACAAGACTATCAAATGATAATTGTTGCGAATGGTGGTGAGGCAAGTGGATTTTTCAAGAAATAACAGCCCGACTATCTTTTTGTCTACGTCCGCCATATAATTTTTTTGCTAACGTCACATAGCCTATTACACTACGGGGAAGAATACGAATCTAACAATACCACGTACTTCAAAATCGGTCTAGTCGTTAAGGCTACAGGAGACGACAATGGAACAGACATACATACATACATACATACGCGGGAAAAACATTACTCTGCTTCTGGGTAGGTCAGTCGGGTAAAAGTAGCGGTGATGTCGTATAACAATGAGGGTTTTCTGAAATAAGTGACGTCAGCAGTCAGCACTGAGGCTTCGGGTCTGGTAAGCTGTTATTGGCCACAATTGTAACTACTTGTCAAATATTATCCAATGACAGCCGCTTACCGCACTCTCCATGCAATGATGCCATCTAGTGGTACCTAAGCATTACTGAAAACCGTCATTTCTGATCTTAACGACACGACATTGGAATAACAAAAAATCATAGAAATTACCAAAACCATTAGTGGTCATTGTTCGCCCGTATTTGATGTATGCCCATGCCTGCCAACCACTAGCACGGTCCACTTTAGGGCATTGTATATGATATGAGATAACTTTCCTAATGTTGCGATAAGTTTTGATTTTAAGTCTAAGCAATAATGCTATTGAAATCTTTAATTAAATGAAAGCCTGTTAAATATTTATATAAAATTACTTCACTGTTTAATGAAATTACTCATTTAGTCTTATGATATTACCACGAAAGTACTAAGATGCATTGATGGTTCAGTAGTAACGCCTTGGAGACCAAATTATGTTAACCATGAGTAGATCTGTGTAGTTACCTACCTGTATGCGTAGTTACTGTAGATTAAGCAAATGAAATTATTTTGACTTGGCTTTCTTTACTACATTTATAGATTTTACATTTGTTTTACTAAAAAATTTAATCATTGTAAAGTGAAATAATATCAATCAGAAAAATAATTCATTGAGATTTGTTTCAGAAGTTATCAATATTTCATTACTTTAATCTAGAAATGTAGTGAAATAGTTGTACGAAGTCAATAAAAGCTTGAGAAGTAGATATTAATATGATGTAGAAATAAGTAAATAAAACAATTTGTAAGAACTTAACGCTTAATAGAAACTGTTGTTTATTTTTTGTTGTAGAATCTGAACTGAGTGCTTGAGCTCTGTAGATCTAAATACCCAGCTTGTACTTATGCATTTTTTTTAAATACCTTCATTTTTTTTTTCAAATATTATAAATAGGTACTTAGTTAACTTCATTTATATGACATTTGTCTATCTTAACACTTTTCACTATAAAAATACATAAGAATACCATTGACTAAACTAAAATCTATGCATTATATCTTGAAATGTTGCAGAATTATATTTACTGGCAGATTTTTTGAAATATTTAGGTATGTAATTTTAAGAAATTATTTAATTTTTTTAACTGTAGCGATCCACCTTCGATGCCCGCGGCGTGGTACGGCCGACCAGTCTTCATGTCCGCTATATTCGCTATTCACAATATATCTATTGCTCGAATTCCACTTTTACGGCAAGTTTGAGATAATGACTATTATTTGGGGATTTTAATTATTTATTTTTACATTTTTTGCCAATTTTGCGCCCCTTTGTAACTGCGCCCTAGGTTCATTACATAGCTATTAAATCAAGTCAATACACAGCTTCAACTGTGCAGCTTATAAATAAGTAATGTCCTAGCTAGTCTTCTTTTATACTTTATGGTTGTCTACCAATCAATATGTACTTAATGTAAACAAAACGACTATTGCTCAAACTTGGTTCTAACACTTCCGTGCATCCTATGATATATTACACTTGTTTATTTTCTTGCACATAAGAATGTTTTTTCGTCTTAAATTTTTTCTTTTTATATATTTTAATTCTGTGATAATCATAGTATTGTAACTTACGCAAGATTACGTTATAAGTGACTTATAAAACAAACGATTTTACTAACTTTGGGCCCTCTGAAAAGGGTAGTCAGCGTGTCCGACTAAGCGTAAATGAAACAGTTCGTTTTAAAAGTTACATATCATCTGTTGGAAGTTATTTTGCGTCGTTACAAATCCTACCATAAGAATGTTGA
Source organism: Elegia similella (assembly GCA_947532085.1). Taxonomy (NCBI): domain Eukaryota; kingdom Metazoa; phylum Arthropoda; class Insecta; order Lepidoptera; family Pyralidae; genus Elegia; species Elegia similella. The sequence continues at coordinate 18,642,905 of OX383947.1, forward strand.
AATGGTAGTAAACGCGAATAGAAGTATTTGTGTCAGTATAACAATATAAAATACAATGTTTAACCGTTTCAATATTCTCCAAATGTCACTAATTATATTTTATAGCACTTGTTAGTAGATCATGAATAAATTTATTTTATTTAAATTGTTTTATTTTTCATTATTCCTGGTTGCATCCTCAGTCAAAGTGCTTCGGAGTCCGCCTAATAACCATTTCTAGGATATTATATCATAATCAACTTCAAGGATACTATTGATACTATTCATTTTATCTTTTTTCTTTTAGAATACTTATTACGCTACTTTACTACATATACACGGTGAAGTTTTGATCGTTGTGAACCCTTAAAGGGGTGATTCAGCCCATCGATATGAACACTTTTCCTATGGGACCAATGCTGGGAACTCAAAAAAAATAATGGGCTGGTCCATACAAAAAAAATTCGGCCGCCCGGTCAATTTGTATGGGAACGTCAAAAAAAAATTTGAGTTTCCGGCATTGGTCTCATAGGAAAATTTGTTCATATCAACTAAATAAATAAAATAAATAAATATAAATAAATAATTAAATAAATAAATATCAACGGGCTAAATCATCCCTATAAGGGTCCAGAACGATCAAAATTTCACCGTGTAAGTTCATAACTTACTGTGGGGCTAGGTCAATTTGCGTGATATGTCCCTTCCCTATATATTTATTATTATTATCAAATCTAGAAAAAGAAAGTAGTGTAGTGAAATAAATATCAAAATAAGTAGGTATAAGGTTCTTGAGAAAATTTAGTCCACGAGTTCCACCAATAAGATGATACATAAACTTTTTTTTCTTGAAAACATATTCATCGTCATTATATTTTCATAGATAATATTGTTTTTCAGCAAAACTTTTGTACTATAATTGTGACTAGTAAAATGCAGACATGAAGTATTTTTTTTTATTTCGTTTGAGTATTTTTATTTCAATATTATTTTATTTTTTCTTTTCTTTATTTTTTGTTGATTCATTTTATTTGTGTTTCAATTTTGCAATATACAGAACAAGAAATAAATGTCATATTGTCTTCATTTAATTTTCAGGGGTGCCAGCGATTTCGAAGATTTACCTGGAGTCTCAAATAAGATATACTTTAAACCAGTGGTGCTTTATACATCCTTTTACCTTACAATTATACGTTTTATATGACTATTTATTGTTTCCTTTACATTCCTAAAACTAAAGTGACTAAATATATTGGAAAAATAATTCTGTAATAAGCTTTCTAAAATAAGCTTTATTTCATTAACTATCAGTTTGTGGTGGTCTGAAAGGCCGACTAGTTCTGCAAAATTAAACCGCGTGATTTTTATCCTCTGAACTGTATTGAAATCCTGTAATAAGAATCCCTAATGGAATTCCTAATGGATCCCTAATGGATTGCAAGAAAAATAGTAAAAATAAAAAGAAATTGACCTTCCATATCATCATTTCGAGTAGGTGTCACGGTCAATCGACCATGCACACCCTGGTGTCAGAGTTCTTCGGAACCGCCTCTCGGCCTCTGACGTGGTTCCTTTAACGACTACCAGATGGCAGCCGGGACCACCGGCTTAACGTGCCTTCCGAAGCACGGAATCATCTTTATTATCAGACAATCAGGTGATTCAAGCCTGCAATGTCCTAACCAAACTGGAAACAACTAAACTAAGTATGCTTCCGGTGGGAATCGAACCCACGACCCCCGGGTCAACAGGCAAACGCCTTAACCACTGGACCACCTTCCATAGAAATTGGTCGAGCTGATCGGCGCCTTTGTATGGGAAGCCTAATTTTTTAATTTCGATTTTCAGCTTTTTTTTCTTGCAATTCTATAATGTAAATATAGTTCAGAGGTTCAAAATTACACGGTATAGAATACCTGAGCGGATAGTCGGCGCGCACTTTTACAATGCAAAAATTGGTCTATTTTTATGGCATAATATCCTAATTTCATGAAATCACAAATCAGACTGCGGTCCGGTGGCCGTCGGCGACAGCCAGCGCAGTAATATCGACGCGAGTCAAATATGAAATGTGTCTATTTATAAAATCCTTCGGCCCAACTCAGAGATATCATGAATCATCAAAATGACGGGACCAGTCAATGTTTTAATCACATAAATAAATATAAATATACGGACAAATCACACGTATTGAGCTAGCCCCAAAGTAAGTTCGAGACTTGTGTTATGGGATACTAACTCAACGATACTATATTTTATAACAAAATACATATATAGATACACATCCAAGACCCAGGCCAATCTGAAAAAGATCATTTTCCATCACGACGTGGCCGGGGATCAAACCCGGTCACTCCGTGTCGCAGGCGGGCGTGTTGACCGCTGCGCCACGGAGCTAAGTAATATCGACGCGAGTCAAATATGAAATGTGTCTATTTATAAAATCCTATTTCGTTTGTTCCATTATATATCCGATTCGGCCCAACTCAGCGATATCATGAATCATCAAAATGACGGGACCAGTGTTTTAATCACATAACTTTAATTTCGCACTTAAATGAGTATTGAAAATGAAATATACCTGTACGTATGTAGTACAAAGTCTTCGGCTGCCTACGAGTAGCGCTTCCAGAAGGTTTCGCCACTTTGACGTCAAAGTTTGTAGGACTAAGGACGATTCGACATACTTCCTTTACTTTTAGAGGTACAAATGTTTTGTTTAGGGTACAAAAAGTATATATGCAGAACAAACATTTCCATGTGAAACATTCGGAATCCTCTCGTTTGGCCTCAAGGAAATCTAACAAACCTAACCTACCCTCTGTAGCTGTTATTTTTGTTATGTCAAGATAACAAATGAGAAAATAATCTCGCTATTTTGACGATCGAACTAGAGAGAACACGCTTTTAAAACAATACTCCAGCATGAAGTGATCGACTAGAATAAAACAGTTAGTTTCAAATAATTAATTTATTTTACAATATAAAATTAAAATAACTAGCATTGTTGTAATACTTACAAACGCATACAATTTCAACTTGATGCAACAGTCAATGGCACCAGCGGTAACTAATATCAATATGGAAGCCATCACAATAAATACGCTAAGAATTCAACCAAACATCTTTCTTTTAACAAGTTCAATGCATGAATAATTTAGTCTGAAACGCCGACTAGTGTTAAATATGTAAATGTAGCTTAACATCAAAAATATTTGAAATTTTTATAATCAGTTTTTAGATAATGAGTTTCTACATTTGTTATGTTTTTTCTTATATCGCTATAACGTTCCATGGGGTAAAATATTTCTAATAACGCTCTTTAGATTCTCCCTAAAACTTACTAAAAACATAAAACATATTTTGTAAACTTTTTTTCGTATTTTGCTAATAATAAACTGATTACATAGTAGAAACTCAATTTTACTTTCTTTATTTTGGTCGTCACTGGCGACTACTTTCAAAAGTGCCCTTCAATGTAAGTATTTTAACAAGTTCGAAAATAGTCGGCAACACCTACTTTTGTGTTAGTCTTTGTTTAGGCTGAACTCGTTCGTAGTTAAAATTAGAAAGATCTATGAAAAATCATGTCTAATAATATATATAAAATATTTTTACAAGTGTAAAATTTAATTATCATAAAAATATTATAGTCCAACGATATTAGAGTATTTAAGAGCAAAGTAAACTAACAGATTATTTATTTAAGTCACCATTTACTTTATATTTATATGTAAAATAATTTGTGACATCATTAAATCGAAATATCATAACTTAAATCAATTAAATTATTGGAACTTACAAGAGATAACATTTTATATTGAACAAAACGAAGAGTACTTGAAACAGATGAAGTCACGCTGTGGTTCAAGACAACATGATCTGATTTGCATGTCATTGGGCGCCATTTCAGGGTCTTACCCCGGGTACAAAAAAATCTAGATCCGGGACTACCCATTTGATAAGAATAGGCTGAAACTGTCAGATCTTTCCGACTAAAAATACGTGTGTGGAACTATTTTGTTCATTATACATCAATATTTTTTTTACAGACTTAGTTTTTGCACTACAGTGCTTACTTTTCCATCATTCAATAATACATACAATATGTAAAGAAATCTCTGTCCTGCCCTTGAAGGGGTGATTCAGCCCGTCGATATGAACAACTGTTCCTATGGGATCAAAGCTGGGAAGTAAAAAAAGGACAATTCTATACCAAAATGTCTGGCCGCACGGTCAACTTGTATAGGAAAGTCATTTTTTTTTTCCTTTTCTTTACATATCGTATGTAATATCACTTTTTTATTCTTTACGGAATACACTGAGCTTTAGAACCCAAAACTATCTTTTAATAACAGTTTTTTGGTAATATATCATATTTTACATGGATATGGTATTTCTATTTATTGTAATGTTGGTATACAAAAATATTAAGTCATCTTACTTACTATGTAGTCTTATCTAATGGCAACTATTGACAAAATCTTGGCATTATCTATGCGTTATTGTACTGTTTAATTGACATTATTTCTTATATAGAAGTATCTGATATAATATAGATTAATAGAAAATTCTTTTTTTCGATACATCTTTTAATAAATATATGTGACGTTCCACCGTTAAAGGTACCGTATGTAGGTTGGCGCTTACGACATTGTGTTTATTTAAGACGGTTCTGCACGAAATAGTGGATATTTACGTGTTTTCGAATCACTAGTACTATGCGCTGAATTAATTAAATACATCGAAAGTATTTGCATAACTTAGGTCGCTCCTTGCACAAGATGGCCCTTTTGTTGGAATTTGAAAAAGATACATATGAAATTTAAGAATTATACAATAGAAACCAAAATCATTTTTCTTCGAAAGGTTTGTACATTCTACGTCTAACTATAATTCTCACATGACACTATTTATATTTACATCTCGGAGGTCCTTTCTTATTTTTTTATAATAAACATAAATATGAACATATTTAGACTTTCTTTTTACATAATCGCCTAATGGTTTTGCGCAGCAGAATGGCTTGCGCAATCGCGACGCCCGCTTAAGCTAAGTAAAATTAAATAAATAAATAAATATATAAATATATACGGACAAACTACACAGATTGAGCTAGCCCCAAAGTAAGTTCCAGACTTGTGTTATGGGATACTAACTCAACGATACTATATTTTATAATAAATACATATATACATACACATTCAAGACCCAGACCAATCTGAAAAAGATCATTTTCCATCTTGACCTGGCCGGGGATCGAACCCGGTCACTGCGTGTCGCAGGCTGACGTGTTCAACGCTGCGCCACGGAGCTAGTCGCATTGTATGAAAATTGTATGAATTGTTTTTCTAAATGTCTTAAGCGCCAAGCTCCATAAGGTACTTTTATCCGTGAAACGTTACATGTACTATAAAATTTGCAATACAAACTTTTGACCTCATATAGTCATGTCATGATATGTCATTCGTCGAAAAATCCTAATAATACGTTCAAATAAAATTTTAAATGCTCATGTCTTTATAATTAAAAGTTTTTTTTTATTTATTATCTGTCTCACTTCTAGGGATCTATTTTATAGTTTTAGGTGCAAGGTCTATCATTATACGTGTCTGGGCACCAAAAAAATTTAGCTATATCGCCAAAATTGACAAATAATTGAGATTCAAAAATATTTTTCGGATTTTCAGAATATCAAGTCATTATTTACAGTCATTAAAATACAAAATGTAAACTTGGCTAATACACTACCGTGTGCATGTTTTATAAAGAACATCAAAAAAAATATGAGTTTAAGCACAATCCGTAACCAAATAATTAATTCTAGAAATAGTTCTAGCAAAAACGGAATTTTTGTTCTGTCACCATTTTTTTTTTTACATTTACAACATGAAAATTTCACAACTTTGCACCTTTTAGCGTCAACATAGAGATCAAACAAACAAACAAACGTGTAAATTGCGGAACATAACAAAATGCATCGTGTATTGTCGAGTATAACTTGGTAATACTAGGAATTATACTACACGGGCGTGGACGAGGTTTCCTTGTTATTTTACCTGGAAAGGAAATAAACTATTATATATCACTTCATCATCATCATCATCTCAGCCACAAGAAGTTCACCGCTGGACATAAACCTCCCTCAAGGATTTCCATGACCGGTTGGAAGCGGCCTGCATCCAGCGTCTTCCTGCGACCTTGATCAAGTCGTCATTTAGGTTTTTATCACTAACTCATCATCATTTCGTGTAGGTGACACGGTCAATCGACCATGCACACCCTGGTGTCAGAGTTCTTCGAGACCGCCTCTCGGCCTCTGACGTGCTTGCTTTAACGACTACCAGATGGCAACCGGGACCAACTGCTTAACGTGCCTTCCGAAGCACGGAATCATCTTAATTATGCAAATAAATGAATTGAATTAAATTGAATTGACAATCAGGTGATTCAAACCTGCAATGTCCTAACCAAACTGGAAACAACAATGTATGCTTCCGGCGGGAATCGAACCCACGATCCCCGGGTCTACAGGCCACCACTGGGCCACGAAGACTTAAAGGAATCACGTCAGAGGCCAAGAGGCGGTTCCGAAGAACTCTGACAACAGGGTGTGCATGGTCGATTGACCGTGGCACTTACACGAAATGATGATGAATATTGTTTCGGGACCAACGGCTTATCGTGCCTTCCGAAGCAGGGAGGAGCTAGAGAGAGGTTTGTGACGTGGTAGTGAGAAGGTACCTGCGGTCACGAGTCCCCGACGCGCACACTGGTGCGTCTCTTCCGCAGCGTGCCGAGGATGGCGAGCATCTCCTTCACGGCCTCGGGCTGCTCGTCCTTCGGCTTCTTCTCCTGCGGCTGCTCGCGGGACTTGAGCTGGAACTTGCCTCCCTTGATCTGATCTACGATTGCGTCGATCGCGCCGCCTGTATGTCCAAATATTATGTGTTATATTCTTTAGCGGCGTTTGCACTTTTTGGGATGGGTAAAAAATGTAAAAAATTTGTATCCATAGTAGGTAATGGTAAAAAGATGTACGTGAAGTGTTTTTTTTGTGCTTAGGGTGTTTTTATGCGTCTGTTTTCCTACACTTTTAAGTCAAAATATCTTTAAAACTAATGTCTTGATTTTTTAATTATGCTAGCATTCCCCCAGCTTATGCGTGCAAGTCCTTAAAATATTTGCGGTTATGTCCCTTAAATAAGTCTTATAGGTCTCCACTACAGGAGCATGACCCTCTCTGTACTACCGGAGCCATACTTGGCCAGAGCAGACAGAGGATTTGGCCACTCTCCTCGCTGGCCAGACGGGTTGGAGAGGTGTCATTGATGTTTATGAGCTTTGTTTAGCTTGTATTTCCTAAGTCACCTCTTACAACATCCATGGAAAGACTTGGAGTGGTCCTATTCTACTCTGCCGGAAACCACACGGCTTGTCAACAATAATAATGTGTAATTTAAGTTAACGTTCATCAAATGGTATAAAATATCTTACGATGAATAAAATATTTGACTATTGAGCTTCAAATGGGGAAGAAATATACATACTTTCATTCTGCTGTAAAGTAGTCCTTTTCAGTGTTCCATGTTTCCCGGCCAGCAGTTTCGCCATGTCTTCCTCGCCAGATGTCGCCACGAACGCCGGCGGTGGGGGCGGCGGAGGGGGAGGGGGCGGCGGGGGAGGGGGCATGGCAGCGGGGGGCGGCGGCGGAGGAGGGGGCAACGCCGCGGGGGGAGGGGAGGGGGCTTTTGGTGGCGCCTCGGTGGACTGTGGGGCGATCGGTGCTGGTGGTGGCTCGGGTGGTTCTTCGGCTAGAAGGTTAAAAAAATATTGTTAATTAATACTCGATAGTTCAACACATTCTACATTAAGTTGATATTTCTTTGAATATCTTTACAGAGTGCGAATTCTGTATTTATCTGTGATAGCGTGGAGAGTGTAGGCCAAGTCCTCTGGCTGCTCTGGCCAAGTATGGCAATAGTAATACAGAGAGGGTCGTGCTCCTGTAGTGGAAACTATAAAAACCATATATAAGTTCTTTTATATACATAAATTTAAATTAGGCGTAAATATATCATGACTACTAGGAAAAAAATGCTTTAAAAGCAAAATAAAAAAATTGACACGCTAGGACCTGAACATGTAGAAAAACAGACGAAAAAAACACCATGTATACAAAAAAAAAACACCGTCTTGGCCAACAACTTTTTACTATCATCTACTATGAATACTAAGTCACAGACGTCGACAATCAAAACAGCTGATTAATTGATTTTAATAATTAATTTATTTTGTTTTAAAAACATTAAAAAATGAGCGCGTCGATTTCTTAAAATTTGCTACTAAAGCATTTCTTTGACCTATGAGAGCCAGCCCTTAAAATATATGCGTTTAATTTAAATGGACCTTATATATATATATATATATATATATATATATATATATATATATATATATATATATATATATATTTATATATATATGTAAATGACTTCTTGCAGTGAGATAAAAATAACGAGAAAAACTTACGTATGGCCTGAACTTCTTCAACTTTCTGCCTGAGTTCCGGCTTTTCCTCCCCACCATTCTCAAAGTAACTGATTCTCGACATGAGATTCCCTCTCCTGGCCTTCACTCTTTCTCTCTCTAACTCTGCTAATCTCCTCTCGGCTCTTTCTGCCCTTTCCATAGCTTTCTGTGAGTCTTCCTCCGCGAGGCGGATCTTCTCCTCCCACAGAAGGATGTCAGTGTCTTCGTGTTTCTCTGCTAGTTTCAGCTGCGGACAAAAAGTAAAGATTCTGTAAGCACATAGATTGAAAACATATATTAATTACGTCTCATCTCTTGCGGGGTAGACAGGGTCTGAGGTTAGCATGTATTTTTTATGTTATAGGATGGCAAACGAGCAAGCGAGTCACCTGATGGTAAGCGATCACCGCTGCCCATAGACAATTGTAAGGGTGTGGCAGGAGTATTTCTATCGAGGCCAAACTTTTCATACAGGGACTGCATATTGGCCGTACTAGGATCGAAGTCCTTCCAAGTCTTAGTATCCTCTTCTTGGAAGTCTTGTACATAAATAAGGAAATTACGGAATTGTCGCTTCTCGAACATTCCCATAAGGTCAGATGCGGCTTCTTTCTGGTCTACTGGCACTTTAGAGATCTTACCGCCCTTGTAGACTGCCTTCAACAGACTTGAATTCCAGATATCGGGTAACGCCCGTATCGGGTAACGTCTGGATTGAATTTCTTTCGGCGTATTCTTCTCACCAGTGGTCGTTCCGAAACGCTAGTAGTATTTCGATTTTGAATAAATTAAACAAAATATAACAAATACAAATATGACGTTCAGAAAGAGATAGATGTATCCAATTTTGAATAAAAAATCTTTGACTTTGGAGCGTTATTTAGTCATAAGTTAGTCATGTTCCTGCAGTGGAGACTAAAAAGACCTGATGATGATGATGAAATAGTGGGTATCTCACATTAAAAGTAGGTATATTATATATACTTTGAAGAATTATTTGTTTTGCTGGTTATGTCACTAGCTATAGACAACCGGGAAAAAACGCGAAATAGAAAGACACCGTACATGCTAATTACCTGTAATTCGTCAATCTGTTGACTGTGCCTCAGGGCCTGGTCTTCCAGCGCCTGTTTCAAGCTATCCACCTCGTTGATCAGCATCATTAATCGCTCATCCAGCTCTAGTTCCCCCATCAGCAATGTGCTTTGGTGGGCAAGAACTCGCACTCGTTTCTTCGCATCTCTCGCTTCGGATTTGTAACTAAAATTACAAATTACATATATATTTATGTATCAAAGAAGCGTCTTCTAGCCGTAATCTTTGTCTATGCTGTAGACAACAGATCACAATCAATTGCAATGTGTCCTGCCAGTATTACCTACGAATGGAAACAACAACCCTGACCAAGAAATCTGCCGAACTGCTAAGAGTCACTAAGAGAGCAAGGAGAGAGCTATCTATATGCCTGCTCATATCTATATGGATATGAGCAGGACACATAGCTAGGACAAACCATGATCGGCAACGAATCAGCACCTCCTCTGGTGTTGCAGATGTCCGACGGTGACGGTGACCACGTTCCATCAGGTGGCTCGTCTGCTACCTCTAAATATACATTTAAAAAAAATTATAGGTGGACCAGAAGAGAATGGCGACCATTGGCAACACGCGAGGTCGAGAACACCAAGCATTTCGGTGGGTGGACGACATTAACGTCACGCAGGCTGAAACTGGATGCAGGTGGCACGGGAGAGACAAAATGGAAAGATATGGAGGAGGCCTATATCATGAAAAGGTAGCTATAGATGATGGATGGACTAAGATGGTCAGAGGGTATATCCTCACCTACCTGTCCGGTAGTTTTTTTTTTCTTATTATTAAGGCAAGCTAACAAAAACAATACATGGTACTATACTAATCTTTTTTTTTTTTTTTCCTAGCCTGTACTTGTTATGTCCCACTGCTGGGCAAAGGCCTCCCCCTTGTTACTACTAATCTTATGCTAAGTAATTAATAATTGTGCTTCCAGCACCGCTTACCACATATTACTACTTGTGTTTACAAAACTGAACTAACACTGACTCTTGAATGTTGCAATTATATCAAAAGTTCTCTGATCATTTTTTTAAAGGCACCAACAGTCACAGATGTTACATCTATACTACTAAAATAATCATTAAAAGATTTTGTTAAGGGATAGATCGGTGAGCGTGAACCAGCGTTTGTACGACATACAGGAATCGCAGACATAATAATAATAATATGTTTATTTTCTCTTTAACAAAGATAAGCCTTAAAAGTATGGGTCCTAAGAACTATGGTTGTACAATTTGTGTTGCGACTTGTTCTCTTTGTTTGGAGACTAGTCCTTGAAATAGGTTCCTATTGGAACCTGTGCCACAAGTGACTAGGCTCCTCCCTCGGATCACTGATATATCTTACATAGAGTGTAAAATAGGTATAAAAAGTTACATATTGTTTAATCTAAATTGGGGAGCACAGGTAGGTGTTAATGTAAGATTTGTGTCTGTATATGTGTGTGTGGGTGGAAGTGTGAGGGTCAGACAGGTGTTAGTGTCGTGTTAGAGTGTATGAATGTGTAGAGTGTAGAGATGTGACATCTATTACGGTTACGCATTTGGCTTTTACGTGGAATTCTGTACTTGCGGTAGTTGCATGTATGTATCGGGTACGGCGCCCGGCCTTCCGAGTTGCTACTAGCTTTCCCCCATTCATCCGTCTAAGTAATACCTTAATTCTCTTCCCAAATCCAACAAATTCCTATGCTTCCCCAGCTTAAAAATGCTTCCGATAAGCAGCAGCATCGAAAGCACAAGAAGCCAAAGAAACTGCGCTCGCCAACATGGCTGCCAAGCGTGGTGAGTATGGCAATATCCTGCCATGCAACGAAGAATGCTTAGGAGAGGCTTTTGTCCAGCATTGGACATCATACGGCTGTAATTATGATGTTATCTACAGTCACAAATTTTCTAGAATGACGATATGTTCGGGAAGAACATTAGTTCTAGAACTTTCCCGAACATTTCGTCGCCGAACACACATCTTGCCTCTTGCTTACATACGTGTTCTTTCTCACTCACAACCGTCTTCTATCTCGCTTACACCCAGTATCCAACTATAAGTTAGTACGACCAGTTTAGCTATTTTAAACCGTATTGCCTTAGAGATAGGGCACACTTACGTCTCAGCCATTTCCCTGTCTTTGTCGGCGTTGTCTTTGAGCGCGGTGACCTCGTCCATCAATAGTTTGGACACTCGGTTGTGTCTCTCTATTTGAACTCTTAACTCCTGAAGTTCCTTCTCTTGGGACCCACATTTTTCTTTTTCTGCTTCTAATTCCTGAAAAAATAAGCAAAAAATTATAAAAAAATTATGTATGGCTCCGGTAGTACAGAGAGGGCCATGCTCCTGCAGTCGAGACTAAAACTACCTGATGACGATGATGAAAGGGGTAGTCGAAAAGACTGAGTTTCAGTAGCCCTCGAAATAGTTGGAATGATGAAAGGGTGGCCTTTGCCCTGCAGTGTGATAGCATAGGCTAGAAATAGAATAGATTATGTAATAACGCTCTTTTTGATGCAGTCACTATAACAAAATTCAAAGCATAACATGGAGACGCCATTTTTTAAATCAATGATAATATGAAAGTGAAAAAGATATCATCATATCAGCAGCAAGAAGTCCACTGCTGGACATAGGCTACCCCCAAGGATTTCCAGAATGGCCGGTTGGAAGCGGCCTACAAATAGAAATAGTACGCTCAAAATGTAGTGCTCCATCACATTACATTTGAGAAAATATGAACCATATAGTGCGTATGTTGAACAGAAGAACAATCGAGTTCAGTTAAGAGGTCAAGACAGATGGTAGATGACCATCTGTCTTGACCTCTCAACCCCCAAGCGGCCCAATCGGTCTGCATAACAATAGAAAACCCATTGTGTCTGTTTTTCGCGCTTGATGGGTTAAATCATGGGTTAGATGTGTCACATTGATCGTAAAAACCATTCGAGGGAATGAGCGAAAATCTAAAGAATCATTTTAAGCATTAGTAATTGTTGCGGCTAGCAACCCATCACCATTTTGATTCCGTTTTCCTCCTAATGCCCACCAATATGCTAAACGTGGCTTTTAGATCTTATATACCTGGGCTCTGTCTACCCCGCAAAGGAAAAAGACGTGAAAATATGTATACCGTTTCACAATAATATATCGAGGAGGAGTAGGAACCTCGGGCGCAGTCCCCACAGGGATGGGTCACCGGAAGTGACAAAAATATCTCGAGCTCCTCCAAACTTCGTTTCGTTTCGTTAAGCCGTTGGTCTCGGCTGTTATCATTGATGGCAGTCGTTAACCTATATTTAAAAAATCTGACACCAGTGTTGGCCACTAACGCACACAATAAGCAGTACAAAAAAAAATATTTCCAACACTTTTAAGGCTTTTATATTAAAACCTGTTTCGAAACAAATAAGCCAAATTATGAGAATAAAATATAAACATACTTGTCCCAGTGCCACATTCAACTCCTGCGCTTCGAACTCTTGTAGCTTTATGGCGTTTAATTCAGTCTGTAGTTCAGCTACTTGCTTGCTTAACTCCGATACCGTCTGCTTGAGAAACTCCACCTCTTCATTAGAGCTGGTGTCTGAAGCTGCAAGAACATTTACGTTTTACTTAAATTTTCTTATACGACCCGGATCCAAATCATTTCGGCTGAGGATACAACCGGGAAAACCGGCAAGACATCTTAAAAACTAGTTGTTTCCCGCGACTTCGTCCGCGGCAATTTCTATTTTCCCCGTTTTCAAAACGTTTTTATTGATGCTTCTATTGGTCGCCGCGTGATGTTTTATAGCCTAACTAAAGCCTTCCTCAAAAAAGCACTATCCAACACAAAAATAATTTTCCAATTTGAACCAGTAGTTCCTGTGATTAGCGCGTTCAAACAAACAAACTCTTCAGCTTTATAATATTTGTATAGATTAGGAAGAATTTATCAAGAGACGCAAGAATGTATAGGAAAATTATTTAAACAGCTCGGAGGACCTGGGTTCGATTCCCATTCAGGTCAAGATGGAAATTATCTTTTTTTCAGATTGGGTCTTGGATGTTTATGTATATATGTATTTGTTATAAAATATAGTATCGTTAAGTTAGTATTCCATAACACAAGTCTCGAACTTACATTCGGGCTAACTCAACCTGTGTGATTTGTCCGTATATATTTATTTATTCATCATCATCATCATCAGGTCTTTTTAGTCTCCACTGCAGGAGCATGACCATCTCTGTACTACCGAAGCCATACTTGGTCAGAAAGCAGACAGAGGATTTGGTCTACACTCTCCTCGCTGGTTGACGGGTTCGGGTGGTCTTACTGATGTTTATGAGCTTTGTTTAGCTTGTATTTCCTAAGTCGCCTCTTACGACCTCCATGGGAAGACTAGAAGTGTTCCTATTCTACTCTGCCGGAAACCACACGGCTCACGGTAATTACAAATATATAAATACTTTGTTTCTTTCATGCTGATCGGGGAGAAAAGAATAAACGTAGCAGCTGCTTCTCTTCCCGCGCAGACCCTAGAAGCCTGTCAAGGGAATGGGCAAAAATCTAAAGAATTATAACAGGCTGCTAGCAATCCATGACTATTTTCACCAACACGCTAAACGTTATCTTTTCAGATTAGCCTGGTATGGGTCTTGTATGTTTATCTATATATGTATTTGTTATAAAATATAGTATCGTTGAGTTAGTATCCCATAACACAAGTCTCGAACGTACATTGGGGCTTACTCAATCTGTGTGATTAGTCCGTATATATTTATTTATAAAAAAATGTAAATACTTTGTCAATGGTAACTTAGACACTAACATGTATCAAACATACATTCAATAAAAAGAAGAGCGTGTCGTGCATCTTAATTCATAAAATAATGTTATTTGCATTCAATGGATAGATGTAACGTCACACAATAATAATGGATTATACAAATTTGGATAGAATTTGGAGCATAGATAGCATATGTATTATAAATATGGATTTGTATTTGTTTGTGTGCTTGTCACGTTCAAACTATGAAATTTTAGTATTGAATTGTAGCATAAGCTATTTTCTATTGGGGAACCTGCAACGGTTCTCGAAAAAAGATTATAAAATTCTTTTTGAATTTAAGCACATAATTATGTATATAAATAAATAAATATATACGGACAAATCACACATAAACACATATAAACAGGACTTAGCACAAACCTTTTTTTTTATTTGTTTTCGTTGACGTTTCAATGGAATTCAGCCATCGTGGTTGCAAAGAGACAAGATTGAAACGTCAACGGAAACAAATAATAGAAAATGTTCGTGCTAAGTACCGTTTATATACATAATTAAGATTATAAAAGTGAATGTGCGAAGCTGCATGATAAAAATAGATAAGTTGCTATAGTAAATAATCATATCATGGTGGTTCCGTGCTTCGGAAGGCACGTTAAGCCGGTGGTACCGGCTGCCATCTGGTAGTCGTTAAAGGAACCACGTCAGAGGCCGAGAGGCGGTTCCGAAGAACTCTGACACCAGGGTGTGCATGGTCGATTGACCGTGACACCTACTCGAAATGATGATGGTGATAATAATCTAAATATTCGGGGCGAGTGAATACAATCTAAATGGCAACACCTTGATTATTGAAAATCGTTTCTAGACATTACATAAACAAGCCCAAGTAAGGATAACAAACATTTACTTATCCTTTCACTGATACTAAATTAATCCTTTTTATTTTTGTCAAAATAATTGATGTTGACGTTTAATTGAAAGTAGAGTTATGTAATGTCTCTTTCGTTAATTTATATAAAACAAAGTCGTGTTACTTAGTTATTCGTAGTGTTAGTTACACCATTTTTATCTCAAAAAAGGCTGGACAGATTTTGGTAAATTTTTTTGATAATATATATTTTTTTTTCCAAAAAAGCTTATAACTACGACATGTGCAGTGGTAAAAAATATTTATAAAAAGATTAACTGTAAACATATGGAGAACTGGTACCCATGGTAGGTTTCTGTAAAACCTGTCTTACGGGTCACCAGGAATCGACATTAGTTTTGGGATTTTTTAACAATAAAACTATATAATGTAAAAACATGATAACCCAACACAATGTATGGAGGTAGCTTTAATATACAGGAGGATTAACATACATGCTACTTTTTACCCGACTAACCAAAAAAAGTCGGTACGAAGTTCGTCGGGTCAGCTTTTCTGTGCCAAAATATTGGCACTGGCTTTCGTGGAAGTATCAAACTGACGTATAAAAACCCTACAGATTGTATATATTGACAGGTGTACTGCAGAGGGATTGAATTGGAATCGACCTACCAGATGTAATTTTACCGTCGATATTCCTTTAAAACGGCTACTCAGTTAAATGAACAATTTTTCTTATAGGATCAATGTTGGGAAAAAGTCAGTCAGGGTCAGTCGGCCGCGCAATTCTGATGAAAATGATATTTTTTTTCAAGTTCTTCACATTGGTCCCATAGGAAAAGTTGTTCATGTTGACGTATTGCAAGGGGATAAAATCAGAATGTAGATCTACCAGATGTAAATTTACCGTCGATATTCCTTTGAAACGGCGACTCAGTTAATATGAAAAAAAAAATCTTATTGGATCAATGTTGGGAAAAAGTCAGTCAGGGTCAGTCGGCCGCGCAATTTCGATGAAAATGACGATTTTATCGAGTTGCATTGATATAATAGAAATAGTTGTTATTGTTGACAGGCTGAGTTGCCCCATCAAGGGACGGTTAAGGGTAAATTAACACCCGGTACAGGCAACACAACAAGTGTACATAGACTTTACAATGCAATAGACGTAAAAGCAAATTTGGTACATCCTATGACGTAGTTACAAAGATAAAATCTCAGAACAAGGTATAAACAATAAATTTACCTGCATCGGCTTCTGTAGAATCCGTCAGGTCAATCTCCACAGACTTGGCTGGTAGAGCCTGCAAGATGGCCGTGCTTCGTCTCTTAAGCTGTTTGTTTTGTTTGTACCACTCGCCGGCCTGTTGCATAACCCTGTAAATAAAAAATTGTCTGTAAAGTCGGTTTTCGAACGATAATTTTACGGTAGAAGAGAGATGCGTCACAAGCCAAACTAACGACTAGAACTTGATCATTCTTCTCCCTTTAAAAACACACACCGGGGCAGAGGATACTTGATCTATGCCATCTGCCCCGTTGGTCGACGGGGCAGATCTACCGGGGTCGTTGAATCAATTTTTCCCAACCGTCCCGCCACCGGAGCAGATCCAGGGGCGGATGGCAGTTACTCCTCGTTCGTTGTCACCGTATTAATGTGTAAGGGAATATACTTCCCGGAAAGTACGTTTAAGGAAAACATATGCGACGGTGAGTCAAGTAGTAAGTCACTGATAAAAATTATATCAAAAGAATATCATTCAACTGAAGTAATTGACGACCTCTGCAGTCTAGTGGTCATCATGCCCAGGCTGTCATTCTGAAGGTCCCGGGTTCGATCCCCGGTCGTGACAAGATGTTTATCTATACACGGTGAAATTTTGATCGTTCTGGACCCTTAAAGGGGTGATTCGTGAATCGGCCCGTCGATATGAACAAATTTTCCTATGGGATCAATGCTGGGAATAAAAAAAATGGGCAGTTCCATACAAAAAATTTCGGCCACCCGGTCAATTTGTATGGGAACGTCAAAAAAAATTCTGAGTTCCCGACATTGGTCCCAAAGGAAAAGTTGTTTATATCAACGGGCTGAATCACCCCTTTAAGGGTCCAGAACGATCAAAATTTCACCGTGTATACGTATTTGATAAAATATAGTATAGTTGAGTTAGTATACCACAACACAAGTATCGAATTTACTTTGGGGCTAGCTAAATCTGTGTGATTTTTCCGTATATATTTATTTATTTTATTTAAGTAGAACTGTAAAATTAGCCGTGTGGTTTCCAGCAGAGTAGAATAGGACCACTCCTAGTCTTCCCATGGAGGTCGTAAGAGGCGACTTAGGAAATACAACCTAAACAAAACTCATAAACATCAATGAGACCTCTCCAACAAAAGTTGTTTTGCCTGATGAGCATTTCTGCGGAGTTATAAAGTCCACGCGAACGAAGTCGTGGGCATAAGCTAGTAATTAATATATCATGTTACTCACATGTTGACTCGGTTAGTATTCTTCCTTCTACACCGAACAACATAAGGTCCATTGGCATACAAAACACATGACAACATTTTTCAGTCCTTTTACTGCACACATTCTTCCAGTTATTTCAAATCCATGGAATCTATATCAATTCACATAACTTTAGTTTAGAAATCCGACTTTTATTGACACTTTGAAAAAAAAAAACTTTAATTGTCACCTCTCTTGATTTATTGGGGACACAAAAGTTTTGTTGTAATTAAAACAAGAACACTTTCCTTTTTTGAACCGGTTGAACTTCCAGAAGTCATATTTTCGCGAATGTCACAAGTGAACTGAGTGCAGACATATTACTTAATTTGGCGAAAATGGGGGATTACAATCATTTTTGCATAGGAACCGGTCG
Organism: Elegia similella; assembly: GCA_947532085.1. Classification (NCBI taxonomy): domain Eukaryota; kingdom Metazoa; phylum Arthropoda; class Insecta; order Lepidoptera; family Pyralidae; genus Elegia; species Elegia similella. Next base: position 18,661,030 of record OX383947.1, read on the forward strand.
AGCCACTTAATTTACTTTCTAGTCGCCAGACAAATGTGATCGTTTAGCAAGTTGGAAATGCTAATAGGATTGCTTTGATCGCATAGATGTAGAATGTAATAGAATAAAAGTCTGAAAGTGAACAAACTACTTTGAAAACGCTTGTTGAGTCGAAATCGGGAGAAATGTAAACAATTAAAATTCAAATAACGCTGTTAAATTCAATAACGCAGTCGAAATCGGAAGATAGGTGGAAAAATCACCTATCTTCCGAATTAGACTATAACAAAATTAAATTTAAAAATGCGTTGTTTGTAAAGATGAAAGCAACGAAATTAAAAAAATAAAAATATCGCTACAATTCTCGTAGTGGCAATAATAGTGATTGTGACCGCAAAAGCTTAAAATCGTGTAAATTTAATTGTTTGGCACAGTTTGGCAGCATTTTTACTTGCGAGCGGTTTAGTTCTGCATAAATATAAATAAATATATACGGACAAATCACACAGATCGAGCTAGCCCCAAAATAAGTTCGAGACTTGTGTTATGGGATACTAACTCAACGATACCATATTATATAACAAATACATATATAGATAAATATCCAAGACCCAGGCCAATCTGAAAAAGATCATTTTCCATCTTGACCTGACCGGGGATCGAACCCGGGCACCCTCATGTCGCAGACTGGCGTGTTAACCACTGTGCCACGGAGCTGTCAAAATTTTGACATTGAACATCATTCCTTAGAATACTTTTTCAACCGAGTTATATGCAAAATTTAGCAATCGGATGCAAAAAAGTGAATCAAATAGTAAATTTTCCATGTATTTTTTTTATAAATTGTGACTTTGGCATTTTGCCTGATGGGAAGCAACGATAAGGTTTAGGGTGGTACTCGTAAACTCAAATAATTCCTATTTGCCACAGAATCTAACACAAAAACAGTCAGCGGCCCAGAAGAAGACAAAAAAACTTCGATTAAATATAATAGTAGATAAGATACACGATTCGCGCTGAAAAAGTAGCACCGGCAAACCAACGCACTAAAGTTTCGGAGCTGTTTTAATAAACCGCGCTAGATCTCACACGTCTTACGATGCCGAAGGTCAGTGAAAAGATGCAAAAACTACGCGTCAAAAGCAAAGAATATATAAACTACGCGAATCAAAAGTGAAAAAGAAAGATGGAGTGTCATACTTTCAGTATGTACCGCTTTTGTTGTTGTTTGTAAGTATGCAAGATGTTTTTGCTCGGAGGCTTCATTTTGTATGAGACTGTGTATCTACCGTTATATTTGATCGAAGCAAATAAAGCTTTTATTTTTAAATAAAAAAAGCCCGCGGGTTAGAGATAAATGTGAGCGGAGCCGCGGGCGACAGCTAGTATGTTAATAAAATTTATGAGATACAACTTTCTTGTTCCTCTAAAACAATTTTAACTCTATGACCAAATTCTAATGTGATGTGACGGTATATCTATAGATTTTAATATTATAAACTCGTAAGAGATAACATATAATAAGACCGTGGGTGAAAACTATTAAAGCATAACATAATGTATGCCAATACGCCGTTTATATGTTAATAAGATATAAAAAAGTAAACGAACTCTATGGGTACCATAAATATTTATATTAATGCATTTTATTTGCACATTTCGTTACACAATTTTTTTATTGCAATTTCAATATTATAATACTTTTTTTTACGAATCTCTCACGCACTTATTGCTAAGATTCATTATTTAGAGGATTATCTTACAGTAAAATTGTATTATCATACTTTTAAAAACCGGCCAAGTGCGAGTCGGACTCGCGCACGAAGGGTTCCGTACCGTAATCTATAAAAACGGCAAAAAAATCATGTCTGTTGTATGGGAGCCTCCCTTTAATATTAATATTATTTTTATTTTATTATTTCTTTTTAAAGTGAATATATAACTAAATATTCTGTGAATATTTCAAGTGTCTACCTGTTGTTGCCTTTATCAATAACGAGCAAAAACATGAAAAAAAATCACATTTGTTGTATCGAAGCCCCTTTAATATTTATTTAATTCTCAATGCAGAGAAGAAGACGCTGAAAGAAACTCTTTTCAACTAGATAGAGAAGAAGATATTTTATGCCACTTGCGGTCACCCATCACAGTGGGGACCGCGCCCAGGGTTGCTAAACATGCGTAAGCACTTTCGATGCTCACGACCACTGGGCCATCAGGCTCCTCAAAAAGTCGGGTAGTTGTGTTAGGTGACATCATCATCATTTCGAGTAGGTGTCACGGTCAATCGACTATGCACACCCTGGTGTCAGAGTTCTTCGGAACCGCCTCTCGGCCTCTGATGTGGTTCCTTTAACGACTACCAGATGGCAGCCGGGACCACCGGCTTAACGTGCCTTCCGAAGCACGGAATCATCTTTATTATCAGACAATCAGGTGATTCAAGCCTGCAATATCCTAACCAAACTGGAAACAACTAAACAAAGTATGCTTTCGGTGGGAATCGAACCCACGACCCCCGGGTCAACAGGCAAACGCCTTAACCACTGGACCACGGAGGCTGTTAGGTTAGGTGACGCAAGCCTTAATGCATATAAGGGGAATGGGATATGGTCAAAGAATATATACACTACGCGAAATATGGTGGAGATTTTCGACACCGAGGTTTGTTGAGGAAATTGAAATTACCGCACTTCAAGATTCAATTATTATCAAGTATTTTTTATTTTCTATTTAAACAAACTTTACAAAAAACTTTAACTGTTACAGTGTAACAAAAACCTTATATTACATTTGAACATTCACTGGCATTCAACATCCAACGTCCATATAGTTGTACGAGTATGCAGTAATACTAGTTGAATTAAAAGTAGGTAGTATTTGAGGAGGCTGATTATCGCGATCATAAACTAAACACGGTGAGGTAGTTAGTAAAGTTGGGTGATAACAATTGTGAGCAAATATTCAATTGGTAGTAAATAGGTCGTACACAGAAGGTCGCTGGTTCTAACCCCGCCAACGTCGAATTTTTTCACCATATTTTATTTATATATCTATATCAGTTCTTTTTAGTCTCCACTACAGGAGCACGACCCTCTCTGTACTACTAGAGACATACTTGGCCAGAACAGCCAGAGGACTTGGCCTACACTCTCCACGCTGGCCAGACGGGTCGGAGAGGTCTCACAGATGTTTTTAAGCTTTGTTTATCTTGTATTTCCTAAGTCGCCTTCTACGACATCCACGGGAAGACTTGGAGTGGTCCTATTCTACTCTACCCGAAACCACACGGCGTCATTATTTTATTATTATTGATATTTTATTTATTCATCATTTCGAGTAGGTGTTACAGTCAATCGACCATGCACACCCTGGTGTCAGAGTTCTTCGGAACCGCCTCTCGGCCTCTGACGTAGTTCGTTTAACGACTGCCAGATGGCAGCCGGGACCAACGGCTTAACGTGCCTTCCGAAGCACGGAATCATCTTTATTATCAGACAATCAGGTGATTCACGCCTGCAATGTCCTAACCAAACTGGAAACAACTAAACAAAGTATGCTTCCGGTGGGAATCGAACCCAAGACCCCCGGGTCAACAGGCAAACACCTTAACCACTGGACCACGGAGGCTGTTGATTTTATTTATTAATTTCTTAAGAGTACAGTATTTCATGTAATATCACATTCCAGATGGCTCTTTTACATTGAGTGAGATTTTATGCAACTCGATTGCATATTACGAGCATATCACGCGCGTCACCTGACCCACTTTGAATGCATTTCAATGCGTTTTGTCATCTGTCTTTGTGCGGCACAAGGTTTTATTTGATTTCACCTGTCTTGGAATTCATTGAAAGTATTTGACCCACTTCTTTGGATAAGTATTGTTTGGAGACCTTATAAAAGTACTATCAAATTCTTAATCCAGTATATGGCAACTCTGACACCCCTCTCGGATGCAGAGTATAAATAATCATTGGTGCAGCTGGTGGGGCACAAAGGAGGTGCAACACGGTCTGGTCGTCGTGACCACATTGGCACCTGTTGGATTATGCCTCATGTAGCCAGGTTGTGTCGGCATCGACCTACCTCAGTGCGGCGACGATTAAGGCACTTCCATATGACCCAAGGAAGCTTATAGCCTGAAAGTAGCTCCTCGGATGGAGGAAGGAAATATGTTGGAAGTGGAATCTGGTTATGTCAGAGTTCAATGCGTGAGGATTTTGGATGACCCGGTTCAATTAAGTCTGGTGTATTTGACACTTCACATGAGTATGAACATTTTTAGCTCAATCAGTTGAGATTGAGACACTAATTTTTTGCTTCAAGGAAAGTTTACACTTCATTACAATACAATTTATTAGATACTAATATTTGTTGAGTTATACTTTTTTTAAACACATCAAGTGTGGTGTTGTGGCGATGGTTCAAGATGGAAAGGCAGTTTTTAATAAGTTTCTCAGTAAGAATTACTTGCTTTAACTCATCAATCGCGAGAAACGCAGATACAGTTGATTAGTATGTACTCCGTGGTTGATTATCTATTGTTATGCGGCCCGATCGGGCCGGTTGTCGCTTGAGAGGGAGGGAGACTTTTAATGTTTCTCACAGGTGTGTTGCATAACGTTGGATGATACTCTATGTACTTCTTCTTCTTCTTTTCGAGTCGTAAAGTCTCTCTAAACTGATTATCATAAACAAGACTAGTTGAGTATGATCAATACGGACACTTGTATATTTTTATATATTTTTCACCATATCTCATTTCTTTATTTAATAAGATTATGTCAGAATAACATTGTTAATGTTTAAAATTGTTAAATCATGGCCTGAATTAAGTCAGATATAAGGGTAAAGTCCCTTTCAGCTTAAAATATAATCTAGCCGGAATCGGAACTGATATGCAAATACTATAATACTGTTTATATCGCAGCTTAGTACCTAATTAATTTCTACGCTGATAAAGAATATAGTATCAAGTTATTTAATTTAATAATAATAATTTATAAAAATAACACTAGCCGGCCTTCTCGCAAATTTTCAACAACTACTGTGTACAACCGGAACCAGGGACTCAAAAACACCATTTTAAGTCTGCTTTTCCACCAGAGATGTGCTATACAGCTATGCTGCGAAGATGTGAAATCTATGCTACGAAAATATGTGACCGTTTCCACTAATACCAAAGAATATATACACTACGCGCCAATACTAAGCTATGTAGCTGCGCGAGAAAGGTGCGCAGCTCGACCTATGCTATGTATCGACAAACGCGGGCATACTGTAGGTACCCTGCTCTGCACATAGCCACACCACTCGCGATGGCCCATAGCAGGCATCCATAGCACGCATCTTTCCATATAAAAAAACATATCTTCGTTGAATCCGTTTCCACCAGTGCTAAGCTATCATCATCATCATCATCAGGTCCTTTTTAGTCTCCACTACAGGAGCACGACCCTCTCTGTACTACTAGGGCCATACTTGGCCAAAGCAGCCAGAGGACTAAGCTAGTGCTAAGCTATATGCACCAATAAATATGATTGGTGGATGTCAAACGCATCTCGTAGCATCGCACATCTCTGGTAGAAAAGCACCCTAAAGAATATACATTCCTAAGGGTTGCACATTAAATCTGTAACATAATTATTGCTGTAACATTAATTTGGGTGTTTTAAACCTGTTTTGCTCGTAACAGTTATAAAAGTGTAACAGATAATGTGTTTTCTGTAACCAAACTGTTAGAAAACTGTTTTTAAATTTTTAGTGCATCTTTCTTGTACGTATTTACACAGTTCGTATCCATATAATATAATAATATATAATATATACGGACAAATCACACAGATTGAGCTAGCCCCAAAGTAAGTTCGAGACTTGTGTTATGGGATACTTACTCAACGATACTATATTTTATAACAAATACATATATAGATACACATCCAAGACCCAGGCCAATCTGAAAAAGATCATTTTCCATCTTGACCTGGCCGGGGATCGAACCCGGTCACTCCGTGTCGCAGGCTGGCGTGTTGACCGCTGCGCCACGGAGCTAGTCATATAGACATTACTCAGGCAAATGAGCTGTCGCTGTCGCTGTCGCATAGTTATGCCAATGTAAACCTTATTGGCTGTAACAGTTATTAACACTTATGAACCGGTATTTATGAAAACAAATTGAAAGTGTTAGGTACATTACATTTGCTTTCTGCGTTACTTTTAAAACAGAAAATAAAAACAGTGTTCAAAACACTTAAACCGGTAAAATCCCTGTGTACGTTTTGATAGTCATTTCAACATCCATAACGGTTTATTTATAATAAATAAAAAATTGACAATCATACCAAAGCCGCAATGTAAATGGAAGTGACGATCAAATCGCCTACAGGACACAGTTCGATTCCGCCTGTCTTGATCTTCCACATGGCCTTGGATGAACCAAATATGGAATTCCGTTTCTATCAATAATTTGAACCCAATGTAATGTTCTAGGCGTGATGAGTTCTAGTCGAGGTCTAGTGGTCATCATGCCAGACTGTCACAGCCTCTATATCTGCTCCGTGGTCACAGCGTAGGTCGTGGGTTCGATCCCCGGTCAGATCAAGATGGAAAATGATCTTTTTCAGATTGGCCTGGGTCTTGGATGTTTATATGGATTCGCGATAAAAAATGGTACCGTTAAGTTAGTATCCCGCGACACGAGTTAACAATTTACTGCTAGCTCAATCTGTGTGGTTTCTCCCTATACATATATTTATATTTTTATAATATTAGTGTAGAAGTGTAGATGTAGATATATATCTAGATATGGGAGAGTTCAAAGAAAAAAACTACTCACTTATGCATGACCCCCGCGTCAACCTCATGCTGGTTCTTGAGCTGCTGATACTCCTTGAACAACTTTTCAGATACATTGCGCAGTTTGTTCAACTCCCTCTCCCTCTCTCGCAGCTCGAACTCGAGATGGTTTCGCTCCTCGAATGTGATGTTAAACCGCCGTTGGAGGTCATCATACTCCCGTTTGGCTGGAACAAAAAAATTGGTAATTTAGTACAGGTTACAGTTCTAGTACAGGTTAGTCTGTTGGTCAGGGTTGTCATCCTCAAGTGCCCATCTGGTAGTTAGTAGCAGGTATGGACATCGGAACCACCCGGCCTCCCGAGCTGCTACTTGCTTTTCCCCCATTATCCGAGTGAGTCTTATCCCAATCACAGAACTGTGATCCCAATACCTTCATTCCCTTCCCAAATCCAACAAATTCCTACCCTTCCCCAGTTTAAAATGCTTCCTATGGACAGCAGCGTCGGAAGTACAAGAAACCAAACACTGCGCTCGCCAACCCGCTTGCCAAGCATGGTGAGTATAGCAATAACCTCCCAAAGAATAATTGGGAGTGGCCTTTGTCCAGCAGTGGACTTTTTACGGCTGAAATTATGAAATGATGACAGTCACGACTCAATTTCTAGCAGGGTAGACAGAGCTGTAGAGCAAAGTCAGATGAAGATGGGTGGATGAGTATTTAATGTTGGAAAACACATCATACACTTTCTTTTCTCATACAGATGGGAGAGTGTGTCTTTCTCAGACGCTGAGCTTCGGAGCCCCGGAACCTACTTTTAACAGCGTGTACATAGGTACTCGTATCATCATCAGATATGGCATTTTCTTAATGCGCCGCGAGAGGCGAATGATGAGAGGCGAATGCGAAGGCTTTCTAAAAGGTATGCTATTGGCATGTGGATTCAAAGATTTATTCAGAAAATAGGCCTTTTCAGGTCAATTCACATTTTAAATAATACTTATTCTATTATATTTAAATTTTTAATTATTGTTCAAAAGTTACAAACTAGCGTTTCGGAACCGACCACTGCAGAGAATAAGACGCCGAAAGAAACTCTTTTCAACAGTATTGGTCGCTTACTTGCCTGAAGGGCTTTGTATGATATTTTATATTGTTCTTTTCTTTTTTTTTCTGATGTCATGTTATATACAATTTCAATTTACATATTTTTGTGGAACACGTTATGTTAGCGATCGAGCGTGCAACAACAACAGATATAATAAAAGTCTCAAAGATAGATAGAAGTCTCAAAGATAGATAGAAGTCTCAAAGATAGATAGAAGTCTCAAAGAGGCCGAGCAGACCTGTCGCCCTCGGCAGCACCCGTTCACGAGTTGATGTTCATTGAGTTGTTGTGGTTGTTCCGTCTCCGCCAATTCCCTTAATCAGGCTTTAATAGTAAATCAATCAATCAATCAATCAATCAATCAATCAAATCATTTATTTCAGGCAAAACATGGAATGAAGATTACAAAACATGGCCCATATCAATATATACCTTAAAACTAACATAGATATAAAATATAATTCTAATAATAATCACTAATTGGTGCGTTTAGTCTGCGACGCCGATCACTGTAACGGGGTGTCGGGTAGCCTCCCGCGATAACGCCGAAAGACGACACCCTTTGGCCAGAAATCTTCACGAGCAAAGGTCTCCAGCTGTGCTGTTGGAACTCGCACTACATACGAGTTGAAATTGATGTTGTAACGCGATTCCAACTTTACGACCCTTAAGGTGTACTTTGTCTTCACTCTAATATACTCCACCACATCTTCACTCTTTGTAGAGTACTGAAGGCGGGAGATGTAGAGCAAAGTTGACGGTACGGCAGCACGCAGCAGCATGTTGGGACCGCTGAGTCCTGTTCCGCACTTGTTTCTACAAAGGGGCTTCTTCCGCTTTCGTTCCACTTTTGTGAAGCCCTCATTATCAACATGTCCCTTCTCAGGAACTGGTTCGGAAACTGCTTCCTTTGCTGGAGCCTAAAAGCCCAGCCAATTCTAAGTTATTAAGGTGGTAATGCTATTGGCAGGTAGCTGTGCCGTCTCCTATTTATAAAAATCCCCAGGTAAATTCTCTGAATCAGTCATACTATCTGCGCGAAAGAAGTGGCTGGCATATTCTAAATTTATAAAGGTACAGGAGTTTGTCTATTATTGTGGTATGCGCTGTACACGGCTCCCCTTTACCTGTTAAGTCCCCTTCCATTTAATTAATTCCAATAGCACCACATCAACGCACTACTATGTTCCATGTAGAAACTATTTTAATACTAGATTTTTCTACACCACATCACCCGAGTGTTACTGTCATAGTCATATAAACAAGGTCATATATAATTACTAACTGTCGCCCGCGGCTCCGCCCGCGTTAGTGTCTACCCTCAGGAACAGTGAATTTCCCGGAATAAAAGGTACCCTATGTCCTTCCCCGGGTCTCAAATTACCCCCAAATCCAATTTCATCCAAATTGGTTCAATGGTTGAAGCGTGAAAAGAAGACAGACAGACAGATAGAGTTACTTTCGCAGTTATGATATTCGTATGGATAGGTATAATGCTGTCGTATAATGATGATGAATTGACTTTAGATTTTAATTTTCCTATGTCACTTATTATTTATTTAAGTGCTATATATTTGCAGGCAAACTCATGCCTTGAGTTCATTCAAATGACGATAACTTTTTTTTTATTGAACCGATTTCGATGAAACAAACTTTAAATGTTTTGCCGAATTAAAACAAAGCAATCGGTGAAAGTTTGAAGTAAATCGGTTCAGTATTTTCGGAGATAATCGTGATCATACATACAGATTACAGACAGACAGACAAGAAATTCGAAAAAAAAATTTTTGCTTTCTGTTATTCTTTTTAAGTGTCCCTCTATCCATTTCAGTCAAAATTTCTAAATGTACAGACAAAATATTTTTACTGTTTTATTATATGTATATATGTATAGATTAGGCAGTAATCGTAATAATAGTATTACGATTACTGCCTAATCTATACATATATACAACCAGTGGTGGTAGGTATGGCATCGGGTACGCACGCCCGACTTCCCGAGCTGCTGCTTACTTCTCCCTCATTCATCCGAGTGAGTAGAATTCCAAAACCTTCATTCGGTCGGGGAGACTGCGCTCGTCAACCCACCGGCCAAGCCTGGTGAGTATGGCAGTATCCTACCATGGAACGAAGAATCCTTGGTGTGATGTGTGACGCACGCCCTCATTATTGTTCTACTAAACCATATAACCTTTTCTATTCGGAACACCTAGATTACTCACCTTAATCTAGATAATCGTGCCCTACAAAATCTATGAACCTATGTCCTATTTCTCGCATTGTATATAAACTCATATTCTTGACAATAAAGGCATTCAGTGATCGAACTTCAACGACCGTGTTTCATTAGTACACCCCCTCGTGCTACATCATATGGCGACCCTGCCAGGATTGGGAAAGGCCTATGTTCAGCAGTAGAATTCTTACGGCTAGAATGATGAATCGTCATACAGCTGTAGTATTTTTTTTCCTCTGTATTACATCCAACGATAACATTCTTCTACTTGTAAAGATAGCATTGATAATTCAATGATAAGGAAGATTATAGATCCAAGATCCGTCCCTTAATCTTTATAGACACTCGGAAGACACGTTAAGCTGTTGATCCGGGCTTTTACCATTCTTATTCTTCTTCGTGTGTGTTAGTGACTAACACCAGTGTCAGATTTTATAACCTGCCTAAAAGCTAAAGGCATCACACGAAGATTGTTAACCTTACGTTAACAACGGCCATTTAATGAGCAGTTGGGACCAACAACGGCTTGAACACGTAGCTAATAATCACGAATACAACATAATATTCTAGGCTACCCTGGATATAATGGTGGCTACACCCTTGCCTCTTAAGACTTCATGTTTGTTCACAATATACGAGTAATTGCCAATATAATACTAACATATAAGCACATACAAGGTGCCCGTAGTTCCACTAACTGTCACGGCTGACACTATGGTCAGCGGCGAGGGCGCTGCAGTGGAATAGTGACAGTCTTTTCCACCCGTCACTAGATGGCGCTAGTCACTTGGTAAAACCAAGTAGAATTAAAAAAATATTGTTTTAATATAAGCCGAAAATATTATTTTTATCTTAAATAATATATTCGCGAATACTGTTTTATTTTCCTATAATATGATAGGTACATAGTTATGTATAAACCTATGGCGCCATCTACGTGATGCGTGTGAAACAAATCGTACACGATAGGAGGGACCATACCGCAGGAAGACCTACAATTTTCTACGACCTACGCTCCTGAACTTGGTCCAAAGTCATTACAGTCTGGCTAATTGTTTGAGCTACGAGGTCACTGAATAATTAACCACAATTTAACTACCGCTCCGCGCGACCTTCTTGGAATAACAGGCATTCAATAAAAAAATTAAACCTAGGTATTAAAAGGGTATTATTTAAAGTTCAAGCTGAGCTTTGGCTGACTTGACGTTACTTGTGTGCTCGAGGCAACGTCACGTATAACATCCACAACAATGGATAATCCAAGAGATGATCTAAAACTATGAAGGTATTAATTATATTAATAGCATTACAATGCTCGGTTTAATATTAAAATCGAAAATATGTGATGAAAAAATTTCGCCACAGATTTCGACGGTGCTCAAGACAAATCAAAACAATGGGTTTATCTTGTTTGATTTAGCAGTTCTTATGGCCACTTTTCGACTCCGTCATCAGAACAGCTCATTGACACCAGGATATTGAATTGCCAACTAAACAGAGTTTAATCCAGCGCCTTGAAGTGCGTCTCATTTGCTGCCACGATTTGACGCCAGACAATTTAGGCAAGTCTAGTAAAAATATTAACATATATTTTTAAACTTCATTGCGGGTTAGACTCGCAATTTACCTGTTTTTTAATTCTTCTATCGAGTAATCTTTTTTATATTATTTACATATCAAGATACAATTATATCTCCCATGCTGGTCTGGGAGAAAAGAAAAAACGCAAGCCGTAAAAGTCGGCTGAGGGAATCGGCGAAAATAAGAAATCATGTTAATAGGCGATGTGGCTAGCAACCATCACTAATTTGATTTCTACGTCCACCTATACGCCCACTAATAGGTAGGTACGCTCAATGTGGCCCTTTTACGTGATAATATGTATGTAGGATATACCTATCTCAAACTCTCCTCTCCAACCCGTCTGGCCAGCGTGGAGATTGTAGGCCAAATCCTCTGGCTACTCTGGCTAAGTAAACTCTAGTAGTACAGAGAGGGTCGTGCTCCTGTAGCGGAGACTAAAAAGGGCCTAATGATGATGATGATATACCTATATATTATATTTCTATGAGTATCATCATCTCAGCCACAAGAAATCCACTGCTAGACATAGGCCTCCCCAAGGATTTCCAATACGATCGGTTGGAACCAGCCTGTTCCTGCGACTTAGTCAGGTCGTCCGACCACCTGGTCGGTGGGTATCCCAACGCTCCGCTTGCCAGTACGTGGTCGCCATTCGAGAATTTTCTTGTCCCATCGCCATCGGCGGTTCGGTTCGGTTCTACGCGCTATGTGCCTCGCCCACTGCCACTTCAAAGAGCTAATCCGCTGAGCTATGTCAGTAACCTACGTTCTGCTACGAATCTCCTCGTTTCTGATTCGATCTCGCAGAGAAACACCGAGCATAGCCCTCTCCATAGCTCTGAGGGACCTTGAGCTTTCTTTTATGGCCCATAGTAATGGACCACGTTTCGGACTCGAGAGTTCTATGATTTTACCCATGATTTTGCCCAATATGGGGCCAAAGCCTTCTCATTATTCATTTATACTTGTAATTCACAAAAAAATTAATAATTAAAATTAAAATAAAAAAACGGCAGACAGCTTGACACTTTTTAACAGAACACGTGATTCATTTCCGACCACGTTGCTGATATCAAATCATTCAGGTTCGAACAACTCACGCTGCGATACTAAGAAATCGATTTCATCAAGCCAGTACGTCACGTATTGTAAGTAAATAGTAGGTAAGTTTGTTTGTTTTTCATGTGCATGAGTAGCCAACACTGGTGTCAGATTTTATAAGCTGCCTAAAGGCATCTGACAAAGTTTACTACTACCATCAATGATGACAACCGGGACCAATGGCTTTACGTGCCTTTCGAAGTACGAAAGAGCCCTAGATATTTTTATGCCATTTGCGGTCACCCATCCCAATGAGGACCGCGCCCGGGGTTGCTTAACATACGCTAATAATGCTCAGGCCCACTGCGCCATTGTGCTCCTATTATAATAAGAATTTGGATTAAAAATAAAACTCGTGGCTCTGCTCTGAGACTGTAGGCCAAAGTCCCTAAATTCCATAGACCTTAATGGCGTTTAGGTACCTTGCCAAAGCCATTAAAAAAAAAGAAACAAATACTAAATCCAAATTTCACGAGAATTTTGGGAAATACTAACTGGGAGATAAGCTAGATATACAAAAGCTAGCAAAAAGGAGACTTCGCGCTCGCTCAGTCAATAAACGTTTCCCGCGATTTTGTTCGCGTAGATTTCCTTAGTTACAAAGTACCTAGTTCGCCTATTTTCAGGAAGGATTGAGTAGGACGATGCCTTGGATAGTTGTATAAATTAAGTATATAACTTTTTTAAAGGATATACGTAATTATTTTTTTGGATTTAAAGGTACCCTATGTCCTTCCCTGGGCCTCAACCTACCTCCATACCAAATTTCATCCATATTGGTTTAAGAATTTGCCGGATTGAAAGGTACCCTATGTCTTAAACTACCTCCATACCAAATTTCATCCGAATTGGTTTAATGGTTTAAGCGTGAAAAGGTGACAGACAGACAGAATTACTTTTGCATTTATTATATTAGTATGGATTAATAAATCTGTTGAATATAGCTGAATAAGGTGAAGCACAAAGTTTTTTTCATATCTTTCAGTACCTACTTTATAACAATGACAGAATAATTCTATGTAATAATAAAAGAGCAGGTTCATGCTCATGAAATTTGGGGGAGGATGGGCCTCTATGTCACTCACTCACCGACTGAAGCATACATGCCGTTTTTTTTTTTTTTTATGTATATCCGACGGCAAACGAGCAGACGAGCCACCTGATGGAAAGTGGTCACCGTCGCCCATGGACATCTGCAACACCAGAGGAGGTGCTGATGCGTTGCCGACTCTTAAGATACCTGTAAACACGCCTTTTGAAGGACCTCAAGTCATAGCACACAGGGAAAACCTCGGGAGGAAAGCCGTAAAGCTTCTACTCAAATATCTACTTCTTGGACAAGCCGGCCCATTCATGCTACTGGCAAAAATGAATTTTGCCAGTAGCATGGCTCTACCACAACTAAAACTAAACTATATAAAGAAGACTATAGTATTGATTACTTAATGTAAATTGTAGTTTTCATCTTTTGCCTATTCTGACTGTATGAGGCATTAACTATGTACAGTTTAAAACAATGAGCAGAATGAGTGACACTTACAATATTTGTAGATGATTTCATTTATAGGGGTGAGTCAAAAAACTGGTGACAATTTTTTTAAACTTTTTCTCAATAACTGATAGTAATTTTTTTTTATGACATATGGCGGCAAGCTAGCATGCGGGTCACCTGATGGTAAGTGATCACCGCTGCCCATAGACTACTGCAACACCTGGAGTGTGACAAGAGTGTTGTCAGCCTTTTAAGAAAACATAGACTCTGTGTACCTGATAGGATACATCGCATACTCAAATGGTTAATGTGATATAGGTACTTGAACAACTATTCTGGCATTGGCCAGGAGCAAGTCAGGAGTACTGTCACGGTAATAGTATTCATTACTGTACTGTTATTGAACAGGAAACTTCATTAAACAAGTGATTTTCCTTAAAAATAATATGTATTGCTGATGTCTAATAAATGCTTGATAAATGTCACAGTTTTAACCTATTAAACTAGCAAAATATGCATTGTGTTGTTAACAATTTATTATTTGTTTTATTTACAAAATATTACATACAAAGCGGCCCGCTCCACCTTTGCACGGCTAGCTATTTACATTTTTTGGTATTTTTTTCACACCTTGGGTTACACTGAAGTTTTCATATGGATCTCAATTTTACTTTAAATAATCTTTAGCCTATGTTCATCAGAGAGAATGTAGGATTCTAACGGTGAAAGAATTTCTCAAATCAGTCCAGTCGTTTCTGAACCTATTCAATGCAAACAAACAATCAAAACTTCCCTGTTTATAATATTAGTGTATGTAAATAGTGTAGATATATTAATAGCTAGATCTAGGTTTTTTAGACAGTAGTTAACACACAGGTTTCTTGAAGTTGTATCAACAACTTTTGTTGACTGTAGGCAGTTAATAAGCGACAAGAAAACACTTCAAAAGTTAATATTATAAAAGGCAACATTTTGAATTGGATTTCGTAAGTTTCGTAATTCGTGTATCTTGGACATAGTGTCTAATTTAAATTTCATATAAGCCAACATCCTAATCAACATAAAATAAGGACCAAATGTATTATTAGAGATGGAAAACCACAAACCCATCTCATCATTATTATAATGTCATTTAGTTATTTCGGTAAACAAAACTTTGCAGGACAACAATTTACCTTCCTGGTATTAACTGGCTGTGTTTTATTTATCTGCTAGAAATAACTCCATTTTCACTTGTTTGTATTTGTTTACATTTCCCAAATTTTGACAGATGTCAAGTGAAATGACGTTTCCAAAAACGGCCAAATAAAAAATACACAATAGTGTTGCGCAATCTCAAAATCAATAACTTGTGAAATAAAATAACGTCGTTAATCAATTTCGCTATTTGGTAACCGAACCTTTCTCCTTAATGTACGGTATTGCGCAGTTCAATAACGGGTTTACGACGGTATCGATATAAACACAAGTTAAAACAAAATAATGAATCACCGTAGTTCTAAAAGAACAAAAACTTTATGTGGACATACAAAACCTAAGTTTAAGAATTAATGCGTATGCAACAGGTTATCATCTGTCATAATCCGACAAATACGCGAATGGGATTTACTCTCGTGTTTTCATTTGCATACGAAGTTCGAGGGGTGGGAGCATGCGCAGTGTTACACGCGAATACACGAAAAACAAAAGATTTTTATAGCGAAATAAAATGTCTTACCTTTCTCTGATTTAAGCAGATTGGCCTTGTGCTTTCTCTCGGACTCTTCATATTTGTTTTTCCACTTTTCCACGTATATTGAGAGTGCTATGCTCGCCTCCTTGGTGTTTTGCTGCGCGTCAGGCGGCGTCATCCTGACCGTAGTGGCTCGCGGTATCCTCGTGGCCGCGCCGCCAGGACAGAGCGAGACAACGCTCCGCGCGTTCTGACACTGATTGTTGCTCGACGCGATCGCAAATACATTATCACCGTTCCTTTTAATCATTTTTGCATTTGTTTTTTATTAAACGCGCGCGTCGAACGCTCGCATCCTCTCGTATTCACGTATGCACCGATCACACGTGTGTAGATCAACAGGCTGGTGCGCCGGGAAACTGCTAAAGTGCTAATCGTACTTGCGAATGAAATTTCTTTGTTCTTGCTGTCAAGGAAAAATTGTCCACCGCTTTGTTAATGTGTCACACGCGTTCGCACTGTAAAATAAATGTAGGTAGAATTATTAGTACGTGGAATAAATCCAATTTAAAAATTGTTTAACGTGATGTAGACAAGAAATAAGCCCGAGGTTTAGATTGCAACTAACATTAGTGAGGTATGGTATGCGCGTGGCGGTGATATGATAATGAGAAGTTCGTCATCGTGAGTCACACACAACGTTTGGTGTTTACGCTTTTTGTTTACATTCAATGGTTTTCTGTTATATGTGATTATGTAGATATTACGAATCTTAGTAGATTCTTATTAGAATTAGCTAGAACTTGCTGTCGTATAGTGCATGTTGGCGTTAGATTTGATAAGATATCAGCGCGATATCTAATAATAATCGCCTATCAATTAATCTTAGAAGGAAATATTTTGAGTCTTGTATTAGATTACAGTTAATTTGCCCGTTTGGGTATTTAGTAAAATACATAAGTCAATGGTATTTCCTTAATGGATCCATTAGTTAAGTAGGTAAATATTTTGTACCTATTAAGTACTTACCTACCAATGTCCGTCAATTTTAATTTAGATTTCATACTTTTTGTACTTAGTCATATTTTATTGTGAAATATTTTTTGTTCTGTATTTTTGCCATATAGTTTAACAAAAATTAAAGAATGGCCATTAAATACATAGTATATCAACATGCCGAACAAAATTCTTCTAACAACACCACCACACATAACAAACCTTACAACATGTGTTGTACAAAAAATGAGGTTTCAAAAGTAATATGCTACTAAAAAAAACCTCCATGCTAAAGATATTTTTTAACTTAACATCCAATCGAACACATTTGCGCACGAGATAACTGCAACTTACGTCACAAACACACACTCAAATCAGAACCAACTAGGTACTTCACCGATAAATAAATTAACACCACATTACTGCAAAAAGGCGAAACACGTCCAATGAACGCAATCACGGTCGTTGTCAAAGTCCACGGCGAAAATGCACTGAACACATTTTGTCCAAGTAGGGACGGACGGATATTCTAAATATAAATCGTTTCCAGTGAAACGACCTACCAAACAGCGTCTTGTCTGCGGAGTAAACGACATCACAAGGCAAGAGTGTGGGCTGCCACGAGACCCAAATGGTTCGAGTTGTAAAGTGATTTAATTGTCAGGGCAAAGCGCATTTGTCCTGCCTCAGCGAGATATCTCCGCCTCTCTAGGCTCGTTTGAGGCTAGTTTAAAATAAGAAAACTAGATTCAGTATATTTTGATGAATAATCTACACTATTCTTAATGTAAACTTGGATATTTCAAATTAACAATACAACTACTTTAAAGGCCAACAAAGAATTGGAAAAAAAACAGTAGGTACCTATTATATCTGAAGTATTGAACTAGACGCCCTTGATCGTGCGTGGTACAACGGTACTTATTAAAGGCTCAATGTATAATATATAATATAACATGTAAACGTATGTTTGTTAATAACGAATAAAAACATTATACCAAATACTAAATTAACGAACCAAAACAGAAATATAACAGAGCAACTAATATTAAATCAAATTGAACCTTGAGTTCAGCGAAAAGCTAGTAATCAAAAGAACTTATACGAGTTCACCGCATGTTGGATAGCCTTACAAAACTTTTCCATATTTAGAAAATGAGGTCAGAAAGCGACTTACCTGTGTAAAGAGCATTGCCATCGGTAGCCCCGACAAGGCAAGCCGATGGGGTCGATGCAAAATGATCAGATTTTAAAATGTGTAAACAAATGGCGCAAAATCGACGCAAAAGCGAAATCTCGACTAGCTCCGTGGCGCAGCGGTCAACACGCCAGCCTGCGACACGGAGTGACCGGTTTCGATCCCCGGCCAGGTCAAGATGGAAAATGATCTTTTTCAGATTGGCCTGGGTCTTGGATGTGTATCTATATATGTATTTGTTATAAAATATTGTATCGTTGAGTTAGTATCCCATAATACAAGTCTCGAACTTACTTTGGGGCTAGCTCAATCTGTGTGATTTGTCCGTATATATTTATTTATTTTATTTATAAAATGACTTATGATATGACTAATATATTTCCCAAAAAGTTATCTTGTTGAATTTCTCTATTTGTTAAGTACCTATTTGAATCAAAAAGCACGGTTTGAATAGCGGGTGTGTTAAGTGATCAATTTATTAATAAGTATTGGCCATTTACATAACAGGATAAATCGCTCAATACATAAAAAAATATTGTTGAGAAACATCTAGCACCTGACACTAGCAAAAGTCTACAAATATTTTAAACATCAGTAAATTTAACAAGATTGTATTTTTTTCTGGAATTAAACATTCAGCGAATCATACATTTTGCATCAAGCCCGTCCCAATAAGGTAATCCGATTACCTGACGATAGCCAAGTTGATGTTACAATGTATTTATTAAGTAACGCTACGATTTTATAAGGACTCTTGACCCGTATTAATGACAATAGACACTTTTGAGGTAAAAGACCTTAGAAAATTGTGTAACAATGGCAAAGTTATTTGTTACCTAGCTCTTAAAGGGCCAGTATAATGTTACATGCTTGTTGAAACAAAAAGCAATAGAACTTCTCCGTGTAAGGAGATAACAATTTACCTTTCTTCTCTGCAATGGTCGGTTCTGAAATGCTAGTAGTCTGTAGATTTTGAACATTCATTAATAATTTAAATATATAAGTACGTTAGCATTATTCAAAATATGCCTAAGACGCCTTTTTTTACTCTTTGAGACTTTGGTATAGTTTTCTAGAACTAGAAACTCCAAATATTAAGATTTACAATTGGATTGAAGAAGTTAATCACAACGAATTTTTTTAAGAAACATTTTTTTAAGCAAATAACAGTTTATGAAAAAGTTACAAATGAAAATGCTATGTCTAGTAATGAAAAAAACACAGCATAACTCGCATATAAAAAAAATCCGGAACTTTGGATTTGGATTTCAGATGTAAAACAAAAAGCGGAGTATCCCACATGTTCCAGACCATTTATTACTTCCCTCAACATCTGAGTCACACATTTAATTTGGCGTTACAATTTTTATGAAGTAAATAATGAGATGTGGAGCTGGGAGCGTTCACCTCTGGACGCAAGTTATTCCTGTTCTCGTTGTTATCCTGCGTCTGACAGAATTAGATAACGCGTAAGCAAAATGCATTTTCATGCAAATCTTTAAGTTAAAGATACACAATATCGTACGAAAGAAGTGTATAAAAAGAGAATCCAACAAAGTGACAAAAACGTTGCTTTTCCATTTGTTTTCCAAAGACTTCCAAAAAGTGGTTTAATCTACTCATAAATAGGAACATAATTTCAGGTTCAACGTTGATACCAAACTATTTTGCAACCCTGAAATCTAGCTATTCTTGTATTATTGCGTCTAAGGCTAACTGAGGCATATCTCCGTTAAAAAATGTATTTGATTGCAATTTTTAGTCTGTCAAAAAATTATATCCACATTACATAAAAGTAATTTAATTTTATGGCAAAAAATAAAAAAAAACACACTGTCAAACCAAATTTCCATTGTTATAGACCAGAGTGGACTGTAAACGCACAAATAAGTCTTGAAGGCGACGGACAGGAGCTGCAGTCTTAGGAGGTGTAGGCCAATAAAATGCGCGCTAATCCACGTTTATTTTTATTGGGCTTCTACTTTTCTCCGAGTTGTCAAAAAATAATACCCGAATTGCATAAAAGTAATTGGGGTATTATTTTTGACAGAGGACTTTATTCAGTTAGGTAATAACATAGATTTAAAAAAAAATTCGTCTCAAGGGTAATAATCATGTTCTGAAGTTTAAAACGAATACATACCTACTTCTTTCGTAAATTGTCACTTTCAGATACTGGTAGCAGTTACAAGGAGTGATGGCCATACTATGTCGCCAGTAACAATTATAGGTCATCAACCAATATACGTAATAGGAGTAATAAAACTTTAATTAAACAAATTAAAATTCGCGTAGCAGCAACTAAACTGGGGAGCTTGGCACAAACCGTCTCCCAATTAGGATTTTAAAGTACGTTGCGGTTTTTGTATGCATGGTTTTTCGAGTGAACTTAAGAATTCCACAGTGTATGCTGAAGTTTGTGGGTGGTTGTCTGTCTGATCTTAATAGAGCAACCAGATATAAACATCTCCCACATGAAATGTGTCACTTGCCTGTCAGCGTGTGGGCGAGGCAGAATTGTTACAAGTTTATTGCAAAAGTTAGCCATGTTTGTGAGTAGGCGTCTGTGACTGATAATACGGTTTAAATGTCACTATATCTATTGCTGCGAAGGTCACAGGTCATGAAAAAAAAACAACGGGGTGCACTTCGAGAGTGCCGGCAAAAGTGAAAAATCCGCGCGGTAGATAGAGATCTCCTCTCCCACGCCGTGCAGGCGGTCTCAGGTCACGTGTCCTTCTTATGAATTTTCGATCAGGTCACATATCCCGACCTGACGGGAGTTTAACATTTTTTATCCAGCTCAAAAGTGTAAAATGCCGCTAAAGAATTGTTCACTTCAAAATACATATTTGTGTAACATACATATTTCGAATCTATTAATTTGTAATTATTAAGTACTTTTTATATTATTGAGCGGGCAGACGAGCATACACGACGTATTATGGTACGTGTCATTGTTACCCATGAACATCTGCAACATTAGAGTTGTTAACACGCTTTTATGCAATTATTTTATCTATACATATAATAAAACAGTAAAAATATTTTGTCTGTACATTTAAAATTTTTGACGGAAATGGATAGAGGGACACTTAAAAAGAATAATAGAAATCAAAAAAATTTGTTTAGAATTTTTTGTCTGTCTGTCTGTCTGTCTGTCTGTCTGTATGTATGATCACGATTATCTCCGAAAATACTGAACCGATTTACTTCAAACTTTCACCAATTCCTTTGTTTTAACCCAGAAAAACATTTAAAGTTTGTTTCATCAAAATCGGTTCATTAAAAAAAAAGTTATCGTCATTTGAATGAAGTCAAGGCATGAGATTGCCTGCAAATATATAGCATAAAAAATAAATAATAATGAAATTTGGTATGGAGGTAGTTTGAGACCCGAGTACATAGGACAAGGACATAGGGCACCTTTTATTCCGGGAAATTCTACTGTTCCTGAGGGATTGGACACTATCGGCGGCGGCGTAGCCACGGGCAAACGGCAAACCTGACTTATTATATCAACGAAACTGAAACTGCTGCGCCTAGAAACTGGAAATTTAGTACAGGGGTTCTTTTAATGATGTGAGTGAGCGCTAAGAAAGGATTTTTAGAAATTTAACTTCTAAAGATGTAAAATTAATATGGAATTTTCTCATTCTGGACTTAGAAGTATGAAAGTAGGTATATAAGTTATCGATTAAAATTAAAAAAGATGGGTTTTGATGAAACTAGCTGTTGCCCGCGGCTCCGCCCGTTTTAAGAATTCCATACAAACCCCTCCCCCTCTGCTTTTTCCCTTAAGGGGGAATTTAATACGTTTCACCTGCATAGATCTTTAGCCCTTAAGGAGGGGGTAAAGTTTGTATGGATTTTTTTATTTACTTAGAAATATGACAATAAGAAGTTCTCCATTACAATAAAAAAATATCTGTGTAGGTGAAATGGGCAAAATTCCCTCCTTAGGGGCTAAAGATCTATGCATGTGAAATGTATTAAATTCCCCCTTAAGGGAAAAAGCAGAGGGGGAGGGGTTTGTATGGAATTCTTATCATTTCTACTGTTCCCAAGGGAACGACATTAACGCAGGCGGAGCCGCGGGCAACAGCTAGTGCGTAATAAGTCTATATCAGTATCACTGGTACGTAACGTATGGTGAGGGAGAGCGGAATGGATGCGGATGATAGAATGGGTGTGTTCAGAAGGTTCACGGAATTGCATCATGTAATTCGGGTCTGTAGGTCCTGATCGCACGTAGAGATATTGCTGTCGATTTTTCTATAAATTAGTGTTTCTTTGTTGTTTGTGAGGGCTACTGATTGAAAATATATATTTTTATTTATTTTATTATACTTACAACTTTAACAGAGCGAGCATTTAATCAAAAAGGCTGAATCTATTTATCAATTCTATCTTTACCACTTTTCTTATGTGATGAATCAACTCTAAAATCGCAAAAATGTTTTAGCTTCCCTATCTCCGAATCGTGTAGTAAATACTTCGTTATAAATATCAAATTATATGAAGATATCGAATGCGACGAAGGTCAAAGGGCACGAGAAAATTAAAAAATGTACAAAATTTACTATAAGTTTATAACAAAAGACAAGCCGTAGGTCTGTAGGCAACTTGTGAAGTTGTGACAACTTGTGATGGAATACTGCAGCTTAAATATCATAGGATGTGAAGATTTTGAATCTTTGTAAAAAAGGGCAAAGGTCATGAGGATATAAAAATTACCATACCTACATATAGGTACAGAATGTTACGAAATAATATTGGAGATACATGATTAGTTCATGATATTTAACTTCTTCCCATAATGGACGTTATATAGATTAAATAATTCTTTTAGCAGCTAGATCAGCTGATTGATAGCACTTGGACTTAAATGTCTGTCTCATTTTGTGACGTGATGATATCGATTGCGAGAAAGGTCAATGGTCAGGATCAAATGGCTGATCTGTTAATTAACTAGGTATGTCTGCTATTTTGATAAAAGCAGCGACAAATGTCAATGACCCTGTTGCCTGTTGTAGTATATTAATTACGATATCATTATTCTTTATTTTCTGAGTATTTGTAACTGTATGCGACAGAGCACTCAAACTCTCAAATGGAACTTATCTCGTCCGTCATTAATCGACCGTTAGAATACTATCGATGGTTTTTTTGAACAAGGTAGGGAAGTATCGATTCTACATATGTTCATGTATTTGTAGAGATTTCTAAAGTGCTTTCGATAAATAATCGAAGTGGTTTTCGAACACCAAATGCACTAGAGCATCATTCGTTGCAGTTCCATCTCCTAATGCGAGGTAGGTACTTTCTGAGTTAATTCCTGTTGGATGCAAGTTTCTTTTCCTTAAATATTAGTACCCTCACAAATTTTCAAGATTAGTTTTTCTTCCTTCCTTGTACTATCGAAAAACCTCTCAAAATAAACATATTAGTGAACAAATTATCTTGCTTACTTAAATCTTTACAATATGGTTACAAAAGGTTACATTATATTGTCACAACCTAAACTTTCCTTTAAATATGCTACAGAGTAGTACCGTCACAATTTTAACATTTTATATGCGTTATGTAAGATTATTTAAATTTTGCGATACATTTTGATAGCTAACTTATGGTAGTATTCTTTTCTTAAATTTTTTCATACTTAAAAGTATGAAAAAATTAAAATTTAAAAATTAAATTTAAAGAATACTAAAAGGACTTTTTCAACAAAATTTTAATAAACATATCAAATAAGAGGTGCTGTTAACAAGTTTTACAGCTACATGCTTTTCCATTACTAGACATTTAAGTTTTCAGATAAAAAATATAACAAGTGTCCAAGTTATTAGTTCTATCGATGCCAAAAACATCGATACTTTCCGTATCTCATCTCAAGCTTTAAAACTTTAACCCTTGGGCGGTGTACTAAATGATGAATTCGTTGCATCGATTTTATTTGGACATCCGGTAATTATGTATATTTATTTAATTTAGTTAATAATTATAAGCATGTTATTATTTTAGCTGTAAAATATTAATAGCATGTTAATGTTAGTTATTAGCTTTTTATAAACGTTATTTGCATTTCGATATGCTAAGTTGCGAAGTTATGATCGATGTTCAATCATTAACTGGTTCTTTTGAATTGTGGAATTGAATAGACCATAGACGTTGATAATTTATTCATATATTCTCTATTGTGTTAAGATAAATGTAGACTTTTTCAATAGTCAGTCGTGAATCGTGATGTATGTTATGGTTATAATCTGGAAGATTAGATTGCTACCTACATAATAGAAAAAATAAACCGGTTTTAATAATGTTTTAACAATTATAACCTAATAAAAATATGGTTAAAGCCAACTTTAAACTACTGGCTCTGTGCGCTGTAGACCTTACAACAGTGAACTCTTAAAGTCCTTAAACACCAGAGATCCAATGCCAATTCCGCCATTTGAATAATCTCCGAAAACTTAATCGACAACGAATACCCACGCACAAAATTTCACGGGAATCAGTTGAGAAATACGGTTTTTAGGGGAACAGACTGCGGGATATACGGACAAATTATTGCCCAAGCTGAGTAAGAGAGTTTTAGTACGTGCCTACGTACTTTCATAAATTGTATTATGTACTATATACATACCATACCCATGTATGGTTATCTGTGCTCCTACGAATTTTATAGTTTCAATTTTGGTTTCAATCTTTGGACTGCCTATGATAAGAATTGCACTAATGCATTGCAAAAGAGAAAGTTGTAAGGGTTTCTCTTTTATGTATATAGGTCTATCCTGCCTGCTCGGAGAGTGGCACCGAATGGTGGAAACCAAGGCATAAGTGCAAAATGAACTCGGACAGTTCCGTATCCTAAAAAATCTATTAAGGGCCCGTACTACCTCACACTGCTTTGCATGATTGACTGTTATATCAATAATAATTAAATACTCAAGTAGAAATAAAAATGCAGCAAACTTCAGGACTAACTCTGGTAACTATCTGACTCAAAAACACGATTGCGTAAAATTTTCTCGATAGAAAAAAATTGCAAAGTTGCCTCCAAATCACGTCTAATTTACTCGTTATATAGCATTATTCACCAAATACATTAAAATTAACCTTGAAACTTTTGATTATTATTGCATTAAAGATAAGGCAACCATCACATTATTTTCTTCGAATAACCCTTAAAATATTCCTAAAAAACGAAAATATCAACGTAGCCAACGCGTTTAGACCATCCGCGTTTGTATCGCCACGCCGCCTGGCATATGGGGGGCTCTTAAGGGCGTTTAGTATTTTTTATTACAAGACACATCTAAAAGCAAATCACGCGTAACGTGGCGTTAGGTCTCATGGCCTTCGGCTCTCCTGTATTTTAACACGTACCTACATAATAATGACATCTAACGCGATCATATTTGAACAACGGGCGCCTTTGTTCAAATAAATCGTCAAAATAATTTTACAAAAGTTTTGAATAATCTGGAAACAATCAGCTGCTGTTTGGACGATGCTAAAAATAAACATGAATGGAGATAGTTTCTTTCATTCCTTTGAAAAACGTCTGTTGAATGATTGAAAGGTTTTGTGCGGTGTGTGTGTGTGATCAGTTTGAGCTATTTATACTCTGCTTTTTCCATTTAAGATTGAAGAGAGTTTGGATGTTTACGTGCTTGTTACTCAGTATGCAAATACGGCGGAAGCAATGTCAGACCATTCCGCAATACTATAATTCAGTTATTCCCTTAGGGTGGTCATTGGGGATATATATATTTTCTATATAAAATTATATATTATTTTTATATTATATAATATATATATTTTGTGAACTAATAAAATGTCCAAAATTATTGTACACAGCATAATCAACTAAAAGAGCCATTAACAGAACTATAACAAGTATTCAGGTTACAACGTTTGCTAAAGTAAAAGTAACAAATAATTATAATGAATTAATTATTCTTATCACGAAACAATAGTTTAAATAATATATGAGGTATTAATAAGTAAATATAATAATAAATAAATAAATATGTACGAACAAATCACACAGATTGAGCTAGCCCCAAAGTAAGTTCGAGACTTGTGTTATGGGATACTAACTCAACGATACTATATTTTATAACAAATACATATATAGATACACATCCAAGACCCAGGCCAATCTGAAAAAGATCATTTTCCATCTTGACCTGGCCGGGGATCGAACCCGGTCACTCCGTGTCGCAGGCTGGCATGTTGACCGCTGCGCCACGGAGCTAGTCAAATCAAAAAATTAATAGATAGGTACTGAACCGTAAAGCACAAAAAATGTGATAGTTTTGACCATAAGATGATTATAAATAAGAATTTTGGAAACGCTCCATTTGCTATGATGAAAATTGTAGGAAGAAGCGATATTGATCTAGCCAAGTCTCATTGCGAATACGCGTTTTTCTGTCTTAGTAAATATGGGTCGTCAAACAAGCATATTGAAAAATTAATAAGATAAATTAAGTGCATTAATCCGCTCGAATGCAAGTAAAATTGTGCCAAATAAACACTGCCCAGATAAGCGACTGACAATATGTAATGTCTACAGTATATTTGTTGTTGCTATCAAAATGTACTTACGCCACAGAATCACACACAGAGACAGAAACGGTCCATTTTATACAGGTAGATATATTTATCGGAAGATTTTGTTGATTATGCAAAACATGGCGACGCGTGCATCCGCATAATCTAAGTGCAAGATTGCAGAATTTTGTAAAAAAGACCTAAGTGAACAAATAAAGATTGAGAATTCTTAATTTTGATTCCAATATTTTGTTTAGGTTATTAATATTTAGTTGTTCCTAAGAAATAAAAGGTTATATGAATTAAAAATATGTGTACCTATCGTAATTTTTTTCAACTGAACAGCTTTTCTCTTAACATAAATTACGAAATATAAATTGAATATTGGAAATCCCCTTCATCTGATCTGATTCATAAAAAAAAAAACTGATATTTCATTATGTGCTTCGAAAACATTGTCATTTTAGAATAAGAGTTAACTTGCAGACCTCCCCGGCTGTGCCTGCACATCTTATAGGTATGCAGGCACAGCTGGCTTAGGTACTTGTAAATCTTTCCGGAAATGTTATTCGTACGTTAGTGAGAATCATATCAAAAAGATTGACAGATGACTACAATTTACTACTTACTACTCGCCTGAGGCTACGTCTTTGTTAATTTCAATCCTCGGGGAACAGTATTTTTTCTCTCGTAGTACCTTAGACTTAGACGGTTCAGTAGTTACGTGAAAGGTTAACAAATATACAAACATACCAATAAGCAAATTAACTTATAATATTAGTCAGAATAGATTACTCTATTCATAGGCTGGAATTTTAACGATTGAATACAAAACTACCATACTGCGCTAAAATAAAAGTAAATAATAATAATACAATATAAAATAAAAATACACTGAGGAAATAATAAGGAAAACAGCGCAACAACATTTGGCAGTCATGCATGATTAAAACAAAACGAGTGTAACGGTTTGAGCATGAATCACACACACAGCTTGATGACCCCGACTGGTGTATGAGGTCTTCGCGATAACTAGGCAGTTTGTTATTTCTCACATTCTTATAAAACAATACAAAACAATAAACATTACTTTTTATTACGTTTTATTTTATTGACAGGTGTCACTGAAGAACAGCGGCGTGATGTTACTCAGGGTCAGGTACATCACCGCCTTCTTCTTTTCGAGTCGAAATGGCTCCAATTGATCATACTTCCTTCGACCAGGCCTCCCCCAAGGATTTCCAATACGTTGGAAAAAGCATCCAGCGTTTTCCAGTCGAATATCCTTATTTCTGATTAGATCTCGCAGAGACACACCGAACTTATAGCCCTCTCCATAGCTCTTTGAGCGACGTTGAGCTTACAGGCCCATAAAATAGTGAGACATATTGATTGATATAAGCTATAACTTCTAATAAAACTCGGGTTTTTATGTAAGTACCTAGTACCTACCACAGCCACAGAATAAGTACTAGTACTTACGTACCACAGATAAGGTTGTACATACATACATACATACTAATCACGTCATTTTACCTCGAGGGGTAGACAGAGCTTAAAAGCCACGTTTAACATGTAGGTGGGCGTGTTGGTGGAAAAACGGAATCAAAATAGTGATGGGTTGCTAGCCACATCGCCTACTAACATTATTCCTCAGATATTCGCCCATTTTCTCGACGAGTTTTTACAATCTACGCAACTGGTACATTTTTTTTTTCTTTTCTCCCAGACCAGCCTGGAAGTACATCTAAATATGTAAGAAAGAAAGGACGTTCGTGTTATTAGGTATGGGTATGAATCATACACTACTTGCTTGACCCCGCCTGCCGAGGTCTTGGTGATAACTAAGCTGTTGTTGTTTTTTTAAATTATCAGTGTATAACACATTCTACGAGTAATAATATCACTTGAGTCATATGAAATAGATAAGATACGGAATGATGATGTAACGACTGACAAGAATATTGAGCTCATATCGCGGAAAACAAAAGTAGGTATCTTCCTATGATAGTTATGTACGGTACGACAGATAGGTCCCATAAAATATAGTGGTGACATAAATATACCAGATTTCAAACTACTCGTAAAAACTTCTATTAAAATTCATATAGGCACATACAACGTCTTTGTGGCGTGTAGACAGAGCCTTCTAGAGCCAGTTGTGTACACTAGAAACGGAATCAATAAATAGCCGCAATGTCTACATACATAATTTCTTGGAATTTCATTTTTACCCTAGATCGGCTCTAAGATCAGCGCGGGAAAAGAAGCAGCTGGTCAATTTTACTTTTTCTCTTGCCCAGATCTCCCGTCGAGGGTATACAATTCCCTGGCCCAGACCAGCTAGGAAGTTGAAATTCATATGTAAGATTCATTCTTGGGTAAAGGAAATGTTTATTCAGATTTCTGATCTACCTACCTATTATATTCTAACCAATATTTTAATTAATTGAAAATTGACTGTGTGCTAATGTTTCGTTTAACCTGATAAAGTTGTAAGCAGTAAATTACATATAAACCTTCTTCTTGAATCACTCTATTGCTGAAAACTGCATTAAAATCTGTTGAGTAGACAGAGCGTGTACGAGTTTTGATAAGCTAAAATAACTATATCGATAGAATACTCGATTGTTTAAAGCTGTTCAAATAATTCAATACACATATACCTATTTTTAATAATTAGTAGAGTGCATAGTCTAGAATAAAAAAACGAAGACGTGTAGCTTACAAGCTTTGGTAGTAACTACAAAAACGTTACATACATATATATGTTACATACATATATATGCCCTTTTAATGCTCAAACAGATAAGAGCGACTATTAGAAAACGCAAGTGTACCATGGCTACTAATCGACTTTTAATGATAAAAACAATTACGATACTAAACGTTTAAATTACGCTTCATCTGATGCTAAATGTATTTTGTGATAGGTATTCCGGCGTCCATTTACGAGTCATGGCGTGGCTAGGTAATAAATTTACAGGAACCACTGATTTTTGAACCTACAGTATAGAACTGAATTTAAAATACCGTATGTTTTATTTTACATACCTAGTAAATATACATATATGCCTTTTAAATAATATGTACATGTTTATTAACTAACATAACAGTTGAACGAAATTAGCTAATTAGGTTTCAAAATAACGTTACAAAAAGTTTCGTTTTTCAATGTTACATATTGGAGTGTGGAGTTTTTCATCACATCACTAATTTTTAAAATTCCTCAAACTATGAAACGATATAGTAGTGACATCTGTTGGTGTAATTTAGAACTATGAAGCATATTTTATTTGCTGGAGTGGAGGAAGCACACATAGCGGGTAAGAATCAAGAGTTGCGTTATAATGTGGATAGATGGCGGTAGCAGTAGCAGCAGGAAAGAAATACAATGAATGTAATATGATCCAAAGATGGTTGAAATAAATGAATTTATTATTATTATTTTAAATTCGGAAAATCGGATTGGCGATGATATTCATGCTGAATCATTTTAAATATAATAGACCAATACTACTTTATCATGTCATCATATTCGATATTGCTTGACCAGAACACCGGAAGGCTAAATACGAGGGGGGGTCAAAAAGTTCGCGGAACGGAGGGGAAGGGAGGTGAAATAAAATACTGTACTATTTTTCTTTTTCAATATATTCCCCCTTAAGTCGAATACATTTTTCAGATCTCTCTATTAACTTATTAATACCGTCGAAAAAAAATGATTTGTCTTTGTCCTCAAAATAGGCCGAAATCGCCGACTTGACTTCTTCATCGTCGGAAAATTTCTTCCCACGAAGCTCTTTTTTTAATTTGGGAAATAAAAAATAATCACAGGGGGCTAAGTCTGGACTATAGGGAGGATGGTTTAACATTTCGAAGCCACAGTGATGAAGGGCAGCCATCGCAACGCGGCTCTTGTGTACCGGTGCGTTGTCATGCAAAATCAGCACACCTTTTGTCAACTTTCCCCGCCCTTTATCCATGATTGCTTCTTTTAATTGTCTCAGTAGATTAGCGTAGTATTCTCCCGTTATAGAAACACCCTTATCTTTATAATCTATTAGTAAAATACCCTCTGTATCCCAAAAAACAGTTGCCATGATTATTCCAGCCGATTGTGACACCCTGTATTTCTTAGGGGGGGGCTGACCCTTTTTATGCCACTGCATAGACTCTTGCTTCGACTCATGCTCATAATGATGAACCCAAGTTTCATCTGCAGTAACAAGTCTTGCAAAAATTCCTTCCTTGTCGGCGCTACAGAGGTCTAAAAACTCCTTTGAATACTCGACGCGCAGCTGTTTCTGTGGTGGCGTGAGCATTCTTGGCACCCATCTTGTGCTGACTTTTGACATCCCAAGATTGTCGTATAGAATATTTAAAATGGTTGTAGGTGATACTCCAACCATTTCTGCAAGTTGTTTCTTCTTCAAACGAGTATCCTCCAGTGTATAAGATTCTCCACTTTTTCAACGATGTTTGAGGTGGTGGCCTCAATCGGCCGTCCTGAGCGAGGGTCGTCTTCAAGAGACTCTCTGCCTTGCTTGAAAAGGCTATTCCACTTGTACACCATGGTTTTCCCAGGGCAAGAGTCCCCGTATACTGATGACATTTCTTCCAAAATTTTCTGACGTGGTTTTTCTTGCTTAGTGAGGAACTTTATGACGGCACGAAACTCGATTTTTTCCATGTTCAAGTTTTTCTTCCGGATTCACTTGTTTGATCGACGACAGGTCAAAAGTTATTGACACAATCGTTTTTTTTTTTTTTTTTTTTTTTTTGAAAGGACTATGTAGCTAGCTCCAAGTGAGCTTTCGCTACTTCACCGGGCGTTTGAGGTGAGGGCAGAGTGCCCTCAACCTTTATAGACAACATCACCAAAGGGCCCCCAGGAGGGACGGACCTCGGCTTTGGGCGTTGCCTGTGTGCGCAAGGCTTGGAGAGACAGCAAACTCTCGTATTGCCTGATGGGCCGCGTATGCGTGCATGCAAGCCTGAAGGGCCAATCTGAGAAACAATGGCAAAAGCCTTTAGAGAGCAGCAACTCTCATCTTTTGCCTTATGGGCCGAAAGCTACGTTGCCAGAAGGGCCTATCCTGGGTGCAAGTCACCCGGGACCGCCGGGCGGTCACCAGTAATCGGAGCTAATCCTACTCTACGCACTCTATTCCGGTGGCGAGTGCGACGGGGTCGGATAGTGGGATTCCTCTGGCTGTTCGGAGCCGAAGAGGGGTCGGGGCGGGCTTGTGCGATGTCAATAGGATCATCGGGATCGTCTAGTACGTTCCTAGGACGTCTACGACGTAAGGTCGTATCGTGTAAGTTGGGGGAGTAGTTAGCAGCTTGCACTACTAACGGGTTGGGGTGGCGTGCGGCTTTCTCAAAGTAACGCTTGGAGGCGTTTTTGAGATAGCCGCGAATGGATGGGAGATCTAGGTCACGGTGTAAGTCTGTCATGCGCAAGTACCGGTGGTGACTCGTATTCGTGGCACGGGTGACGAAACGGTTCTGCAATCGTTGCAGCCGATCGATGTGGGAGGGCGCGATATGGGAGAAGACTACGCCGGCGTAGGTCATGATAGGGCGGACGCAAAGCTTATAGAGTGTCAACTTATTTCTAAGTGACATCTTAGCATTGCCTATCATGGGGTGGAGACGGCCTATTACGAAGGCGGCATGGTTGCGGACTTTGGTGATGTGGGGGCCGAAGGTCATCGCGCTATCGAGTACGACTCCAAGGTATTTAGCCTTGCCTGCCCACTGAATGGGCTTTCCGTACAACGATACTGATCCTAACGAGGGGAGTTCTGCTCCGGACATGGTGATTTTTCGACGTGTCACAGCTTGGTTATCCTTTGAGAAAAACACAGCTGTGCTTTTCTCCGGATTAACTTCGATGCGCCACCTCTTGAACCACCCGCCGAGAGCGTCCACGGCGGACTGAAGACGATTCACGATGACCGTTTTAAGGTGATGGGACGTGTAGAGGGCCGTATCGTCGGCGAATAGTGCCACTTCTACATCTGGGGTCTTTGGGATATCGCTTGTGTACAGCGTATAAAGGAGGGGCGAGAGAACAGCGCCTTGCGGGACGCCGGCTCTAATGGGACGGGGCCTCGAGAGGCATCCCTCTACTCTGTACCGAAAAGACCGATTCGACAAAAAGTCTCGTATGATGTGCACGAGACTATCCGGCAGGCCCAAGTTGGTCAACTTGGATATCAAGCCCGAATGCCAGACTTTGTCGAAGGCTTTCGCTACATCGAAGAAGAGTGCTCCCGTAGGACGTCCCCAATTTCTCAACTTGAGAATATGCTCCGTGAGGCGGTGCAGTTGGTGGTGACACGCGTGTTTGGCCCGGAATCCAAACTGTTCGTCGGGGATGAGACTTTTGGACTCTACGTAGTCCTTGAGTCTTTTGAGGATGATCCGTTCGTAGATCTTGCCTATACAGTTCAAAAGACTGATAGGCCGGTAGGAGGAGGGTTTCTTCAGGTCTTTGCCTGGTTTAGGGATCCCGATCACGATTGCTTCTTTCCAGGCGGCTGGAAAAGTGCAATTTGCAAGACAAGCATTGAAGATGCTTACGAGCAGGAGGAGGAGGGTCTGTGGGAGGCATTTGAGCACTCCGTTCGAGAGTCCGTCAGCGCCGGGCGCTTTCCGGGGTTTGAGATCGCGGATGATTGACTTCACTTCGTCAAGTGTCGTCGGGGCAAGGGGGGTATTCGGTGGGATCGTCTTAGAAGCCACGAAGCGTTCTACGTGCGATTCCACCTCGCGAAGGTGATCGGGGTCTACTGGCTCACGACTAGGGGAGCATTGGCTCTCCAGGCTGTCTGCTAGGCATTCAGCTTTTTCATCATCATCGAAGGCGATGGAGCCGTCTGGACGTGTGAGGGGGGGAGTGGCCGCAACCGTGTCGGTCTTGAGGCTTCTGGCTAGTCGCCAGTATGCCTGGTGGGAGGGCGTCATCTCGGCAAGGAGATCGCCCCAGCGTTCGTTCCTAATTTCCGCGATGCGTTCCTTGACTCGCCGTTGCAAGAAACGAAGGTGGGCACGGGCCTCTTCGGT
Organism: Elegia similella; assembly: GCA_947532085.1. Taxonomy (NCBI): domain Eukaryota; kingdom Metazoa; phylum Arthropoda; class Insecta; order Lepidoptera; family Pyralidae; genus Elegia; species Elegia similella. The sequence continues at coordinate 18,694,831 of OX383947.1, forward strand.
GGGATAATTGTCATGTAAGCGTGAAGCGCGATTCTTCTCTGTCAACAGCTGCCGCATATCCTCGGGGAGCTCCATTCTGTGGGTGGGATCCACAGAAGGGACTTCCCGAGAGCATTCCTTGTAGGAAGCTTGCAGGTGGCTGGTGAGAGAGGAGATTGCGCTGTCAGTGTCGTCAGTCGTGGTGATTATGTCAGGGATTGCATCCAAGTGCGGTGTTGGCTGGTTGATAACTTTTCCAAGTTTCTTCCAGTCAGTCACCGTCCTTGTATGCACTATACGTCCGTTGTCTGTCGGTCCTAGTTGTAACACTACAGGTCGGTGGTCGGAGGAGATGTCAGGGTGGACCTCTACTGAACACACCTGAAGGGTGATGTTCTTAAGGAGGGCAATGTCAAGAACGCTGGGGTTTTGTCCCTCTTGAGTGGGGTAACGCGTGGGAGCTAACGTGGCCACAACGTCGAAATCTAGTTCGTCATGGAGACTCTCTAGGATTAGTCCGTTGGGCGAGTTCGTGACAGAGTGCCAGCGAACTGACTTGCTGTTAAAATCTCCAGCCAAAATGGTAGAGTTTGACAGCGAGAAGAGGGATTCGAGGTCGCTACGGAGCAACGTCTTTTTGCAGGGGAGGTAAATCGAGGCGATGTTGATAGGCGCATGACCGGTCATGGCTATCCGGAGGAGGGAGCACTCGATATTTGTAAGAGCTGGGGGGTCCAGCTGGGTGCAGTGAAGTGACCTTTTGTAGTAGATTACTGTTCCGCCCTTTTGGGTGCGTAATCTGTCATTACGGATGATGTTGTAATTCGCAATCCGAGGATTGCGATGGTGGGGCTTCAAAAAGGTCTCTTGTGCAAGGAAAATGTCCACCTGATGTGTTGTAAGAAACTCCTGGATGAGGGGTTTCACATCGGTGAATTTGCCGTTGGCGTTGTAGTACGCGATAGTGAGGGAGCGGGGTTTAGTTCTCTTATTGAGACTACCCATATTAACGCGAGGGGAAGTAACGCGCGAGGAAGGGCGCGTTTTCTAATCTTTCCATTAGGAAACGGTGTTGGAATACGATTTCCAAGATCGCGTAAGCGTCGCCGTTTGTCTCGAGAATGGCGTGACCCATTTCGAGGATCTCGGCGCGGTCCTCACGTGTTTCTCGCGCAATGTCGAGAACCACTCCGAAGGCCAGAGTGTCCTGGTCCCGGCTAGCCGGAGGAGCGCTGTGGCGCATCAGAGGTGGGGGCCTGCTGGGGGGAGCGCGGTTCCCCGTTGGAACCTTTGGGGCTTCTGAGCGAGACACCGGCTGTCTCTGCTTCAGAGGGGGGAAGGCAGCTTGGCTGCTCATAAGGGGTTGGGGGGCGGTGGGCGCCGGCGCCTGGGGGGCACGATTTGTGCGTGTTTGTGGGGCAGCATTTTGCGAGGATTTTGAGCCCCAGGCGTTCCTGCTCGCTTTGGGGGCTTCCTGCCCGCAAAGTACGCAGGCCGCCTGAGTCTCGTTCTCCGCACTGCGGACTCTTTCACAGTCCGCTGTGCCGTGATCCCCCAAACACTTCACGCATCTGGGATGGGCATGACAGTTACGGGCCGAGTGCCCGTAACATTGGCAGCGGTGGCATTGACCGATAATGCCACGCTTGTGGGGGGGCTCGACTTTAAACGAGGTTAGCCCAGCGCACGACGAGATTTGGAAAATCCCCTTACCTTCCGGTGTGTTGTCTAAGACAACTAGCACCATTGGGTACGGGGTTTTCTTTTTCCCGTACATGCGGTGGACCTCGTTTACGGGGAGTGACTGAGAGACAAGGGTCTCTTTTACATATTCGACCGAAGTCGAGACGGGGATGCCCTTAATGACCGCCCTGAGTTTGCGGTCCTCAGGTAGGCCGAATGAGTGCCAAGGGATTTGGCGCTCGTTAAGGAGGCGGGTGAGGGAACGGTAGTCCTCCATGGACTTGACATTTATGTCGATATTACCGTCGCGGTTGGTGGACGCGCGCGTGTATTGCACCTTTTGTGCATTTAGCGAGCGGGAAAGCGGTTCCCACTGCTTAGGGTCGCGTAGGACCACCATCGGAGGTGGTCGGGGCTTCCTTCCGGTGGAAGATGGGGCGGGCTGGGAGGGAGTCTTCGCGACGGATGAGCCGTTCGCGGTTTTAAGTGCCTTAGGGGCAGGCTCTTTCTCGGAGCCCTTCGCCTTACGCTGGCGCTTTGCTCCGGTGACGACGGTGTAATCGTCGTCGTCGGAGCATCGCGACTGCTCTGGCTCGGGGTCCTGTCCAGAGGGGGGCGTCTGCTGGGAGGCTGTCTCCGTCTCCATATCTTCGGACTCGAGGACAGTCTCTAAGGTTGCAGATGGGTATCGCGGTTCGAAGGGCTGAGCGGCGGTCTCAGCCGGGTCATCGGGATAATAGTAATCGGTCTCATCCACGGGGAGGCCGTCGTATCTATTTCCGGGGAGGGCGGTCGCGGTCGCGGTCGGAGAGGGGGAACCCGGGGCAGAAAATACCACGGGGGATCGGGGACGCGTCACGTCTGAAGACCCATCGGTGATGAGATCCTCGCGAGCGATGCCGCGGGCGATACGAGCACGGTACTTGCGCTTGTATGCGTTATAATCCTTCCTAAGAGAAGGATTGTTGATTACGAACTCTTTGAGGAGTTCGTAATCGGAGGGGATGGCAGCCATTACGAAGGCCGCATGGAGGGTTCGCGTTGGGGTAAAAACGTGGCCCTAATGAACCTAACGTCTCTGAGGGGTGAACTCAGAGCCCTAACGCCCTATCCTCTGTTGGGTGGCGCAGAGGGAACCCTACCGCCCTACTTACAAACTACAACGGAACCTGCCTACTAACCGCTGCCAACCTTGATAGTGCAAGCGGGACGAACCTAGGTCTTAACTACCTAACCGATACTCTGGCTTGACTAGGAGATCCCCCAAGGCCAAGTGCTCCAGAGCCCGTCCTGTAGTTGCCGTTACCCTGAAGGGGTAAAGGCTAGCGCCAGGGTCAGCACTACGTAAACTACGAGTGACCCGTATTGGCGTAGAACACCGCAACACGATCACTCGAAGCACGGCCTCGGCTAAAAGCGAGGACTACTCCACCAACGCACAATGTGTGAAGGTGGGCAAAGAAGGTAGTTGATCGGCAGAAACACTTACGGTCAGTACTTGCCCTGAAAAGGACAGACCGATCCGCGTGTACGCCACGAAGCGCGTTCAAGAAAAGAACACGCGCGTTCTAACGAACACGTGCGTTCTTAAAAAGAACACGTGTGGCGTCGAAGCGTAGACAGGAACCTCGCCGCCCACAGGGTCCAAGTGGTCGACGAGCTGCAGCTGGAACACAAGTCGGAATTAATGGGCTCGATCCCAGGATACGCCTGGCCGAGCAATCGCACTGAGCGTTGGAGCCTGCGATTTCCGCACAGAGCCGACGGGGACAATTACCACGTGGCGATTTTATCACTTAGTGGGCAGAGTCTCCGACGACAGTGGGCCGAAACACAAAACACAAACGGACAGTAGTTCCAATAAATACAGCCTCACAGAGAGAGCGTGCCGCGACAACACGTCTGCTCAGTTCGACTGCACAAACCGGAATCCTGACACAATCGGGTTCAAACTTGGCATATATACTCACAAAGAGTTGCTCATTAGTTACTACCTGCGGCAGGTCCCCCACCCCCCGCTAACCCCTGCATTCCGCGAACTTTTTGACCCCCCCTCGTACATACAAAAAAATATCGTCTAAGTGCCGCAATGAGTAGGTATACTTATGCTACTTGGAGTTACTTAGGCAATTCAGTCATACATACAGGGTGATTTTTAATTATCTGGCTGTGCTTTGGTATTGGAATCGAAATCCCCAATAGAATATAGACCCAGAAAAAAAAAGGTAATAAAGATGATTCACCGATCAGCTGGTCAAATTTCTAAGGAAAGTCTTAAGTTTTTCTTTTCCTAAATTATCATTTTTTTTCTTGCGGATTTACATTATACTAGCCTTCGCCCGCGGCTCCGGCTTCTTTATTCCCGGGATAAAAGGTAGCCTATGTCCTTCTCCGTACTGCAGAGAACTTGTATGCAAAACTTCATTATGATGGGTTCAGTAGTTACGGCGTGAAAGCGTAACAAACAAACAAACAAACTCACTTTCGCATTTATAATATTAGTAAGGATTAGGGATTCTGATTCCAACATTGAAATGTTGCTATGTAATTAACAATCATTCTGTATACAAATCTTAGTCGATCAGTGGATAACAGCTTAAAGGATTATCTTTAAAAAAAACTTTGTTGGCCGACTTCATATAGGCATGTATTTCCTACCAGAGTAGCATAATTCGCATATCCTATCTCTGTCATAAAGCGGAAAGAAGTTTCCTGACAAGTAATTTGTTTTCCCGTTTATACATTAACAAAGCGAGGAAAAGGAGAGACTCCCCTAATCGCACTCCCCTTCAATTCGTTCCGGCTCTCGGGCTCGGGGTGTAGGCGCTTACAAAACAACCATAAAGAAAAAAAGTTCAGACGCCGTGATGATGTCGGCAGCTTTATTCTTTACTTGCGTAAATGTGGACACAAATGTATGGTAGGTAGTTTTAAATATATAAGTTTCACACATGTAGCTGTTTCCAGCATGCAAAGTACTTACAAATTTAAAATGACATTCAGTTATACATTATACTTATTCTATTACAATAAGGTCAATTCAGTTATTTAAGTGTATTATAAATTATGATAAGTATCAAAATATTCGTCTATATAATATTCTGTCACCAATGCTCGCTAACTTGGTTACACGTGTAAATTGTGTATTACGTTAGGCTATACTATAAGTCCACGGGACAACATGCTTCCATATTAATGCTAAAACCAAGCTAATGATTTTGAAGAAATAGGTTTCAAGTTTTATATCAACTAAGTATATTCTTTAGGTTTATCTTTCTACCTAAGTAATAAATACACAGCGACTAAGGACTTACGCACACAAGTAAAGGAAAACCGTAAATGAGAAATTTACATTTATAAAATATGCAATTCATTCTTGTCCAGTTTGTTAATTTATAGCAATCCTAGCTCTATTTGAAATGATTAAAATATATATACTTACCAGTATATATAAGTATATACCAGTATTTTGGAATCAAACACATAAGTACTACTGCGAAAAATTACGTTAATAACTACCTATTTAAAGTTACGATACTTAGAAAATCGCATCAACTACACTTACCTATTTCATTAACATCTATAGAAGAAACTCATTTATCTCTTCTGTATCTGGCTACCAATTCATCTAAAAATCTTTGAGTATCGAGTTTGTTGCGCGCCGTCTTCACTTTTAGCTTTCGTCTCAGGGTTTCCAACTGAGATTTGGATGGAGTGAAAAGTAAAACCCTGCAGGGACTTCAGATATCACTTACTTAACGCAATAACTGTTATTATTGCTATTAGAATTGTAATACTTTTACATAAATTGAAATTCTTAGAATTCGTACCAAGCACTTCTCATCACCTTAAATATGCGCAAAGCGATTCGAACGCGTTGCCTGCGTCTGTACCTGTTTAAGGCGATACGACTGTAAATAAGGGCGCTCTGAACCTTATTTATCTCGCAAAATACTTAAATTAGGAGTTTCAAATCTAAGATATATGATTTTTGACAATTTCATCTCCAAAAATTGAAGATGAAAACACGTTTTGATAAAATTTTCTCGATAGAAATATTTTTTGAAAAATGGTCTTCGTACGCAGAGTTTTTGTTATTGTAGCTCAAATGCGACGAATGAAATAGTGATTTTTAGACTAAAAGATAGGTTATTAATAATTCATCAAAATGTAAATATGAAAATACAATTAACCGGTCTGATTTTATTTAAAATAGAAATAACGAATTTGGCGATTACGTTTTTTTCTTTGAGCGACTCAAGACTATCTCCTATCTCATCATTCACGGGCTAAACCGCCAAGCGCTATCCCTTGCGCGCACTTGATCAGTCCTTTGCCGAGCGATGGTACCAAACATTTGAGGCCTCGTCTTAAAGATAGAGTGAATAGGCTTCGTCTGTAAGAGCTTAGGCCGTCTTAGGCCAAATCTTTGCTTCCGGGGCAGATGATGGTCAGTCAAGAGTAAACCCATTTCATCATCATCAGGTCTTTTTAGTCTCCACTGCAGGAGCATAACCCTCTCTATACTATTTCATATAAAGAAAAATTATAATCTTATGGGGATTTTCCTTAAATTACTTTCATTTAATTTATTTCCACGAATTAAACAAAAATTCTCTCATGCGGACATGAGTAAAGAGACAAAAAAATGATAGCTTTCGTCACTTGGACCGAACAGTGTAATAGTGCTGTCGGTCGGTACATCCCGATATTCCGTAAAAAGCTGCAAATAGAGTTGAAAGCATGAAATCCTTATCCTTATCCTTACTTATAATATTATAAATGCAAGAGTGAGTTTGTTTGTTTGTTTATTTGTTAGTTTGTTTGTTTGTTTGTTTGTTTGTTTGTTTGTTTGTTTGTTTGTTTGTTTGTTACGCTTTCACGCCGTAACTTCTGAACCGGTCATCATGAAATTTTTGCATACAAGTTCTCTGGAGTAGGGAGAAGGGCATAGGCTACCTTTTATCCCGGGAAAAAGTACTAATCCCGAGGGATCGACATTGAGGCGGGCGGAGCCGCGGGCGAAAGCTAGTCAATATATAAAGGCCATAGGTGTGAATGAATTTGACCCGTAGCACGAAAAAAGAGAACAAATAAGAAGAGGAGTAAAATGAGGTCATCTATTTTTTATGGGATTTTTTTTAATATGTTTTACAAATAATGATTGAACGATATCATATCTGGAAAAGCCCAAATTTGGTATGTTTTCAAAATGATTTTTAATGTAATTTAAAACAAATAATTTTTAATTTAAATTAAAATAAAGCAAATATAATAAGGTGCGTGATATATTTTTAGAAATGGTTAAGCAAGCTCTTTTCTTAGATACACACACGATGGGTATCAGACTGTATCAGAACATTTATTTTTCCCTTACAAAGAAAGCTGACGTCATTATGTCCTCTCATTTTTTGTTTTTTTTTTGGGTCAAATTGATTCGTATGGCTTAAAGATCAATCGTTCCGATTTTCATGCTTTTAACTCCATTTACAGCTTTTTTGGCGTAACCAAATCCGCTATGCCATTTGGAAGTTATGTTGGAATAAAAGCTCACATACATACATGAACTCTAAAAACAATACACTCTTTATTGTGTAGTCGTGTAAAATGGTCTAAGCCGACGTATTCCCATTTCCCCGACAAAATAACATCAACACATGATCGTTATAGAATAACCGACGTCCGCACGAGCGCAATTTAATATGACTTTGGATAATCGTCGCTATAGCTCCCCTGCAGTCCCAGGGGAGCGTCCCCATGCTCCCTGGAATCGCAGACGTACGAAGATGTAAAGAACTAGATGTAACAAAAACTGTACCTACGCATTACGGTAGTTTTGTGAAGGGATTTTGTTTTACTTTTGTTACGCATGATGTTTCCCTGCTGCCAAAGTAATCTAATTAATACTTTGAGAATCGAACCCCGTTCTCTCGTGTGGCGGCAGAATCAGTTCTTACGACTCATGCTATTGAAAGTTACAGAATATCACAAAATTTTATGGGTTACTAGCTGTTGCCCGCGACTCCGCCCGCGTTAATGTCGTTCTCTTGGGAACAGTAGAAATGATAAAAATTCCATTCAAACACCTCCCCCTCTGCTTTTTCCTCTTAAGGGGGAATTTAATACATTTCACCTGCATAGATCTTTAATAATATATAATAATAATAATAATAACTCATTTATTTCAGGCAATAGTATTGTACTTACAATTATGTACAATACCAGAGGCCCATATTATAAATACCTTACAGACTAACATACATAAAGTTCATAAAATAAATACCTTATAACTAACATAAATAATATAATATATCCTATCCTATATCACACGTAGTGCCGGCGACGTGTGATACGTCAGGCAGCCGACCTCGGAACCTCCGAAACACGACTCCCTGCGGCCAAAAGTCCTCCTCACGGAGGAGATATAGAGTGGAGACGGCGTAAGCTACTGTGCACTGTGATTCCAACTAGGTCCTGACGTCATCACGTTAACATCGAGAGTAGGCGTGGCCTATTAGTCTGCTGTTGTAGCTGTCAATGTTCGTACGTGGTTCGTTCTGTGCACACAGTGAGATTTTCGGACTTTCTTGTTTTTTACGAAGAAAATCATTAAGTGTTGTATTATATCATGTAAAAACTACTCCGATAAACGTTCAGATGCTATGGAAGGAATCACATTTCATTTGTAAGTATTTTAATTCGTAATTTACTTAAATTATTCTAGAAGAATCTTTTGGCGACGTTCCGTGCTACTCATCGTTAGATGGCACCACTTTGTGTAATGGGACGTAAGAACTATAAAAATATATTAAAGCTAATTATCGTAATAACTAATAACCATAAGTACTGAAATTTTTTCTAAATTTATACCTAAAGACTTTTACCTTGACAAAAAGATTATGTTTATGTAGTTTCATAATTCTCTTTTAGTAGCAGTAGGTGTTAGGGACATCTAGTGACGGATAGATAAACTAAAAAGAAAGATCAACATCGAACTTATTAAGTAGTTGGGCTATTCGCCGCTAGATGGATACAAAGGAGGGAGTGAGACACAGAGCAAGTAGAGTGAGACAGATAATACTCCCCTCACCCCCTGTAAGTGCCACGCATTGTTTCATAGAAAATATTCCTTAGGGCAACTCCTCTCTATATCTGCTCCGTGGTCCTCCTTCATGAAGGTTGGCAGATGATGCGTCGGCACTCTCACCACATAAGAATTGAAGTTCGCTTTGTGGCGAGACTGCAGACGTTCAACCCTCAAGGTGAAGGTGGACTTCTTTCGGACGTAGTCCACGACCTCCTCTACCCTCGTGGACCAGTGCAGGCGGGACACGTACAGCTGCGTCGATGGTACGGCAGGACGCAGCGGAGAATCCGGTCCGATCAGCGCCGTTCCGCAGTGGTTGCGGCTTGCGGGCTTCCTCTTCTTCCTTTCCACCTCAATGAAGCCCTCTTCGTCGCGCTGGTTCCTCTCGGGACCCGGTGGTGGCAACGACTTGGTGGGAGCTGGCTTACGCCGTCTCCCTGTTTTCCCCTGTGCCGAAGGCCGCTTCGTGGTCTCGGCGGGGGCGGCGGCGGGCGCGGGCGCAGCGGCTGCCGCGGCATAGGTACGTGGCGGCGGCGCACTCGGGCTCGACGTCACCGGGGCGGGTGCGGGGGAGCGGGCGGCGGGCTGTGTAGCGCGCACAACAACAGGCGGCGACGGCAAACTGCTGATGGAGACATTTTTCGCGCCACCTCGTCGCGTGTTTACGTTAGCGGTCTCAGGTGACCTACTTACCGAATCACTACTTTTCAAAGTTAATAATTCGGTACGTAACTCACCGATGGTGGATTCAGAGACCCCTAACCTAAACTGAACTTCGGCCAGGCTTGCTTTCAGGGCGGTGATGTCCTTCAGCAACCTGGTGACGTCGACGTGGTCAAATGTGACGGGAGGCAGCTTATCCAGCCGCTTCGCCACGAATGTGGGCACGTCGTCCGGGTCAGTCACCTTCAGCAGGTTGATGACATCCTGCAGACTCCTCTCACCCCTTTCATCCCTTCTGCGGGACGGCATTCGATCAGCCATGCCGAGACTCCTGTACAGCAGCTCCTTGCCACTGCAAATCTCCTCTTCCTTGAAGTTAGACTTGCAGATCTGCAAGATGCTGATCTCGTCCATGGTGTCGATGGCGTGTTGGATGAACGCCAACAGTTCGTTCGCTATGAGTGTTTCGGAACTCATAGCGATATCAGGCAGCGGCTGAGCCGCGCAATTCGCGAATTAATATTCGTGACAGTGCAATGCGGCGGTACGCGACTGTTGCCGAGCGCGTATCGCTGAGCCTCTTTAGCCCTTAAGGAGGGGATTTTGCCCATTTCACCTAAACAGATATTTTTTTATTGTAATGGAGAACTTATATACTTATTCTTATATTTCTAAGTCTAAAAATAAAAAAAATCCATACAAACTTTACCCCACCTATTTTACCCCTTCAAGGGGAAATTTCGTCCATTTTAACTACACAGATCTTTTTAATTGTAATGTAAACATATGTACTTATTTTCATACGTCCCCCTCTGCTTTTACCCCTTAAGGGGGGAAATTTTATACATTTCACCTGCATAGATCTTTTTTATTGTCACCGTAGACTTCTATACCTATTTGCATACTTCTAAGGCTAGAAATGAAAAAAAATCCATACTAACTTTAATCCCCTATTTTATCCCTTCAGGCGAAAATTTCGTCGGTTATACCTACATACATCTTATTAATTGTAATCCAGAACGTCCAGAAATGAGAAAATGTCCATACAAACTTTATCCCCAAATGTTGCCCCTTAAGGAGGGGATTTCATACATTTCACCTACACAGATCTTTTTAATTGTAATCGAGAACTTACATACCTATTTTTATATTCTAAGTCTAGAAATGGAAAAATTCCATACAAACTTTACCCCCTATTTGCCCTATTTGGAGAATGTTGTCTGGTTTACCTAAACAGATCTTTTTTAATTTTAATTGAGAACTTGTGTACCGTACCTACTTTCAAACTTCTAAGTCCAGAAATTAGAAAATTCCATATAAACTCCACCCCCCTTAATTTTCTAAAAATCATTTCTTAGTGCTCATTTAAAAAAAGAATCCCTGTGCCAAATTTCAAGTTTCTGCGCACAGTAGTTTCGGCAGTGCGTTGATATATAAGTCAGGTTTGCCTTTGGCCCGCAGCTCCGCCCGCGTAAGTGTCGATTTCTCAGGAACAGTAGAATTACCCGGAATACATTAGTTCATGACTTTCAATGAAACACCTTAATATTGAATTTCAATTGAATAACTTCTAAAACGGAAAGTTTCATACTAACTTTGCATCCCCGTTATACCCCCTTAAGGGATGATGAGAAAAGTATTTTACTCGTGTTTCATGCCTTTCAGTAAAGAATCTTCATGCTGAATTTCATTCGAATAACTTTATAAACGGCAAAGTTTCATACTAACTTTGCAACCCGTTTTACCCCTTTAGGAGATGAATTTCCAAAAATCCTTTCTTGGTGTTCCCCTACGTTATAAAAGGAACCTCTGTGCAAAATTTCAAGTTTCTAACCCTTATATTTAGGCCCTGCGTTGATATGTCAGTCAGTCAGTCAGCTTCTCCTTTTTTATTAGTATGGATTACTATGGATAGTATGGCTAGGTATAATGCTGTCGTATAATGATGATGAATTGTCTTTGGATTTTAATTTTCCTATGTCACTTGTTATTTTAATTTTTTTTTGCTATATATTTGTAGGCTAACTCATGCCTTGATTTAATTCAAATGACTATAACTTTTTTTTTAATGGACCGATTTTGATGAAACAAACTTTAAATGTTTGCTGAGTTAAAACAAAGCAATTGGTGAAAGTTTGAAGTAAATTGGTTCAGTATTTTCGGAGATAATCGTGATCATACATACAGACAGACAGACTGACAGACAGACAGACAGACAAACACATCCAAAAATTTTTTTTTGCTTTCTATTATTCCTTTTAAGTGTCCCTCTATCCATTTCAGTCAAAAATTCTAAATGTACAGACAAAATATTTTTACTGTTTTATTATATGTATAGAAGATTTAAATTTAACTCAATATATGACTATTACGTACGTATTATAACTAACGTTTTGAAAACTTTACAGTTTTCATTATTATTGAAATTTGTCTAGGAATTCTTATTCCGAGATTTCAATAAAAACGTTTAAAATCACGCTGTATATGAATGTTGTAAAGTATTTTTTATTGCATTTAAAAATTAAGCTCTAGTTATTTCTCTAATATTTAAAAGCTAGGCTTTGGCAGGTGTCATTATGTGGAAAGAAACGCACACAATGACTGTTTTTGTCAGGAAATTATGCCTTCTCCATTTCACACACTAGTGAGCAATCCACTAGCGTGCAGGTTGCTTCACGATGTTTTCCTTCACCGGAAGCCAGTAGTGGTGGATGAAACTGACCGTAGGTACTTGAATCAGATTGGATTACAACTCAGAGGTACACCTCAGAGGTACAGCGGGTCGAGCGGTGTTTGAACTCCTTCACTCATAGGTCGCGCTCTTAAACCACTGAGCCACTACCGCTTCATCTTATTATTTAATCAGTATTCCTTCCATGCTGGTCTGGGAGAAAAGAAAAAAACGTAGATTGCGCGAAAATGTGAGGAATCATGTCAATAGGCGATGCGGTTAGCAACATCACTATTTTGATTCCATTTTCCACCTACATGCCCTTCCAACATGCTAAATGTGGCCATAAAGTTTTATGGGCTCTGTCCCGCAAGGGAAAAAGACGTATTACTACGCATGAGTATTTCCGATTTTGTTTAATTGTTAAAAAAATAGGAAATACAAGCTAAACAAAGCTCATAAACATCAATGAGCCTCTCCAACCCGTCTGGCCAGCGAGGAGAGTGTAGGCCAAATCCTCTGTCTGCTCTGGCCAACTATGACTAACCGGTAGTACAGAAAGGGTTATGCTCCTGCAGTGGAGACTAAAAAGACCTGATGATGATGTAAAAAAATACAATTTTATTTAATTTATATAGTTTATATGCCCTTGCTTGCCTGTTATGTACGATCAAGGATCTTAAAAGTTCTTTCATGCCACATCTAGACTTGTCTCATCTTCTAAGTCCACGGAGAGAGTAGTTTAACAACGCGTTTTAGGTAACAAGCGTAGAGAAGTGGATTAAAAACGTCTCTGTCGAGAATATAACGTGAGATGGGCGTAGGAATTGGTAGTCATCTATCTCTACATATAGCTATTTTTCTAAAAAACCGGCCAAGTGTGAGTCGGACTCGCGCATGAAGGGTTCCGTCCCATTATCCTTACTAATATTATACATGCGAAAGTGAGTTTGTTTGTTTGTTTGTTACGCTTTCACGCCGTAACTACTGAACCGATCATCATGAAATTTTGCATACAAGTTCTCTGGAGTACGGAGAAGGACATAGACTACCTTTTATCCCGGGAAAAAGTACTATTCCCGAGGGATCGACATTGACGCGGGCGGAGCCGCGGGCGAAAGCTAGTCTATAATAAGTTTAAAAATATTTTTTTGTATACCTGAAAATGTATACTTTTCGCATTTTTTTCTTTGTCTGGATACACACCTAACCTCCTTAGTAACTTATTTTTATTATACCTTTGATTTGATTAGTTGTTTGATTGCATTGAATAGACTCCGAATACTACTGGACCGAAAAAAAAAAATTCACTTTCAGAATCCTACATTATCCCTGATGAACATAGGCTATAGAATATTTTCAAAAGAGTTAGGGATCTGTATGAAAATTTCTATAGTGTAACCGAAGGTGTGAAAAAAAAAATATTTAAAATCCGAATACTTATATCCGCCGTCACTAGTTTTTTTATAATCCCATGTCTGTGTATGGGCTGTAATAAATATTTTTTTATTTAATTTATCAGGATATTTGTATAGTGTCATAGGCTCAAATAGCACTTTCCTTTCTTTGCTCACTATAACTTTTAACGAGCAATGCTTAATGTAGAATCTAGCTAGAAGAAATCATTCTGAATATCTCTAAATATTTCTAAATATTATTCTGAAATTATCTATGAATATTATTATAAAGAACGGGCCTTTTCCAGCGACTTTGTCCGCGTAGAAGTCGAAAATGTTTCTAATAAGAGTAGATTGAACCAAGCAATCACGTTGTCTCATACAAAAATAGCATTTTGGAAAATCTTTTCTTACCAGATGCCTACGTCGTACAAAGAACACATCCTCCAAGTTTCAGGTCTCTACGATCAACGGTTTAGGCTGTGTGTTGATCAGTCAGTCAGTCAGGACAAAGCATTTGTTTGTAACGCTTTCACGCCTTAACTACTGAACCCATCATCATGAAATTTTGCATACACGTTATCTGGGGTACGGAGAAGGATATAGGTTACCTTTTATCCCGGGAAAAAGTACTAATCCCGAGGGATCGACATTGACGCGGGCGGAGCTGCGGAGAAAGTAGTAAATTATAAATGCGAAAGAAACTCTGTCTGTCACTTCGTCATGTTTCAACCACTGAGCTGATTTAGATGAAATTTGGTAGTTTGAGGCCTTGGAAAAGACATAGGATACCTTTTATTCCGGAACAAAAGTACTGTTTCCGAGTCCTGAGGAATTTTCGTTCACGAGACTAGCTCCGTGGCGCAGCGGTCAACACGCCTGCCTGCGACACGGAGTGACCGGGTTCGATCCCCGGCCAGGTCAAGATGGAAAATGATCTTTTTCAGATTGGTCTGTGTCTTGGATGTGTATCTATATATGTATTTGTTATAAAGTATAGTATCGTTGAGTTAGTATCCCATAACACAAGTCTTGAACTTACTTTGGGGCTAGCTCAATCTGTGTGATTTGTCCGTATATATTTGTTTATTATTATTTATTTATAACGAGAGCGGAGCCGCGGACAAAGGCTAATATTCTATACACGCTTTAATAAGCAATGCTGATACTAAGTGATTTTAACGTGTAATATGTAAAGAAAACCCTGGCCGATCCTTGAAGGGGTGATTGAGCCCATCGGTATGAACAACTTCTACTATGGGATCAATGCTGGGAACTCAATTTTTTTTTGACTTTCTCATACAAATTGTCCGGTCGGCCGAACATTTTTAAGAGAAGTTGTTCACATCGACGGGCTGAATCACCCCTTCAAGGGTCAGACAGGGGTTTCTTTAAGTATTGTATAAATATGGAAATCAAGATGTAATAAAACACATTATCGTAAGAAAAAGCTAGCTAGAACAAACCATAGGCTTATAATATTATCATAGTATCATTTACCAACCAGTGATAAAACGTACTAACGTTACGTCTACGACATACGTATAGTGTCGTAGCTCGTCTACGGCGTAGCAGGCGGGGCTACGCAGGGCGGGATTGCCACCGCGGGGCGGAAGATTCCCCAATACCTACTATTTGTTTACGTGAATTTCGAGCTAAATAAATTGTATTTAGTGGTTTTTTTACTTGGTTTTTGGTGTAGGACTCAAGGAGGTTTTTGCGTCAATCTCAGATAGATTAAAAAAAAAAGATATTCAATTTCCGACTCTTGTTTCCTAAAATTCAGGTGCTCAATTTTTAAAATAAAATTTGCCCTAGCACACCGATTTTTTTTAATTACCCGCAGTACTAGTCAGCACGGACAACTAACAAAAATGTCGCAGTTACTAGATCATATCCAAAGGCACCCATTTTTCGTGGCTACCGGCCACCACTAGAAAATGAAAATGAATAATTTTTATTCAAAATAGGATACATGTATCGCTTTTTAAACGCTTATTTTGCTTTCTTTTGTGTTTGTAAAATCGAAAAACTACTAGCGTTTCGGAATGACCACTGCTGAGAAGAATACGCCGAAAGAAACTCAGTCCAGTCTTGGTCTCTATACCACAAACATAAAAAAGTAGGGAGTCGTGCGGTGCATGCTGTCAAAATCTCAAACGTATGGCGAAGTATGAGGCCGTTTATGGATAGGCGTTATTTCGAGTATTTTCTTGAGTGTATTTGGTTATGTGACTGTGACACACGCCGCGGCAACACGGCATTGGACGCGACAGTGCACGCTGCGTAACGAGCTTTGACACAAATGACAAATGTTATTCCATTAAATACACTTGATGTATGTAACTAAAATTAGCCTTAGATCAATTATGATAGAAATGCTCTTTCTTTACGCTGCGTAATATATGAGCGGAATTAGACGCGTGCGCTCGACGCGCCGTGTCCCCGTAAACGAAATTGCTTCGTATGTTTGAAACAGAGCGTGCGAAGCCGCGTGCATTGCCGCAATCGCCGCTGCGTGCTACGCTACGCCTAGTGTTGTGCTGTGCTCGAAATTTTCAAGAACGGTGCGAAGGGTTCGCCCATTTTTCAGGAGAATTACTTCTTCTTTCTCTCAGGTGCGGGAATTATTGAAACATTCGAGAATTAGTTGGACAGAAAAATGTCATTTTTAAAAAGAAAGACATTGTAGATTTGCAAATCCTAATTCTAATCCTAACTAATATTAGAAATGCGAAAGTGAGTTTGTTTGTTTGTTACGCTTTCACGTTGTAACTACTGAACCGATCGATCATCATGAAATTTTGCATATACGTTATCTGGGGTACGGAGAAGGATTGGGTGCATTTTATCCCGGGAAATAGTAATGTTCTCGAGGGATCGACAGTGACGCGGGTGGAGCCGCGGTCGGAAGATTTCGTTCCAAAATTATTTAATTACTAATAAATAGTTTTGGAACGAAAACTTAACGGGCATTATATTTATGAGAAGAATTTGGAGAAATAATTTTTATATCGATATTTAATTTTGAATGAGGAGGTTGCTACTCCTATTGTAGTAATCTGTAACCTTTCTGATGTTTTAACCTTATCACATATGAGTTGAGATACATTGTTGTTATTTCGCTTTGTCCCTTACTTTGGCTTTACGAATATGAGCGCCAACGTAGTAGGTAGGTACTCCTCTAAATAAATTCGAATCGGATGTAAAGGAACTTTTTATTGACGTTCTGAAGATTAAACATTTCTCAGTCTGTGATATTGAGATTGAGAGTGCGCCGCACGTGTTGACTTAATATAGATATTAATATTCTATGTCTTTACTGACTAACAAGAATATAAATCAATATAGATTTTAACACGTCTAGACAAATACATACCTACTTATTAATATCCTTAAATATGGCACGTTGTATCCTTCCGTGGGATGTTAGCCTTCGCAAACAATTTAATTACAATTTGCAAAATAAGCATCAAAGTCAATATTAATAAAGCGTAGGCGTCTCAAAGTTCATCGCCGCATCAAAATCTTCCCTTCTTTTGGGGAAAATATCTCGCTAGAGGGTTACATCGGCGACTACCCCAGTACCAACCCAGCCGCGCCGCGGCGAGCGCGTTTCGCGCCAATCCCTATTCCAAACTCAAAAAGGTTAAATTCCCAAAGAAGTATAAATTTAAAAAATATATTCCGCAGCACTTTAGTTCTAAATTCAAATGTGATTAAAAAAATATTGAAGTGTTTGTCGATGGTTCGATTGGATATCGAAAACGTTTAGGATTGATTTTTTCGTGGCGTGATTTCGTGAAGCTGAGGTTTTCCACGACCCATATTCGGGATTTCGATTCGGGCTGATGGACTGGAATGGAAGATTTGAGGTTTCCGAATGGAAATAGGCGAAGCAAGTGCTCTTTTGTTCTGTGGAGGCACTGATACCTGCGTGAGAAAGTCTTAGATTTAATTAAAAGTATAATGTAGAGACTTTCCCAATATATTTTGTAGCTTCTACTCGTAGGTAAACTGTAATAGCTGTTATCAGAATTTTAGCTATTACTCTGTTCATCAGTAAATGAGAACAGAATTCAGACTACATTTCCAGAAAAAAATCTGGTGAAGTATATTTTGATGATGGAAAGTATAGGAAAATTAGCTTTAGTATTCCTACTTTTTAGTGAGCATACATTTTCATTTTATCTACACTTAGACTAAAGTAATTATTATAATAATGTAGGACAAAATCAAGAATTTAACCCTTAACCCAACTAAACATTAATTTTATTTATTTTCCGAGAATATCTTCTAAATCGTGGATTATCAATTATCTAAACTAGCTAATAAGCTTCAAGGGCATAAATAGAAGGATTCATATAGTATACGCCTCAAAAGTATACCTACGAGTACATAGTATCAACCCGTTACATAACTCGTACATAATTCCACCAAAAAATATACGCATAGCGGATGTTTTTCCAGATTAAATTTTGGTACAGTGCTAGAGTTAAAATGGCGGTTTCCGTTCGGATTTTGTGTTTCCTTTTTACTCATTCGCTTGGAGGATAGGGAAGCTACATTTACATATAAAATGCGTTTTCGTTTTTCATTTGTGAGCTAGGTTCTTGTTAGTGTCGTGTACGCTAGTAAAATAATAAAGTGAGTCTTGCTTCCTCCATTTTTTAAAAATGAACCCGCTCTTTTATGATATTTTTTTTCTACGGACTCAAGTGATGGTTACATTAGCATGACACCTAAAACACATTAAATATCATAGATACCTACTAAATCTCTTCATGAGTCAGACTGTAAAACCAAACACCTTGGATTTTTTTATTCGCATGACGTTGCAAATTTCCGCTCGAAAAAAATAGTATAAGATCAAATTTAACTTTTTCGAAACAATTAGAATCATCACACGGTCACACCATATCAAATAAACAAAGTAGTTGCCAGAATAGGAGTATTGTACTTGATGAACGTAGGTGATATTTTTGTTTTTCCTTGCATGTTAGTTGTCCAACAACAGATTGAAAAATAACCTTGCTTTGGTTTGTAGATACTATCTTCCCGATGTAGTAATAGAGTGGTACCAGAAGTAAGTGGCAGAAGTAGAAGGTGGTAGACGTAAGTTTAACCTAGCTTTGTGATGATTGCGGGGCGCAATAACAAAAACAACTTCACCACAGAGGGCTGGGTTTGTTAGATTATTTGTGACCAAAATTAGTTACTAGTAATTACTCCAAATTCACAAACACAGTATGTGTTATATATACCTATATAAAAATATTTCGATATCATTATCATTATACCTATCATTATACCTTTAAAATATTATTTATTTCATACTTTGCGTAGGTATAAAATATCTATTGCGCAGCTGGTATGTGTGTAAAAGACGAGGGCGGCGGGGAAAGACGAGACGCGCGAGCAAGCAGTAAACTCAGCTTCATCCTGTGGCTACTAAATTATAATTGTATAAATTATTTATATATAATTATAATATGGGAATATTAGTATATGTGTGACGGCTAATAGGCGAAGTGCGGCTACGCCTAGTTCTAGCCGGGTACAACTCGGTGCAGCCGGTGGTTAAACTTAGGTGTATCCTACTTATCTTAGGTTAAAACTAGGTAAAGCCTTCATCATAGCGGCTAGAACTAGGTGCAGCCGCTCATCAGTGGTTAAACATAGGTGCCAACCTATTTAACATCGGCTACAACTATATTTTATTTTGATATGATTATCTTGTGATGCCCATTTGATTCGATTTCGTATCACCTCCGTAGATTAGATAGACATCTTAACCTATACTAGGCATGTCAGTCCGAAACATGATTTATAATTGTGTTGGATTATAGTTATTATGAACTGAAATGAAATTTCGTAGTTAGTCTTTTAATGTTGAGGGTCTTTTTATAGTAAAAAATACAGTAAATAAGTTAAAAATTTAAAACTTAGTTTTTTTAATGTTCAATTTTTTTTCTTTGTACATAGGACGTCTAGTTCTGTTAATTCTGAAAAGAAGATTTATAATATTTGGAGTTTTTAATTACTTAAAAGAAATTTGCAAGCGTGATTAAAAATATGTATCTACAATATTTTCTATACTTTTGTTTCTTAAAATGTTTTTCTTTTCTGAAATGCGTAAAATGGGTACTAAACAAATATCATTCCGAAACTTCTGTCTTTTATCTTTTTTTTCATTTTATCCAATCAATTGGGACGAAAAATAATAATCTCAAAATAAAAACAAAATCCATAACTGACCTGAAAACCTAGTTGTAGCCGATGATAAATAGGTAGCACCTAAGTTTAACCACTGGTGTGCGGTTGCACCTAGTTTTAGCCGCTATGATGAAGGCTTTATCTAGTTCTAACCGAAGAAGGTAGGATACACCTAAGTCTATCCGCATGTGCTCGGCTGCACCTAGTTGTACGTGGCTAGAACTAGGTGTATCCGCACTTCGCCTATTAGCCGTAACATATGTATACATTGCACCCGTGTGAAGCCGGGCGGGTCACTAGTAATGTATAAAATATTATTTTAATGTATAAAACAAACTCGGGTTTGTTCAAACACTTATAACACGAGAACAGCTATACCGATTTTGATGAAATTTTGTATGGAGGTAGCTGACACCCTGGATTAACATTTAGGTTACTTTTTATCCGAGTCCCCAAAACAGAGGCGGTACGAAATTCGCACGGGTCAGCTAAGAAAACTATATTTACCTCGCATTCGTGAATTACTCACTTTCCCGTGTACGTGGGATTTTCTGTCTGTGGTTTTACTACCAATAATGTCATATTGATCGGATAGTACAAATAACTGTGTGGGTGTGTGAGTAGGCCGTTGAAGTTCATTCAAGATTCCGTGGTTGAGAGTAAATACAGCTAAATAAAGGGATTTATGAATTGATGACCTTTGCTCTATTACGTTAAAAAAGGTTACACACAATAACGGCGAATTTGGTCGCTATGGATGTAGGTTCGTTTTTTCTGAAACTATAAGAACTATACTGTTGAAACTTGGTAAGTAGATGTATTGTGTGAGCCGCATTAAGATTTCCACACAAATTAAAAAAAAACAATAAATTTTGGGCGTTTCCCATACTTAGGATTGAAACTAAAAAAAAATATTTTTCATCAAGTACATTATACAGGTGAAATTAAATGCATTGGCAAACGTTTAAGGACTGACTCAGACCACAAATCTGAACAACTTTCATTATTGAAAAAAAATCAGCTGTTCCATAGATTTTGGCCAAGTAGATATTCCACTTTTGTTTGAAAGAGCAGATAATTTTTTCACGATGTCGAAGTTGGTCCCATAATGAAAGTTGTTCAGATTCGCGGTCTAAGTCACTCCTTAAACGTTTGCTAATGAATTCAATTTCACCTGTATACATATAATAAGTTTGAAATTATTAAAAATATTTTTATATGATGTAACTTAAAATGTATGCTTTTCGTAATTTTTTCTTTATCTGTGCAATAAGACATTGCTTCGTACCAAATTTCAAGATTCTGAGTTCACGGGAAGTACCCTGTAAATTTTGATTCCCTTGCGATTGTCGAAAAATTATTTAAAATATTTCTATTATATGATGTAACTTAAAATGTAAGCCTTTCGCAATTTTTTCTTTATCTGTGCTATAAATAGTTGCTTCGTGCCAAATTTCAAGATTCTGAGTTCATGGGAAGTACCCTATAAGTTTTGATTCCCTTACAAATGGCGAAAAACACGAAAATTTACGGCATAACCGTAAAAGCTGTATCTTTTGATTGCGCTAGCTTAGAAGTTTGATGTTTTCACTGCTGCAGGGGACAGTAGACCTGAGTATTTTATATGAATTTCAGCTTGATATCTTTACACGTTCCTGAGAAAAAGGATCTTAACAGACAGACAGACGGACAACCAAATGATCCTTTAAGGGTTCCGTTTTTCCTTTTGTGGTACGGAACCCTAAAAAATATATGATACATTACCATGCGAACTTCCATCGAAAATTGGTTTGAACGAGCTCTGTAAGTAGATTTTTTAATACGCCATAAATAGGCTAGTTGCCTGGGTCAAAATAATGACATTACAATTAGTCCGTCAGTTAGATAATCATAAAATATGGAGACGTATTTTTTCTTTTGACAATTAAACAATAAATGGAAAAGATAAAGCGCGATGAGTGGGGGCCTATGACGTCAAAGTTTGCTAAAAAGTGTAGCAAACTATGACGTCACACGGAATTTCAAAGGGCTGTATCTTTATCATTTTTTATTAAATCGATAAAAGAAAAAATACGTATCCAATATTTTTTGATTATCTAACTGACGGACTAATTATATTTTTTTAGGAAACTAGCCTATTGTAAACAGCAACTTACCTTTCATTCAATTAACTCAAATATAACAAGAACTTTTATATTATGTTACTTGTTGCGAACCCTTCATGGGCGAGACCGATTCGCACTTTGCTGCTTTTTAGGGTTCCGTACCCAAAGGGGAAAAAACGGGACCCTATTAATTTCGCTCCGCTGTCCATATGTCTGTCTGTCCGTCCGTCTATCACCAGGCTGTATCTCATGAACCGTGATAGATAGACGGTTGAAATTTTCACAGATGATGTATTGCTGTTGCCGCTATAACAACAAGTACTAAAAATTGAATTAAATAAATATTTAAGGGGGCTCCCATACAACAAACGTGATTTTTTTTGCTTGTTTTTGCTCGTTATTGATAAAGGCACACACAAACAGGAAGACACTTGAAATGTTCACAGAATATTTATATAAACATTCACTTTAAATATAAATAAATCCCATACAAAACACATGATTTTTTGCCGTTTTTATAGATAACGGTACGGAGCCCTTCGTGCGCGAGTCCGACTCGCACTTGGCCGGTTTTTCATGTTGTGTACTAATATAAAATACTAGCTTTCGCCCGCGGCTCCGCCCGCGTCAATGTCGATCCCTCGGGAATAGTACTTTTTCCCGGGATAAAAGGTAGCCTATGTCCTTCTCCGTACTCCAGAGAACTTGTATGCAAAATTTCATGATGATAGGTTCAGTAGTTACGGCGTGAAAGCGTCACAAACAAACAAACAAATAAAGAAAACTCACTTTCGCATTTATAATATTAGTAAGGAAGTAAGGATAAGGATAAGGATTTTACAATTAAATAATTTTACTATTTTCATTTACTTTCCAAAATCTGTACTGCAGAGCATTTGCCCGGATAGACTAAGGAATATATTTTTTTTATATTTCGACCCTAACAACTTGAGATGAACCCCTAATGAGGCCGCTGCGTGCAAACTTTGGTCGCGACTTTTAAAGAAATTTAATATCGGACATCGAGGGCTTCATCGATCGGTAACTTTTAAACCTTTTTCCAAGATTGATGCAACTTGATTATTTCTTTTAGAAAAGATAAGACATAAAGAAAATTAATATAAATCTGTTTCATTTTCAACCGCCTTAAAAAAAGGAGGAGGGTTTGAATTCAACTTGTTTTTTTTTTACGCCATCATAACTCCGTCATTTAAGAACCATTTTTTTTTATTTGGAGGAGTATAACTTCTGAATTGGTCCCATTAAAATTTTCTGTTTATGGGAGCCCCCTTAAATATTTATTTTAGTCTTTTTTTTTAGTATTTGTTGTATATATTTTATAGCCGCAACATAAATACTGACTGGTAGAGATCCCTTTATGTGATAAGTCCGCCATTGTATGTTTATTTTTTGTTTATACTATGTTTTATGTTTTTTTCTCGTACAATAAAGATATTACAAACAAACAAATTCATCATCTGTGAAAAGTTTACCTGTCGAACTATCACAGTTCACGAAATACAGCCTGGTGACACACGAACAGACAGACAGACGGACAGTGGACCGATATTAATAGGGTTTTTACCCTTTGGTTACGGAACCCTAAAAATTAACTCTTATAACATTTTATTTTTTACATTCTAAAATTAGTGTAACTAAGTTTGTTCGGGTCAAATCTTGAAACTCAATTTCTGTAGCAGATATCTTCCACCGATTGAGCTGAAATTTTGTAGACGGATGGACAGACAGACAGACGGACAACGAAGCGATATTAATAGGGTCCCGTTGTTACCATTTGGGTACGGAAACCTAAAAAACTGCGAGTATTTTCATCATTGTGATCATGTCAGGTCTTCAAAAATTGTGTTAGCGTTACTTGCTTACTTGAGTTATGCATAACGCTGTTATGACCCAACTTCTGCACATTAAAGTTAGAGCCAAACTTTATCAATGCATCCAGATTCCAGCAACATTACATCACTTCCTAACTCCGATCCGTTTCCTCGACTTGAACCGCTGCACTCGGAAATGGCGTTTGCTGCATATGTAAAGGCACATTCACAACACAGAGGTTAAGTCAAGTAACTCTACACGGTGAAAATTTGATCGTTCTGGACCCTTAAAGGGTGATTCAGCCCATCGATATGAACAACTTTTTCTATTTGACCAATGCTGGAAACTCAAAAAATGGGTAGTTCCATACAAAAAATTTCGGCCGCCCGGTCAATTTGTAAGGGAACGTTAAAAAAAATTTTGAGTTTCCAGCATTGGTCCCATAGGAAAAGTTGTTTATATCAACGGGCTGAATCATCCCTTTAAGGGTCCAGAACGATCAAAATTTCACCTATTAATCCTCCTATTAATTACTTTAGGACAACAAACAACACAAATAAAATGCCTAAACTCGAAAGTGTTCGACCAATGTGTGTTTTCAGACTTATGGGTCCGAAACGCGGTCTCTTACTATGGGCCCATGGATCTAAGAATAGCTAGGTCCATGTATGAGCCTTATAGTAATCCTCTAGGATTACTATAAGTCGCTCACAGCTAAGTATAGAGAGGTCTTTGCTCGGTGTTTCTCTACGAGGAAGGAATGGAAGGAAATGGTGAGATCTATAGAAGAACAATGGTCATTGACATACTAGTATATACTTCAACGGTCTTTGAAGTGACAATGGGCGGGGCACATAGCAATAGTCTTCTTGCGACTGACATGGCGATGATAATGAAATAAAACTTTATTGAAAACGTCCTCCTTAAGGATACAGTCAAACATTGTAGCTTAAATATGGCTTAAATAAAGTGATCTATCCTTCTGTGTCTGTGACTCTGTGGCACATGCACTTACTTATGGCTAACTAGTCGCCTGCGGCTCCGCCTACGTTAATGTCGATTCTGCGGAAACAGTTCTTTTTTCCAAGATGAAAGCCTATGTGTTAATCCAGGTAATAAGCTATCTGTGTGCAAAATTCCGTCAAAATCCGTTTTGCCATTTTGGCGTAAATTAGTAACAAACATCCATACAATTAAAAAAGATCTGTGTAGGTTAAATGTACAATATTCCCCCCTTAAGGGATAAAGGGGAGGGGGGATTGTATGGAAATTTTCTCATTTCTGGACATAGAAGTATAAAAATAAGTATATATGTTTACATTACAATTAAAAAGATCTGTGTAGTTAAAACGGACGAAATTTCCCCTTGAAGGGGTAAAATAGGCGGGGTAAAGTTTGTATGGATTTTTTTTATTTACTAAGAAATATGACAATACGAAGTTTTCCATTACAATAAAAACATATCTGTGTAGGTGAAATGGGCAAAATCCCCTCCTTAAGGGCTAAAGATCTATGTAGGTGAAATGTATTAAATTCCCCCTTAAGGGGAAAAAGCAGAGGGGGAGGGGTTTGTATGGAATTTTTATCATTTCTACTGTTCCCAAGGGAACGACATTAACGCGGGCGGAGCCGTGGGCAACAGCTAGTGTTTATATAATATTTAATAGCATCGTGATCGTGATACTAGTTGACATGTTGTGCATCTGATATTAAGCATTAATAAAGATTATAAACTATTAAATAACATTTATTGCATGTCATATAAGTTCGTAGTGTTCATTTACTTATTATCCATCGTCATCATCATTTCGAGTAGGTGTCACGGTCAATAGACCATGCACACCTTGGTGTCAGAGTTCTTCGGAACCGCCTCTCAGCCTCTGACGTGGTTCCTTTAACGACTACCAGTTGGCAGCCGGGACCACCAGCTTAACGTGCCTTCCGAAGCACGAAATCATCTTTATTATCCATAATTATTGTAAACATGTTAGTAGAACACAGATGAATATATATTTATGTAATATACTTACAGTAAGTACGCCGAACATAAACTTAGGTACCGTCGAAATTCCCTTAAAGGGGCGACCCAGCCCATCGATATGATAAACATTCCCGCTTTTAATCAAAGCTGTGATAACTCTAAATAAAATTCGTCATTTTCATACAAATTGTCCGGCCGGCTGAACACTTTTATATGGGAATGTTAAAAAAAAGCTATTATGTTAAAAATCAAATGCTGGGAGCATTGTTCCCATAGTAATTTGTTCGTATTGACGGTATGACTCGCCCTTTCAAGGGAATGTCGATAATAAATGTACACCCGGTATAAGTATATATCTACATAATTTATCGTATTTAGCCTAACAAGAGCTTGATTTAAAAAATATATAATTTGAGTTTATTTCTTGTCTCACCGAAACTGAAATTGCTTTCTTGAATATTTTTGGTAATTGGCCTCTTTATGGTACCTAAATTAGCACGATTGACGCAATGAGGACTTTTTAATTTGACTGCAAATCAAATTCAAAGATTTTTTTGGATAAATACACACCAACTTGGCCATCTACACACGTGATTTATGACAAACATTTCAGTATTGTTTTAAATAAATTATTTTGACACTCATTTATCGTTTTTATATTAATGAGTGACAAATAATTTTAGTTAAGAAACCAATGTGGTTTCTCAGAATTATTAAAATATGTGGCATTTTTTTCTACGTCCATGAATACGTGTTGAATTATGTTTACATTTGATTTTCCAGCTACAAAATACAAATATATCAATTATATACATAACAAAGTCTGCAACGGCGACAATAACTTAGTTATAAGAAGTAGCAAATGAGATGTGAATCAGTGAAAGGCAATAGTGTACAAACAGATAAAATGTGACGCAATGTTTTACAAGTGAAAGTTGAAACATCTAACCGCCGCGAGCCGTGGCCGTATGCGAACGTGTGCTGCGTTCCGCAAATATAAAAAATAAAAACGTCAAAATCGCGCGCGGAAATATTTTGAAAAGTGAACGCGCGGGATTCGAGAACCTACGTTGAGTGCGTAGTGGAATTTTCGTGTTTCATATTTCGACTTGGGGTTGAAGGTTGTGTATTATATTGTGCGAGATCGTCCGCCCCTGTCGCGAGCCAATGGCGCTGCGGGCGCCGCCCCCGCGCGGGACTCCGCCGCACTGTCTGGCGGTTTTGCTCCTGATACTCAACGCCGGTAAGTCGCCTAGCTTCGTTATTGAATTGGGATGTGAGATTTCCAAGGCTGAAGGCACGTAGTTTTCAGCAACTTTGTTCAAGTTTGCAGACGTTGTGTATCTTGTGTCTGTTTACGACATCCCAATTCAGTAAGGATAGTAGTACAGTACGTAACTAGAGCTTTAGTATATTTTGTAAGTATCTTACCTACTCTTTATTCAAGATATTGAATGAAACTCGTTTAACTTTAGTACCTAAGTACATTATGACATAGTATTACATTGGGATCTTCCTCATTTATGAAGATAATTAATATAACACGATGACATGTGATCGTTGCAGACTTAGGTATGCAGCAAAAACGAGAGAACCTGTAAAGGCGAAAGCTGTAACTTCTCGAAAAAAATGGTTATTTGTAGTAACATATCACGAAAAACTAAGTTCTATAAGAAGATAGATGGACCTTAAAATAAAACTAATATAAGCTAACCTACCATAAAATTACATATTAAAATAAAACTGTACTTGAAAATCTAAGAAATCTTGCCCTTAAGGCATGTTGGCAAGAATGCTGGCTAAATTCCCACGCTGGATAGCGACGCTTATCCTCTGTGCGAAAAAGCAGCCAGCCTCTCTTTGTAGTGAGCTCTCGCACCAGGACCCCATGGTCCAAATGTCTCTACACCAAACGGTACAAATATATAGTCTGCATTTAAGCAGGCATATTTGCGCCGCTTAGGGACCTCAGAGGCTTTTGCGGCAGACCCAGCTCTAGCAACTGATGCCCTGAGATGGGAAGGCGCCAGTGTGTCGGCAAAAGTGTTAAGGCGAGGCCTCAAATATTTGGTACCTTCGCTCGGCAAAGGACTGATCAAGTGCGCGCAAGGGATAGCGCTTGGCGGTTTAGCCCGTGAATGATGAGATAGGAGATAGTCTCGAGTCGCTCAAAGAAAAAAACGTAAGCGCCAAATTCGTTATTTCTATTTTATATAAAATCAGACCGGTTAATTGTATTTTCATATTTACATTTTGATGAATTACTAATAACCTATCTTTTAGTCTAAAAATCATTATTTCATTCGTCGCATTTGAGCTACAATAACAAAAACTCTGCGAAGGAAGACCATTTTTCAAAAAATATTTCTATTGAAAAAATTTTATCAAAACGTGTTTTCATCTTCAATTTTTGGAGATGAAATAGTCAAAAATTATATTACTTAGATTTGAAACTCCTAATTTAAGTATTTTGCGAGATAAATAAGGTTCAGAACGACCTTATTTACAGTGGTATCACCTTAAGGGATAGACCTTAGGTAATATTAGCTCGCTATAACTCCCTTAATAAAGACATTAACAATTACAAGTTCTACAGAACCTATTAAAAGAAACCTAAAATTTAAAGATAAATTATATTTTTTTCAAAAGTCTTATTATTGAACATACAATCAATTAGGTATTAATCCATAGTCGATCTTGTCTTTATCCTCTAGGCTAATCTAAGGTCAAGAGTAGGTCCGATTTAAAATTAAATAATAAATTGATCTTCTACTTAACATCAATTTATCAATAAGAGTCTAGTAGTATTGTATAGAGATGGACCAAATAAAGATCCTTGAGGCACTCCCATGTTCAACGTATTTCAAGATTGAAACCAAATTTTACATTAAAATTTGACAGATTTAGAAAGAGCGCGTTCACTAAAGAAATATGAATTCTCTAATACCTAAAATACAAAAAGTTATCACTATCCTCTCTCAAGTTCATCACATTTGCGCCGGGACTGCAGGATATGTGATATCGTCTACGAGAATTGAATTCGCTTAAGATCTCTTGATGATATTGTTCCAAGGTCACCGTTCTTTAACTGTTATATAATAATAACGCTTATTTTCTTTGTTACAAAGGTTTCCTCAAAGGTCAAAAATCTTCCATGTAGGTCTGGAAGTAATGTAAAAACGTAGAATGTACCAGCTGCTTCTCTTCCCGCGCAGATCGTAAAAGCCGGAGAAAGAATAGGCGAAAGTCTGATTCCTCAGGCTTTCGCCCATTCCTTCTCCGGCTATATTAGTAGGAGATGCGGCTAGCAACCCATCACGATTATGATTCCGTTTTTCACCTAAGCTTATTTTCTTCATCGTCACTTCCCATCAGGTGAGATGGGAGACAAATGCCTAATCCAACATTCAGAAAAAAATAATAATAAGCCTACCAACATGCTTTTTATATGCCAAAATTGGTTTTTAGGTCCTATAGACCTAGGCTCTGTCAACCCCGCAAGGGAAAAAGAACGTAATACTATGTTATGTATGTTACAAAAGTGAGTCTTAAAACTAGATAAATAAATAAATAAATAAATAAAATCTTTATTCAGTACCACAAATTAACATAAACAATATTTGTGATCGGGGTCTCCTTTTAAGTAAAAATATACCTGTGTTAGGAGATCCCGCTCTTCTATAACAATAGTAATATAATTCTGTAGGTACTATATAAACCATGAGAAAGAAAAATAGAACATGCATTAAATGGACTATGAGTGTGTGTGTGTGTGTGTGTGTGTGTGTGTGTGTGTGTGTGTGTGTGTGTGTGTATGTGTGTGTGTGTGTGTGTGTGTGTGTGTGTGTATGTGTGTGTGTGTGGGTGGGTGTGTGTGGGTGTGTGTGTGGGGGTGGGGGTGGGGGTGTGTGTGGGTGTGTGTGTGTGGGTGATGATAATGATAATAACTGGGAAAGAACAGTGGGTCGGAGAAAGAAGTCTTCGTTGCGTAACATCAGGGTGTGGACTGGTATCGCGAGTGCAGCCGAACTTTTTCGCCTCGCTGGAGTCAAGCAGAAATATGCTGAGCTGACTGCCAATCTTCACTAGTTGGAGAGGCACTGTTAGAAGACGAAGAACTTAACTAAGTATAAGTTTTAGATACATTTTGGTGTTGAGACATGTTCACCCTTGTTTGGAGACGAGTTCCTGATATAAGTTCCTATAGGAACCTGTGCTACAGGGAACTAGGCCGCTCCTTCAGATCAGCCTGTAAACAGGCTGAATACTTAGACTCACCAATTTTATGAAGAATTGTATATGATATGTTGATGCGAATAAATTATTGATTAAAATTGAAAATATGTGATGAAAAATAACACACTTAGGGCGTAAACCTAAGGGACGTGGGTTCGAATCCTACCTGTAGCCGAGTTATTTTTCATCATTGTTCGGAAGAGAAGCAGTTGGCACATTCTACGTTATTTCTTTTCTCCCAGACCAACATGAGAGAATTTATACATATTCTTTTATAGATAGATAAATAATTTTGTTCACTGTTACACACACCATACAAAAAATAAAAATGGAATCATAATAAACGAAAAACTAAAATCTATGCCTGCATTATGTGTGCCACAGCAGCACAAAATGGCTACAGCTCAGTGAAATGTTGCTCAAAAGCAACCACTGGTTTTCAGCTGTCACCAATTGAGAAGACACGACATTTTAATTAAATAGTTCAAGTTGTCCGCATCTGCGCAATTTGAACAGTAGGTACATTGTTATTTTAGTGCGTGAAGATAACCTCTTCTAGATAATCTTTTTTATATTCGGTAGCAGCACTATTTACAACCCAATATAAATATACATCTAAGTGGCCACTCCAACAAGCCATAACATACACAAAGTCCATTACAAAGCATTCTTTATTCATTCAAGCTTTTATTTATTCATTTCATTTAATTTGTAAAATAAAGTACATATACGCCAAAATGCTTCTCCAGTTGATAAAAGTTGCCACCCCACTTGTCACCTTAATTAACCTGACTTACCTATATAAGGCCTTTTCCGCCATTAACCTCACACACACCTGTATTGTAGGTACAGACACTGTAGGTACGAGATACAGATACATCTAGTTCGGGGCCATCCCCAAACTAGATGTATCTGTATCTCGAAATTATTTCTGACCCATTCGAAAGCCCATGCTTTCGAATGGGTCAGGATAGTTCTGTGTTGTTAAAAAATTGCAATTTTTCACAATATTTATTTATTAATAAAAAGAGATTGCACAGCATTACAGTAATACCAAAGCACTTCACAACTTAACTTAGGACTACGGATTCATCCATCCTATTTACAAAATATTAAGTATTCATTCGTCAAACGTACAAACCTGTTAGCAAAAACATCACATTCCCTTAATAAATATAATAAATATATACGGACAAATCACACAGATTGAGCTAGCCCCAAAGTAAGTTCGAGACTTGTGTTATGGGATACTAACTCAACGATACTATATTTTATAACAAATACATATATATATATATATATATATATACATCCAAGACCCAGGCCAATCTGAAAAAGATCATTTTCCATCTTGACCTGGCCGGGAATCGAACCCGGGCACTCTCGTGTCGCAGGCTGGCGTGTTGACCGCTGCGCCACGGAGCTAGCCAAAATCACATTCCCTTCCTTTTATTGATGCCAGGAATTCGTTGAGTTCAGAAAGACCTCGCAAAATATGTTATTAAAAATATTGTACTGGAAGTGTGTTGGCAAATAAGCGATGACGTACCTGGGCGACCGAGCTTCGCTCGTTATTGCTATTGTAATATGGTGGTGTTTAGGTGATCTGCATGAACTTAAAAAGTAAAATGTGAACTATATGTGAACTTCTATGCTAGTCTGAGAGTAAAGAAAAATACAGAATATACCAGCTGTTTTGTCTTCCCTCGCAGATCGTATAAAAGCCGATCGAGCCCTTTAGAACGAAGGAACCTTAGTTCCATCGTGATAACTAGACCAAAATTTCGAAAACTTAATTACGACGCAAACAAAATTATGGTCATCATCATTTCGTGTAGGTGACCCGACCAATCGACCTGCACACCCTTGTGTCAGAGTTCCTCGGAACCGCCTCGCGGCCTTTGACGTGGTTCCTTTAACGACTACCAGATGGCAGCCAGGACCAACGGCTTAACGTGCCTTCCGAAGCAGGGAATCATCTTTATTATCAGACAATCAGGTGGTCAGATAATCATGTATAATCAGCTGGGAGAGTAGTTCCAGGGTTAGACTGCTGACAATCAAGAATTCAATTTCACAATGATTTGTCTTTCGCATTATTTAAAAATGTATTTTGTTCTCGTTAAGCCAACATTCAGAGAGTAGGTCATTGCCAAGGAGACCAGGTGCTATTATAAGCTCATGTCCTCACTTACGTAGAGGTGATCTTATTTATGCTTTGTACTGAGAACTTGACCCTTGCATGTGTGTCGTTCTCAACCGGATGCACAACCCATTAAAACGAACATAGCTTATACATAACAGTTCACCTCGAGGAATATACTCGTATCTACACCTACTAAGCTAATATTATAAAGAGGGAAGATTTGATTGTGTTTGTTTGTAATTTATAAACTCAAAAAATATTGGGCCTATTTTGAAACTTTTTTATCAATAGAAAGATACATTATCAGCGAGTGACATAAGTGGTAATATATGCAAATAAAGTCGCGCGGAAAACAGGTTAAGGCTAGGTATATAAAATTAAAAAAAAAAACAAAAGAACTCAAGCCTGAACTGCAGATCAGTCATGTGGAAACTTTGGCAAAATATTATGATAAAAAAAGTACAATTAAGACTTCGAATAGAAAAAAGATATGCCAAGAGTAAACAAATTTAAATTAGTTACTTTTGTACCTACATATTATAAAAGCGGTATAGATCTTACTGTTAGTATATTGATCAAAGTTAACAGCTTTTGTGCACAAAATAAGTAAAAGCTCTGTGACACACAGCGTTCTGTTGGTTGTTCTGTTGGTTACGGAATCCTAAAGATGATGACAATCCAACAGGATGTGGTGGTATTGCAAACTAATTGCCTTTCAACCTTGGATCAGACATACATACATCACTTTTTGTTGGATCTGATTTAAGAATGCTTGGTTACTTACTTACATACATACATAGTATCACTTTTTCCCTTACGGGGTAGACACAGCCTAGGTCTATAAGGCCTTATGGCCACATTTAGCATGTTGGAGGGCGTGTAGATGGATAACGGATTCAAATAGTGATGGGTTGCTAGCCGCGTCGCCTATTGATATGATTCCGCAGATGTTAGCCCAATCCCTCGATCGGCTTTTACGATCTGCGCGGGAAGAGAAGCAGCTTGCACATTCTACGTTTTTTCTTTTCTCCCAGACTAGCATGGGAGAGACACTAAGTTACCTACTTACCTATTCCATTATGACACTGAAACAACGGAATTCTGAATATCCTATCTAAACCTCCCCAAAACAAATATTACACATTACTAGCTCCAAAGTAAATTCGAGACTTGTGTTATGGGATACTTACTCAACGATACTATATTTTATAACAATACCTACATCTAAAGATAGATAAACAACCAAGTTCCAGGCCAATCTGAAAAATATAATTTTCCATCTTGACCTGATCGGGGATCGATCCCGGGACCTCCGATGTGGCGGCCTGACATGATGACCACTAGGCCTCAGAGAACGGCAATTAATTACTTACCATACAAGTGGCTAGCTCTGTGGCGCAGCGGTCAAGCCAGCCTGCGACACGGGGTGCCCGGGTTCGATCCCCGGCCAGGTCAAGATGGAAAATGATCTTTTTCAGATTGGCCTTGAATGTGTATCTATATATGTATTTGTTATAAAATATAGTATCGTTAAGTTAGTATACCATAACACAAGTCTCGAACTTACTTTGGGGCTAGCTAAATCTGTGTGATATGTCTATATATATATATATATTTATTTAAGTAAAAAATCAATGCTCGGTGGTCAGTTAACCGTTTTTTAGATCATGCAGGATATGGTGGTGTCGCAACTTAATTACCTCTTAACCTTGGATCGTCTCTGCTTACATCACTTCTTGTTGGTTCTGATTTACGATGTGCTTGAGCAATCGCGTGAATTGTTCGGGTAGCTTTGTGTAGGTTGTGGGCTAATGTCCTTTTGTTGTTCATTTCGACTTTGAAACCAGAATAAATATTGCCCCGGCGAAGACATTATGATACTGATGTTATATACTGCCAAACTCATACAAAAAGATTGGCCTCATCATCTAGTGTAGGTGACCCGGTCAATCGATCATGCACACCGTGGTTTCAGAGTTCTTCGGAACCGCCTCTCGGCCTCTGACGTGGTTCCTTTAACGACTACCAGATGGCAGCCGGGACCAACGGCTTTACGTGAGGCCTGTTAAAAGCACTATAAATAAAGTACCTGGCAAGCATGCCGACAGGCCGTGGCAGTTAGTTCCACTAATTGCCAGTATGGGCGGTAGCGAGGGCGCTGCAGTGCAATAGTTACAGACTTTTCTATCCGTCATTAGATGGCGTTATCCTAAACTTAGTGAAATCAAGTAAAACTGAAAAATATTGTTTTATTGTAAGCCAAAAGTAGTTTTTTGATATCTTAAATAAGATTTTTTCCGAAATACTGATTTTATTTTCTTATATTATAATATGGTGGAACTGGAAATGTCGTGGCCACATCGTCATGGTTGTAATTAAACCTATGGCGCTATCTATATGATAAGCTTGAAACAAATCGTACGTATTAGTAGTTGGGTGGGACCACAGGCAAAAGATTAGAGTAGCTGCTCTCTAAAGACTTTTGCCATTGTTTCTCAGATTGGCCCTTCAGGCTTGCATGCACGTATACGCGGCCCATCAGGCAATATGAGAGTTTGCTGTCTCTCCAAGCCTTGCGCACACAGGCAACGCCCAAAGCCGAGGTCCGTCCCTCCTGGGGGCCCTTTGGTGATGTTGTCTATAAAGGTTGAGGGCACCCTGCCCTCGCCTCAAACGCCCGGTGAAGTAGCGAAAGCTCACTCGGAGCTAGCTACATAGTCCTTTCAAAAAAAAAAAAAAACAAGACCGGCAAGGAAAACCGTGCGTAATTTAACAATAGGCGTGTTTCCTAAAAAAATAGCATTTAAAGTAATTTATTCCGTCTTGTAGATTATCGAAAAATATTATATACGTATTTTTTCTTTTTTCAATAAAACAAAAGATGATAAAGATAAAGCGCATCCAAGTTCAGGAGTGGGGGCTGATGACGCAACAGGCCGGTAAAAAGTGTACCGGACAGTGACGTCACACGGAACTTTAACGGGTTATATCTTTATCAATTTTTGTTTTATTTAAAAAAGGAAAAATACGTATGTAATATTTTTCTATAATCTATAAAACGGACTAAAAACTTTAAATGCTATGTTTTTAGGAAACAAGCCTATTACTGAAAAGCTAACGCTTTCCAGCTAAAATTGAAGTAAAGATATGTTCATAAATTATTAAGAAAGTTGCAAGATATAAACATAAAATCTAAAACTTCTAACCATTTTTTAGGTACTAACGAGATACTTCTGTTATCCAAAGTTAACATTACATACTATCGTCAGTGAAGCATAAGTGAATTCATGCGATTCTTACTAGCCTTAACTCTTCATTATTGCGGAGTTGGTAAAGTTTCTCAAAACTATGGAATGATGTTCCACTCAAGGTTATGCCGTGGAGCTATGATGTCAAAACTTGGGGTTTGGTACCTGCCAATTAGCGAGGTCATTGACTCGCGGTAAGAGGTCTGTCCGCTCAAGCTCAAAGCCTGAGTAGCGTCAACATCTACAGCATTCTAATAGCTAACAATGTTGGTCGAAACGGTATATCTATAGGTTATTGGACTTATTGAACAAATAGCGGTCCGCCCCGGCTTCGCATGGGTAGATATAGTTATTTAATATCTAGCCTATCTTCATCAGGAATAATGTAGGATTCTAATGGTGATTTTTAGGGTTCCGTACCCAAAGAGTAAAAACGGGACCCTATTAATATCGCTCCGCTGTCTGTCTGTCTGTCTGTCCGTCTGTCACCAGGCTGTTTCTCACGAACTGTGATAGTTAGACAGTTGAAATTTTTACAGATGATGTATTTCTGTTGCCGCTATAAACACAAATACTAAAAAATACAATAAATATTTAAGGGGCCTCCCATACAACAAACGTGAATTTTTGCTTGTTTTGCTCGATATTGATAACGGCAACAGGCAGACGCTTGAAATATTAACAGAATATTTAGTTATATACATGGATCTAAGAATAATCAGGATAGGACCTTGAGAATGTGGCATTGAAGCAAATCACAATGTATGCAGACGTGTCGTGACACGAAACTCACGCACACATCGGCACTCAAATGGATGCAGGTTTTCCCCGGTCGAAATGTCAAACTCACGAAATGTCAAACTTGTACTTACCGCGAATTTGGTGTGCCTTTTGAAACTCGTTGAAAATAAGCATAAAAACATAAAATAATGCCGAGCTGTGTGGTAAAAGAGTGTAAAAATTATAGTAAACTACACAAAAAGTCCGACGGTATCACGTATCATAGGTAAGTACAAGCTTCTTGTTGTTTTCGAGACTATGTAAGTATTACACTCAATCGCATATTTTCTTGGTTTAATTATACTATTTACACACACAACACCACAGTTACTCGTATGTACGAATTGGTTGGTAACCTAAACACACGTTTCAACTACAATTTTAAATTAAACTAATATGATTTTGTAATTTTCTTTGCGCCGCAAAAGTCAATGACCCGGTGACAGCGCAGCGCAAAGTCGGACTGTCGGTGTTGCCAGAATATGATTTCAAGATTCCTGTTCTTTATTTTAAATATAAAATTTTAGTTTGTTTATTTTTTTTTAGGTTCCCCATTCGTGAGGCTTATGTAAAAAAATAATGGATCGATATTATTAGAAGAAAGGATGCATCATGGGTACCATCAAATTATTCATTTGTTTGTTCCGAACATTTTAAAAATAGCAATTTTTATATGACAAAAGGAGCATATCGCCGGTTGATTAAGTTCGCGTGCCCAGAAAAGGAATGTTTCTTATTAATACTTTTACTCGACTTCAAAAAAAGAAGCATCCAGTTGTATTTAATTTTGCATATTTTTACGTCATAACTCCATCATTTATGAACTAAATTTGGAAAATCGATGTATGTGTTGATGATAAATGTATGAAGTGAGATGACTTTGGAATCCAAGATGGCTGACATTACTTTTCATTTAAAGTCAACTTCAGTGGCGTTTTTGGAATTTTTTGGGAAATCAACAAAAATGAAGTCATTTTCAGTTTTCAAGATGGCCATCACCATTATTTATGAAAATTCGACTTGGGTGACGTTTTCGGAGTATTTCGGGGTAAAACTGACGTCAATTTTGTGTTGGGATCCAAGATGAGTGTCACAATTTCTTGAAAATATGACTTATGTGTCGCTTTTGAGTTATTTTTGGGTGCATCACAAACAACACTTATGAGATGCAAAACAGGGGTGATATTTTCGAGGTATTTTGGCGTGCAGATCACAAAAGTGGCGTCAATTTCGGGATCATACTATAAAACAAAGTCGCTTCCCGCTGTGTCCGTCTGTCCCTATGTATGCTTAGATTTTTAAAACTACGCAAAGGACTTTGATAGAGATATTCAATGTTTATATTTTATACTAATATGTAAATGTGAAGGTATTTTATTCTCATTTGTCGACGTCATAATAAAAGATTTTAACTTTGAACAATTTCTGAATTTGATATTGTTGATTAATTGATGACACTAATAATCTATAGAACTACTAAATCTATAAATCTGCAAAATTATAAAAAAAAGTAATTTTAAAATTTACTACCAATATAAGGCCTCGAGGGTTTGTTTATCTGTAAGTAAAATTATATGTATTGTTATTTATTAACTTAAAACACAGTAAAATAAAAATGTTATCTATAATTTCGTTCTTTTATTCCTTTTATCGAGTTCCCCAAAACGTCTAAGGTCGCTCAAAGATGAGATTGATTCTCAGTTGCCCTTCTGGATCATTATGTCTAAATTCATAATACTTCTCTGATACAGATGTTACGTTTTGTAAAAAAAATATAAATAATATTAGTGCTACTAGGCATCAGTACCACTCACGATTTATTTACTTACTCTAATTATTGGGTAATTTTTGATGACAATGGTCACCCTATACTGCACACATGTAACCAAAGTTTGCTTCACTTTGACGTTCCTCACGCCCGGTCCATATTATTCTTAGGTCCATGGTTATATATTCACTTTAAAAATAAATAATTAAATAATATTAAAATTAATATTAAAGGAGGCTCCCATACAACAGACATGATTTTTTTGGCGTTTTTATAGATAACGGTACGGAACCCTTCGTGCGCGAGTCCGACTCGCACTTGGTCGGTTTTTTCTCTTTCAAATCGGTTCAGTAGTTTCGGAGCCTTCTCGATGTGTTTGGGCTCATTATTTGTCTTGGAAAATACTTTACAGTGTGGATCCGTTTATAACAAAACCTTGTTACAAAAATTGAATTTTTGCATCATCATCATCATTTCGTGTAGGTGACACGGTCAATCGACCATGCACACTCTGATGTCAGAGTTCTTCGGAACCGCCTCTCGGCCTCTCACGTGGTTCTTTTAACGACTACCAGATGGCAGGTGGGACCAATGGCTTAACGTGCCTTCCGAAGCATGAAATCATCTTTATTATCAGACAATCATTCATTGGTGATTCAAGCCTGCAATGTCCTAACCAAACTGGAAACAACAAAACAAAGTATGCTTCCCATGGGAATCGAACCCACGACCCCCGAGTCTACGGGCAAAGGCCTTAACCAGTTTTAAGCAGTTTGTGCATAAAAACGTGTTTATAGTCGGGTTCCAGCTGTAGCTAATGTTTTCCAGTAATGAAGGAGAATGGATACGTGTTTGTGTGGTGTGTTGTTCCAATGTTTTTGCTGTCGCTACCACGCGCGGTTTCGCGACACCATTGTCATAGCATCACGTTTCCCACAACACAACATCACAACTTTAGAGATTCTCGTTCTTGCTTATTTCTGTTTAACAAATAAAAATAATAATCATTTAGTTGTTTAATTAGAAAGAAAGGGGTTGCTCAAAACATAAACTTTACGTACTTAATCCTTTCTGTCTCGTTCCTAACACTTAAATATGTATAGCTTTCTATTCTTACTTCCTTACTTTCCTTCTTTAGTAATATTATAAGCGCGAAAGTTTGTAAGTTTTTATGGATGTCTGGATGTTTGTGTCAATTACGCCAAAACGGCCAGAACGATTTTGACGAAATTTTGCACACTATTTTTCATCCCGGAAAGAAGTACTGTTTCCGCGGGATCAATATTAACGTGGGTTAAGCCGCGTGCGACAGCTAGTGTTAATATGTGTGACAGTAAAGTGTATTTCGTTTCTTAATAAAAATAATTACCTTTTAAGTATTATTATTTATTAATCTGGCAGAGACAAATCTGTGCTGCAAAATAATTTCCTAATGTTCGTTAATGATGAGGAAATACATAAATAAAGATAAGGTTCCAACGAATTGAGAA
Organism: Elegia similella; assembly: GCA_947532085.1. Classification (NCBI taxonomy): domain Eukaryota; kingdom Metazoa; phylum Arthropoda; class Insecta; order Lepidoptera; family Pyralidae; genus Elegia; species Elegia similella. The sequence continues at coordinate 18,734,114 of OX383947.1, forward strand.
CTTCCTCTTTTTCGTCTCGTCGGTAAAAATATAAATATTCGAAATGTAAACGGCCTCCTGTGTTGAATTCCCCTCATTCATTGGTCCCCATTTTCTAATTACGCTAATTTTATTTGAAATGTAAGAGGTCCGAATATAATTAAAATTGAGAATGAAACAACCAGTGGTTGAGAGCATCGACGGGCTAGATGTCAAAGGTTGTGGGTTCAAATCCTACCTGTGGCGAAATTTTTTCATCACATATTTTCGATTTTAATATTAAAACCGAGCATTGTAATACTATTTATATAATTCATTAACAAAGCTTTCTCCACTTTAATCAACTTTCAATTCATCTGATATGAATTAAGTTGGATACCACACTTCTAAATAGTAGGTAGTAATAGAGATTACGCATGCTTCGAACGAAAAGCGTGTACCTATAATATGTGATGAACGAATTCGCCGCGGTGATTTGAAGCTACGGCAGCTCAGTGGTTGAGAGCATCGACGGGCTAGATGTCGATGGTTGTGGGTTCAAATCCTACCTGTGGCGAAATTATTTCATCACATATTTTTGATTTTAATATAATCTTTATCGTTTATTGTTTAATTGACAACAGAAAAAAATACTTACGTGTCCATTATGTTGACGGACAACTTTTTATATTATTATATTGACCCAGGAAACTAGCCTCTTAAATAAATAAATATATAGGGACATATTACACAAATTGAGCTAGCCCCACAGTAAATTGTGAACTCTGTCGTAGGATACTAACTCAACGATACTATACTTATTTAGTAGACATCCAAGACCCAGGTCAATCTGAAAAAGATCGTTTTCCATCTTGACCTGGCCGGGGATCGAACCCGGGTAACCTCGTGTTATTGCGCCACGGAGCCCGCCTCTTTATTGTTTTGTCAAAGAAAAAAATATTCAATGCATCCCAAATCCACATCCCCTGTATAAGTAATCCCACTCAAGTCTTTATCAATCAAATCCACCCCACCATTCATCTTCACCCCATCCTAGTTAACATAATGTACTGGGGGAGTTAATTAAACTTCAAGTCAGAGTGTTAATAGTCATGGGGATGAAAGCGATACATTGATTTTGTCTTTCTTTGAGAGTTAGGAGCAATAGTCACTCTCTATAGACATCACAGGGACAGGTCTGCTCGGCCTCTTTGAGACTTTTATCATATCTGTTGTTGTTGCACGCTCGATTGCTAACATAACGTGTTCCACAAAAATATGTAAATTAAAATTGTATATAACATGACATCAGAAAAAAAAAGAAAAGAAAAATATTAAATATCATACAAAGCCCTTCAGGCAAGTAGGCGACCAATACTGTTGAAGAGTTTCTTTCGGCGTCTTCTTCTCTGCAGTGGTCGGTTCCGAAACGCTAGTAGTTTGTAGCTTTTGAACAATAATAATAATTTGAATATAATATAATAAGTATTATTTAAAATGTGAATTGACGTGAAAAAGTGCCTGAAAAGGCCTATTTTCTGAATAAATCTTTGAATCTTTGAATCTTTGATTCGCATCAGCGAGCTCAAGGCGGGACGCCTACGGGGTTTCTTTTATGATATACAACGGCAAACGAGCAAGCTGGTCACCTGATGAAAAGTGGTCACCGTCGCTCATGGACATGTGCAACACCAGAGATGGTGCTGATGCGAGCTTCTGCCCAAGGTAGACCAGTTTACCTATCTAAGGATATATTATTACCGCAAAAAAATAAATATATACGGACAAATCACCCAGATTGAGCTAGCCCCAAGGTTAGTACGAAACTTGTGTTATAGGAAACTAACTCAACGATACTATATTTTGTAACAGGTACATATATAGATAAACTTACAAGACCCAGGCCAATATGAAAAAGATCATTTTCCATCTTGACCTGACCGGGGATCGAACTCGTGCACCCTCGTATCGCAGGCTGGCGTGTTAACACTGCGCAACGGAGCTGTCATTGCAAATGCAAACATTATAGAGCCAACAGGATGGTAAAAATGGATAAAAATAAATAGGAAAGTCAAAAGTAAAGTAAAGAATATATATACAAATATAAAAGGCCGAGTAGATCGTTGTAGCGTGCCCAGAAGGCTGGCAGTTATCACGTATCCGAAGTGGCGATGGCAATGCTGATCTTTTGGCCAAGGTATAAACCTGCCTTCTGGTCACGGGTCACGTCGATCAATTTATGTGCAATGGTGCAAGTAAAGTAAAATTTTATTTAATGAAATAGATAAATATGTATGGAAAAATCACACAGATTGAGTAAGTTCAAAAGTAAGTTCGAGACTTGTGTTATGGGATACTAATTCGACGATACTGTATTTTATGACACATATAGATAAATCCAAGACCCAGGCCAATCTATAAAAGATCATTTCCCATCTGGACCTGACCGGGGATCGAACCCGGGACCTCCAGTGTAACAGCGTGGCATGATGACCACTAGGCCACAGAGCTCGTCTGATCTCTTAGGAATGTATTTATTTTTATTTATTTATTTAATATTTTTTACATCTATCATTACAGGTGTGAACCTAATGCGATAGTGAATGCCCTATTTATAGCATAACTAGCTTTCGCCCGCGGCTCCGCCCGCGTCAATGTCGATCCCTCAGGATAAGTACTTTTTCCCGGGATAAAAGGTAGCCTATGTCCTTCTCCACACTCCAGAGAACTTGTATGCAAAATTTCATGATGATCGGTACGGTAGTTACGGCGTGAAAGCGTAACAAACAAACAAACAAACTCACTTTCGCATTTATAATATTAGTTAGGATACAAAATACGCTACTCTTGTAAATTCGTTCAAAGATTGTAATTTTGTTGTTAGATCTAAAAAGAATTGGTCGCTTGTAAAGTCAATTTACGGACGATAATTTTTACGTGATAACTGCGGAATAGAGATAGATATCACAAGCCGAACGCTTAGGCCGATCGTGCCTCTCTATCGCTTGTTCCGCGCTCTCGTTTGCATAAGAACGTGAAATTATCGATTTATCAAACGGTATCACGTAAAATGTGCGATACCCTCTGTGCGCGAGTTCGACTCTCACTTGACCGTCTTTTTGCATTCATTGAAAACAGCACAGTGTAAGTATTTCACCAGTTATTGGAGCATTTCTCCTGAATTAGTATTCGCGGGTCGTCCGCCAAGATAATTATTTTGACTGTTCGTGCTTCGACGTCTTACATTATAATAGGAATTTAAATTGCTTTTATTTCTGACAAAACGGAGGTTCTCGATCGCACGTAATCGCGCACTTTACTGGCTCATCGGCCGCTTATCATATTATTTCATTGAATTAGAAAGACTATTGAAGCAGCATTGCGCTCAAAAACTGACACCACTCAAAGTAGCTCAAAGCGGGCGGGGCTTAAAAAGTAGATTTTTTCGGGAACTAGTCTGCTGCGCGCTCCATGACGGACGCGTCGACATATTTTTTATGAAGATCAGCCAACATTTTAACGAATTAAGTAAAAAATACTTCTTGTGTAGTGTGGTGTAATGTGGTGCAGGAAATGCAAGGAAAGACGGAAAAGTGACACTGGTGTAACTTAGAGCTGCTAGTTTTTTTTTGGAAGGACTATGTAGCTAGCTCCAAGTGACCATTCGCTACTTCACCGGGCGTTTGCTAGCCTACCTACGCTGGTGTCAACATAGCGGACTATGTTGACACCAGCGTTCATTAGATTGTTGACACCGCCCCGTGACCTTGACGCGGCCAATCGCTAACTAGCATCGTCTATGAATGCGTAAGATTTTCGTTGTGATATAAGTTTATTTGCGTAAATGGGACTGATATTGAATCGTTTGTTGTATGAGAGTCACGCTTCCATATTTTTTCTAATTCAATGTATTACCTACTTTTAACCGACGATCATAAAAGCGGGGTGTAATAAGATTACGATTTCTATCATCAAACCATCTAAGGGGACACCCATAATCCATAGGTAGAGAAGCAAAACTTATCGTAGGAGCATTCCTCACACGGCATAATCGTATATTAAGACCATCTTTCGCCTATTGTGTTTGAGCGTCTTTCTAACAGTGCCGAAACATTGGATTTGCTAAAATTATTTCGCAATGTGACTCGTTTGTATAGTAAGTTAATTTTAGAGCTCCCATTCGGTAAACCGTGCCGATCATCATCATCATTTAGAGTAGGTGTCACTGTCAATCGACCATGCACACCCTGGTGTCAGAGTTCTTCGGAACTACCTCTCGGCAAACAAACTATACTGGACCGATGTTGATAAAATTTAAATGGGGCCAATTTTATCCTTTCATATAAAAAAACAATCCTTTCGGTTTATAAATGATGGAGTTATGAGGTAAGAATCATTGAAAAAAAAGAATTTAACCTTCTCCTTTTTTTTTGAAGTCGGTTATAGAAAAACAAATTGATTTTCTTCCTTACTTTCCACCCTGTAGCCATGGAATCTTGTAAAATGGGGTGGTCAATCTCATTATTACGAGCGCATAAAACCTACATTAGAAAAGGGTGTCTTAAAGGGGGCTTAGAGCATAAAACGTCTATAAAGGGCTACCCGAAGTGTCCGCACTTTATATGCGACTAGCTGTTGCCCGCGACTTCGTCCGCGGCAATTTCTGTTATTATGATGAATTAGTTTAGATAAATAATTTTTCCCCGTTTTAAAAACATTTTTTATTGATGCTTCGCTCCTATTGGTCGCAGCGTGATGTTTTATAGCCTAAAGCCTTCCTCAATAAATGGACTATAAAACACAAAAAGAATTTTCCAATTTGAACCAGTAGTTTCTGAGATTAGCGCGTTCAAACAAACGAACAAACTCTTCAGCTTTATAATATTAGTATAGATTTTTTTATGTTATGCAGTTGACCTCTTGGTGTCCAATAATAATGGATACAAAGATACGAAATACAAGTAGTAGACCATCTATCGATCTAAACTGCTCAAAACAATATTGCCGACTGTACTTATAAAGAACTAGCTGTTGCCCGCAACTTCGTCCGCGGCAATTTCTGAAATTATGATTAATTAGTCTCTTCCTTAAATTTTCCCCCGTTTTCAAAACATTTTTTATTGATGCTTCGAATTGGTCGTAGCGTGATGTTTTATAGCCTAAAGCCTTCCTCAATAAGTGGACTAGGTATCTAACACAAAAAGAATTTTCCAATTTGAACCAGTAGTTCCTGAGATCAGCGCGTTCAAACAAACAAACTCTTCAGCTTTTTAAATGATTTTTTAACAAGTTTTGAAATTTTCAAACTTTCATAACTTCTATACGATTCCTAACCGGATGTTAGAAATTGGATATTTATGTTCACTAATGAAGTGCCGATTCATGTATTGTAGATCCCAAACACTATCTACACATCAAAAAATCGCGTTGGTTGTGACGACGGTCATAGGTTCATCGCAGCGAAAAGGACGTCACTTTTTGAAAATTAAGATACAATTGAAGTTTATGAATGTAACAAAGTTTATGAATGAACACTTTGATATATCACTGAAATAACGAAATTACTTAGTTTGCTATAATCTTTTTTTTTTAAATTAATGAATATTATAGCCATCAAAAAGTTAGCTAACCCAATTTCGTCAAAGCTCTATTGTAACGACACGCCTGCTTCTTGCAGATTAGCAGAATAAACTACAAATTAAATGCATAAACTACCTTATTCATGCGGCTTCGCTGACTGCTGTGTCGTTTTAGGTACCTACCCCTACATTTAAGTACCCGAATGTCAAAAAGGGTTAGTAATGATTAATTGAATTAGTAGTTTAGACATGAAACACGAAGTATGGCCTGCTCAATTTTTTGGTCTGCCATTTGCATACCGCGTAATTTTGAACCTCTGAACTATACTGAAATCCTGGAATCAGAATCACTAATGAAGTATGAATTGCAAGAAAAAAAGGTGAAAATCGAAAAGAAAATTAGGATTCCCATACAAAGTTCAGCTGGGCGAATTTCTATGGTATTTTTTTTTTCATTCTTTTACCTTTTTTCATGCAATTCTGTATTCCGTTAGGGATTCTGATTTCAGTATAGTTCAGAGGTTAAAAATCACACAGTATAGTGACAAGCCTGCTTAGGATTTCTTCATCATTATATTCGACACTATTATTCGATTTACTATACTTTTCAGCTCAATGGAACCTCGGGAAGTCGGTATTTCAATTTACAAGACTGATTACGCACATAGGTTTAGACAGAGTCAAATGAAATTAAATCCTTACTAATATTATAAATGCGAAAGTGAGTTTGTTTGTTTGTTTGTTTATTTGTTTGTTTGTTTGTTTGTTTGTTACGCTTTCACGCCGAAACTACTGAACCAATTATCATGAAATTTTGCATACAAGTTCTCTGGAGTACGGAGAAGGACATATGCTACCTTTTATCCCGGGAAAAAGTACTATTTCCGAGGGATCGACATTGACGCGGGCGGAGCTGCGTGCGAAAGCTAGTAAAATAATAAATCCTAACTAATATTATAAATACAACAGTTTGTTTGTTTGTTTGTTACGCTTTCACGTTGTAACTACTGAACCAATCCTCATGAAATTTTGCATACACGTTATCTGGGGTACGGAAAAGGATATAGGGTACATTTTATCCCGGAAAAAGGTACCGTTCCCGAGGGATCGACATTGACGCGGGCGGAGTCGCGGGTGAAAGCTAGTTAAATAATAAAATGTCCTGGAACAGAAGACGACCTAAGAAAAGATGGATGGATTGTGGCAAGGAGAGTGAACAAGAAAGGAGCGACAAAGGCTATGGTAGGTGACAAACAAAACGGAGATAACTGACACACTGTGCCGACCCCACATCAAAAGTGGGATAAGGTAAAGGAAGAAAAATAAATTAAATTGAGAATATAAGCATGTTAAATAGCCGAGAATGCTCCTCCTCAACTCCACAGAGCCAAACATCTCCACTAGTAATATAAAACCACCATGAACGGCACCGCAAATCTTTCCACCCCCGTATTGTGTTTATTCTGCACTTTCATCCCTCTCCCTTTATCGCAGTCGCGATATCGAGCGATCAGGCTCTGCAAGTGAACGTCGATTTAGTTTTTTGCGAGGAGCCCGAGCTGTAGATAAAATAAACAGTTCTTACAAAAATATAACCATTTAAGGTGTTGGTCCCATCTGTCTGCCTAGCCCAGGCAACATCCTAATGACACATCATCATTTATGTCATAGGCTAGTTTCCTAAAAAATACAGGAAATTTAATTCATTAGCAAACGTTTAAAGAGTGACTCAGACCACGAATCTGAACAACTTTCATTATGGGACTAACTTCGACATCGTGAAAAAAATTATCTGCTCTTTAATACAAAAGTGAAATATCTACTTGGCTAAAATCTATGGAACAGTTAATTGTTTTTTTGCAATTTCGGTGTTGGTCCCATAATGAAAGTTGTTCAGATTCGTGGTCCTGTATAATAAGTCTGTCGGTTCGATAATCAAAAAATATTGGACATGTATTTTTTTGTTACCTAATAGAAATTATAAACATATGTGTTTCACGTTAAAATTTCGTGTGATTATTGCTACACTTTGTATCGAACTATGAATGACATCACGCGCCCCCACTCAGGAACTTTGACGCGGTTTATCTTTATCATTATTACTAGCTTTCGCCCGCGACTCCGCCCGCGTCAATGGCGATCTCTCGGAAATAGTACTTTTTCCCGGGATAAAAGGTAGCCTATGTCCTTCTCTGTATTCCAGAAACTTGTATGCAATATTTCATGATGATCGGTTCAGTAACTAATAATATCACTTAATTAATTGTTCATGTTCACCATGAGAAATGATGAAAACATTAAAATCTTAAAGTGGTAACGAGCCAGGCGGACGAGCGCCGCGGCCGGCTTCCCTCGCTATTTATCTAATATCCTAAGCACCCCGCTATTAAGGGATATTTTGATTGACAAGCGCGCCCCTGAGATTTCCAGACAGAGGGTCCGTAGGGCTGACGGTGTTTGAGAAACATCCTTCTTTTCATCAGAAAATAAATGAATTTGTAAAGAAATATAATTTAGGTAATTGTCTATACAGGAGTAGAATGTCATTTACCTATGCATTATTTATCTCCATCATCATCATTTGAGCCGTAAGAAGTCCAGTGCTGGACAAAGACCTCTATCAAGGATTTTTGTGCCATGAGAGGTTATTGCCATACTCACCACGCTTGGCAGGCGAGCAGGAGAGCGCGTTTCTTATCTTCTTGAGCTTCCTGCTGCCCATCGGAAGCATTTTTAAGCTGGGGAACGATAGACTTTGTTGGATGAAAGGGACTGAAGGTTTTAGGAAACCATGTAACAGTTCTGGAGGCCAGGCGCGCGAACCCGATGCCGTCCCTGCCACCACCGGCCAAGCAATTGAGGTTGACAGTGACACCCCCATACCAAATGCGTCGACATTAAGCTTTCGCGGTCACAATCACAATATTATATCGACGTTACTCAAAATCAATCGTGGGAAGTCCCATGGTCAAAATAAAAACGATGCGTTATATGTCTTGAGTCTTGAGAGATTCGGAAGATGTTACCCAAAAGGTATAATAATGAATGAGGCACCTTGTCGGTGTTACAAAATATTCTAAGAAAATTTCTACATGTTCTTGGTAATTTACATTCTGTACATACCTATATCCAAAAAGTGGCTAAGTGTGAATTGGATTTCCTTACGATTGTGATATATCGCCTTCTCATAGACTTCAAAGTATGATAGGCAGCAATAAAACATTATAACAGTCAGCAGAGTATAAGTCTTGTGTTAAGGAGAGTATTGGCAAGAAAGGAGTGACAAAGACTATGGCCCGGTAATGGTATATCATTTCCGTGACTATGATAGGCGACAGAACAAAATGGAGACATACTGTACCGATCCCATATCAAAAAGTGGGATAAGGTAAAGGAAGAAGAAGAAAGTATAAGGGTTTTGTAGGCACCCTGAGGATGCTAATGGAACCATAATGAATCCTTAAAAACACACTTCCCTATCGTCGAATTGCAGATCGAAATTGGACCCTAGTGGCTCAGTAGCATTTCCATTACCAACGTGGCAGTAGTGAGGACCACTGCCACAGAGGTCTCCAAAAAGAAAAAAGCGGTAGATAAATTTCCCACCCCTAAAAGCTTCCCCTTGCAGTCCTTGCACTCACACAGGGGCGCCCCTCATATAACGCGAACGTAAGCTTAACGCAGTTTGTGACTCGATTTGATACTCATTTGTCCAAGCCGTGACTAACTGATCGAAACTTACCTATCACGGTTCTTGAGGTACAGCATGTTAACACACAGACGGACTGAGAAGGCTATGTATTATTGTGACGGATGATAGTGTTCTATTCAACTGACAACAGAGGCTCAAAGGGACAGACTTGATATAAGTGCACAAAGGCAACATTTCTATTACGCAAAATTTTTCAAAGTCCAGTGCTGCGTTTGAAATCTACATTTCTACATTTGCACTATCCACAGAAGTTTCCTAAAAGTCAGATTATAGCTAAAATCTTTGATACAAGTACTGTTGCGGCCACTGGCAACACCGGAAGTGGTGGGGCGATGCGCGAGCGGATTTACTACCACACAAAAGGACCTTTGAACCTAGCCATCGACACGGCAAGACACCATTTTGTCATATTTTTGGAAATTCTAATATATCTGGTATCAAACACAGCGCCTTCTAATTGATACAGTTTAAACCCAGGCAGACCCACAGTAGCTGCTTCTACAAGTACTTACTAACTCACTATCCTGGCTCAGTGACCCAAAGAAGTCTTGGCCTCTACATAGAACGCCAGCGCTCTCGGTCCTGTGTTAGCTCTGGTCAGTGGTCGCCAACTTGCAGCTCGCGCAAGTCCACCATCACTACGTCACTCCAGCGATAACGGCACACCGGCTTGCGACCGAATGGCCCTGGTATGCTCTCTTCACCCACCGATTCTTCTTCATTCCTTCGACGTGACGAGCCAGCGTGGACGATGCGCTTTATCTTAACCCAATGTTAGGCTCGCCTTCTAGTTATAAGATACAAGTACTTCCTTACTCCTTACTAATATTATAAACGCGAAAGTTTGTGAGAATGTATGGATGTGTTTATGTATAGATGTTTGTGTCTCATTCACGCCAAAACGGCTGAACGGATTTTAACGAAATATTGCACTCGGGTAGGTTACTATTATATTGCTGCAGCCTCAACAGATGCAGCAGTATCGACCAAGGTTGCATGCATTAACTATTGTGTATGAAGGGCGAGGTGGCGGGTATGAAGGGACTAACAGTAGTGGGTGGGCGCTGGCCAGCAATAGTTTGCATGAACTAACTAATGGCGGAAGCACGCAAAGTAAATTGTCTCAAAGTAAATGTAGCTTTGACTTCCGCAAAGTAACACCTGAATCTTCATCATCATCAGGTCCTTTTTAGTCTCCACTACAGGAGCACGACCCTCTCTATACTACTAGGGCCATACTTGGCCAGAGCAGCCAGAGGACTTGGCCTACACTCTCCACGCTGGCCAGACGGGTTGGAGAGGTGTCTTAGATGTTATAAGCTTTGTTTAGCTTGTATTTCCTAAGTCGCCTTCTACGACATCCACGGGAAGACTTGGAGTGGTCCTATTCTACTTTGCCGGATACCACACGGCTAACACCTGAATCTATTAACTACTATTATATTACCTGGATTGACACTAGTGTAGCAAGCAGCGGTTTCGGGTGCATTACTTTTGATACGTGGTTACTTATAGGTTTATCAAATTCAAATTCAAAACGTTTATTCAATATAGGTTTCTTTTGTTTTTGAGTCATTTGTGATGAAGAAACAAATAGGCTTTCGTATGAAATATATTGTTCTAGCTTTCGCCCGCGGCTCCGTCCGCGTTAATGTCGATCCCTCGGGAATAGTACTTTTGTCCGGGATAAAAGGTAGCCTATGTCCTTCTCCGTACTCCAGAGAACTTGTATGCAAAATTTCATGATGATCGGTTCAGTAGTTACGGCGTGAAAGCGTAACAAACAAACAAACAAACAAATAAACAAACAAACAAACTCACTTTCGCATTTATAATTTTTTTTTTTTTATTTATTTTTTAGAGACAACAACAGCCATTCTTAAAATTATTACAATATTACTTAATGTACACAGTTATTTATATCCGGCCAAACAGTTGTCCACAGTAAACATTATGTGAAACGCCTTATGTTAACAATTAGTCTTCAACATTAGTTACTTAAAATTAAATGCAATATTTATAAATCATATGATATTATTTATTACTTGTACTAAAAAGTTTTAAAAAATATATATAACTATAATAAAATTGCGATAATACATAGTTATTTAAACATATGTGTATATATATATATATATATATATATATATATATATATATATATATATATATATATACATATATATTGTATATATATATACAAATACATATCTACACAACCTACATACATATAATAAACAAAAACACTATTTTTGCAGTAGTGTGGCTTTGATCATGCTCACAAAGCTCCTTTTACTGCAAGCAAATGGATCAACTTCACTGAAAAGTGTATTATAGTTCACTGAAAAGTGTATTATATTAGTAAGGATAAGGATAAAAACAATTTTATCAAATTAAGTTTCACAAAATGTGAAGCTTGGTAAAGGTCGTATGCCGTTCCCATGGGTATAATCTAAATTCTCAGATCAGCATCCAACATCCATCTCTGAGAGGCGTTGCCAGGCTACCGACCCTCAAAGGGAATTAGGAATTAGCAACAACAGCTTAGATTTTGAGAACTGATAATGAATAATTTAAATACATTTAAGTAGGTATTAAAATTGAAAATATGTGATGAAAAAGAACTCAGCCACAGGTAGGATTCGAATCCACGTCCCTTAGGTTAACGCCCTAAGTGTGATACCATTACACCACCGTGACGTTACATTTAAGTATATTTATAACATTTCAAAGGAGGTTGGTAAGGTTCACATCTGGCTGTAGCATCGTGTCGTAGATTTGACTAGCTGTTGCCCGCGGCTCCTCCCGCGTTAGTGTCGTTTCCTTGGGAACAGTAGAAATTATAAAAATTCCATACAAACCCCCTCTGCTTTTTCCCCTTAAGGGGGAATTTAATACATATCACCTGCATAGATCTTTAGCCCTTAAGGAGGGGATTTTGCCCTCTTGAGAACTTATATACTTGTTGTCATATATCTAAGACTAAAAATAAAAAAAATCCATACAAACTTTACCCCACCCTCAAGGGGAACTTTGTACATTTCACCTACACAGATCTTTTTAATTGTTATCGTGGACTTATATACCTATTTGCACACTTCTAAGTCTAGAAATTAAAAAAAAAACCGTACTAACTTTACTCCCCTAGTTTATCCCTTCAGGCGAAAATTTCGTCGATTTTACCTACATACAATTGTAATCCAGAACGTCAAAAAATGAGAAAATGTCCATACAAACTTAAACCCCCCTCCCCCCCATGTTGCCCCTTAAGGAGGGGATTTTATACATTTCAACTACACAGATCTTTTTAATTGTAATCGAGAACTTACATACCTATTTTTATATTCTAAGTCTAGAAATGGAAAAATTCCATGCAAACTTTACCCCTATTTACCTCTTCAAGGGAGAATGTTGTCTGGTTCACCTAAACAAACTTTTTTTTATTTTAATTGAGAACTTGTGTACCTACTTTCAAACTTCTAAGTCCAGAAATGAGAAAATTCCATATAAACTTTACCCCCTTGATTTTCTAAAAATCCTTTCTTAGTGCTCATTTACATCATAAAAAGAATCCCTGTGCCAAATTTCAAGTTTCTGGGTACAGTAGTTTCGGCTGTGCGTTGATATATAAGTCAAGTTTGCCTTTGGCCCGCGGCTCCGCCCGCGTAAGTGTCAATTTCTCAGGAACAGTAGAATTACCCGCCCGGAATACATTAGTTCATGACTTTCAATGAAACACCTTAATATTGAATTTCAAATGAATAACTTCCAAAACTGAAAGTTTCATACTAACTTTGCATCCCCGTTATACCCCCTTAAGGGATGATTTTTGAGAAAAATATTTTACTCGTGTTTCATGCCTTTCAGTAAAGAACCTTCATGCTGAATTTCATTCGACTAACTTCAAAAATGGCAAAGTTTCATGCTTACTTTGCACCCCTATTTTACCCCCTTAAGAAATGATTTTTGGGTAAAATATTTTACTCGTGTTTCATACCTTTCAGTAAAGAACCTTCATGCTGAATTTCAGTCGAATATCTTCATAAACGTCAAAGTTTCATACTAACTTTGCAACCCGTTTTACCCCCTTAGGAGATGAATTTCCAAAAATCCTTTCTTAGTGCTCCCCTACGTTATAAAAGGAAACCCTGTGCAAAATTTCAAGTTTCTAACCCTTATTGGATTACTATGGATAGTATGGATAGGTATAATGCTGTCGTATAATGATGATGAATTGACTTTGGATTTTAATTTTCCTATGTTACTTATTTTTTATTGTTTTTGCTATATATTTGCAGGCAAGGCAAACTCATGCCTTGAGTTCATTCAAATGACGATAACTTTTTTTTTAATGAACCGATTTTGATAAAACAAACTTTAAATGTTTTGCTGAGTTAAAACAAAGCAATTGGTGAAAGTTTGTAGTAAATCGGTTCAGTATTTTCGGAGATAATCGTGATCATACATACAGACAGACAGACAGACAGACAGACAGACAGACAAAAAATTCTAAAAATTTCTTTTTGCTTTCTGTTATTCTTTTTAAGTGTCCCTCTATCCATTTCAGTCAAAAATTCTAAATGTACAGACAAAATATTTTTACTGTTTTATTATATGTATAGATAAGGCCTCATCAAAATCTGATTACATTCATGTTTTTGCAAGGATCCCAATTTTTTGAAAATAAAATACCTATATATCTTGTGTTACTCGCTGATAATGTAACTTCCTATTGGTTAAAGATGTTTTTAATTGGGCCAGTGGTTTTTGAGTGTGTCCATTACTAATAAAAACACACATACACACAAATCTTTGCTCTTTATATCAGTTTAGATAGGTACCTAAATACTATCTCGTCTTTTTCCCTTGCGGGGTAGACATAACCCAGGTCTATAAGTGGTGGGCGTGTAGGTGGAAAACGGAATCGAAATAGTGATGTTTTGCTACCAGCATCGCCCTCTAACATGATTCCTAGGATGTCGTGGGAATGCAGCCAGCATTTATTTATTTATTTATTTATTTATTTATTTATTTAATAAGGCACGCTTACAGCATTACTTATAGTACATTTAGCTCAAATGTTACATATAGGCATCGTTTTATAAGTAAGTGCCAATTATTAGCGTACACAGCATTTACAATAAAAATGTACATAGTTCGCTACCGTGATACAAATATAAGAAATTACAGAAATAAAGAGACAGAAAAAAAAAAAAACTAAATAAGTAATGTACGTACATACTAGACATTATACAAATGTAATGAAATGAAAAATATTTATAAATTATTTATAGGAAAGATATTCTTATTTCTGTTCCTTGTTCCCGAAGTGTTTCAGCAATTTACCTTTGAAATGATTTAATTTATCGTGAAAGATGTCGAGCTCCGGTATTTTGTTATTCTGGTCGTTATAGCAAGCACAGATTCTGGCAAGTGGTTGATGAAGGCCTAGATTAGTTCTATAGTATGGTATGTTGAATGTTTTGGATAATGTTTTCCGTGGAATATTAAAGGGGACCGTAAAGTTAATAGAATTTAACAGTTCTACACAGCTAATTTTGTTATGTATTAGCTTATGAGTAAATACTAGGTCAGATATGGTACGTTGGGATTTAAGACTAGTCATATTAAAGGATGATAATCGTAGTTCATAGGGTTGGCTTGGTGCAACGTCACGGGTTACATTTGCAAGATACCTAGTGAAAGCGCGTTGTATACTTTCGATCCTTTGTGATGACGTTGCATACACAGGGTTCCAAGCTACGGAGGCGAATTCTAGACGACTTCGAACCAAGCTATTGTATAGAATTATTCGAGATTGTTTTGTCTTAAAGCCTTACAAACTCCGTTTTAAGAAACCTAGCATTTTTGCGCCTTGTTTTACAGTATTATTTATATGTGTGAAGAATTTGAGTTTGTCGTCTAGAATAACTCCTAGATCTCTGACTTCTGACACGTTAGTTAAAGCGACGCCATTCAATGAGTATGTACTATTAATAGGATGTATTTTTCTACTAAAACGAATGTATAAACATTTACTTGCATTGAGAGTCATGCAATTAGCGTTAGACCACTGACTAATGTTGTCTAAATCTTCTTGAAGGAGTTTAACATCATGAGAAGATTTTACTGTGCGGTAAATTTTTAAGTCGTCTGCAAATAAAGATATCTTACAATGGCGTATACTTCTAGTGATATCGTTAATAAACACCAAGAATAAAATAGGACCCAGATGGGAGCCTTGTGGCACACCTGACTCGGCATAGTATTGTTTTGACTCGAAGCCATTGATAACAACCACTTGAGGTCTTTGTGACAAGTAAGATATGAACCACTTTAACAGTTTGCCCTCTATACCATTTGTTCTGAGCTTTTCTATTAGAATTGTATGGTTGACTTTATCAAATGCGCTGCTAAAGTCAGTATAAATAGTATCAACTTGATCACCGGAATCTACAATGCAAGATATATCTGATATTATTGTAACTAAATTAGTCTCAACAGATCTGCCTTTACGGAAGCCATGTTGAAAGTCAGATAATCCTTTTTCAATATGGTGGTAAATATGGGGGTAAATAAGTGATTCAAACAATTTTGAGAAACATGACAGAATAGAAATGGGTCTATAGTTTTTAACAGATGAGCAGTCGCCTTTTTTGAAAATAGGTAAAATCCTAGCTTGTTTCCATTCATTTGGGAAAACGCCATTTTTTAATGATTGATTAAATATAATTGACAGTGGTAATGTCAAAGCCGAGTTACAACGTTTTATAAATAATGGGGGTAAATTATCTGGGCCAGGACCTTTGTGAATATTTAGTTTTTTAATTGATTTAGATACCTGTTCTTCACTTATATTTATTACAGAAATATAGTCGTTAGTAATAGAGGGTTCAAAATTGAGAGTGGGAAAAGTGGATGACGAATAAACCGAAGAAAATTGGTTTACGAATAGGTTGGCAATATCCGGACCTGTGCTTGCAGTAACATCGTTCAATTTCATTTCTGCAGGCATGTTTGATAACCCTTTGCGTTTATCTTTTACATATCTCCAGAATAGTTTCGGGTTATTTGTAATATTGTTTTCCATTTTTTCTTTATAGTTATTCTCACATATATTTATAAGTTTGTGGCATCGTTCTCTGAGGAGATCAAACTCTAACTTGTCTCTAGGGTTTTTGTATTTTTTGTATTTAATATGTAGTTTTTCTTTTTCCTTTAACAGTTTAATTAAATTGCTACTAAACCAAACTGGATATTTTGACGATTTTGGTCGACGTTTAGGAACGTGTTTGTCAATAACTTTATTCAATATTTCGTAAAATGAAGAAACCATCCGGTTAACATCATCAAGGTCACTGAAGATCGCTAACCAGTCAATACTTTTTAATTCGACAACTAAGGAATCATAATCTGCTTTGTAAAAATTAAAATCAGTACGCGGATTTGGACGCAGGCACGTATTATTACAAACATTATTTGTAGGTATAGTAACTAATAGACTAGGGTGATATTCATCTAATTTGCTCAAGAAATCAAGAGGTTTAGAAACGGAAAGATTTTCAATATTACTTAATATGAGATCCAAGGTTCTGTTATCAAAATTACATATGTGGTTGAATTGGTACAAATTATTGAGAGCCATAAAGTCAATAAGAGAAAAACCTAAATTGTTATGAAAATTATCTGGAGTAGTATGTGCACAGTTAGTAGTTGTAGACCATTTAATAGATTTCAGATTAAAATCACCTAGAATAATTACCTTGTCAGTATTATTCATTACAGTGTCAACATTATCTAAAAACTTTTGCTGTCGATCTAAATTAGCAAGTGATGGCAAATATACTCCACAAATTGAAACGGTTATATTTTGGTTATATGTGGCAATGTAACATTGACCCACAAATCCTCACAGTCACTTTCCCAATCCCGCATCCTTACTGATGTATATTCTCGAGAAACTGCAATCATTATGCCACCACCATCCAATTTAGTACTACTGGTATTCATTCTATCTCTGCGGTACACAACATAGCGGGAATCGATAAATTCGCTGTCAAAAATATTAGAATTTAACCAAGATTCAGTAAACACTATAACCTTATAATTATTTCTAAGAATATTTTTGTAGACATCAGCTGTTTTAGTCCTTATGCCACGTGTATTTTGATAGTATATATCGAATGTTAGGTCGGATGTCAACATCGTTCACTTCACAAACAAAACAACTATCAAAAAAAGCAAAACGGGATAAATTTAAATTACTTAATAAGTTTTAAACTGTCTAAATTTTTAATTAGTATAAATTCACTGAATTCGTCTTTCCGAGTGAAGATTCGGCCGTTCCGAATCCAAGTAAATTTGTATTCTTGCCAACATGCCATATGGGCAAGATTTTTTAGATTTTTAAGTTTAGTTTTATTTTAGTATGTAATTTTATGGTAGGTTAGCTTATTAGTTTTATTTTTACTTTGTATGGTTTACATATCTTATAATTAAATAAATAGTAGAAAGACCAGCATGGAACATGAATGGAAGCAAGAGTTTCAAATCATATTCTTACTAGCTTTCGAGCGCGTCAATGTCGATCCCTCGGGAACAGTACTTTTTCCCGGGATAAAATGTACCCTATGTCCTTCTCCGTATCCCAGATAACGCGTATGCAAAATAGTGATCATGATGATCGGTTCAGAAGTTACAACGTGAAAGCGTAACAAATAAACAAACACACTTTCACATTTATAATATTAGTTGGGATTTAAAGAAGAGAAAATCTATTTTAGGTTTATGGACAACGGCCAACATCAAGTGTCTAACAGATGACAGGTACATACAAGTAGGTGATAATATGATTACTTTAATTTTGCAATCGGTTACTAAGATTAGTCACAGCAATTCTGAAAAAATCCACCCTACACAACTAAAAAGTATTCCATCACACCCCCATTCCAAAACACGGAACAAGCAACGCGAAATACATTGTGACAATAATTTCCGTCCCGAGGGGGACAATCATTCCAAATATATTACAAAAGACGTTACTGACGCTCACCGCCATTCCATAATGAAGCTTAGTCCTCGAAAATAAGATGCAAATTGGCATGAAGATGGGTTTTTTATGAACCAATAAGCTTGAAAGCTACATCGATCACGGAAAATGGAAGGAAATAGTTTAAATTTCGAAGGCGATTTCTTTTTAAAGGAGGTCACATTGCGCCTCAATGCCTTATGTATTCTATCTAGCAGATTTTTAAGACTATTTCCTACTTTTGCTGCATTGAATTAGAAAAACTATGGAAGCAGCATTGCGCTCAAACCTGACACCACGCAAAGTAGATCAAAGCGGGCGGGACTTAAAAAGTAGATTTTTTCGCGAACTAGTCTGCCGCGCGCTCCGTGACGGAAGGACGTGTCGATAAAAGCATTAAACGACATGAACATCGGCAAAATCTTAACGAATTAAGAAAAAAATACTTCTTGTGTAGTAAAGTGGTGCAGGAAACAGGTCTGTTTTTCCTCGTGCGATCCCTCATGTTGTGCCGAAGGCGTTGTGGACGTGATTCGGCAGGCAATGGAATATTTTATTCCGTTCTCCGATATCTCGCTCGATCACAGAACTCGACCTTGGTATAATGCAGAGTGTGTCCGCGCTGAGGCTTTAAAAGAATCTGCATACCAAGCTTGGATTAAGGCTCGTGACACCAAAGCTAAGGCTCGGAGGGTCCACATAAAAAAGAAAGCCTTTAATTCTGCCGCTAAGTCCTGCAAACGAGTCCTTCGGAAGGCTCGATTTGATCGTGTCAGTCGAATAGGGGCCAAACTTGCCTCCTACCCTCCTGGTAGTAAGCAATTTTGGTCACTGTCCAAAGCGGTCGAATCTAACTTCTGCCGTCCCTCACTTCCACCTCTGCAGAAACCTGACGGAACACTGGCCCACACTGCGCTGGAGAAAGCCAACTTACTCGCCTCGAGCCAGGCTCTAAAAATCCACCATCTATACCTCGCTGCAATTCCTCTATGCCGCTAATTACCATACACCAGAAAGAGGTACGACGAGCTCTGCAAAATCTTGACGTGAATAAGGCCAGTGGACCAGATGGTATACCTGCACGTGTACTGAAGCAGTGTGCGCCCGAGTTGTCTCCTGTACTAACACGCCTGTACCGCCTCTCTCTGCAAACAAAAACGGTGCCCGGAACCTGGAAGCTTGCAAATGTGCAACCAGTACCCAAGAAAGGTAACCGTGCTGATCCCTGTAATTACCGACCCATTGCCATCACCTCTATGCTCTGCAAGGTCATGGAGAAGGTTCTCAACAGTAAGTTGCTGGCATACTTAGAAGAAAACGATCTACTCAGTGACCGTCAATATGGCTTTCGCCGTGGGCGGTCTACTGGAGATCTTCTAGTATATATCACGCACTGCTGTGGCGAAGCCATTGAGAAAAACGGGGAAGCGCTTGCAGTTTCCCTTGACATCTCGAAAGCGTTCGACAGGGTTTGGCACGCAAGTCTCCTTAACAAGCTTCCAGCTTATGGCATCCCTGCTGATTTTTGTAGCTGGATTTCAGGCTTTCTGAGAGAACGATCGATCAGGGTGATCATTGATGGATGCTCTTCGGACTACATGACCATTGACGCCGGTGTTCCTCAGGGGTCTGTTCTCTCTGCAACCCTTTTCCTGCTCCACATCAATGACATGTTACAATCTGGCGTTGTTGGTTACGCAGATGACAGTACGGTTGTTGAGAGGTATTCGGCCAGCACAAAAAGCAGCAGGGATGATATACGGTCAAAGAGGGAAGCCATGGTTGAGCGTACAGACTTGGCCTTAAGTCGGGTATCAATATGGGGAGAGGCCAACTTGGTCTCATTCAATACCATCAAAACGCAGGCTTGTTTGTTTTCAGCTAAACGAACTCTGTTTGACCTAGCACCTACTTTCCAGGGTGCACCTGTATCTGTTACTGGCAGCCTGGAACTCCTTGGCATGGAGCTGAGTTCAAACCTCAACTTCGGTACCTTCATTGAGTCTAGTGAACAAACTGCGGCAAAAAAACTGGGCATCCTTAATAAGGTTAAGCGGTACTTTACACCTGGACAGCTTCTAACACTTTACAAAGCTCAAGTCCGATCCTGTATGGAGTACTGCAGCCACCTTTGGGATGGCTCAGCTAAATACCAACTTGCCACATTAGACTCGGTGGAACGTAGGGCAAGGAGAATAATTGGTGACGAAAGGCTGATAGTAGGGCTGCAACCGTTAGCCCATCGGCGTAAAGTTGCCAGTCTGTCAGTATTTTACAGACTACACTTCGGGGAGTGTGCACAAGAACTGCACGAATTAATCCCACCTTCCCCTTTTTACCATCGGACTTCCAGGCGCACGGCAGGTCTACACCCCTTCTTGGTGGATATTCCACCCATTCGCACGAACCGTTTTTCAAGGTCTTTTATTATGCGCACCGCCAACGAGTGGAATTCATTGCCCGCGTCAGTTTTTCCGAGTACATATAACCCGACAGCCTTTAAGGCTAGAGTGAACAGGCATCTTCTAGGCAAGCTCGCTCCATCGTAGATCTTGTCTTTACCCCCAGGGTTAGTCTAAGGTCAAGAGTAAGCCTATTCAAAATAAAAAAAAAAAAAAAAGAAACGCAAGTAAAGACGGAAAAGTGACACTGGAGTAACTTATCATTGGTGAATAAAATATTTTTTGCGAGCTGCCTACCTCCGCTATGTTGATACCATAGCGTTCATTACTGAGATGATGATGATGATGATGATATATCTTTTTAGCGGACTGTTTTCAAAGCTTACGAGACCTTATTTTTAAGTTTCGCCGTCTGATGTCTTCGTCGTCGTAGGCCCACCAAATTTCTTAATCGACTTCTATGATGTGATAAAAATTGATGTATTTAAACTCTAATCTCTTTGCCCACAGGTTCCGTCATATCCCGGCGACAAGAACCTTACTACGGCCGCCTCATCGGCCGCCTTACCCAATACGCCCACGGCATCAGAGGCACAGTATACGCCGTCGACGAAAGCACGATCTTCGTGCGAGGATTCGCGTACGATGGAACGGGTCCTGACGCGTATTTCTGGGTGGGGGACACTCCTCAACCCTCTCCTGAAGGTACTCTGGTGCCATACCCTGAAGATTACACCACAAGGTAAGAATTTACTGGTTTTTCTATATTTCCATATTCCATCCACACTAATATTATTAAATGCGAAAGTAACTCTCTAACCTTCTTGTTGTGGTAGAGCCACGCTACCGGCAAAATTCATTTTTGCTAGTAGCATGCATGAGCCGTTTCGTCCGGAGAAGTACCACACTCTCACAGAAAATCGATGTTTGAGTAGAAGTTTTACCGCTTCTATGCTGCGTTGGGTGAGTGAGAGAGCCGGAGGCCCATCCTTCTTCCCCTTCCCCTATGTTCCCCATTTTTCCCTACTCCCAATGTCCTCCCCCCAACTCCTTGAAAGGCCGGCATTGCTCCTGTCACACTCTGGTGTTGCAGTTGTCCATGTGCAGCGTTGATCGCTTACAATCTGGTGACTCGCTTGCTCGTATAACATAAAAAAAACTCTGTCTGTATGTCTTCACGCTTCAACCATTGAACCAATTTGGATGAAATTTGGTATGGAGGTAGTTTGAGGCCTGGGGCTTTCCCCTATATCTTTACATAGGGTACTTTTCATTCCGGAAAATTCTACTGTTCATCAACAAAAACGCGGGCGGAGCCGCACGCAAAAGCTAGTTTAATATAAATCGGTTAATCCATTTAAAAGCATCAAAAGGTAAAACGCACAGACTGACAGACTTGAACATTTATAGCTTCTTTTACTATTAGTATCGTATTTTATAAATAGTACCTACATTGTCATTTCAAACTTCAAACAATATAAAAAAGCGACCAAGTCCGAGAGTAAGTATGGGGAAACCCTAAAAATTTTTTTTGTTTTTTGTTTTTCTATTTTTGTATGAAAACTTAATGCTGTTCACAGAATACGTCTAGGTACAACAAGTTTCAACAGTATAGTTCTCATAGTTTCGGCTGTGACATACGGACGGACAGACAGACATGACGAATCCATAAGGGTTTTTGCCATTCGGCTACAGAACCCTAAAAACGTTGCTCCAACCTGCCAGCCATCGCTTGATACTCACAATGAATTTCTATCTGCCCGGCGCACTGCGCTGATGGTTGAACAGCTCGATAACTGTTGATTCTGTAAAAGTGGTTTGTTTTGGCAATAAATTACTTTTTAATTTTAATTTTTTAATTTGATATGGTGTCCTTAGCAGCAAAACGTTGACCACTAGGATTCTTGACTCTCATCACAACGGGTGGGCACGTCCTACCCTTTCGCGGTCGCGATCACAAGTGATGTCATCAATATAGGCTAATTCATATATGAAGAATCGCCTATTCAATTAGTGAAGCAATGTCGCTTACCTACATTGCCATGCCACACAAAGGTGTACAGACCGAACAACAAGTATTTGCCCGCGCCGGGAATCAAACCCGATGCCCCTTGTGCCGCAGGTTAGCGTGTTAACCACTGCACTACGAATGCCATCATTACCAACTCCATTCCTGAGAATATCGGAAATGTCACTAATCGATACAGCCTTTGTTTGTAAATAGCGATTGTATCATATTTGTCACGCTACCATCGATTTGTGACAGCTAGGGTGACTAGTGGGACCGAATTAATCGGTTTTTTAACCCCAGATCAGGAAAATAATAATCTATACTTCTATATGTACTAATATTATAAAGCTAAATATTTTGTGAATATCTCAAGCGTCTTCGGACAGTTGAGTCCTAAGACTGAATAGGAAGAAGAGAGAAGCGTACGGAACCCTAAAAAAGAACAGTTTATGCCTAATAAGGCCACTGGGAAATGCAAAATTATCCCATCACCATTTTCGTTATGCAAAAAAATAATTTTAGGGGATGCTAAAACGGAGTAATATAGTCAAATTGTTTGACAATTAAATAAACATAATCACCCTGGGCCCCTCGCTAGGGATGGAGGGAGAGGTGATTTATATTACTGTTGATGGTGACGATGCAGGGGGTGTTATTTGATTTATTTATGGGAAAGTTATGATAACTTCATAACTATCAGTCGTCACAAGAAGAAATCTTGATTTTATATTTTATACTATTTTATACTGGCCTAAAAAAAAGGAAGGAAAATAAATATAAATACATACGGACAAATCACACAGATTGAGCTAGCCCCAAGGTAAGTTCGAGACTTGTGTTATGGGAAACTAACTCAACGATACTATATTTTATAACAAATACATACTCGTAAATAAACCAAGACTCAGGCCAATCTGAAAAATATCATTTTCCATCTTGACCTGGCCGGGGATCGAACCCGGGCATTCCGTGTCGCAGGCTGGCGTGTTAACCACTGTGTCACGGAGCTGTCCAGCTAGAATCCAGCAGGAAAGAATGTACCAGCTGTTATGTACCTAGAAAAACGAGTGACTTACGTGTTATTTCGTCGGAATTACTGATTATAAGTCAGCAATTCGTCAGGAGCCCATTTTCAAGGCGAGTGCGGAACCCACTGAAGGCTCGTTATTTCAATGATATAATTTACCAGCTGAATTTCTCCATGCGCAAATCGTAAAAGCCGATCCAGGGGATGGAGGGGAAAATCTGAGGAATCATATAAGTAGGCGTAACAACCCATATTTTGATTCCGTTTTCCACCTGATGCCCACCAACGTACTAAATGTGGTTAGAGCTTAAAGACCTGGGCTCTGACTACCCCACGAGGGAAAAAGACGTGATATTATGTAGGTATGTGTCCATGTATACGTCAAACAAAAGAGAAGTTGAATAATTAACGAATTGGCGTGCTAAAACATTCGAATTTGGTAAATTTAACGTAAACTTACATAGACCAGCTTAGGATCCCTTCATCAATTTAATGAAGTCTCAAGCTCACACAAGACCTTCAGACACCGTGAGCCAATACTGTGTACATCAATAAATTTTGTAGTCGGACGTTTTGCAATGTTCTTATAACACAATAGACAACTTTGTCTACCTGCAAACATGAAAACTGTAAAGTTTTCGAAACGTCAGATGTAAAAATAATATACTACACTCCGCTCTGGCTTCGCATGGGTGCGATAAATTATACTTATGAACCTTTCTCTTGAATCACTCTATCTACATTGCGTAGTTTTAAAGATCTAAGCATACATAGGGATAGACAGACAGCGGGAAGCGACTTTGTTTTATACTATGTAGCGATATAGTGACGTATTTTATTTTAATTTGTTTCAGAGATCCGCCCATCCTGTCGGCACACAGCAACTCTGACATCCTGCTGAGGTTGCCCGGCGGCAAGCGGCTGAGAGACATCAAGTGGGTCAGCGTCTGGTGCAGGAGGTTTACTGTGAGTAACTTATTAGGTCCGGGAAAAAGTTTCTCGAATTTTGTATTTAGAGCTTAGGTGTCGTCCTAATTGGCAACGATCGTACGAGCAAACGATGCGTTCGTCGCGTCGTCGTGTGATGAATTTATTACAAGGCTGTGCTCGAGCGATGTTTGTAAGAAACGTGTGTTACCTATTCTTGTTGTGCGATAAAATCACATCGTTTGTCCGTACGATCTTCGTACGAACGCGTCTATGCTAATATCGCGCGAGTAAGCGATGCGACCGCAGAAAATGCGAACATCATGTGGTTGGTCGCGCGATAGTAAAAACTGGGTGTGCTAATACGCCATCATCACGCGATTAACGACGCGATCGGCCCGCGGAGCCCGCTTTGCAGTTTGCGGCGCTTACCATGGATATCGCAAGCACCTAGTTTTTACTATTAGCTTTCAACTAGCGTGTACTGTCTACAAACAAATCACATTTTTATATTGTCGTCCTTATTGGCAACGATCGTACAAGCAAATGATACGTTCGTCGCGATGTCGTGTCATAAATTGATTACTGTGCGTACTCGTGCGACAAAATCGCATCGTTCGTTCGTACGATCTTTGCCGATTAGGACGACGCCTTAGAGTTGTAATTAAATATCTTCAGTTGTCCTGTAAGTATTTGGCTGGTTATAGAATCATTAGAAAGGTACAATTTAAAAAAAAATCATAATATTACATTCTTAGAATTTCTCGGGAGTCGTATTTACCCCGAAAGTATCAAAATATGATTCTGAATCTGACTTGTCTCAAAGTCTAGATAAAACATTATGGAACCATACATTTTATAGATAACTACAACATATACGTAATATACTTAAGCGTATATCCCAAAGTTAATGTATCATGCCGAAATACCGCTTTCTGACAGTTGAAGCTTAATATCGATTGGGTTCCCGCGCATGCCCCGACTTTCGCGCCAAAATCTGACGTTTAGCCGGCTTGAATTAAATATTTAAGGAGTTCCTTTTATCCAATACACTAGCGACCCGCCCCGGCTTCGCACGGGTACTTATAGGTATTTAATTGTATAGCCTATGTTCATCAGGGATCTAGGATTCTAAAATTCTAATGGTGAAAGAATTTATCAAATCGGTTAGTGTTGTCGGTCGGAGCTTATTCAATGCAAACAAGTTTTAGTATTTTAAGTCGGTTTTTTTATATAAAATATTATTAGAATTAATGCTTTATTCCTTACAAGCCATTGCCCGCAGCTCCGAACGCGTTAGTGTCGATCCCTCAGAAACAGTACAATTTCACGGAATTATACGTACTAAGTATATGTCCTTCCCCGGGCCTCCAATTTCATCCAAATTAGTGCAATGGCGTTTCGCGTAGTGTATATATTCTTTGGCAATGGTTCAAGTGTGAAAAGAGGACAGACAGACAGAGTTACTTTCGCATTTATAATATTAGAAGGTATTGTCAGAATCTTTGCCTTACTCCGAGAGGCTATATTTGGCAAGGCCGTAGTACCTACTTTTCTTAGAAAAAAGCCAGTATGTCTTGCTTTAGACACTTTCGCGCCAAAATCTGACGTTAAGCCGGATCGAATTAAATACTTTCAGATAAGTGCGGTACGGAGTGAGTGCGTTTATCTCACAGCCTTGAAAAAGAAATGGGTTGTTAAATACTTTAATACAACTACCGAACATGGCGCCATTATCAACGTTAGATATGCATAACAATGCATTTTCCATTGTTTGCACATACGCGGGACGCGGCACTGAAAGTGTTAAAACTAACTACTAAAGTCATTTTGAGGCTGTTAGATTATAATGTGGCGTTATTATTACGACTTTGAATGGATGCTCAAATTACAAAGGATTACAAAGGATAAGGTTTTGAAGGATACTAATAAGACTTCGCAACGCCTTGCCTAGGTCCATATAGGTACTTATTTTTACTCCCACAATATTTACCACCACCTATTGATATCATGAACATGTTAGCGAGAAATAAAGAAAGACAGAAAGAAGTGATACGTTCCGGTAACGTACTAAAGTTTCTCGATAACCTACGCGATTCCTAAGATTCCTTGATTGTATGCAAAACAACCCGGCTACATACTTTCTTGGAATTTGAAAAGAATGTATGCGTTCATCGAAACACAAGGAAAAACTCTACTTATTGCCGATTACTTAATCACACAAACGTAGTGTTATAGAGATACTTACATCACGTGTATCGGATATACAAGAATAGGAATAGGCGTTGTATCGGGAGCAACAGCTCATTACTTGCCTTCCGAAGCCTAACGCTAGATATACCACAAAATAAATATCTTTATACCAATAACTCTTACGTATTTAAAATATAACATACAAAATAAAATACTCGTACAAATTAAAAAATACATTCAGATGTTAGTTAATGTAAGAATTTTTGTGTAGTAGACAAACAGCCTCTAAGGAAAACAAGTGCTTAAATTCATTTTATCATCATACCATACCGTATACATACATATTATCACGTCTTTATCCCCTTCGGCCTACGGGGTAGACAGAGCCTAAGGCCATAAGACCGAAAGGCCACGTTTAGCGTGTTGGTGGATATAGTAGTAGAAAACGGAATCAAAATAGTTATGGGTCGCTAGCCGTATCGCCTATTGACATGATTCATTAGGTTTTCGCCCATTCCCTCGACCGGCTCCTACGGTCTGCGCGGGAAGAGAAGCAGCTGGTACATTCTACGTTTTTAGTTTTCCATACCCAAAGGGTAAATACGGGACCCTATTAATATGGCTCCGCTATCCGTCTGTCTGTTCATCCGTCCGTCACCAGTCTCATGAACCGTGATAGCAAGAGAGTTGAAACTTTCACAGATTGTGTATTTCTGTTGCCGCTATAACAACAAATACTAAAACAGCTATAACAACGGAATAAAATCAATATTTAAGGGGCCTCTCATATAACGTGGGTTATAATAATTTGAATATGTTATATAGTGCTGTGAGTAATTATATATAAATAAATAAATATCAAATAACAAACGTGATTGTTGGGCTCCTTGGTTGTGCTAGTTTTTGGCCGATATTGATAATGGCAACAGGTAGACGCTTGAATATCATAGAATATTCAGTTATATATTCACTTTAAAAATAAATAATTAAATTAAAATAAAACAAATATTTAATGGGGCCTCCTATACAACAGACATTTATTTATTTATTTATTTATTTCCACTTTTACAACTATTTTTACAGGTCTTAACCTAATACAATAGCGTAAGAACCTAATTTACATAGCTAATACAGAATAATGCTATTCTTGTGAATTCACCCAGCGAACAGGTAAATAGGTCCAATTTTTCCGCAATTTGGTTTAAGGTGCGTAGGGCTTGCGTTAGCGGCGCCTTGTTGAGCAGGTTGGTGCGCCCGCGCGGCACTGCCAGCAGCTGCGGCCGGCGACGCCGCCACACGTATTGGTCGGGAACATTAAAGCTCACACAGCCTAGAACCTCACTGTTATACAAGTTTCCTCTCAATAATTTAAACATGTAGGAAGCGAGAAACAACTCCCTACGTACCCGCAACTCATTATACCCTACCATACCTAGTACAAATAGAGTAGGGTACATAAGGGGGTAAAATGGGTATACCCCGTACTTCCTAAAATATAAGTACCTCACAAACTTGTTCTGTATGCGCTCCATCATTAGGCTATACTTCGCTTCATGTGGTGCCCATATGACTGCATTGCCCTCAAGATTGCTTGGGACCAACGCATTGTACAAAGCGATGATGGCTGCCATATTATTGAAACCGCCCGACTTACGAAGCATAAAACCCAATTGTCTGTACGCTTTCTTACAGATACCGATAATATGTTCCCGAAACTGTAGATCTGTCGTGAATTTAACACCCAGATCTCTTATTTCTGTCACCCTTTTTAGATTCGTTTCGCCAATTTGATAATCGTAGCAGATTGGTTTATGAGCTCTTGTAAACGTAATGCTAACACATTTAGAAGAATTGAAATATAGCCCATTATTGCTACTCCACGTAAGCACTCTGTCTATATCCCTCTGAAGTCGCTCGCAATCTTCAGTGTTTCGAACCGGCCGGAACATTTTTAGTTCATCAGCAAATAATAAGCAGTATGAGTCCTTCACCACATCCGGTAAATCGTTAACCATTATGAGAAACTCGAGAGGACCGAAATTACTGCCCTGACTTACCCCCGATCTAACGGGATAAGGGTGTACCCTGCATACTCCACATACTGAAACCTATCGCTCATATAATTTACTAGGAACCTTAACAGATGACGAGTGTAGCCGACGCCAGCAAACTTCTTCAGCAGGATGTCGTTATCCACGACATCAAATGCTTTCCGATAGTCAAAATAAGTGGCGTCAACCTGCCCCCCACCGTCTACTGTTGGTATAAGCTGTGTCATGTAGCTTAGAAAATTACTGGTGGTACTACGCCCGGGTCTAAATCCGTGTTGTGCGGCTGACAGCTGAGCCTGTATTTGGTCATACATACACATTTGCAGAGCGCTGTCGAATGCCCTAGCCGGTGCTGACGATATAGACACTGGTCTATATCCACCCACACTGCTACCCCCTCCTGCTTTTGGTACTGGCACTACCCTGGTGGTTTTCCACATATCTGGAAACACTTCCCCCACTAAGCATAGGTTGTAGATATATAACAGCGGCTCGGCCAGCACGTTACGACAGTCCCGCAAAAAAAATGCTGGAAGACAATCTGGACCAGCAGATCGCTTTGGCTTCAGCTTTGCTAATGCTCGCTGCACATCCTCCAGTTGGAGCCAGTCAATGCTCACATGGGCTGCTCCGTTACCATTGCCTGCCTCTGCCATAGCAGCGCTTACGTCGAGTTTCGGTGGTACTGCACTGTAAACAGACTGGAAAAAATCTGCGAACTCTTTTGCACATTGGTTTTCCTCTAATACTATTCCATCTTTTGATATTTTGGAAACATTGCGATCTTGGGAAAGTGACTTAACATAATTCCAAAACGACTTTGGGTCCTGTATCAATTGGTTCTGAACGCGATCTTTATGCCGTTTATGAGCTTCTTTAATTAAAACTTTTACTCGCGCTCTGTACCTAGCAAATGCCTCATAATCATCCTGCGATTTCGTTGCCTTGTACTTCTTGTGATACCCTGCTTTAATGTGAATGTCGCGAATTATCTGTGCATTGTACCATTCGGGGTAATTGTACCTCGAATTTACATGCTTTCGCTTTTTAATTGGTACATAGTCACTAATAACTTTATTTATTATGTTGTAGAAATATGATACACTCGCTTCCACATTATTCAAGTCATAGAGAGGCGACCAGTCTATAGATGCTATGTTTGCGTACAATAGTGGAAAATTTGCCCTAGCGAAGTTCCACTGAGGCTGCTGTGAACTAATATCGTTATCACTTCTACTTACACTTTCCTGCTGTCGTGATGTGCCGGGCGACACGCAGTCTGCCGCCAGCACTATTGATAATTCGAGCGGTTGGTGGCACGGGTCGATTTTAAGTAACTCCTCCGCCGCTAAACTCACACTCACAGCCTCCTCATTCATGGAGGTTAGCACTAAGTCCAATTGACGATTCATACAATTATTCACTCTGTTTCTCTGGGTAAATTCGCAATACGTAAGAAAATTGTGTTAAAGTCGCCTATTACTAATACTCGTTTATATTTATCACAAATCTGTTCTATAATTCTAGACAGTATTAAATATTCTGTATCATTACTACTTGGAGGAATGTAAACAACACAACACAAAAACATTAACCTATAGCGTGAATCATACACCTTCGCACAAACATGATTTTGTTGCTGTTTTTATAGAAAATGGTTGGAACCCTTCGTGCGCGAGTCCGACTCGCACTTGCTGGTTTTTTCTTTTCTCCCAGACCAACACAGAAAAATACAAAATACCTATTTGTATTTTAATTTCTATTTATTAATTACTTGTAATTAAAATACGTAATAGAAATACAAATATGTATTTTGTAACCTTGTGTGTACTGTGTAGCGTCTTCTTCATTCTTATGGGTCAGGTCAATGTTAGATTCTAACCCGACCATTTCACCATCACTGTTATAAGAAGTTAAATCTGAAATCGTTATGCCGTAGAATATAATCTATAAACCTTACCCCCACGGACCCAATGTCTCTACCCCAAAAGGCTCTAATACGTAGTTACCTCCGATACCTATATATTTGCGACTTTTAAAAAGGTTTCTGCTCCTGGAGCGGCTGTGCCTGCCTTCGACTTGGTATCTACTCTGAACATTGTCGACGCAAGTAACATCCCACCCAAGCGGTCGCCCCAATCTCTAGGGCACCAAAGTCATTCCGTTTGGTCTTTGGCCATAAATAAACCTCATATCTTTTTTCCAGGTAAACTTCGGCGATGTATTCATCCCCCCTGGCCTGGACCCTCCTAGACCTCGAGTCCTGCCGGAATTCAAACGCCTAGCCCACGGCCTGAGGTCTGGTAACATCAGTGTCCTAGACGCAAAGACCTTCTATATCCCAAATCTGCACTATGACGGTGCTGGTCCGGACGCCTATTTCTGGGTAGGGAATGGGTCTGAGCCATCTCCTTTTGGCACCAAGGTAAGGACCGTTAACAAAGTTTGATTAATTGACTAGGAATAGAATTTTAACGAACCCCGGAATCCGAAGTATTCCATCTGAGGACACAACCAAGAACACGTTTGGATGGATGAGAGAGAAGAACGATTAGCGGTGACTAGCCCGTCAATATTACCAACTTCTTCTCTGCAGTGGTTGGTTCCGAAACGCTATAGTTTGTAGCTTTTGAGCAATAATTAATAATTTGAATATGAAATTTAAAATGTAAATTGACGTGAAAAAGTGCCTGAAAAGGCCTATTTTCTGAATAAATTTTTGAATCTTGAATCTTCTATTAAACGTTGTCTGTGATTATATGTATACATATAAAGTTAATTAACTCGTGTACTTTTTGCTTTGTGTGACCTAAGCATACTAGAATACTGATATTCTAACATTCTGTTTATTGTACAAAACGGTAAAATTAAATACACATTACCATACAAGTAAATAATTACCTAGAATGGTAATGTAAGAAGGTACTACCGGGCAATACGAAGTCCGTCCCAAGACGAAAGACCATGCCCTTTAAAATAACGATTGAAAACGGAATAAGAATCAATAAATTTCCAGGTCCCCAACGAAATGGGCTCCCAAAACCCTCTCCGTGGTTACCAGGGCGAAGACATAGAAATCGTTCTCCCCGGCAAGATGACAGCGTACGACATAGACTGGTTGGCGGTGTGGTGTGTCGAGTACAGGCATAACTTTGGCCACGTTTACATTCCTAAAGACCTGGACGTGCCGCCAGCTTTGGGGCAAACGAAAATTACTGTGAGTAGATCGGGTTATTCATTATGGTATCTTCACCTTACAATTTTTCAAGTAGGTATGCTGATGGAGAGGGGTAAGTACTGATTGTGCTAGTAAGTTTCAAACTTAAGGCAAAATATATTTTTTTTTTTTTTTTTTTTTACTAAATATTGAATTAGGCATTTGTCTCCCATCTCACCTGATGGTAAGTGACGATGAAGACGAGGATGTTACATGCCTATCCAAGAGATACCCATTTATTCTACTTTTGAATGTCCCGGGACTGTACTTGTTTGGGAATATAGACGCAGGCAGTTCATTCCACACCTTAGCTACTCGAACCAAAAAGGAACTGTCAAAGCGTTTAGTTCGACTCTTTGGTATTCCAACGATAAAAGGGTGAAATTTCTGTCTGCGCCTTGTAGTCCGATGGAGGAATGGTGAGGGTTCAACTAGCTCAAAGAGCGCCTTCGCACACTCTCCAAAATGGATCCTATAAAATACCGATAGACAAGCGACTTTACGGCGATGCTCCAGGGATTGCAATTTCCTATTTGAGACCACGTCGTTGTTTATGAGCCTGCGGGCTCTTCGGTCAACAGAGTCCAATGCTTCAAGCTGGTATTTCGCTGAGCCATCCCAAAGGTGACTGCAGTACTCCATGCAAGAGCGAACCTGGGCTGTATAGAGATTGAGCAGCCGTTCAGAGCTGAAGTACCGCCGAACCTTTGAGATGATACCCAACTTCTTGGAAGCAGTTAGTGCCATTGACTCAATCTGTTGGCCGAAGCTTAGTTTTGACGTGACTGTCATGCCTAAAAGCCCAAGGTGGTCAACTAACGGTAAGGAAACACCCTGGAAAATGGGTGCAAGTGGGAAAGCACTCTTTTTTGCAGAAAATAGACACGCCTGTGTTTTGGACGGGTTAAACTTAACAAGATTGGCGTCTCCCCAATCGGACACCCTCTGTAATTTCGAGTTAACCCGTTCAATCATAGACTCTCTTAGAGACTGGACTTCTTGTGGACTTGCACTGGCACTGGACGTATAACTCTCTACAACGGTGCTGTCATCAGCATAACCAATAATGCCAGACATAAGGAGGTCATTAATGTGCAGCAGAAACAAGGTTGCAGAGAGAACAGATCCCTGAGGTACCCCGGCATTAATAGCCATTAGGTCGGAAGAGCAGCCATCCATAACCACTCGAATGGACCGTTCCCTCAGGAAATCGGATATCCAGTTGCAAAGGTCCTTAGGTAAACCATACGCTGGAAGCTTACTGAGGATAGCTTCGTGCCAGACCCGGTCAAAAGCCTTGGATATATCTAGTGAGATGGCAATTGCCTCACCGTGACCCTCCAAGGCTTCGCTCCATAAGTGAGTGGCATATACCAGTAGGTCACCGGTTGAGCGACCCTTGCGAAAACCATATTGGTTGTCACTAAGGAGCTCGTTGGTTTCCAGGTATGCCAGGAGACGATTGTTCAATACACGCTCCATAATCTTGCACAATATGGAGGTGATCGCAACAGGTCGATAATTGGCCGGGTCGGAGCGACTTCCCTTTTTAGGTACTGGTTGTACATTGGCAAGCTTCCAGGATCTTGGGACCTTGCCAGTCTCTAGAGAAAGTCTATAGAGGCGTGTCAGTACAGGGGACAACTCGGGTGCGCAGCGCTTCAGAACCACTGCTGGAATACCATCGGGTCCACTAGCCTTATTCACGTCTAGGTTTAGCATGCATTTAAGTACCTCTTTTTGGTGGATTTGAGCGGCCCGCATCTTGGGGCCGAACGAAGGTAACTGGGGTGGGCTTTTATTGCTACTATCTAGACGCGAATTGTCTGCAAATAGATTGGCAAACAAGTCTGCTTTCTCTTTTGCACCATGGGCCAGAGAACCGTCAGGTTTCTGCAATGGTGGCAGCGATGGGCGACAGAAGTTCATCTCCACTGACTTGGCTAGAGACCAGAAGGCTTTACTTCCTGAGGGACAGGAAGCTATCTTGTCTCCAATACGGCCAACGTGGTCGAAACGAGCTCTTCTGAACACCTTTTTGCAGGACTTGGCAGCAGCGTTATACACTCTCTTCCTGTCTTGAAGATCATCAGCTTTGATTCTGCGGGCATCAGCCCAGGACAAGTATGCTTCCCGCTTACGCCTTTCGGCTAAGAGGCACTGAGCATTGAACCATGGGCGAGCTTTGGTTTCAAGGGATACGTCAGCAAAAGGAATAAAATACTCCATTGCCTTACATATCACACTCGAGACAGCATCAGCGCAGCATGATGGATCCCTAGAAGAGAAGCAAACCTGCCGCCAAGGATAAGATGCGAAAAAATGTCGCATCTCATCCCAATCTGCCGACTTATATCGCCATACTCGCCTGGTGCCTTTGGGGCTGGTGTCAGGAAGCGAGTAGTGCGATACAGATTTCACCACACAGTGATCCGATGTCCCGAGCGGTGGTGATACGGACACCGAATGCCTGTCAGGATCGGTTGTCAGCAGGAGGTCCAGGCAATACGCAGTGTGGCCAGCAACGTCAGGAATGCGCGTCGACCCGTTGACAAGTTGGGAGAGACCGTAAGTCAATGCAAACTTATAGGTTTCTCTCCCAGCATGGTCGGTGTCCTGGTACGGGTACAGCCACTCTCCGTGGTGGGCGTTAAAATCCCCCAGAAATACCAACTGCGCAGATGGAAAACGTTGCTGGACCTTATCTGCAGCATCGCTGAGATATTTCATGAGCCGAGTTGTCTCAGAGTCTCCGCTATGCGAACGGTAGACACTGGCGTAAACAATATGATCAAGGCCAGTATCTACATGAACCCACAAAACGGAGAAATGCGGAACTTCCAAGTCATGGAGACGCCGACAACAGATCTCATCCCTGACATACATGCACACGCCCGCGTGGGGGTGGAATTTGGCCTCCAGGACATAGCCTGGGTAATACAGGTATGACAGGTCTGACGGATTACTGATCTGCGTCTCGGTCAGAAATAGCAAGGCCGGCTTGGCAGTCTCGAGGTGGTAATGGACTGCATCAAGATTGGAATGTATCCCCCTAATGTTACAGAAATCGACTAAAAGCTTAGGGGGCTCGGCCGGAGAGCGCTTGCTATGTTGGTTGTAATTTGGATTCTCAACCTTCAAAAGCGGAATTTTGCCCTCCCCAGAATACGTAGGGCAGCCTGAGCATTGTTGCCCAGGGAGGGATTCTCCTGCGCATGAACGCAGGTACCCTCCTGGGGTAATTTTCTCTTTAATTGCCGCTATCATATTGGAGAAGATCTGTAGGGGTATTGGGCTACCGGAACTCTCACTCACCAGGCGAAACACAGCAGCATTTACATGCTGCTATTTGACGCCGGTATTCTGTGAGAGGGTGGTTGCTAGCCGGTTCGAGCCAGCCCGATTTATGAGCTAAAGATGATGCTGTAGCTAAGAGTAAGTAGGCTCTACCACCGGAAGCTAATATACCACCGGAAGCGAATATACAAAGCGTGAACAACGAGAGATGCGATGGAAAAATATGAAGAAAATGGAATGGACTTACAAGATAGCGACGACCTCTGTAGCCACTAGGCCACATTAGGATCGACTAGTCGATGACCACTAGGTCATCGACTAGTCGATCCCAACCTGGATCCTGGGTTCGATCCCCGGTCAGGTCAAGATAGAAAATTATTTTTTTCAGATTTACCTTGGTCTTGCATATTTATCTATATATGTATTTGTTATAAAATATACTCGTAAGTAGTATCGTTGAGTTAGTTTCCCTTAACACAAGTCTCGAACTTAATTTGGGGCTTGCTCAATTTGTGTGATTTGTCCGTATATATTTCTTTTTATTATATAGCAGTCGCAGTAGAGTAAACATAAAGTAGAAGTCCAAATAGAAGATAATAAATTAGAAAGTTAAAATTAATGTATGGTGTGGAGACTAAAAGGACCTGATGATGATGATGAGCGATTTGAAAGATAATTAAGTTAACCAACAATTCCAATTTAAGGAACAGATAACAACTTGCATGGATTTTAATTTAGTGGAAATAACTTAGACATCTACTGTCATGGTGAATTAAATACTATCACAATTATTCGTTATTAACACTTGTCATGCTTTACAGGGTAAAAGGAAAAAGCCACCAAAACATCATAATTCACGCATTCAATCTCAGAAAATAATTGTGAAACCTGCATCTCCATATCATGATCAACCGAAATGGTTTTCTTTTGATTGGCTACCAGGATTTTAATATTAATATCTATATTTAACTATTTTGAACATATGAAAATCTCGACCAAGTTTATTTAGCTTTAAACTAGCTTTAAAGTATAAAAATTAATCTCAAAATAAAATATATGGGTTCCAATGTTGTCCCCTGTGGTACCAATGCATTATAAAAATTATCCTTGACCAGTAAAGTAAAGAATTTTATTTATTACCTAACATGAGGTTTAAAAACAATTTTAACAGTGTTTTGATAAAAAATTAAATAATATTTCATAGACAAAGGGCAAAAAATATGATATATAATGAATGAAATGCTTATCCCACACCGTTAAATCAACTTGGTCAAGTTATTGTTTATTAGAATATTATTTCATTTTTTAAAGTTTGTATATTGCTTAAAAATAATAATACTTTGTGTATGTTTTTTATTATTTATTAGCCTTAATATTCTTTTTAAGTCTATTAAATTAATATTGTTTTCATATCAATCTTGTTTATATTTAACAACATTTTGCATTTCATTTACTACTAATATTCTATATTATTTTGAATTATATATATGTATATTTCATGTTTAGAATATGAATAATTACTTAATGTTTTATGCAATCTTAGGACATACATTAAACCATTCAGTATTTATCAAAGATTTAACTATAATAATAACTTACTTATTTTATATTACCACGATATTCTGGGTTTTACTCATTTTAATTGTTACTAATAATAATAACTAATAATTGTGCTTTTCGTGTTTTTCTAATGCTCCCGTGGGATTTTGGTTTCATTTCATATTTTACAGCCTCCTTGGTGGTATAATCCGGTCAGTATTATATGTTTCTATCACTTTCAATATAAGTACCTATAGCTATAAGTAAGTAGTATGGCCGTTTTAATAACACGTTAACTACGTAATAATTCTAATAAATTGTGATTTTCTATAGCGTAAAATTCATAAAATTAATTTTACGTCATAGAACCGTTTTTAATACAAATTTGATTTGACTATGCGTCGATCAATACATTTTGGAAGTATTGTCTGCCGCTTCCATACCAAAATTAACTGTCAAAATTGGCTTCTTTTTGTGGCTGTAGGTACTGTACTGAAATTTCTGCAGAAGCATGATTTATTTCCATTGTGATGCACTTTTTAACGTCTAATCTATAATTTTCTCTAAACACTCTTGTACTATATATTAATAAAATATATTTATTAGTATCTTTTTAATCGTTTTTGTGACAAGCTTTTTAATAAGCGATTCGTAATATAAAGTGCTTGCCAAGACAAATCAAATGAACCCACACACGATGGGGTTATCTTCCTTATTTTCCTAATTTAGAAGTGACCACATTCCGACTCCATCATCAGACTAGGTCTATAGTACCATAATATTGCATTGTCATCCGACTTGCATAAGTACACAAAATTTCAACTGAATTTGTTAAGGATAAGTGCTTCAAATTGAGTTGTAATATTTTTCACTCACAGATAAACAAACTAACAGGGTACGTTAAATAAAGCTTACAGAAAGCTTGTCGAAAGAGCTTTTAAAAAATATACTCATGAAAAAAGTGCATAAAGGATAAAAGTTATATGTATTTTAATAATCCTACAAGTTGTATTGTACCAGCCTAGATACTTATCATTTTGTATCGTTTACTTTAAGCCAATTTGAATTTTACTAACACGAGATAACATTACAGACAAGCTCAACGACCTCTCAGGCTCCCTTTAGCGCCACGAACAACTGCAAGGAAATTTTGGATAAGAGACTGCAAGTCAGATGGGAGATACAGGTAATATACAACTTCATTTGTATTTTATGCATGATGATAAATCATAATTTAATGCTTTAGGCAAGAGAAAAAATGTTCTTTTAGCTATAAGATGGGTTAACGATATAGTTCAAATCGTGAGCTAAAATGGAGGAAGGTCTATAGATAATAAATATATAGTTATTGCATTTTAATAAAATTTAAGGAAAATTATAGGGATTCTAAAACAATGATAAAGAAGGTAAAAGTTTGGATAAATTATATCATTGAAACAAAAAGTTTAGATATAATCCAAACCATTTCCTTCTTTTCTCAAATGCTTTACCGTCTTCAAGCTCAAACGTAAAAAAAAAATACTAACAATGTTTTGGAATCCCTAACAATTTTCAGAACGTTATATATTTTTTCAAATAATACTACAAATTAAATATTTCATCCATTTGCAACATTCAAGCGAGTAGCCAGAGATTCATAAAAGGTAAAAATACAAAGATCGAAATATATTTTTTTAGATCTAATTTAAATGATAAGTGTGTGTTGCGAGTAGGTACCTGAAACATATTGAATACTTCTTTTCATCAACTTTATTATAGGAAAACTTTAGATTTAAAATTTATTACACTTGTATATTGTTATATTTGTATTACTTTGTAAGGCACGCAGGTAATCTAAGTTGACATTTGTCTATTCCGTTTTATGAACTACCTATGCAAACTATTTACCGACTACAATATTTATTGATAACGTTCCGGATGTTTACAGTGTCAGGTCCTGAGATCAGGTCAGACGAAAATTCTTGCAATCTTGTGCTGAACTTCAGATTTTATTAAATTGATGACAGGAGGGATGACAGCTCGTCGTAACTGCCAACCATCCTCTCTATTGGAATTAGAATGGTTTTGTTTTTAATTTCAATAATCTCACGAAGCATTCTTGGAATATTTTTGTTTTCTTTAGCAAGGATTTGAGGATTATCAAAACGCATATAGTGGTTGGGTTTGTCCAGAGCATGTTCACAGGCTGCAGACTTGGTTGAACATATATTCTTCATGTCAGCAAAAAATTTAAAATTATCTTTTTTCAGATTGGATGTGACGGATTTTTGATGTTTATTATCTTATATTTATATGTTATAATATACCAGGTGTTAAAAAACTACAAAATAATATTTAAGGGGAATGATCAGTCCATGATATTAAACAATAGGCTAGTTTCCTAAAAAAATATAATTAGTCCATCAGTTAGATATTCAAAAAATATTGGACACGTATTTTTTCTTTTGTCGATTAAACAAAAAATGATAAAGATATAGCCCTTTGAAATTCCGTGTGACGTCATAGTTTGCTACAATTTTTAGCAAACTTTGACGTCACGAGCCCCCACTCCTGAACTTTGACGCGCTTTATCTTTATTACTTATTGTTTATTTGGCAAAAGAAAAAATACGTGTCGTATATTTTTTGATTATCTAACTGACGGACTAATTGTTATGTTGTTATTACGACCCAGGAAACTAGCCTATTATCCCCAGGGAACATATCGAAACAAAAAAGAAAGTTTTGAACTTCCATAGAAAGTCGATCAGATGATTGCTTATTTTGTATCGGAGATCGAACTTTTCTTTTCATGTTTCAACGTTTGTCCCATGGGGAATGTTGTTTAATATAATGGACTGATCATGCCCCTTATATGTTATTTTGTAGTTCTGTAAACCCGGTATAGTATCGTATCGTAACTCAACGGAGTTAGTATCCCATAACAGAAGTTACTCGTAACTTACTGGTGCTAGCTCAATCTGTGTGATTTGACCTCCGTGGATTTGATCCAATATATTAATATTATATATAAAAATCAATTCAAAGATTATTAATCTTTGAATTGATTTTTGTCATTACATAAAACTTAAAGAGCTTTATATTTTTCCAGGGAGATCACGTCCAAATTACCCTGGCAGCAAGGCTCCGCAAGGGTCAATACATGGCGTTTGGTGTCTCCGGCGCTGAAGGCAAGGCCGCCATGTTGGGTGCTGACATCGTAGTGGCTTACTGGGATAGCAGGTACTAGTTTTATAATTATTAATATTAATTATAGGTAATTATTTTTCACTTCATAATATTTCATTCATCGTCTAGTAAGTGTGACATTTCAAAAATTTGTGTGGAGTAGCTAGGTCTAGGCCTGTCTAGGCATAGGTAGACTTACCTAATACGAGTAGCAGCCCACAAAGATATTTGTAAACAGTTTATGTGGTAAAAACGTATGTAGTGATTATTTAGATTTTAAAGACATTTTCTACCGATAGTGATATTAACTCTAATCAGTCATTTACAACTGAGAAAAAAGTATACCAGCTCCATATCTACTTTATATCTACCAACCCAAAAGATTGTTTTGTTTCAAATTTTGTCTATTAACTAATAGTGGAAATGGCAGAGTTATTTAAGGTAAGTTTATTAGTTAATACATGGCAACGTTGGTATCCACTTATATATATCTCCTTTGTTTAGCAACATTTACTGATATTTAGTACTTAATCTGATAACTAGTTAGATTTCAGCCGCCGTAGCATGGCACGCGTGACGTGACAAAGGTTATCGACTGTCCCCATCTTGTTTTCTGTAATATTCAAGAGCGAGACAAGGACAGTTTATCGCGCGATATAAACGGCGTCGTGGGCGCCATGAAACGGGTGCAGGAAGAGCAAAGCTAAGAAAAAACCTAATCGGA
Source organism: Elegia similella (assembly GCA_947532085.1). NCBI lineage: Eukaryota > Metazoa > Arthropoda > Insecta > Lepidoptera > Pyralidae > Elegia > Elegia similella. The sequence goes on from OX383947.1 coordinate 18,774,946, forward strand.
CGTGATGTGTCCAAGAAAATGTAAACCTGCCTCCGTGGTCCAGTGGTTAAGGCGTTTGCCTGTAGATCCGGGGGCCGTGGGTTCGATTCCCACGGGAAGCATACTTTGTTTAGTTTCTTTATGATTGTCTGATAATAAAGATGATCTCCTCTGGTGTTGCAGATGTCTACGAGCGACGGTGACCACTTTCTGTCAAGTGGCTCGTCTGCTCGTTTGCCGTGAAACATACATTAAAAAATAAAAATATTATCTTTTGAATTATAGATCAAACCGTCCTGTGGTGTCAGATTACACTATCACCCACATAGCGCAGTGCGACAACGAACGAGGAGTGTGTCCAGATGAAACACTTGGTGGCAGCAACGACGTCGCCCTAGGTACGTCAACCCTGTTTGTTATACATAGTTAAAGTAGCTTTTCTTCCTATTTTTCTATTGACTAAGTCACCATTAAAGGGCCAACATGGCTATCTATTAAACACTGATATGATGATCATAAAATTTAATTCCTTCGAAAATACATATAGAAGAGCCCGAACTCCTATTGCGCACGATTTGTTTTATACTTACATGGCGCCATAGATGGCGCCACAGGTTTATTCACAACTTTGTATTCAGGCGTATCATGAGAATAAAATCCGTATTCACGAAAAATTACTTGTCTAGATGAAAAAAATATTTTCAGCTTACATATATTTTTTTTTAATTTCATGAAGTTAAGGCTAGGCTAGTGTCGTGTGGAAAAGACTGTCACTATTGCTCTGCAGAACCCTACACCGCACATAGTAGCAGTTAGTTCCACTTACTCTTATGCAAGCAGGTCGTGGTAGTTAGTTCTTCTAAGTGCCACTGCCTGCGTGCCGTCATCTTGTACGTATGTTGTTTACAGCAGGCCTTAAGTTGGGCCAATATTTTTGTATGTATACTTTAGTATAACATTGTTTGTCCAGTGTCGGGCAACCAGAAGAACGGCGTGACCAGCATCACGTACCGGCGTCCGCTGGCCGCCAGCGAGTCCGCACGCGACAAGGAGGTGTTCAGTACGCGCTCGCAGTCCGTCATCGCCGCCTTCGGGCCCTTGAACAGCAAGTTCGAAGCCAACGCACACTCCTTCATGGACACCACGAGATCTGATGTTCAGCTGGACTTTGGAGCACAGGTAAAAACAACTGTCCACTAGTTTATCGAGCAAGGTGTAACTAAAGAATTCTTAAATATTAATTAAAGACAAGGACATCTTCATCATGCGATCACAGTCGCGAGCGAATGCGAGGGCAGTGAGCGAATGCTCATTTCTTTATGTTCACGAAGTTTGCTGTGCAAGTAGACTTTAGAGGCACAGGTAAAATCTTAAATCAAATCAAATCAAATCATATTTATTTGCTGTAAAAGTGGTACATAAGGTGTTTGTTACAGTTTAAGATCACACTTTTAACCTATCTAGGCATGCAAATATTAACAAATCATAAAGTTAATTACATATTTAAAACTAATAATATTCATCCCTATTTTCAATTCATCACTATTATATTAATTTGAATGTCATTCATTAGTCATTTTTAAATATATGTGTCATAACTACTTATGCCTCTAAATATTCTTGTATAGAGTAAAAACATTTATCTATTAGGAGACCACGCAACTTGTTTTTAAAAGCTGGCAACGGTAATTCTTTTATTTCTTCCGGCAGCTTGTTATAAATACGAACTGCCATCGGATAGCTGCTTTGGGCATACAAAGTTGTAGATATATTTGGCAATAATAGCTTATTAGGGAATCTGCCACGATAATGAGTAATAACATCACAATTTCGTTGAAATAATTCTGCGTGCAATTTTACAAAGTGACAGATTTCATAAAGGTATATGGATGGCAGTGTCAATAGTTTGAGTTTTATAAAGTGTGATTTACAGCTAGTTCTCTGAGGTATCATACATATAGACCTTATGCAATTTTTTTGGGCTATAAACGCCCTGTCCATATCTGTCGAATTTCCCCAAACAACGATCCCATATCGCAGCACAGATGCTACATAACCATGATACGCCAACAGTGCTGTTTTTAAGTTGGTTATATTGACCAACCTCCACAAAACGTAAGCAAATCTATTAAGTTTACTACATACACTTTTAATGTGAGATTTCCAGTTTATGTTTTTATCCAAAGTAATTCCTAAGAATTTAACGTCATAACATTCATTTATAATTTGTCCTTTATGCTTTATTGTTATATCTGTAGTCTTATTATTCCTTTGATTATGAAATTGTACATACTTTGTTTTTTTTGTGTTTATTTTTAAGTTATTTTTGTCCAACCAATGTGTAATCTCATTTAATGTGTTATTAATGTCCATATTATATTCGTCAGTTTTATTTGATAAATTAGGTATCACTATAGATAGGTCGTCAGCAAATAATGTACAGAAGTGGTCAGTAGCTTTTGGAAGATCATTTATATATATTAAAAACAAAAAAGGGCCTAGAATACTTCCTTGAGGAACACCAACATTACTTATTGTCTCTTTGGATTTAAATACATTCTCATTTAGATTTCTATCAAGATTAGTAACTACTACTTGCTGTGTTCTGTTTTCAAGATATGATTTTATCCAGTTATAAGCATTGCCACGAATCCCATACCTATCACATTTCGAAAGCAGTATTTCATGAGATACATTATTAAAAGCTTTACTCATATCTATAAACATCGCTATTACTTCAGTACATTTGTCTACATGACTCATCACTTTATTTATTAATTTGAACATTGCTAATACAGTAGATTTTCCTTTCTGGAATCCATTTTGCTTTGTGTCTAATATATTATGTTTGTTTATAAATGTAATAAGCCTAACATGCATACCTCTTTCAAATATTTTTGATATAATTGACACTAACGCTACAGGTCTGAAATTTTCCAAACAATTATTTTTGTTTTCTTTTGGAAGTGGTTTTATGAGTGTGTTCTTCAGTTTCTCAGGAAATTGTCCTTTTTCAAACGACAGATTTACAAGAAAGCTCAACACAGGTGCTAATATATACTTGGAATGTTTTATTACATATGTAGATAAATCGTCACTTCCTACAGAATTTGTATTTTTCAGTCCTGTTATAATTGTACATATTTCATCTCTATCAGTAGGAAACAAAAATAAAGTTTCATTTACTTGTTTGCACGAATTTGTAGTTGTCTCATCATTTTTTTTATTCATTTGAATATCCGTAAAAAAGTCATTAAAAGCATTAGCTAACTCAATTGGTTTACGTATTACTTCACCGTTGTGTACAATTTCATTTATGAACTTATTTTTAATATCATTATTATTCTTTATTATATTCCAAGCCGCTTTGCTGATGTTAGCAGAATTATTTATATATTTAATATTTCTAATCTTTTGTGAGTATTTCATACATCTTTTGAGTATAAGTGAATAGTTTCTGTATTTTATTTTAGTGTTTACGTCTCTCTTTTTATAATATAAAAATCTAAGAGATCGTTTTGTCCTACATGACAAACTTATACCTCTTGTCACCCATTTTTTACTATTTTCATTATTGTTCACTTTTACCCTCTGAGTAGGAAAACATAGATTATAAAATAGAGTTATATGGTCATAGAAGCTATTAAATGCTTTATTTACATCCGTCTTGCCGTATACCTCAGACCATGACAAACTCTCAAGACATTTGTTGAATTTTTTTAGGTTTTCCTTACTAAAGTCTCGCTTTTTTATGAAATAATGTTTTATTCTTTTTTCTTTTCTACTTATTGGGATTTCCAAAGTTTGTGCATTTTCATGATCTGATAGCCCTAATTTATGTACGTAACCAGTTGCATTTGTAATATTGCTAATAATTAAGTCCAAGCAAGCGTTCTGTCGTGTTGGTTCTGTAATATGAGAGATTAAATTATAGTTTTGTAGCAAATTTAGAAAATCTTTCCGAATGTCATTAAGTTTTAATACGTCAATGTTTAAGTCACCCGTTATTATAACTTTTTTCTTGTATTTAGTCCTTAATTTAAATAGTAGTTTATCAAGTCTATCCAAAAAAGTATAAGGATGTGTCAGTTTATCTTTATTGTTATATGGTATTCTATACAGGCATATTATAATACAATTTTGCGCCAGCACTTCTATACCACAACATTCAAAATACTTCTCAACGGATATTTCTCTTAAATAATCTATTGTGGTAATTTGTATGTTGTCCCTGCACAGAATACATACACCTCCACGCTTTTTACTTTGCCTAGAAAATGAATCGGCAAGAATGAATTCCGGAATCTGCAAGTTAGATTCATTTCCGTCCAAAATAAAAGTTTCCGTTAGACAAATAATATCTACATCCCTATAAGTTTCAGAGAGCTCAGACAACGTGACCGTAAGAAGGTCTTGTTTAGAAAGAATCCCCGCAATATTCTGATGTAGAACTACCAATTTATTGTCCTCGAAAAAACTCCAAACCATTAACTCCATCTTTTGAATTTCCGTCTGTATCTAATGGCATGTTCGTATTTGTAACTAGAGAAAAATAATCCAATATAGGTAGTCCTCTTTTTTGCATTTTGACTGTCGACACATTTATTTTTATAAGGGAAATAATCCGTTATTCTTTTATTACATTTTATGGTCGGTTTTGATAAAGAAGTGTTACTTTGTGATGAACAATTTTCTTTAAATAACTTGTATACATTCTTAATATATTTTTCCTCATATTCTGCGTAGTCTATCTCAATATTTAATTTCATACATATATATTCAATTAAGTCATAATTTTCATAGTTGTCAATATTTAAAAACTTACTATTTGGATAATTACTTACAATCATTTCCAATTCATAATTTAATTTGTCAATATTTAGATTATTGTTAAATGGCACACTTAATAATATAATTTTATGATTTTTTAAAGCCGACAAAACATTACATATTTGTGAAACAATGTGGTAAGGATTCTTATCATGCGTACCTATAGATAAGACAACAATATCATCCCTAGACAGCTGTGAACAATAACAACTACTTATGATTTGCTCTGTTGTCGCATAGTGTTTGATAAAAGCATTTATGTCATAATTATCATTCCATGTTCCAACTCTTGTCTTTATCATTTTTCCAGCTAGTCCACTTATTTCTTTTCCTCCAAATATGTGAATTTTCCTTTTTATTTTTTGTATATTCTGTTTTATAGGTATATTTGACTGTTCTATTTTCTCCGGATTTAGCCTAGTACTTCTCTCTGTATTCTCTACATTTATGCAATTATTTAATTGTTTACTTTGAAGCAAAATGTCTTGCGAGAAATCTAATCTTGTTTGGTTGAGATTTTTTCCTTTTTCTTTAATCGAGGTACTATGTTTTTTACTGCTAGAATTGGTACAAATATGTTTAAGCTTTTTTATCTTTAGTTCAAATTCCTTAATTGTAGTTTTTAATGTAGTATTTTCATGAAGAATATTGCATATTTCATTATCCGCTATTAATAACTTTTCTTTTAGTAATTTGTTTTCCTCTTCCAACTCTTTAATTTTATTAATGTCGGTTGTTGGCATATCCGGGCAGCTTCTGTTTAGAATATTTGATTCTTCTTGAGTGTGTCCTTCTAAATCTTCAGACTCATCTGACAGCGAGTCAAAAGAGTTTGAGGTTTCCAAATTAAGTTTGTAATTTTTGTTCCTCAAAGTAACATTTTCCTGAGTCATTTCTTTTGAATCGTTTGTAGGCGTAGATGACATACTTGCAATACTTGCAGGTTTATTTTGTTTTGATTTATTTGTACATCCAGCGCATTTCCATTTTTTCTTATTTTCTATTGTCATTATTCTAAATCTTCCAAAGGAAACATTTGTGCAATCTAGGTGTAATATGTTTCGGCAAACTAAACAGGTCAAGTATTGTTTATTTGTTATTTTGTTACTACATTTTGCACATTCTAAATCTTTCTTGCGTCCACTTTGAGCATTCGTGTCTTTTAAGTTATTCATAATTATTGATAATGTTTGTTATACGGATCCGGCAGTATAGTCGTGTCTGCTTTTGCCTATTTTATTATTTACATGTAGTCGTAATTGTTTATGGTTCCAAGATTAAGTCAATGTCAAATTTATGTCAAACGCTGGTTGTCAAATGTTACTGTACTAATGTCCGATTTAATTGACTTCTCCGATGTAAATAAACGCTTATTGGTCAGTATTTCGTGATACAGAAATGTAGGATATTCAAAAAAGTTCGGTTATTAGCCTTCATCAATGTTCTTCATCCAATTTCTGATCAGAATGCAGTGTTTTGTAAGTAAATATGTGTTCATACCTTGCCGCTGGATACTTAGGTTAACTTGTCCTGCGTTTCCTTTAATTTGGCTCGACAATTCTTTTATAAATTTTAATATCACTGAGAGAACAACTTTATACGTCCTTCCTATCTGACAGATTTTTGACATTGAATTATTCTATCTTTTATCTGCATTTTCTAGATCTCTTTTTCTTTTTTGTGTTTCAGAGCAAAATCTCAAATGTCTTGTCGTGTCTTAGTGATTAACACTGATGATATCAGATTTTTCAACCTTGCTTCCAAGCATGTTGACTTGAGTCAACATCTCCAGCCTGGCGTAGAAGTTTCAAACAAAGATTACATAACAACAGCGCTAGTAACCTTTGTTCCAAACCTGTGGTTGGTTATTCATTACACATAATGGCAGTGGCTCTTTACCACATCAAGCGCGGGCGGGACACGACTTTATTCTGTGCTGGTACGCACGCGACTAACCGCTGTCATACTGGCATTTGTGTTAGACACAGTGTAAGTATCTATGGAAATGTGTCGAAAAAGATTGATCCTCACTCTTGTCCAATGTATCTTGGGGATGACGAAACGAAACATTATTGTGGAATGGACTTCATCCCGAGGTTTTCCCTGCCTGCTATGACTTGGGGTCCTTCAAAAGGCGTGTTTACAGGTATCTTAAGAGTCGCAACGCATCTGCACCTCCTCCGGTGTTGCAGATGTCCATGGACAGTGACCACTTCCCATCAAGTGGCTCATCTGCTCGTTTGCCGTCAAATATATATAAAATAAATGATAAATTGTTCCAGAATGACAACACGTGTATCGGTCTCGCGGAACTGGAGGCGGGCGCCCCGCCGCCGTGGCCGCCGCGCGTCATCTCCGGCACCACCAACTTCACCGCGCGGATCGGGCCCGCCGGCGGCGTCAGAGGATACACTCCTATCACTGGTTAGTTCAGCAATAGCTTATCTAGGTGTGGTAGAGCCACGCTACCGGCATAATTCATTTTTGATATAAGCATATGAATAGGCCGACTCGACCTGGTAAATACAACACTCGCAGAAAAACGACGTTTGAGTAGAAGCTTTCTGTTCTGTTCGTCCGGTGAGGGAGAGAGCGGGAGGCCCATTCTTCCCCCATTTCCTCCTTCATATCCTTCCCCCGACTCCTGTAAAGACCGGCGACGCTCCTGGCACACACTGGTGTTGCAGTTGTCTATGGGCAGCGGTGATCACTCACCATCAGGTGACCCGCTTGCTCGTTTAGCAAAGTAAAATAAGTTCTTCCCGCTCCCCAACCTTACGTAAACATTGGTATCATTTTTGTAAAAAATATTAATTAAGCGAAATATTGCTGACACCTTATACTACAATATTGCAATCACCTTATAAACCCCGTCTCCGTTGTCAAAGACAATATAATACTAACGTAACTCTGTCATCAAAAATAAGCCTAGGCCAGACCCCCATTCGCTGCTAACTATTTGACTAACTTCTACCTAGGTATACCTATACGAATAAGGTGTGCCCACCTTGTCTAGACGTATCACATTGTGTATTAAAAATGTCAATTAAATTTTCATGCAGACAATGATATAAACAATGGATTTTTCGCATATGGTAAGGTTTAGTACCTAATTTGCTAATTTGGGCGAGCTCCATTGCGCAGTGGCTAACACGCCAGCCTGCGATACTAGAGTTCCCGGGTTCGATGCCCGGTGAGGTCATGATGGAAAACAACCTTTTTTAGATTGGATGTTTTATTTATATGTATAAGTATCTATTATATATCTATTATAAAATATATTATCGTTGAATTATTCTCCAAAAATGTCAGAGCGTCACGTGGTTTTTTTCCTCGTACAGCAAGATTGTGGAATGGACTCCCTCCCGAGGTTTTCCCTGTGTGCTATGACTTGAGGTCCTTCAAAAGGCGTGTTTACAGGTATCTTAAGAGTCGGCAACGCATCAGCAGCTCCTCTGTTGTTGCAGATGTCCATGGGCGACGGTGACCACTTTCCAACAGGTGGCTCGTCTGCTCGTTTGCCGTCGGATATACATAAAAAAAAAAAAAAATTATATCCTACGAGTCTACGACACACTCTGATGTACTCCGTGACGACACACGTTCACAATTTGTTGTGGGGCTAGCTCAATATCTGTGAGATGTACCTATATATATTAAAAAAAAAATACTTGTGGTAGATTTCAAGGAGAAAACCAGGGAGATAGTTTTTGAGCAAATCAAAAAGAAATAAGACGTATACACATTTAAATTAGCCAAAGGTAAAGAAAATTAAAAATCAGTTCGCCACCAACAAGAGAAGTAGTTTTTAACAAATCGTAGGTATTACCTACCTATGTATTTTCGTTCCAGCCGCAAAAGTCTAGTACTGGACAAAGGTATTGGGATATTACACACGGATAATTGGGGAAAGCAAGTAGCAGCTCAGAAGGCCGCAACCACCGGCCAAGTTGAGGATGACACCCCTGGCTATATATTTAACTCCCAATATGTAAACCTGCAGAGTCACTCAACCTTATAGTGGGAAAAACAGTCCACGATACTAGAAAAGTTCTGCAAGAAAAAAATATTAACCGGAATTAAACCTTCCACAGAAATGAACAATGATTGTTTTTTTTTTTATTAGTTGCAATTTTTAGTGAAGCAAAGATTTATTCAGAAAATAGGCCTTTTCAGGCACTTTTTCACGTCAATTCACATTTTAAATAATACGTATTAAATTATATTCAAATTATTAATTATTGTTCAAAAGCTACAAACTACTAGCGTTTCGGAACCGAGCACAGTGTCATTAACAGAAATGTGATGTTTCCGTGCAGGCCACCCGTCGTGGGGCATCGCGTGGTACATCAACGACCAGCTCATCCCCGAGCTCTACGTGGAGCGCGGCCACACCTACACGTTCCACGTCGAGGGCGGGGACGACAGGACCAACCCCGCCAAGTTAGTACCTACACCCATCTTTAAAATTAAAAAAAGCTACATATTTTCCCAAAATGCTATTGGTGTTTTTTGTGATCTTTCCAAAGCCTTTGATTGCGTAGACCACAATACCCTTCCCTCGAAGCTGAAGCACTATGAAATAAAAGAGAAATCTCGTGATTTAATTGAATTTTACTTAAGTGGGCGAACTCAAAAAGTTAGTTTAGATAGGGTTCAATCCTCCAGATCATCGGTTAAGATAGACATACCCCAGGGCTCTATACTAGGGCTTCTGTAAAAATAGCACGCAAGGCCCCTTTGGGCATAAGGCCGTTGGCAATGGCTCACACCGACCACGCCTTAATCCGCCTCTGCCAAAATTAAAGAAAATAGTGTATTCATCATCATCACAATCATCATTCCAGACGTTGAAGTCCAGTACTGGACAAAGGCCTCCTAAGGATTTTTTGTTCCATGGAGGATATTGCCATACCACGCTTGGCAGGCGGGTTAACAAGCGCAGTTTCTATAGCTTCTAGTGCTTCCGACGCTGTTGTCCATCAGAAGCATTTATGTATAAGCTGGGGAAGGATAGGGATTTGTTGGATTTTGAAAGGGAATGAAGGTATTGGGATACTACTCACTCGGATGTTGAATTGGAATGAGTAAGTATCAGGTCGGGAGGCCGGGCGTGCGTACCTGTGTCACCTGTGTCAACAGTGCATTACATAACATTTTTCTCCAGGTTCCACCCGTTCTACATTAGCGACTCCCCCGAAGGAGGGTTCGGTCAAAAGCCAGAGGTCGCGCAGAGGAAGCAACGAGTTTTTGCCGGAGTCGCATACGACAATGAGGGATATCCTTATCCCACAGCTGGTAAGGAATTATTATTCAAAGATTTCTGAGGGTTTGGTTTGTAAGTCAAAGTGCATCTATTTATAGATGTACATTGTTTGCCCTATGTTATGGACATAAGGCCGCAGCGGCCACAGCCAGTACAGTAGGGCTGACGCGCGGTTTGGTAACCTGTGCCCACCGACTTCAACGAATTATGAATTACTGGTCCAGAGCTATAAGAATAAAATTGGCATTGGATTCTGTAGGTATCTGAACGAAAAGGTGCTGCGTTCTGATGGGAGCTAAACTACACCATATCGCTAACCACATTGAGTTGATATTTCTTTGTATACATTTGTAGAGTAAGACTTCTGTACGTAAATACTTATTCTGTAATAAGGTAAACAATATTAAAAATGAAGAGGTCTCGTAAATAACCATGATCGTTCAACCAGCCGGCCTATTTGCTAACTTAGTGAACGTTTTGATAGTTACTTCAAAATACATTACGTTTTATATACCTACCTACCTATATAAATAAAAAGCCAATTAGGGATCATTCAAATAATACGTAAGCAGCGAATGGGGGTGGGGGGTGAGGGCTAGGCTTATTTATGCTGACAAAGGGGGAGGAGAGGGTTGAAAGTAACTGATATATTGCTTACGTAATACTTGAACGGTCCCATAAACGAAAACTGCAAAACGTTGTACACTGAGTTAACAAATGAGCCGGCTGGTCTAAGCTGTAAGATGTCCTTCGATAATTATTATATTATACAAGTTTTTACGACGCCTGGAAGGACCTGCTCATACCCAAATTTTAATCAGCTCTTGGATTTCTAACTAAAGGTGCTTTCTTGAATCATTGCATTTTTACGTCAGTAAAAAGGGTTGTTGTACATGTGGTACTCAAATAGCTTTTTTCCATATAAAGGTACCGAATTTATAACAACCATAGATTTAAAAAAAAATTGCGTCTTCAGAGAGAGAGGAACATACAAATACTTCTATGATAACAACTCATTAAAAAGTAAGTACTGATTGTTACAAAAGTGTTTTCGGTTAGAATATTTTTTGACGTGAATTGATAAACGCCGGCCGCACGTACGAAAATGTGTCACGTTCCGTGTGCAAGCGACAACGCGGAACAAGCGATAGAGATGCACGATCGGGCTAAGCGTTCGGCTTGTTTGACGCATCTATTTCTCTTCCGCCGTTATCACGTAAAATTACTGTCCGTAAACCAATTTTACAGAACCAATTTTTTTATTTATTTATATTATTTTTAACGACAGCTTACCTTTCAAGACGCGCCATGGCATTCTGGAATGGCATGCCCTAGGAAATCAATAAAACAATGAGTCTTCACAGGTTTAATAAATGGCAAAATGTTTAAAAATAGAGCATGTCTATCCAAACCTATAAAAGAAACCGAGAATCAAACCTAGGCTTCAGGTGGCAGAAAGTGGTCTTATAGAGCAATTACGAAATCTGGGTAAAAAATATGTTCCTTATTCAAGGTCTATCAAACCATAGGAGTTCCTAACTAAAAAGGATTTGAATATGGTTTTTACTGGAGTTGGTTGCGCGAATGGGGTTTAATGGACTGTATATTTTAGGGAATAATTACGGGATAAAGGGGACTATTATGTAAGAAAAATGAAGGAATTTCTCACCTCGCAAGACTGCAACTGACGATCACGTCACAACTCGTGGCTGCGTTTCGACCAGCGCAAATCTTCAAACGTCCGGTTTAACACTTTCGAGGGGGCCCCTTAACTTTCTCAAACACAATAGCACAAATAATTAGTGTTCATGCGACAAATCAATCGAATGTCGTTCGCGTTGTGAATCGAGTATTGCGGCGGTAAGCGTGTATTGCCTATTAGGCGCGCGCGCGGCTTGCGATCTGAGCGGGTACTGCCGGCACAAATAGGCCGGCTGATGCGAGTCAGTTGAGATTAGGGCTGGGATAAGCGGTGCGAAAGAATCGATACTATATTAGTGAAGCGAAAGTAGTGAAGCGGTTTAATAAATAAGAGCGGCGCAACCAGGAGTAATTCTACGTATTCTTTTTTACCCCCTTCAAAAGCCATAGGATTTAAATTGTTTTTTAAACAATTCAAATCAATCATGATGATGAAATCGCCTTATAAAATAGATCGGGGCAATAGCTAGTTCAAAATAAAAATAAGAAAGAATGGAAAATAGGAATTTATGTTTGGGTATGAAATGGATTATGATATCAAATGAGCTTTGCTTTTTTTTTGACATTTAAATGTCAAACGAGCAGACGAGCCACCTGATGGAAAGTGATATAGTCAAAAAGCTAAATAACGACTTGTTTACAAAAGTTGTTAAGTTATAGGTATTTTTGAAGTTGTAGTCAAATCTAAGGTTCTGTAATTTTCATAGACCAAAATTTGCCTATTTAATAATAAGTACAATGGGAAAGACAAGTGTAAAGTATTTTTAATATAACTGTAAAAAAGAAATATTTTTGCGTTTCCTTCTACAGAGTAAAACTGACAAGGGTCAGGCTCTTATATATAATACAAAGTACATTTAAAGTATATAAAAATTTAAAGTATGACCACGACGGCCTTTGAGTCGCAGTGTACCGTATTCAATCCTCGGTCAGGTCAAAATGGAAAATTATCTTTTTCAAATTAGTCTGGGCCTTGAATGTTTATCTATATATATTATATAAAGCTCGTGTCACGCACGATGTATGTTCAGGATAAACCCCTAAAACTACTAAACCGATTTTGATCAAACTTCGCAACTAACTGTAATTTAATCCAACTTGAAAGATAGGATAGTTTTTATCTTATAGCGAAACGAAGTTTGCCGGGACATCTAGTATATAATAAAATACAGTAGGTACAGTTAAGTTAGTATTCCATGATGGGGCTTGCTCAATCTGTGTTATGCGTATATATTTAGTTATTTATGGATTCCAGTGGGTCGGTACTGCGAGTGGACGCACAAGACCATCGACCAGTCGGGCGTGTCGAGCACGTTCGAGGAGTACATGAAGAGCCTGCAGCTGGAGTGCAACGCGGGCGAGCCCGCCGTGCTCAACTGGACCGTGGCGCACGAGACGCCCGACCTCCTCTACTACCAGGTACCTACTTCACTGGACCGTGGCGCACGAGACGCCCGACCTCCTCTACTACCAGGTACCTACTCCACTGGACCGTGGCGCACGAGACGCCCGACCTCCTCTACTACCAGGTACCAACTCAACTGGACCGTGGCGCACGAGACGCCCGACCTCCTCTACTACCAGGTACCTACTTCACTGGACCGTGGCGCACGAGACGCCCGACCTCCTCTACTACCAGGTACCAACTCAACTGGACCGTGGCGCACGAGACGCCCGACCTCCTCTACTACCAGGTACCTACTTCACTGGACCGTGGCGCACGAGACGCCCGACCTCCTCTACTACCATGTACCTACTCCACTGGACCGTGGCGCACGAGACGCCCGACCTCCTCTACTACCAGGTACCAACTCAACTGGACCGTGGCGCACGAGACGCCCGACCTCCTCTACTACCAGGTACCTACTTCACTGGACCGTGGCGCACGAGACGCCCGACCTCCTCTACTACCAGGTACCAACTCAACTGGACCGTGGCGCACGAGACGCCCGACCTCCTCTACTACCAGGTACCAACTCAACTGGACCGTGGCGCACGAGACGCCCGACCTCCTCTACTACCAGGTACCTACTCCACTCAACTTTGCCATGCTGGATGGAGGTCTCAAAAATAGCTGCGATGTTTGACGCTAAGAATTTCTCTTTGAGGTTGCTAGATTTCTCATTATTTTGTTTCCAAAAATTGGACGAACGAACGCGAAGTACGAGTAAAGCGTATCAGCTTCAGCTTGAGCATAAACCTTTCGTATGTCTAGCAGTCTGACCGGCTGTTCTCCTACAGGTCGCATTTCTATGCTTTTTGTGAGGTTTGATAATTAGGTACATATTATTTTGCCTTTCAGATTTTTTAAATATAGGATTAGCATTAATAAGACTTGCGAGGTCTAATTTCTCTAAGTCACTAGTTAGTACTGATCAACTATTGCTTGAGACATAGAGATGACCTGTTTTTTTCTGAAATTCTGAATTGATTTATTTTTCTCTATTGTACTTTCTTTTATAGCAAAGACCTAAACCCTAATAAATAGAATCATGAATAAAATGACTTGATTACAAATAATGATAATTCCAGTGCTACACGCACAACAACCTGGGCTGGAAGATCCACGTGGTGGACCCCGGCACGCCCGTGCCGCAGTCCGGCGACCAGGTGGCGCTGGCCGCCGCCCCCACCGCGCCAGCCACCACGCTCGCTGTCCCGCTCGCACTCGCCTTGCTGGCGGTGTTCGTGGCCGGCAGATAAGGCAAGGTATAGGTTTCAGCGAGCCGCCAACATAGACACCTGTTTCCAGGAAATGAACATTGAAGAACTGAGCAATTTGGATATTTAGTTTTGTTTTGTAGGAGCGGATGCCATGTGCAGGATGAATTTTGACATTTCGAAGTAACAAATAAAATAGAGCCTTAAGTAGTTTCACTTCAATGGAATCCAACTTAAGCATAAATATAGAGTTATTTTACAAAATAAATAAACTTCAAAATTTTATAGATTTATTGAGATTATTTTGAATAAAACTTTCTATGTCATTTTAAAGCATCTACAATATATTTAAAATTTCTTCGGAGAATCAACAAACTAAATCTATATTGAAACAATAGACAATAATACGATTATTTCAAATCCTCCTCTCACATGGCGCGTGCTATATTATAACTTGAACTATTTATATATAGATATTTTCTGAAACAGGTGTGATTTTGACTAGTATTTTACTGTTACTGTTGAATCTTGTAAATCGACGTGTTTGACAATATAAGACAATAAATTGTATTTTAAGTAAGTATATAAACTTATGTCTGACAATAAGCTTTCGGCTTCAAAATAAGTAACAAGATTTTTATAATTATTTACAAATACTTGTAAGTATTTAAACACGAGTATTTTCTCGACATAGTAATATACCCCATGATATGTACGTACATTTTATATATATATGTAACTAATTTTATTAGTAGCTATACAACATTTTATATACTTAATGTATACACACATTACTTTAAAGAAAATTGTATGTTTATGATTTTATGAAACATGAAATATTTGAGTATTACGCTCTGTATTACGCATTGATGTTAAAATAAATAGTGTAAAAGGGCATATCCCGTTGGAATTTATGTGGGATTTGTCAGCCTCGAAGTTTACTTCGTAAAGATTTCTCTGATATTTTGTAGTAATAAGTATATAATGTTTTTATTATTATGTTACAAAAAATGTAAGTATTTAATATACGTGTTATGTCGTTGAACGTTTTTACAATAAAATAATCTAACCATGGCAAAAATATACTGAAAAATCTTTTACGGAATTACGGTAAATAACGACAATAAAAATATATCAAAAAAATAAATTACAAATACACATATTCGGAGTAAAATCTTTAAAATAAATATTTATTAATAATGATTGAAACAAAAGTTTTATCAACTGATAATAAAATAACAAATACGTCGACTTGCAACATATAATGTGATAGTTTTTTAAGGCGGGTCGCTCGCTGTGTCGTGTACAGTTTATTAAATGGGTAAATTATGTCAATCTATGAACATAATATCAATTTCATATCAGTCATTATTAAAGCTACCTTTACAAGTTAGGCTTTGGAATATTCGGACTCTGTAGTTATACTTATACTAAGTACTATTTGGATGAAAACCGTTCGTGAAAAGTACAGTTTGAAATCTTACCACTTTTATTAGTGATTGTATATCTTATTCAGAAGTTTTGAGTGATGACAGGTAAAAATGTGCTAAAATTGGAGTTTTTAAATAAAAGGTTCGTAGCCGAAAAGACAGTTGAAGAAACAGTGACTTTTATGCACTTTGTGGCTTAATAACTGCTTTCTCGATTAACATACCTGTTGCTCTGTTAATCTAAGCACTGATGTCATGCTTGATAGCCTAACCCTAACCTTATGAACCTTAAAAGTTATGGCATGCAGACTGGAAGTGTGAGCAAAAGCTGTTATTTTTTTTTAATGAAACTACTCTTATGATTTCTTTACGACTATTTTTTTTTTTCTTTACCAGAATTTGGCGACCTTGACGGCAGGATATTTTTCTCAATGAAGTCCTCTACAGTGTAGTAGATGTTATGAGTGAGGTCTTATTTAGGTGTTATCAGATATTTCTTATAAAAGATTTGAACTGTAATTTTCACTAGAAGCAGGTTTGTTGTACATACTACAGTTCCCATAACTTAAAACTCTCGTAGTTTACGGATAAAAAATACTTTGACGGAAGTTAGTTAAGTAATACTAATCGATATAGGTAAGTATTGTTGCATGGAATTGAATCCGCGACTGTTGTTTTGGAATAAAAAGTTTCAATGCCGAAATGGTAACGATGACAATAATGAATCTGATCTGACGTATGATGATGATGATAAAACAATACAGATCGAAAAGGAAGCCTTAATAATGCAAGTACTTTAGTAGTTGGTAAATTTACAAACCTGGTAAAAGAGTTGAATAGAACCATGGATAGCATTATAGTTAAAATAAAATGAAAACTGTATCAACTGTCACATTTAAATAAAAACTATTTTCAAAAACAACGAAGAACTAAAATATACCACAGATAGTAAAATCTACGTAGGCTATTCATACAATGTCATATGCATCCTTGGTGAATCGCTTTATAATATGCTTAGTTAGGTGGTACCCAATAGTCGGTACACATAATAATTCCCCTTTCGATCTGTATTTTCATATCTGGCATGACAATACACTAGTTTACAATATATAAGGCATAAGTAACGTACATACTCTTCATAAAATACATTCTGTATGTCTTGGTATTTTAAGACCTACAGCATTCTAATTTTATTGAGGTATCGAAAAATAAAATGTTAATCATATCCCCTCGAAAATGTAAACAATATCAACATTTTCTTGTAATATACTTCATAGATTAGTAATTAACGTTTGATGATCGCATGCTTCTCAATTGAATTTGTAATTAAAGACAATAAAACAAGATAATAATACTTATTACTAAAGATTTTGGACTGTTTACATACAATAAGATTGGATAAGTGAGGTGTAGTGTAACTAATGTGAATGGATAACGGATGACAATAAACTCGTCTATTCGTCAATATGTATAATTATATTATATTTCACGTTTTAAATGATTTTAGAGCAGGGTAATGGCTTTTGCCATTTGATTCTCTTCTAAAATATTACATTGATATACTTTGTTACCACTTTTGATGTCGATTGTACAGTTTGTCATTTCGCGCTTGTGTAAGTATTGCCAGATGCATAAGCTGCAAATTATGGTAGTTTTTAGTTTATTCACTATATAATTATTTTTTCTTGTAGTTCATATTATATAGTTACTATTGGCCATAACCAGAAAATTAAATAAGTAATTCCCAGTATGTTAAATTATTTAAAAATAATACAATCGTTAATATAGTCTTTATAATTGCTTCAAGAAAAATTAATCTTTCTGTTCGACAATAATGATATCAACAACAAAGATAAGCTTATTGGATGTTAATATTTGAGATAATATATACTCTTTCAAAAAGTTTTATGTGTACTTAGTGTATGTTTCCAGATTTATCGCCTATTTAACGATTTTAGGAAAAGAACTTATTTCTGAAAATTTTATCGACTAAATTAAAATAGGTAAAAAAGTTAGAAAGTAATTTGAAATCATTTTACACTCTGTAGTTGTAGATGTTGATGCACAATTTATGTTGTTTGTAAGAGTTTTATTAGTAGTTGACTATTATAGTTGATTGTATTACTAGTTACCTAGTATACAAGTTTATAACTGTGCAATTACTAAGCGAGGCTTATGTCGAGGACTAGGCTTTGTATGTGGTTTTGACTATTCTTAAATATTAGAATTGAAATTTACAAGTCAATGTCGGTAAAATGTTACTAAGTTTTTTGAAAAGCTATGTTGGCATTAAATGAATAATGTTTTTTTTGCCGGTTTGAGTCGATCGTTTATTTATTTAATACAGGGGACACTACACTTATCGTGAACGCCATTATATGCATGGAGAGTGTACGACACGACAATAATTACAAAGAATGCCAAAAGTAGATTATCATTAATGTTTAATATCAACATAACAAATCGATATGGTTACCTATTCCGAGGGTAGTTTTTTGGATTCCATAACCAAACGATAAAGACGGGATCCTATTACTAAGCCTCCAATATCTGTATCTTTTGAATCGTCATAGATAACTAGGTACTTGAAATTTTCATAGTATCTGTGAAATTCCACCGTATTGCCTATTAATGCGTACTTATACATCGGGGTGTACCTATATAAGGAACCTGGTTTTTTAGAGTTGATTATTGTACGGTTGTACGGAACCTTAAGTGTGTGTTTGTGAATCTGACTCGCACTTGCCAGTTTTATTTTTGCAGAAATATGTATCATGTACAGGATTTTATAAGCAAACTAAAGCAATAAATGAATCGATTAATACATATATACAAAGCATATCTTTGATATATTTAAAAACAAAACGAATCATTACGAAGACCACAAATTAAGTTTAACATACCAAATTATAAATTATTAAGTATTTAATTTATATTCAAAGATTCATGACCGTCCTTGAATTAATATGAGAACCAAGTCAAAATATTACTCACATGAATAAATACAACTCTAATCCATTCACTAAGTAATTAACTGAATCGTTTGCAAATATTATTTTATGTCTGTTTCTGTAAGTTATTCATTTGACATTTGAAACTTTACTACTTAGAATCATAAGTTAAATATTTACATAACTTGGATTAGGGGCCAGATTTTGACTGGAATTGTATTCAAAAAGCATTAAGTTTGATTTTAGGTAGAACATGTCTATTTTATTTAGGATAAAATGTTTTATTTGTAGTAAAATTATCTTAGTTAATGCCTAATTTTGTTGTGGATCAGACGGCCTAATATTTACAAATTATGATTCGTAATTTTATTGTTACAAATCGTAAAATAACTAGCAGTAAGTAGGTAGATATCGATATACCTACTTACTTCTAGTTATTTTAGGATTAAGTACTAAATTTGTTTGTTTATTCATTATTTATATTAAGTTTATTGTGGACTAGTGATATTGGTGAAGAACTTGAAAAATATTATTCCAGTCACTTTCAGTTCACTTGTTACTTTGTGTCTGTTAATAAACTTAAATACCTAGTAATTTTTCAACATTGCACAAATTTTCATCATTAGTTATGTACAATATTGAATAGAATTTTAACGCTTTTTATAAATATCTATATTGTATATACTTACAAGTAAGTCAACAATTTTGTAAAAACTCAAAACATACAAATCGTTTCCACAATAAATTGCTGTTACTTTTGTGTAATTTATGATAACTTTGACAATAAAGACCTTTCCTTAAAGTAAAAATGTATGTGTTTTATATTTTTTTCACAACACGACAATTTATTTTCTTATTTTCAAAGACATTAGAAAATGGTTAAGAACAACAGAAATTGAAATAAAAACTCTATTGATTAATCATTAAATCTATATAGAGTTTTCTTAATTAAATCCCAATTTATAACTTTTGACGTGATACAGTCTTATAAATCGATGTACGCACGAGAAAGTGTCACGTTCCGTGTGTACGCGAGAGCGCGTAAGAAGCGATAGAGAGGCACGATTGGCCTGAGCGGTCGGCTTGTGACGCATCTGTGTAGGGAGCCTCCACGAGTGACGAGCAGTCGACATCTGGCGCACCTTGATAGCTAGTACTCGGTAATGCAAAGTCTAGTGACCCAAGC
Source organism: Elegia similella (assembly GCA_947532085.1). Lineage (NCBI taxonomy): Eukaryota > Metazoa > Arthropoda > Insecta > Lepidoptera > Pyralidae > Elegia > Elegia similella. Next base: position 18,794,950 of record OX383947.1, read on the forward strand.
CCTACACCACGATGGCTCAAAACCAATCAATTGCAAAAGGTGCTTCTCAGGGCCACAATCCACATCATGTCACATCTCCTCTCGTACCCTTCATCACCCACTACTTGCACAAAAGCTGACCTTTGTAGAGCTTCAGAGAGAGAAAATATAGTTTTAAGCCAGCGACACGAAAACAAGATCTCTCTTCCACCGTTATCACGTAAAAGTATCATCCGTAAACCGACTTTACACACAACACTACCGATTTTTTATCCACTTCACTAAAACTTCATTCACATTTTCTACCAAAGTAGTAGTAATTAATTACATTACAATACGAACGAACGACATCTTTTTTTATATTTTTATAGTAGAAATTATAAATTTGTAGTAGTCGTGCGTTGCGTGCTTATTTATGCTGTGGAGTGTGGTCAATGCACTGACTCACCGTCAAGTCAATATTCTTGTATTTTTATTTTGTTTCGTAATTCATATTCAATTTTTTACATCGTTAATTAAGTGAAAAGTGGTAGCGTTTTCTTTATTTTATAGTATCCATGCAGTAATCTCCCGAACATAGTGTTATCGAGTGGAAGGAAGTGTTACATAGTGTTTGTTTTCATCGTGTTTCATAGTCATAATGGCTGAAAAAGTAAGTAAACGCATTTGTATACATATACTAAATATTATAATAAAAGATTTTAAAGGCCGCTTACCAAATATAGTTTGATATTTACATGTTCCACACTTGGGGGAAAGCCTCGAAAGGAATTCAGAAAAAAGTTTGCGTGCACCTGTCTGACATGTGTTATTTCATTCGTAGTCTGTGGTAAAAAAGAAATCATTTTTGGTCTAAAATCGCAAAATTTTATGTGTTTTTCGATAAAAATTCTAAATTTATTTGTTTGAACAAATTTTAGTATAGTTTATCGTGTGAATATTGTGCAACAATTTGGTGTCAAGTTTTGATGTGTTGGTTATTTAAAATTATGTAAATATGTACAGTGTTGTTTTAATCATAAGCTAATAATATTCATAGGTAATTTCGCACTAAAAGGTAAAATGTAATATGTTAATAGTGTAATGCCCTAACAATCACTGGATTACTCAGCATAATGATACACAAAAGCCCGAACAATACATCAATTCTCCACACACAGGCTTAGTCATCTTTTCAGTTCTGTTTCTGTCTGAATAAGCCTCAAGAATAAGCTAGCTTCTAAGTGAAGCATGCTTGGGATTTTATGATATTGTTTTTGTTATTTCTTTTTTATTACTATTGACATCAGATACAACAACAAATGAGAATTTACAATAATAAGATAAAAGAGTGTGTGAGTTGGACTCTCCCACCAAGGGTGCTGTACCATTATCTATACTAATGGCAAAAAATCATTTTTGTTGTATGAGTTATTCATTTAATTAAGTCAATTATATAAATCAATATTCTGTGAATATTTCAAGTGTAATATTTATTGTAATATTTACGCTTTGATTAACAATATTTTTGTAATACAATGCTTTTTGTATGCACTGCCAGCAATAAAACACCTAGGGGGAGTGAAAAGAGCCCCCTGTGGGCCTTGAATTGTAATTCTAGTTTTAATAACTAGAATTACAATTATTTACATTAACAAAAATACTCCTCTTATCATCATCATCATCTAAGCTCATCTTTGGCCCACTGCTGAGCATAGTCCTGTCTTTGTTTTCGCCATTCTTGTAGATCCTATGCTAAACTCATCCAAGTTATTAATCAATACCTGTCTTTAAATGTTTATCTCATATGTGCTCATAATATGCATATTTTGTAAATGACAAAAGAAACAAAGAATAGCCAAAAAGTCTGCATTTCTACCAGAGATGTTCGAAAATGAGTAGCAAGGGATGTGGTTTTCAAGGCCTGGCGAACGAGAAACTGCTAGCAGTGACTAGACACTGTTTTTAAGATAATGATGTGTATTGTAAAGAAAACATGGACATGCGGAAAAATGGTTTTATATTTTTAAAAATTAGAAGAAATCCGAAAAGAGCCCGCTATACATCTCAAGGATTATCTGCACTCCATTTCACATATTCTCTATGCATCCTCACACTCCTACTCGTCCTCGCACATCTATGGTGGAAACTCAGCTTAACCCTTTGACGTAAACATTTTCATAACTTCCTGAGGATGTGGTCTCCGCAACCTCAATAAACTCCTTCTAAAATAGTCTTGACAAGTAAATAAATAATAAATATATACGGACAAAAGATTAAGCTAGCCCCAAAGTAACTTCAAGACTTGTGTTATGGGATACTACCTCAACGATACTATATTTTATAACAAATACATATATAGATACACATCCAAGACCCAGGCCAATCTGAAAAAGATCATTTTCCATCTTGACCTGGCCGGGGATCGAACCTGGTCACTCCGTGTCGCAGGCTGACATGTTGAACGCTGTGCCACGGAGCTAGCCAAAGTGGTTGAGTGCAAATAAAGTGTTGGTGAAAAGTGAACATTGAATGTGAAAATTCGTTATCAGTGAATAAACTACATATACCTATCCACAGAGATTACACACATTAAACATTACCTGAATGAAATAGACAATCAGCTGAAAAGCTGCTCATTATAATTAAATAAATAAACTCTGCAGTGTATGAATTTTTGAATAGTTTAACACATTTGTTATGCATTATTTTAATTTTCTTCCAGAAAATTCAAGAAAACCCACTACCAGAAGAGCAGTCAGAAACTGAATCCAAAGACATGGCTAAATCCACTCCAGACAAGCCCACAGCCATTCCCGTTGTACCTGTGACCCAAGCTGCTGCGCCTCGGGTCTCCGTACCAACTTTCACAAAGACGGCTCCAAACGACTTGTACAGGAGGTTGCTACCTGCGGTGTTGTTCGTGTTGACGTTTGTCACCGTTATGACTATGCTGCTGATTTATATGGACACTGTTGGTGAGTAATTTTTTGTGACTCCAAGGCCTGAGTAGATAAGGGATTTTCGTCCACAGAGAGCAAAAATGCTTGACTAATAAATAAAACTCCAAAATGCTTGCGTCACACACAATCTAGTACCGAATGTACCGAATAATCGATCATCATCATTTCATATGGCAGGCAAGAATCCATTCTTTAGCTCCCGGGAAATGATGTAGTGGGTACTCTTCGGCAATATGCCACAAAGTTTGGTCTGCTGCCTCCGCACTCTGGAGAGTCCTTAAGTCCCCATTTATGGAGAAGGTAGTTGGACTGTCCATGTCCCTTCCAAAATCAGTTTAATATTACTATTTATTGAGTATCAAAACCGGCTGGTTTCTAAGTCGGGTCCAAGATTAAATCTTTTCCTGCAATTTTACTAGTCTCCCAAGGTGATTCGACACTGAATCAAAGAATATATATGCTACCTGAATGGCGTTTTAAGGGTGCTTTTACACCAAAGATGTGCTATGCTACGATGCTATGAATGCGTTTGATATCCACCAATCATATTCATTGGTGCACATAGCTTAGCACTGGTGGAAGCAGATCTAACTAAGATATGTTTTTTATATGGAAAGATGCGTGCTATGGATGCCTGCTATCGGCCATCGCGAGTGGTGTGGCTATGTGCAGTGCAGAGTACCTACAGTATGTCCGCGTTTGTCGATACATAGCATAGCTCGAGCTGTGCATCTTTCTCGCGCAGCTACATAGTATTGGTGGAAACAGTCACATATTTTCGCAGCATATATTTCAAATCTTGCAGCATAGTGGCATAGCACATATCTGGTGGAAAAGCACACAGTCTGACATCCGTCCAAATATGAGATTTCGATGAAAGGCGTCGGGGTGGTAGGGCGTTTAGTGTTTCCTGGATCGGCATATCTTATCGATGCGCGAGTACAACTCATACTTGTCCGGATATTTGATATTTATAAAAATGTGTCTGTCCCAGCGCTGGGCGCCCAGCAGTTCCGAGTGAACATGTCGCGGGACTACGAGCTGGCGCGCATCCCGCAGGCGTCGCCGGCGCTGGTGGCCTTCGTGCGCCAGCTGCACCTGGCGCCCCGGGCCCCGCACGCCGCCCCCCCGCCCGCGCAGCCCGGCCGCGCCGTGCTCGTGCTCGACAGACTCTACGGACCCATCGTAAGTATTAGGCTCATTCAGAGTCACGCGGTTGATCAGCGCCGGCCACACGCGCACGCTTGCATTACTAGATGTTTAATTGTGGACTGTGGTGGAAAAGGTTCTTCGAGAGAAACCACGAGAATTTGGAGACGTACGTTTAACGGCTCTCAACAGTTTCGACGCAAGATTGCAAGTGAAGAGGAAGGAACAGAATACAAACATATCAGAACGAATAATACTTCCGTTTTTTATCATAGACAAAGCTACCATAGATAACAAAGCTACATAACAATGTTGCTATATTAAATTAATGTTAGAAATCCTAACACTAGATAGTAGTTGCGTTTCATAGTCACGCAGTTCAAACGCGCCGTCGGCCAGCGCTGCTGAAACGCGCGCCCAATAATCAATTTGTTTTACGACGTCGCTGTTGTACTTTTTTCCATAGAAAATAAACAGGTAATCCTGTTATTATATTTGTCCCAATGATTGTACACAGTTGTACATTGCAGCGAAATGCTCGATATCAAAACTCGTTTCACAGTGCACGTTTGTCAAGCGAATTGTTGAAACGCGCTGGTCAACGACGTGTCTCGGCGGCGTCACTCTAATATCAGCCTTACACCGTACAGTACATCCACTTTTATAAGTTACGCCGATGTTCCTACGCAGTAATCAAATTGTTGCATGGCGCGAAAATATCCGTCCGCTATTGGCTGATGCGTACGCGACATGTCTGGAGTTTGCTGCAGCGCCGCGCAGTATAACTATTATAAGCGAGACAGCACGAGTCCTGTTGTTTTTAGATTTTAAATCTTATATAGTAGCTATAAGTTCTTTATTTCATTGATATTTTCACTCGGTTTGATTCGGCGGTAGGTTTTGCTATTGACCATGTGACAAAAAGTATGTTGCTGAAACAAAAAAACCGTTTCTAGATTTGACCTTATATAGTTCTAAAAAAATAGTTTTAAATTTTTTAAATCTATATTTAAGGAGAAAAAAAAAATATACAAAACCTTTCGTTACGTCACAGATTAACCACACTTAAGCGTATGCCTTTGCTCGCGACAGCTATTACAAAAAAAAACTAACATGGCAAGCATGCCACTTTGTTTGACAGTGGCAAGTACTCGGTCCCGTCGGTTTGGTCCTGAGGTTTGGTCGGTATTGGTATTATTTTGTTTTGTTGTTTGTTTGGTTGGTTCATCATTGGTTTGGATAATACTTGCTTGATTTTGAAAGTAAGCACGGAATATCTGATAATTATTATTGAATGTAAATAGTTGTAAAGTCGTATTTTTTTGTTTGGCACATTTTGGCGATGGCATTGACATTGACATTAACAGTTTTTTTTTTAATGAAAACCGGATTAGTGAAGTTCAAGCATCACTGTAAATACAGCCTTATGGGTACGTCACTTCCGGCAAATTAATTATTATTTTTTTAAATCTTTTTATTTAAATAAATACGCAATATTTAAAAAATCTAAAATATACGGGTCCTCCCTCTTTTCGCTATTTGAAAAACAAATAAAAAAGGTCATCAAAATTTTTGTCATATGGTCAATTATGCGCCGCTGAACAAAGCCGATGTGACATATAAAAGTGGTAGTACTCTGTTAGCATTCGGGATTTGGCAGTAAAATACTTAATCCTTTTAAAATTTTCGACTAGCTTAATGAATACATCCCCTATGTATTCACTGGGCTGGTTTTGTTAGGCTGAGTCACACCATTATGTCTCAGCCTAACAAAACAAAAAACTTTGTCTCGAGCTATCGCGCGCCATATTCAAGCGGTTATGCATCTTATATTACTAGACATAGAGGTTATAATAGCTTGTTTTTAAATGACGCGTCGCTTCCGATGCTGTCACATGCCAGTCCAGTGTAGCGCGACCCTAAGAGTCACTGCATCCTTTCTATCGGCTGATGATAGTTTAGTTTGGCTCTTAATTAGTATGAAGATGCAACCGATATAATGTGCGCACTTACTTACATTTTCATACGGATTAAAAGCTTGACTCGATAAAAAGTCTGCAGCGGGCTCTTATCTTAGGCTTTAAGGTGTCGAGTCCGGTAAGCTGTAATTAAGCAACAATGTACAGTCAGCGACAGATATAGATACAGGGCCTGTTAAGGTATCTCACCTTGACAGGCCCTGTATCTATATCTTGAATTTTCTCTTATACTATAAATAATAATAACATAAAAAAATATATACATAAAGATTTTAATGAAGCTTTTCTTAATATAAATTTCCACGTTTATATTTTTTATAGTTTAATAGAAAATTCAAGATATAGATACAGTGTCTGGCAAGGTATCTTTGTCGCTCACTGTACCAGTTGTTTCTGTTTGTTAAATATTATCAAATGACAGCAACTCATCGGACTTACACTTCAGTGCTGGTTTTTGGTAATACAAGGAAACATTTAAAATTGAACAATAGTGTACTAAATGCATTAAATAGATAACTGAGATGGATTGAGTTATCCAGTGGCCAAGGCCGGAGCAACTTGGTCGAAATGTCTAGAAAAAAACGCATTGTTCGTGCTAATTCCCGTTATTGCATTTAGTAAATCATCATCATCAGGTCTTTTTAAGTCTCCACTGCAGGAGCATGTACCCTCTCTGTACAATTGATCCATACTTGGCCAGAGCAGACAGAGGATTTGGCCTACGCTCTCCTCGCCGGCCAGACGGGTCGGAGAGGCCTCATCGATGTTTATGAGCTTTGTTTAGCTTGTATTTCCTAAGTCGCCTCTGACGACATCCATGGGAAGACTAGGACTACGTATTAGTAAATATGCAGCGCGAAACTTGGAAGTGTTTATGAGCAATGTGTGCGGTGCAGGAGAACGGCACGTTCGTGGAAGTGCAACCGGGCGGGGCGCGGGACCCGGGCTGCGTGTGGCTGCAGGCGGCGCGCGGCTGGGCGGGGCTCACGGTGCGGGCCGCGCCGCGGGACTTCCTGGCGCTGCGGGCCGCCGCACGGGCCCTGCACGCCTGCCTCAGCCCCACGCCGCATCCCCGGGAGGTAAACTACCGCCTCATTTTGAACCTCTGCAACATTTGTATCAGTGTTTTTATTTTGCATTCAAATTTAAAAATATCCAAAAATGCTATTTTAATGTCATTATCATCATCATCAGGTCTTTTTTAGTCTTCACTGCAGGAGCACGACCCTCTCTGTACTACTATTTTGATGTACTCTTAACTTAATAAATTAAGAAATAAAATATGATATAAGTTTTTTTTTTGCATTCACATATATCATTTCTTACTTTATTAAGCATTGTGAATGCAAAACAAAAACACTTATAAAAATATTGCATGGCTTCCTATTCCTACATATTAGTTGATTTTCAAATTCATTGTAAACTGAGTTGAATCAAATACCTCACTTGTAAAAGTTGGGTAGTTGTATAAGTGATGTACGCCTTAATACGTATATGGGATATGATGGAGAATTTCGGCGCCGAGGTTGAACTCTGCACTATACTGAAATTCTGGAATCGGAATCCGTAATGGAATATAGAATTACAAGAAAAAAAGGTAAAAACCTAAAAAAGACATTTGACCTTCCATATAAATTCACAGCTAGGCGAATGGTCGGCGACTTTGATTTTTGGGATTCCGTACGGTAAAAAGAAACCCTTATAGGATCACTTGGTTGTCCGTCTGTCGGTCAAGACCTTTTTCTCAGGAACGCCTAGAGGTATCAAGTTAAAATTTATATTAAACACTCAGGTCTACTGTTCCTTGGAACTGTGAAAAAATTAAACTTCTAAGCTACCGCAATCAATAGATACAGCCGTTTATGCCACAAATTTTCGTGTTTTTCAACATTCACAAGGAAATCAAAACCTACAAGGTACTTCTTGTGAATTCAGAATATTGAATATTGGTGTGAAGCAATGTCTTATAGCACCGATAAAGGAGAAATTGCGAAAAGCATACATATTTATTTATCATGCACATAAATATTTTTATTTTTTATGCCGCAAATCTTCAACATTTGCAAGGAAATCAAAACCTACAGGTTACATGCTGTGAATTCAGAATCTTGAAATTTGGTGCGAATTAACATCGTATAGCACAGATACAGAAAAAATTGCGATTAGTATCAATTTTTAGTTACATCATATAAAAATATATTTAATCATTTTTAACTTATTATAGAATAATGGCATGGAACTCTTCGTGCGCGAGTCCGACTCGCAGTAGACCGGGTTTTTTTTTTTTTAAAGAAAATAGAATACCTTTGCAGAGTGAGACTTTTGTACGTTAGTACTAGTACTTAGCGTGCCCTAACGTGACCTTTAATTCGGCAGGTGACGTACCACGAGGCGGACAGCCAGTCCAGTGCCTTCAGCTCCCGCGTGCTGTGTCTGCCGCTGGTGACCATTTTGTTAGCGGCAGACGCCACACAGGCGGACTACGTGTTGCTGTCCGGGGACGCCGTGCTGCCAGCGCTCACGCATCTGCCGTTCGACGACGAAAGATTGAGGTTACAGGTAAGGGACTAACTAAACCAGAGTCAAAGTCAAAGATTTTTATTCAAAATTGGATACGTGTATCTCTTTTTGAACGTCATATTTTTTATTTCTTATATATTTTTTATTATATGCAAAATTGAAATAATACTAGCGTTTCGGAACGACCACTGGTGAGAAGAATACGTCGAAAGAAACTCAATCCAGACTTGGTCCCTACGTGATAGAACGCACCCTATTGTTCACAAACACAATTTTTATACTATAGATTAAATTGTTAACATGAAATAAATAACTGGTTTTTTAATGTCCAGTGGCCGTCAAATTGCGGCCCGTGGGCGTTATTTGTGCGGCCCGCGGCAAAGTAAATACTACCTACTACAACTAACTACATTGACAGCTCCGTGGCGCAGTGGTTGACACCTGCTGTGACACGAGGGGGTCCGGATTCGATCACCGGTCAGGTCAAGATGGAAAATGATCTTTTTCAGATTGGCCTGGGTCTTGGATGTTTATTTATGTATATGCTATAAAATATAGTATCTGTTGTATAAACAAGGTTTGTTGATTAAAATAGTGAATCCCAGAAAATAAGCCGACTGAAGGAAGGGGAAGGTACTCACGCGAATGAAGCTCTTTGGATATTTGGTCTTCTGTCCCCGGGGCACTGTTCTGGACTGCTGTAGTCGAATTTATAGATACACGGACACAACATACAAGTTTGACACACGATAGTTTTAAGAAAAACAGGGAATTATATTTTATTTGATATTTTGACTGTTGCGCGCGCGACTACGTAGGTTCGACTCGTAGAGACTGCACTGCCCGCTAGGTGGCGGGCTTGAAGCGTTTTGTTTTTACACAGAGCCGTGAGATGGCGTGGATTAGGATAAGGGATATTCAGTCGGTTCCCTAACATTTTCCCCCCACCGAAATCAACAATGATTTCAAAATAGGCAAACACAAAATAAAATTGTTATATATCTAGAATGTTAACCTATAGAATGGGCTCTGCAAATTATGTAGCATATAGTTTTACTTATTACATAAGCATGTAGTTTAACTTAAAAACTTACAACATAAATAAAGAAAAGAATAAACGTAAAACGATTAGCTTGTGAGCGAAATGGACTGTATAAATAAATTTAAATAATTAAAATAAGAGGACTCAGTTTAGTGACAGGCCGTTTGAGTAGCGAATGTTGCGTTCGGACCGTAACAACGCGCACCCGTCCATCAAGTCCGGGATGAATCTGTTCTACACGTCCCAAACTCCATTGTTGACAAGGGGCATTATCATTATGAATAAGCACCAAATCATCAATAGATAGATTAGGCGTATCAACGTACCACTTTTGTCGTTGTTGCAATGTATGCAAGTATTCTAATTTCCATCGACGCCAAAAATGCAATGTGGCTTGTTGAATACATTGCCAACGCGTTAAGCGATTAATAGACATGTCCGAGATATCATGACTTGGAACCGAAACCAATTGACGACCAACTAAAAAATGTCCTGGTGTCAGGACGTCGAATTCACTGGGGTCGTTAGATAAACTGCATAGAGGACGTGAGTTTAAAATCGCCTCGATGTTAGAAAATAAAGTACATATTTCTTCGAACGATAAAGCTCGTGTACCTACTACGCGTTTCAAATGATACTTTGCTGATTTGATTCCAGCCTCGAAAATACCACCAAAATGGCTACCAGTTGGAGGATTATACTTCCACGTAACCTTTCTGATGGTAAACTTATCAGTCAACTGGGTTTTATTTGAAGTATAGAACTCGTATATTTCATTTATGTGTCTACCAGCGGCTACAAAATTTTTGCCATTATCGGAATAGACCGTATGTGGAAGGCCGCGTCGGGCCGTAAATCGATCGAATGCAGCCAAAAAGCATTCAGTAGTCAACGCCGAGACCACTTCAAGATGTACTGCGCGCGTTGAATAACAAACGAATAAGCACAAATAAGCTTTTGATATTTTCGCATTGCGTCTATTTGATTCTTTTGTATAAAATGGACCGCCCATATCAACACCGACTATATGGAAAGGATAAACAGACTGTAACCGACATTTCGGTAAGGAGGCCATCTTAGGTTGAATAATAGTAGGCCTATTTTTGAAGCACGTAACACACTTAGAAAGGCGAGATCGTATTATACACCTAGCAGCTATGATCCAATATTGTTGAGCTAATATGTTTTGAAGTGATCTAGGCCCTGTATGCAAATAGACCTTGTGATAATAATCTATCAAAATATTTGTAAAGTGCGATTTTTTGGGTAAAATCAATGGATGACGTTGAGTAAATGGCAAATCCGCCTGTGAAAGCCTACCCCCCACCATGAGGAGACCACGGTTATCAATAAACGGGTCGAGTTTACGTAGGCTTTGAGAGCATCGGTTGTCTTTCTTAAGCGACTTAATGTCATCTTCAAAATATTTTAATTGAACAATTTGAATAAGTTTATCATGTGACTTATTAATTTCAAAATTAAGCAAGGCACCTTTTTCTCTGTTAACAGCACAAGCTTTACAATTGTTTATAAATCTGTAACACCAGGCGAAAACACGCAATAATTTGTTGAAGCTTGAAAATTTGAACATTATTGAATATAAATCCGTATTCACATCTGACTCTTCGCTAAATAGAGTGTTTTCTTTGACAGGTTTGAGCTCCAAGGGTTCACCATTGAACTCTTTTATGGATCTAATTGGCCACGCATGCCGTGGCTCGTATAGCCATTGTGGGCCACGGAACCACTGATCCGCGATCAGCAATAAGTCCGCTGGCATGGCGCCGCGAGAGCACACATCGGCAGGGTTGTCAGTGCCATTAATGTGAAACCATTGGACCTCGGCCGAGCTTTCATTAATTTTAGCAACACGATTGGCTACAAAAGTTTTTAGTTTGAACGCAGGTGTATTTATCCATGTCAATGCAACTGAACTATCGGTAAATGCTAATACCTCACTGATCAGTACTTCCTTGGCCAAAATTGCGATTACATACCGTAAAGTTTTTGACAATAAGTGAGCAGCCATTAATTCAAGACGTGGGATTGATACTGTTTTTAAGGGCGCGACCTTAGATTTCGATAACAGTAAGCTAACATTAACGTTACCTTGCGCATCTTGACTGCGAATATACACGACGGCGGCGAATCCAACCGTTGATGCGTCACAAAACCCTACCACTTGAGAGACTGCATGGTTTTTGACAAAGACATGCCGGTCGTGTTTTAATTTCGATAATAACGGTATTTGAGATGCAAACATTGACCATTCATTGAGTAACGACTTTGGAAGGGAGTCATCCCATCCTAATTGAGCGCACCATAATTTTTGCATAAAATTCTTAGCAAGGAAAATGCACGGGGCAACGTATCCCAACGGGTCATATAACTTAGCTGTTTGTGAAAGTACTGATCGTTTCGTAATAATACTTTCTGTAGGTGTAGTACGAAAGGAAAATGCGTCTTCTTTAGGTAACCAATGTAGACCGAGAATTTTAATAGCCATAGTTTTACCATCATCGAATTGAACTGGGGGCTCTAGTTGATCACTAGGCAGTCCTTTCAGTACTTGATCGCTATTACTTGACCACTTGCGTAATTCAAATCCACCCAGCTTCAATAATTCGACCAATTGCTGCTGGATCTTTAAAGCCTCCTCAATGCCATCTACAGACCATAATAAATCATCAACGTAAAATCCTTCGCGCAGAGCACGGGAAGCGTCGGGGAATCGGGCGCCCTCGTCCGCGGCTAACTGTTGTAAAGTGCGTATCGCTAAAAACGGGCTACTCGCCACACCATACGTCACGGTGCACAGCTCATACACTTTTATAGGTTCGATGGGCGAATCGCGCCACAATATGTGTTGATATTTACGTTGCGACTTTTCAACCAAAATACAACGGTACATTTTAGATATGTCGCCGCATAAGGAGATCTTACGCAACCGAAAACGTATTAATAGTTCTATAAGATCAGCTTGCAACTTCGGGCCCGTGTATAAAACAGAGTTGAGCGATATATTATTCGAGGATTGACAAGAGGCGTCGAAAACTACGCGGAGGCGAGTACTGCTACTGTCAGGTTTATGAACACAGTGGTGGGGGATGATGTACCCCGATTCCACTTCCGATACTTCGCCGACACAAATCATATGACCGAGCGAAACGTACTCATCCATGAATTTTTTATATTCTTTTCGTAGGTCAGGTAAACGTGACAATTTACGCTCTAAATTTTGAAATCTTTTAATTGCAATTTGCTTTGAGTCTCCTAGTTCAGCGTCAGGCTTAAACGGGTATCTGACGATGTATCGACCTGTACTATCCCGCTTATGATCATTAACAAACATCTGTTCAGCGATGACGTCATCCGGGTTTTTGGGTAAATCCGAGACTAAACTTTCAGTTTCCCAAAACGATTTAATCAAATCATCGACTTTTGTCTCACTAGTGAACATGCACATCGATACATTTTGGGTGTTACTCGTATTGTTGCACGTCAGCTGACCCGTAATTACGTACCCGAACACACTACTTAACGCCAGCGGTAGTCCTTGCCGTGAGGGATGATATCTACCACCGTCATAAACAAACGGAAACACGTCGCTGCCGAGCAACATATCGATACGACTCGAACGGTAGAAAGTAGGGTCAGCCAACAACAAATTTTTATATTCATGTTTTAATTCTTCCGACAAAGTTACCGAAGGCATGTCACCAGATATATTAGAAACCACAACCGCCTTTAAATTGAAAATTGGATTATCGGAGGTAGTTGGTTTGATTTTGCATAATACCATGCCCTGATCACGAACTATTGTTCCGCCTAAACCTGTCAGTTGAGTATTACACTTTTGACGCGGGAGTCCTAATCGCTGTGCACAATCATTTGTCAAAAAACTAGATTGAGAACCACTGTCGATTACCATGCGCACGGGTTGATATTTGCCTAAAACGTCCAATACGTGTATAATCGCAGTGCCTAACACGACTGTGGATCCAGTCGAACACGTCAACGACACTTGACTTTCGTTATTATTATTAAAATGATCATCGCAAGAATTATTTAAATCCGCAGTAATTAAACTCGTACTAGAATCTAAATGCAACGTGTGGTGATGCTTATTTTTGCATACCGTACACGTTATCTTCGATGGGCACTCACTAGACGCGTGACCTTGACGGAGACAATTCTCGCACAAATGCAATTCCTTGATTTTATTAACTCGCTGTACAGGTGTTAGTGCGATGTACTCGAAACATTTATAAATTGAATGAAAGGGTTTATTGCAGTACAAACATCCCTTTTTTGCATAATTAACCTTATCAGTGCTCGTACTACTTGCTAAACAAGTTTTTAAACTTGTATTTTTCGTGCTAGGTTTACTAATTGATTTATTTTGAATCGAAGAAGTAATAGCTTTACTAGTACCGGGCTTCGAGAAAGTACTCGCACTCGTTGACATTTCTAACATTCGGGTCTGATTGGTGACAAAATCGATCAATGTTTTGATAACAGGTATTTCGTTTGTACTTATTTTCTGTTCGAATTCACGCCTAGAAACCTGGTCTAAATTACGCAATCCAATATAACATAAAATAAATCCCGCTAAGTTATCAATTCCTAATAACTCAAGGGCTTGGACACACTCTTGAAATGTTTCTAAAAAGGAATTTAATCCACTCACGGATTCATTAGCCAGTGGCTTGAACGCAAACAACTTATCCATATAGCGCGTAGCTATAGCACGCTTATTTTCATACCTATCACATAGGCTGGTCCATACAATGTTATAATTGTCTTTAGATACGGGTAGACTTTTGACAATTTGAAGTGCAGGTCCAGTTACGACTGACAATAGGTAGTAGAATTTCTCTGTATCGCCTATGGTAGTATTTGTATGGATTAAACTGGAAAAAGTGTCACGAAATGTTATCCAGTTTTCTAATTTGCCGTCGAAATGAACTAGTTCAATTTTAGGTAAGCGAGGCTGAGCGCCGCGCTCCGATGCGTTTACGTATTTCGGCGGTTTTGATATCGATTCGTACTTTTGAACAATACGTAAAATCTCAAAATAGAGGTCATCAAAGGCATGTACCTCTTGGTTACCAATTTTATAATTAGGGTCATTTTTTAACTCCAAAGCGGAAATGTCATCAACAATTTTTTCAAACGATTCCCTAGTGGACTGGAGGTCACTGACCCGCACGGACAATTTGCTAAATTCTGCTGTATTCTTTTCCACAGCTTTAGCTAAGTCATGATATTGTTGAACACGTCTAAAACATCGCTCTTTACGACTTATAAGTGTATTAATTTTTATTTGAAGGTCGGACATAGCCATTTTGATTCGAAGAAAAACCGTTTGTCGCGTACCTAAAATATACACTAAACTGAGTCCTTAAGAGATTATATACGGTAAAAATAGATATTGACAGTGTTTGACCACTTATATAACTGTATTATTGCAATATAGAACTATTGAATGAATATTTTGCAAAAAATACCGTAGGGCAAACAATTGTGCAAGTACCTACAAGGTTGCAGTTTTAAACGTGAAATATTGTGTATTTACCTATTTTGAACTTGTATTCGGTAAAATATCAGGCTCGAAATGACCAAATTATGTTGTATAAACAAGGTTTGTTGATTAAAATAGTGAATCCCAGAAAATAAGCCGACTGAAGGAAGGGGAAGGTACTCACGCGAATGAAGCTCTTTGGATATTTGGTCTTCTGTCCCCGGGGCACTGTTCTGGACTGCTGTAGTCGAATTTATAGATACACGGACACAACATACAAGTTTGACACACGATAGTTTTAAGAAAAACAGGGAATTATATTTTATTTGATATTTTGACTGTTGCGCGCGCGACTACGTAGGTTCGACTCGTAGAGACTGCACTGCCCGCTAGGTGGCGGGCTTGAAGCGTTTTGTTTTTACACAGAGCCGTGAGATGGCGTGGATTAGGATAAGGGATATTCAGTCGGTTCCCTAACAGTATCGTTGAGTTGGTATCCCATAACACAAATGATTTTTTAAATATTTTTTGATGAAATGCAATAAACAAACTGATCAAAATCTGCAAATAAATTCTTTGTTACATTAAAAATAAATAAACGTGATTCTTCGTGTTCTTATTTGTCCTATTTAGTTACCATTCTAAATGTAATGTCCAGGTGATCGAGGTCCGATCCTCGGACCTGTCGGTCCGCAACAGGACCACAGCGTTCCTGCTCACCAAGAACTACACCGTGGCGGACGCGACGCCCGACAGCGTCATGTTCGCGCTGACGCAGGTTTGATTCCGCGCGCCCGGAACCACCGGACAGCTCGGGGCAGTGATCGGCGAGCGCAGAGTACATTTACATAGATAATCAAAGAACAATATGCAGAGCCGGTAGAAATATTTTCATGACATATTAAAATTCTTCACTCATAAGTTATTCTATGAAGGTATGTATTTTTTTCAATTAGTACCTACTTACTTTCTATTGAATTTTTTTTTTTGTCAAATTTATTCGTGAGTCTACTAATGGATCAAATTAAAAATGCTAGGTTCGTATTTTAAAATGTCAATGACGCTATTATATATTATACCCAAAAAAAATTTTTTTGCTCATTTTTTCAGCGCATACATAAAATGCGCTGTACGATGAAGGTATAATCACTAAGTAAATGTACTCTGTTAGTTCCGATCACTGGTACCATGAACTTACAGCTTGGGGTCTCAACAAAATATGTCACTGCATGTTTTTTCTGTAAGATTAACTGATTCGTTTGAAGACTTTTTCCTTTACGGTTATGTATTTTTTTCTCGGTGGTTCTTGATAATTTTAAAGTATTATATTTTCGTTAGGGTCTCAATCTACAGTGTTTTTATCTCTAACGTAGAAAAACTGTAGCTGTATTCGTAACACGTATATTTGTGTAGAAAACTAGACAGTATTTTTAAACACAAACTTAAGGTTAACTTTAAATTGAGGCATTTTTAAAGACCGTGCGTAGCGACAGTTGTCGTTGTCATGTTGTACAAAACGCGCGACATTTGCTGCAGTTTGGTACAGTGGGGGCAGATAAATGTATAAATGTGACCCCCCCTCCCCCCCGCAATTTGACCTCTCAACCACCAATCGGCCCGATTGGGCCGCATAACAATAAAAAATCCACTATGTCTGCGTTTCTCGCGCTTGATGAGAATCTGTTGTTAGAGGGGTCCGTTTTATTTGCCCCGGACTACTTAAACATGACAATGGTGCTATTTTAGAATGGGCGATTGCATTGAACTAGTGATATTTCCATATAAAAATCGTCCAGTCACCCGTTTCAAAATAGGACTCCCACACTGTAACTAGCGCCGCCATTGAGGTTAAGTTTTATGGGCTCTTGAATTCACGCACACAAGCACAAATGTGTATATGTGTGCATGTAGAGTCAAGCGCAGATAAACTGGCCCCTCTAAAAACAGATTTTAAATTGTAGGGGGTCACATTTATTTGCCCCGACTGTACCTAAAATATTGGCTCGCCCCAGCTCGGGATATAAAACACTGTGAGTAGGTGACTGTGACTATATTCTGAACAGTTTTTCGAGTCTCATTATTTTGCGTTCAGCCGTCTTGACCCTAACATAAGACGTATGACATTCTTGCTTTAAGTATATCTAGACAACCTATTTTGTCTAGAATACAATTTAGTTTCTATATTTTTAGTTGTATGTCTAAATACTTTAGTTATGCGATCTATTTTTTAGCTTTAAAACACTATACATTAGTATGATAATAAATTTTAAGAATCTCTGGAGACGGCAACTACATTCATGATTACTCGCAATTTGAGAATCTGTTTTACTATTTATTAAATGTACAATGTATGTTTATTTTGTTTATCAATATTATAATGACAAAAATATAAATTCTTCGTCATCAATTTTATGTGAAACCTAAATTTTGATTGTCCAATGTTGTAGTGTCGCTATTTTAATATACTTTTCAGTACATCACAGTCAAAGGGGGTAACAGGAACCATTAAATTTGCCAATGACATACATCATCATCATCATCAGGTCTTTTTAGTCTCCACTGCAGGAGCATGACCCTCTCTGTACTACCGGAGCCATACTTGGCCAGAGCAGACAGAGGATTTGGCCTACACTCTCCTCGCTGGCCAGATGGGTTGGAGAGGTCTCATTGATGTTTATGAGATTTGTTTAGCTTGTATTTCCTAAGTCGCCTCTTACGACATCTATGTGAAGAGTTGGAGTGGTCCTATTCTACTCTGCCGGAAACTCTGACATTAAAACCATTTTAAAACTTATCTTGGTACAGTTCTACTACTTATAAGTCGCATTGGCTTTGTTTGGCGGCGCAAAATAGTACAACTACAGAACAACAAAGACATTAGAAACGGCAAGGGGGCCGAGAATGCGCTCGATCAGCTCACTTGAATTACCTTAGTTTGTCCCGCGATCGTCAAAGATACGAAAGAGAAATTTACGTGAACAAGAACATTGAAAATGCCGACGTGTGCTATTCTAACGTGTAAAGTGAGGAGTCCTAGTGAAACTGACCAAAGAAGGAGTTTCTATTCAATTGTGTTGCGTTAGTATGCTTGAAATGAGGCGACGCCGGTTTTCATAGAAATAACGCGATAACACTTCTAATGTGTTTGTGTCTGTGAGCACAACCTACCGCCGAATGATTCCGAATGAAAACATAAAAAATAACAACTTATTCCTACTACAAAAGATTTAAAATCCTAAAACAACAGGACTCATGCTATCTCTCTCATAATACTCGCCGCAGCGAACTCCAGACATGGCGCGAACGCATCAGCCAATAGCGGACGGATATTTTCGCGCCATGCGAAAAAAATATATTTGTGTGCAGGTACATCGGTGAAACTTAAAGTGGTAGTATTATAACATAGTTTGTGTATGGAAGCGTAACGTTATTCTTCTTTGTAATATAACACGAGGCGGTTTGAAGGCTGACTCGGTAGGCGAGGTGCTTACCGCTGGGGTTTTTAGGATCATTGTTATTCAAACACTCCTGAAAAATAAACATACATAGGGGTTTTTTTAAACTTTCGCGTTTTAAACACATAATTATGTATATAAAAGGGACTCAGCACGAACCTTTTTATAAAAAAATAATAATAAAAATGCTTTTTATCAACGGAAACAAATAATAAAAATGTTCGTGCTAAGTCCCGTTTATATTTGTAAAACACTAATAAACTCGCAGCACTAGATAGCTAACATTATAACCAACAACGTTTGTTCTACGAGTTATGACATAACTTAATAAAATAAATGATTTTTTAAGTTTTTAATGTTCTTTCGTGTCATTTATGTGTCATGTAAACGAAGCGCGCGTAAGTAGTCTTTATTTGCGATGCGCGTAGCGTTGTTAACATTCAACCGGAAATTATATTAATACTAGCTTTCGCCCGCGGCTCCGCCTGCGTCAATGTCGATCCCTCGGGAATAGTACTTTTTCCCGGGATAAAAGGTAGCCTAGCCTATGTCCTTCTCCGTACTCCAGAGAACCTGTATGCAAAATTTCATGATGATCGGTTCAGTAGTTACGGCGGGAAAGCGTAACAAACAAACTCACTTTCGCATTTATAATATTAGTAAGGATTTATTTTTGTATGGAAGTAAAATTTCACAAACTATCAAAAGTCTCAATCAAGTCTCGTATTGTAATCAAGTGCTGCGAGGTAATTAGAGGTTTTCAAGTAACTCCAAGTTTAACCCTGTATACTCGCTACAATTTACCCCCTTTGACTATAATATAATATGAATACGATATTTGTTATTATTAAGAACAAAGTATTATTATTTTAAACAGTATGTATGTGATTATTTTGTATTGTTTTATGTGATTTCTCTCTGTTAGTGATCTTGGTGATATTTTAACTAATATTTTGAATCGAATAGCCTATTTTTATTTTCTATTGAAGTGCCTTACATACAGTTTTAAGTTTTAATTGTAAAGAATATTGGATGCGAGGTGCGTACGGAATATTTAGTTTGTCTTGTTATAGAAAGCGGGTATTTTTCATAAGTTATTGAATAGTTTTCGACGCAGCACCGTTGAACTTTTTAAGGTAAAGATAAAAAAGTCACAGATTTAAATTTATGTATTAACTTTGACTAGCTCCGTGGCGCAGCGGTCAACACACCAGCCTGCGACACGGAGTGACCGGCTTCGATCCCCGGCCAGGTCAAGATGGAAAATGATCTATTTCAGATTGGCCTGGGTCTTGGAAGTTTATCTATATATGTATTTGTTATAAAATCAGGTATCGTTGAGTTAGTATCCCATAACACAAGTCTCGACCGTACTTTGGGGCTAGCTCAATCTGTGTGATTTGTCCGTATATATTTATATTTATTTAACTTCCGGAACTCAAGTCGTCTGAATGAATACCTCGCTCTCACGTATTTCCGTCTTAGTGTTTTTGCCACGTACCTCGCATTCAATACAACCATAGTAGTATCACATAGTCGTAGATGCACAAAGAACTTGCACCTTTAAAATTACGGATCGGAACTGAAGCTTGATAGTGCAGATGGCAGATAAACAGGCTGAAACTTACTTTTATAAAGACTAAAACTTGTCGGCATTTTCGACTTAAACATGAGCGAGTTCTGTGAATTGCATTTAATTTGCATGAAAGAAGAAGCATTTGTTTTTAGGTTGAAATTATTACAATCTAAAAAAAAATATATATTTCAGACTTTAATTTTTTTAATGAAGGGCATTTAGAGCGAAATGTGGCGGCTAAAGTTAGTGACCGATATATTCGAGGCTCAGGAGCTCTCTGTAGGTACATAGCCCTGGAGCTTAATTTTTGAACTGAAAGAATCGACCCGCCACTCGTTGTGACGTCAGCATTCGGTTCTAGTAGCACTTAGTAGAAGAAGAATCTAATACTTAGTTGTCAACAAAAAATATGTGCATGGCTGCCGGAATAATTAAATTAAACATAATAACTCTAATAAATGACTAAAGTCCAGAGACAATTGTGGCAAAAATGCTAGGAGGAACAAGAAAAAATAAATGGGTAGGCGTTGTTCACTAATCTGTTGCTTCGATTGGACAAGCATATGTTTTTTTTTTTATTTTGAGAATGTTCAAAGTTACCTCAGTTACTTACTATTCGGAAAAACCATTTTGGTACAAAATAGAGTCAAATAAAATTTACCATGCGGAAACTTGACAAGTAGCGGATAGATTCTACCAGTTCAAAAGTTAAGCTCCAGATCGTTGGCATCATTCAATAGCATTGTTATCCGATTAACATGCGTAAAATTTGCCTTTAAACATAGTTAAGTCAGTTGTAACTTGCGAAAACTTTGTCCTGGTAAAAAGATACGGCCAATGTCACTCGGGATTCTAATGATATCGCATATATCTAAATATACTAAGCCATTCAGGTTTTATGGGGAATAAAGAAACTCATTACACTCCTTTTTGGTCCATCGTGGGAAAACAGGCTACTCAGCGCTTTTTGTTTCAGTATTGATAGTTTTTTTGCCATTTGTGCTAATCAAGTAAAAAGACGGACAATAATAGGGTTTGTGCAAAGGTTGTTGATAGGTAGCGTAGGTAGATACCGGGCGTCGACGGAACTCGAGCCCAGCACTGTATCGTGGCTTGGATGACGCGACTTGTTTAATTTTCAACCCTAAGTTCACGGTCTTAAGTGCGACTAAACCAAAAACGAGGCGATTTGAGCACTGGCTCGGTAGGCGAGGTGCTTAATAATACGAGATTTTTATCATCGACTGGCTTCCACCCTCGGCTCCGCCCGCGTCAATTTCGATCCCTCAGGAACAGTACTTTTCCTGGGATAAAATGTTACATTATGTCCTTCTCCGTACCCCAGACAACGGGTAGGTATGCAATATTTCATGACGATCGGTTTAGTAGAAAGGGCGTGAAGGCGTAACAAACAAACTCACTTTCTAAAGATTTAAGAAATGGTCATTTAAAGAAAGGTAATTTCAATAAAAGGTTATTATGAGCAGGTATGTTAGAAACTTACGACTGTGACGAAGGTTAAAATTAATTGTATTTTGATTTACCCCAGCAAATAATTGATGTAACAGAAGTTCTGGAATATATTTTTATAATTAAGAAATAGTATTAGCATAATGCCCAATAAATATAAAGTTGTCCAAGTCAAAATTACAAGACGCAATGTTTTAAATATAACACAAATGTTAAGAGCGTATTATTATTTTAGATCGTGCATAATAATTAAAATTATGAATCTCAGTGGATTATTTTAAGGCAACTTAATGTTGTTTTTATTTGATTGTATGCGGCGGTGATCCCACAGGCAGGAATAATTCGAGCTACATCGTGTTTCAGTGGGCAGCTTAGAGGTGGCAATAGACGTCCAATTTGTTACACAAATACAAAAAGGTTTTGTAAAGTCTGCTATTTAATATTTTTTATAATAAGTGTACATCTCACTCCATACACTTATTGCCCTGCTCCAAAGTAATGGGGTTGGTTTTCGCTGGTTTTACTATCAGTGATTTTTGACGAAACTAAAACACCTTTGTTAGGTTGTAATAGTGTGCAATCGGGCCTAATAAAACTCGGGGAATATAAGTACTTTGTAAGTGCCCGAATGAAACTCCAAATTATACTTAAATACTGGGATTTTATTTATGATAAAAATATTTAAAGAAGCCACTGCCATAATATGTCAGTCAAAATCAATTTTAGATAAATATGCACTGGAATATCCGATCTCTGTGCCACAATTCAAAAATTGCCATGTCGAGCTGTCGCGTACTGTACCTACTTATTACCTGGAATGACGCACAATCGGCACAGCGACACGTGTCGCATCCTTATCGGGCTTGAAAGTATTTTGTGGAGAATAGGAATAACTTGCCTGTAGGATTATCGCCTGTGTGTATGTGTCCAGTTGATTTCATTCCAATACGTTATAAATTCCATCTCGATGTAACGATGTAAAGACTGATCAAGGAGTCGGAGAACAACGTAAATTAATTTATTTTCGTAAAATAATTTACAGTTAGTGATTTATTTTAATTATGAATTTGTATTAAATTTATTTAAGTGATGACAATGAACAATTAATTAAATGTCCTTTTAGTTTAAGAAATTATTTAGGCTTAATTTTATACGCTCAATTTTTCACGAATAAATTAATGCTTTAATGAATTGTGGTATTTATTTCTTATTTCTATTATTTTCAGGGATACAAATTGCCTATTTACTAGTTCAATCTTTTTTCCGAAGAACTCTGACACCAGGGTGTGCATGGTCGATTGATCGTGACACCTACTCGAAATGATAAAGAATCTTTTTTTTACACTTTCTACAAAAAGACTATCAGCTGGGCGAATAATAATAAAGCGACGAGCTGACAGTATTTTACGTAAATTACAATTGCATCTCAACGATTACGTGATTGTTTGTTAATTTGTTTTTAGAGTTCGGTATCTCCCAAGGGATTCTATTAGTAACAGGAGTGCGTTACCCCAGCCGACTAAGTGCTCCTTTTAAGAATTGATAAATGCAAATAATTATATCATTACTTCGTGTAAATGTCCCCGAAAGTAAATAATTTGACACCCCAGCCGTTTCAGAGATAATGAAGAAAATAAAATTCGGCTGGCGTACCCCAGCCGACTTTTTTTGATCCCGTCGGTTTATCTGGATAAAAAGTATGCACAAAGGTAGATTGAATTTGCTCTCAAATGTCCCCGATAAAATTAAATTTGACACCTTTATGGATTTCGAGTTATTTCATTTTCTGCTGCGGTAACGTTTAGTCAATCTCTGTATCTCTGAAACCGTAAGACGCAGAATCATGATTTTTTTATACGTATAGATACGTATAGTTTTTAATTATTATTTCTTATATACGAAAGTATATCAAGCTGGAAATTGGTATGTATGTTTTTTGATAAAGTGTCTAATTATTGTTTAAATATGGAATCAGCCAGGTAAAAGGAAACTATTATTTTCCTCGTTTAAATTGAAAGCCCAGAATCTGGCTTTCTGGAACCAGTAATATCATTATAACTTGCCAATCCTTTGGATTAGGCTGATGAAAGTTTTGATGTTTTGTATGTCTCTATAAGAGGCATCAATTAGGACTAGTTTGAATTTTCAGGGTTCCCTCGTTCAATAACTCGAACCGAAAATATGGTTTTCAGAATAATATTTATTACTCGCAAACCATATTATTAATATTTAAGATATCTAGGTGTCAAATGGAGACAAATTCCGTTCTATACGTATAAACAAAATCATGATTCTGCGTCTTACGGTTTCAGAGATACAGAGATTGACCAAACGTTACCGCAGCAGAAAATGAAATAACTCGAAATCCATAAAGGTGTCAAATTTAATTTTATCGGGGACACTTGAGAGCAAATTCAATCTATCTTTGTGCATACTTTTTATTCAGATAAACCGACGGGATCAAAAAAAGTCGGCTGGGGTAACGTTACGCCAGCCGAATTTTATTTTCCTCATTATCTCTGAAACGGCGGGGTGTCAAATTATTTACTTTCGTTCGGGGACATTTACACGAAGTAATGATCTAATTATTTGCATTTATCAATTTTTAAAAGGAGCACTTAGTCGGCTGGGGTAACGCACTCTAGTAATAGGATCCCTACGGACCGGACGGATGGACAGTGGAGGTCTAGCAATAAACTATTACTACGCTTCCACTGTCTATCCGTCTGAATATATTCGCAAAATTTGAATATCTATGGCCGCTACAACAAATAATACAAAGAAATTTAAAAATTAAAGAGGGTCCCATACAAGAACCGTGTTCTCGATTTTCTACTAAGTTGTCAAACCAGCTTTATAATTAAGAACAAGTGACCTTGCAAAGAGTTTGGTTAACCTCACATCACTAGAGGTCATTTGCGTTTCCCACCCACCAGTAGATATTGTACGGCGGTAAGTAGGTCTGCGAAATGATCCGCGCTTTACCTCTGTAAGACGAAATAACACGGAATTGCTTCTCTCGATTTTCGCAAACCGTGCACCCGAATTCTCTGATTTATTTAAAAGACCTAAATGTGGATTAATAAAACGATTTTTTATGTAATAATTAAGTTTATTCATACTCATGTCCAGAACAGTCGACCTTACCACTATCCGAATGTAACAATTTCTGTCGAACTCGGGTACTTCCAATAAGAGAAAATACGAGACATTTAGCCAGTTCACATTTTTATAGAAGGGAAATTAAGGTAAATACAGTTTTTGATAATAGAATCATTTACCTTAAAAATTAAGTAGATAGCATGCACCCATATAGCAAGCTATATGGTTATAATTATATATATAATTTAAAAAAAAAAGAAATATTTCCCATACAATATCCGGTCGCATAAGTAATTGTATGAATATAATGTATGAGTGTTATGAATTATGATGTAATGCTTGTTGCCTCAAATATCTTTGAAATCGCTGATTTCGTAATGTGAACTGGAAAAATAATTCCCGTATTTGTTATTAACACAAAATATAACTACGTACTTGTGCGGATATAATCAATGAAAACACTGAAAATATACATTCAATAAACTAATAAAATCATCTCTAAAGATAGACTACAAATTAATTTAAACCATAGTTATTGCTTCGCTTCCAAAAATCGAAATCAATGGAAGAACTATTAAACTAAATTTAATAATTTTATGTACAGGTACGCTAGTACTTTGTGGCGACATAGATTCAAGTTTAAATTCTACTTAAAAACTAGGGCCTAGTAATGCAAAATTAAGAAAATTTAATTGTAATGGATCCAGACATATATCATGTTCAAAAGTTAACATATCAACTTAATTGCCAGCATCCTTATCCTTACTAATATTATAAATGCGAAAGTGAGTTTGTCTGTTTGTTTATTTGTTTGTTTGTTACGCTTTCACGCCGTAATTACTGAACCGATCATCATGAAATTTTGCATACTAGTTCTCTGGAGTGCGGAGAAGGACATAGGCTACCGTTTATCCCGGGAAAAAGTACTATTCCCGAGGGATCGACATTGACGCGGGCGGAGCCGCGGGCGAAAGCTAGTTTATAATAAGATCAAAACTCAAATTTATCAAGAGAGTGAATGAAACTAGGCCTCCGGGTAAATTCCTTTTATTTTAAAGACCTGCTTAAATGCTCGATGCTCAGCAGTTGTAAAAACATTGGCTTAATACTGATAAGCAATACAGTTTAAAGAACATTATTCATCTCAGAACAAATTTTAAAAGGCATATATTGGCGAGCGTAAACTTTCATTTCTTCCAAACGGTGTGAAATAAATCTAGAATCTCAAGAGAATAATACATCTTCTCATATTAAAGAGCTAGGCTTTAGTCGGAGGCGTTGTGTTCAAATAAAGGCGTCCAATAGTGTGCAGGTCTTCTTAATATATTCCTTCCGACAACTTGAATCCATGTCGCCATAATTTAAATATACAAATAGAAAACAGAGTCGCACCAAATTTCCAAGCACTCGCGACACAGCCGACCGGCCCGCTTCGGTACGAACATCATTTTGATACTCGGTTTTGGTCCCAATCCATTGTTTGATATCATCCGATCGGGTTGTGTGTCGTCAATCTACAGGGTGTTCATATACGCTCGATAAATACTTGATGATATATATAAATACATGAATAATGAAGAAATCGCATTCGGAGGTGCGCCAGCATTGGTCTCATAGGCTGATCATATTAAGGTGATACCACTGTAAATAAGGTCGTTCTGAACCTTATTTATCTCGCAAAATACTTAAATTAGGAGTTTCAAATCTAAGTAATATGATTTTTGACTATTTCATTTCCAAAAATTGAAGATGAAAACACGTTTTGATAAAATTTTCTCGATAGAAATATTTTTTGAAAAATGGTCTTCGTTCGCAGAGTTTTTGTTATTGTAGCTCAAATGCGACGAATGAAATAATGATTTTTAGACTAAAAGATAGGTTATTAGTAATTCATCAAAATGTAAATATGAAAATACAATTAACCGGTCTGATTTTATATAAAATAGAAATAACGAATTTGGCGCTTACGTTTTTTTCTTTGAGCGACTCGAGACTATCTCCTATCTCATCATTCACGCGCTATCCTTCATATTTATCACTTGATCAGTCCTTTGCCGAGCGAAGGTACCAAACATTTGAGGCCTCGCCTTAAGACGAGGCCTCAAATGTTTGGTACCATCGCTCGGCAAAGGCGTAAGCAGACTGATCAAGTGCGCGCAAGGGATAGCGCTTGGCGGTTTAGCCCGTGAATGATGAGATAGGAGATAGTCTCGAGTCGCTCAAAGAAAAAAACGTAAGCGCCATATTCGTTATTTCTATTTTATATATAATCAGACCGGTTAATTGTATTTTCATATTTACATTTTGATGAATTACTAATAATAACCTATCTTTTAGTCTAAAAATCATTATTTCATTCGTCGCATTCATACTCATACTCATATTTTTAGCTACAATAACAAAAGCTCTGCGAACGAAGACCATTTTTCAAAAAATATTTCTATCGAGAAAATGTTATCAAAACGTGTTTTCATCTTACAGTTTTGGAGATGAAATAGTCAAAAATCATATGACTTCGATTTGAAACTCCTAATTTAAGTATTTTGCGAGATAAATAAGGTTCAGAACGACCTTATTTACAGTGGTATCGCCTTAACGGACTGTGTTTTTTCAAGTATATATCAACCGTATATATACACCCGGTTTACATATAAATTAAGAATATTGATAGTCAAAAGCGTGTCTAATGAACGTGCATCAATATTTTAGAAGTAAAAACTTGGGTGTGAAGAATCCGTAATACAAATTCAAAAATTTTAAATTTAAGCTGAAAAGACAACCGGCAAATTTCAAATTATTTTCCGATTTCTGTCACGGTTCTAAAAAGCGTTTGCCATAACCTGGTCATAAATAGTTTTCATTGCTGACGTGTCGCTATTATTGTTAGGTTTCATGAATGCCACTGACGAACTTATCTTGCTAGGGAAAGCTCTGTGACATGCGTTAAATAGGTAGATATTCTATGTTTTCTGTCGATATATTTTCAATATATCGGACAATATAACCTCCAGTATATCTCAGAGTTCAACCTAGACTTTTCTAAGAAGCATACATATTAATAAGACGCATACACAACATCAATGCACGTTTAAAAGACAGATTAGCTGCCTTGTCCACAACTACCAGGAATGGTCTAAATGCATACGAAATCAAAAGAATGCACTTTTAAATGCCTATAAAATAACACGATATTACAAACCACTTGTTCGGTCCTATATAAATCGGCTAACAACTAATATACGAAAAATATACAATTTTTATAAATATATAGACACATATATTAATACAATCGTTGATAAAATATTTTAATACTAAACATAATCGCTAAATCTCTTTACACGTTATCTTTTTTTATTTTAGACAAAAATATAAAGGTTTATAACTTGAAAAAGTTAAGTACACGATTGGGTAGCTTACAGTATACAAATGATTTTCAAAATCCATCTCTTGCCTTACAGTGTCCAAGATTATTTTGACGCGTTGCCGTCCAAAATACAATCGTACATTACAATTTGCTAAAATTATAGCCAGGAATACTCTCGTCACATTTTTTATTAAAAAATACATGTTTTTAAATGTATCAGTGTTGCCAACATAGCGTATTTATAAAGCACGCTGTATTTACAGCATTAATATTTTTTAGGCAACACCGGATACAAAACAATTCCATTTAGGCTACTTTGTTTTGATGAATACACATATGATATTTTTGTCTCCCCTTTTAAAATTTATCACTCCAATTTACACACAACAAAATACATAAATTCAGAATGGAATTTATTAAACACCCGGTACGGTATTTCATTGGTTTTTGAAGTTTATTTCAACGTCTTCATACTAAGTATTTTGGCAAAATAAGTCAGTAACAAGTGTATTCCTAGCGTTGTTTAACACTATAACAACGATTATTACTAATTTTGACACTACTACGGCTATGTACCTACCGACGAAGCGGGTATAAAAATATCCTATAGTTTAACATCAAATTCAACAACTAGGTGAAGCTACAACCTGCATCCAAGGTACATCACGTAATGCGTCCGATTCACGCTTTTTCTTTACTTTAGCTTAAACCTAGGAACAAATATGTAAGTCTGACTAAGTTACTACTAAAACTATTTGAGGCACAAGAGACCCACGATGTCATAAGACCAGCCCTGTTCAAAAATCTTTAAGAAAAAAAAAAACATTCCAAAATACTTGTCTAACGAGTTTCTGTCACATATTGGCAAATTGTGGTGAATGAGAGTGAATACTAAATATTCCGCATTTCTTGGTAAGAGGCGACTCCGCTTGGCTTCGTATACTAGAGCACCTTCTGAAGTAAAAGTCCGAATATCCGGCGCACAGGTCTCGTAGCTTGCCGAATATCCGGTATCCGGCCAAACCACATTCCGTTTCATCTCTACTCTGAACCATTAAAACCAAGGATCGTCAGTGATCACATTTCATGAATTTCAGAAAAACGTCCAATAGCAATTTTTTTTTTAAATTGTGAGTTTTGTCTCAAACGATGACACATATTATATTCCCGCTGAATGTCCTTCAAATAATTTCAGTTACTCTGTCAGATCTTACTTAGTAAATTATTTTACAGTATCTTGTGATTGTGTTTAAAAATTATATTTTTTTATGGTCTAACCATCTAAATAAATTCAAATTTAATAATTTTTTTATGTTTTATATAGTGAAATTGCAGGTAACAATTTTTCAAATTAAGAGATCAGTTTATATTTAAAGCATCGCGTTAATATTGTGATTAATTTGAATGTAGAATACGTGTTGCAGGTAAATAAATAGCAATGATTTAATTATTTATTAATTATATAAATTACTATAAAATGGCAACGGAAATAATTGGCCTCTGCAGCATATAAAGAACGGATAGGAATGTAGAATGAGCATTATTATTATTATAACACTTTGTCATCCATCATACATCACACAAATAGGTTTTAATGTTTCCAACTTACATATTTTTCAATGGTACTCAAGACCGGTACCTTAGCTTTGGTCAGACATTTTCATATCTGTCCATCGACGCAAAAGCTTTGTTCGTGTTTTTGGGAAACAGAGACAACGCTTACAAATATTAATTTAAACCTAGACTGTAGGTTACTTAAGCATTATTTAAGTTATTCTATTTTCTGATCAAAACTCCATTTATATGCTTGTGTTTATGTTACTGAAAACTTAGGAGTAATATTTTAATAAATTAAAATTATTATTTTTTTCGAAATAAGATATTACGGACAGAATATTGACTATTAAAATCGTCGAGACAAAATTAAACACTGTTAACTAAAAGTCGCGGTTTTAGTCGGTAAAGACGACAACTAGTCAGTAATACCAACTAAAGTGATTTAAGTAGCAATGACTATTTCTTTTTTATATATCCTGATACAGAACTAAACACAACGGTATCATTCAAATTATCCGTGTAAATAAACAGAATAAACAGTTTCTTAGCCGTCAAACATATTTTTGTTTATTTGCGTCAGTTGTATGTTACATGTTTGCATATAATATTGTTAATATCATGTGATATCTGTGATATGCGTCGACCCCGGACACTGCAGTCGGGCGGGGTAATATCAAAATCGTATAAAACTCACGCACTCTCTACACCAACCGAAACATAAGTGGTTTACTTTGAAGCACTGAAATTTATATGTTAAAGGTTACTTTTTACTTAACATTAACACTTCCTTATGGTCAATAAACGTGAAATGGTAAAATACCTTTGTGTATTACGGCTCCGGGCATTGTCCATCACACAATTACTATTTTGGCAGGAAATAATGAAGTGGTGAACATCTCGTGTGCAGGTTGCCTCGATGTTTTCCTTCACCGATAGAACCACCAGACAGTGGTCGATGAAAATTATTAATATTATATTAATTATTATTTTGTCAATCAAATAGGTCTACAAACTCAAGAGGGCCAGGCAAGGTAGAACCTTGACTTACCTACTAACTCTTAAAAAAATAATCATTGTTTCTTTCAAACAAACTGACAAAAGACTAGCTCTTAAATATGAGAGACAGAGAGCACTGTCTATACCGTAATGAATAAAGACGTGACAGCAATGTCACGTCTTTCATTACATAGAGATAATTTTAGAACAGTTGGGCAATATGTTTGGATGTTAAATTTATTTTTATGGCTACACTGACCTATGACATTAAGTGTTGCCATGATAAATCGTTACGACGAGAAAAATGAACCCCGCATCGTTTTCTCGTTAGCCCGTAGTTTTCGCCAATGATAAAAGTGGATGTTATGACAGTGCAACCCGTGTTTAAAAATTAAGCGCATTGAAGCGAGTCCAGTAAACTGTGATTGGGCAACAACGTGTCAGATGTTGCTTGTAAAATATCATCCAATGACAGAAGCTCATCGTATCCTACAATTCAGTGCAGCCATCTGGTGGCTCGGCAACCCGCCTGCGCGGTACGTAAGTCAATATCCTGCCAAGGAATGAAGAATCCTTAGTAAAGGGCCTTTGTCCAGCACTGGACTTCTTACGGCTGACATGATGATGATAATTTGGTGGTAAGCATTTCAGAAAACCCTCACGCAGCGTTATTTGATTGCAATATTTTTATGAATACACAGTTAATTCTAGTAAATTTTCCGTTGTTACATTAATTTAATAAGCCCGAATATCCACTACTATTTCAGTGCTCCAAAACAAACAGTATTTTAACCATTCTGGCATACATCTGCCAGGAACAAATATCATTGCAGGAAGTTCTGGTTCGCGAAGTTCGGCCGCGGCATGTTGTTGTTCACGGCGCCAGCTTGTAGACCTGGCTGGATGAAATTATTGTTCATCGGCTGCATGTACTGGAAGCCCATCGTCATCCCTGGGTTGGGGCTGGGTTTATGCGCAGGGCTGTTCGGGCTAGACTTAAGTTGGTTTATCGTGGGGGCTGGTCCCGCTTTTGGCGATCTTGGGGCTAGAAGGTTATCTACGTCAATTTTGATATTCGTGTCCGCCCACGTAGCGCCTAGTTTGGTGGCTTTGGTGGTGTTTGTGATGGGAGCCTGCTGGGGAGTCGACGACATCGGTTGGAGGAGGTTGACTGGTGTCGGTTGTAAGCCTGTTTGGGAGAAATTTGTTTGTCAACACACACATTTATGCAGTAAAAAATATGTAGGGAGATCTCAAAGTACATGTGAATGCGGTGCGTACTTACCATTTATCGACGAAGAAATCGTTGCTTAATACAAAATATTAAGCGAAAACATTGAATCGTACAGTCGAGCACAAAAGCGTGACATTGTTGATCGGAATGAACAAAGTAACCAAACTGATATAAACAAAAATATTCGTTTAAAATAGCTTAGGCGAATTTTCCTGCGAAGCACGAGCTCAGCGTGCGCAGCATCAGTATCATTTACTCAGATTAATTATTTCCTTGACGTTAAAGTTAATATACTTCTCTCGTTCCAATCACTTATAATGGCCAGGGTATATCAATCAATGGAATTTTTACTCACGCTAGCGACGAATAAATAAATTATAATGAATTTCTTCGTAAATTACGAATTTTTACGCGAAGTTTTGGTACATCACTTTTGAGGCCAACTGTACAAGTACGTAATATTCAAATAGGTATTTTGGAAATAAGATAAAAGAATAGAAGCTTGGAACATTTATTGACAGCGGTGGGTAATATTATTACATCGCCATTACAATCTTAAATAATACATCGATATAGATACAAAAAGATCTTACTCTAATAAATTTATACGATAAATAAAAATCGAAACAGTCCAGATTATAAGTAAGAAACTACACTGTTCGATTTTGCACCTGCTTTACAATCTGACTATGCCAAATAATACCTACGAAATGTTTCGCATTTCTAGACTAACATTATTGTAAGTTTACGGTCTAACAAATTATCAGACACCTATTTAAAACAAAGGAACTCTTTAAATATGACACAAAGACAACTTTAAAACTGGATTTTGAGATAAAATGTATCAGCTTTACAAAGCTTGGTCATGATTCTCACTAGACGTGAAGTGTTGATGCAAGAGCGTTATAAACAACCTTTACTACACAAAACGGTACATATAAACTTAATGAGATGCCGTTTGGAATGCGAAAAGCGGCTTATAAAATAATATAACTATGTACCGTGTCGAGTAGAAAACTCATATCCCTAGCAATACCAACTCTTAACACACGCAGGCATCGACACGCACGACACACACGACGAAAATTCACAGTTATTCTTAAATCTAATATTCAGTTTCATCCAGCAAGCTCTTCTCGATCAAACACAGCACTTGTCCAGCGAAGATCGCCGCTTCTGACTTAGGACCTCCCATCCTCATAGTCAAATCCACATTAGTCAAACAATCAGTCAACCACGCGCGAAACTCCATCATGACGTCAAAGAAATCAGTCTTTAGTAAAGTAGGCGGTAATGCTAAGACTACCGACGCGACCAGGGATATGACAGAAGTCTGTATTTTCGGATCTGGAGTATATCGCATGTATGTCATCAATTGTAGTATCTCCCAGCAATAAGTGCCACATTTCGGACAGTTTTTAGACGCCAAAATGATATTTCCGACCACAGATAAGTATTTCAGTAGAAGAATGTTGTCAACATCTTGTTTTAGGTTGTGGTGACTAAGAGTTAGCTGTTTTAGACCAAAACCACTGACTAGGGGGTAGAAAAAAAAGTCTGAAACTGCTGCAAATTCGTTTTTCTTTGCTTTCGCGAAAGGATGTTGTCGTTTCGAGTGGAAATATTTAGTCTTATTTATCAAGCGTCGCCTTATAATTTCTTCTGCTGGAATGTTCTCATCCTCGATTTTAGTTGTAATTTCTTGTGCTTTAGGTTCTTCCTTTTGAGGCCTAACATCAGCTATTCTATTAACTGCCTCTGATAGGACATCTAACATGAAGATTTTTGTTGCTATAGAGTATCTTCCTACATCTGTATGTATCTCTTTACAGATATGTTCAGCGCAAACTTTCGGCTGACTGCACAATATGGCCACTGCAGTATTAAATTTGATGCTTTCAAAATTCTCAACATGGAATTTCTCATCTAAATGTATGAATAGATTCAACAGCTCTATAGCTAATTTGTGATCCTCAGTCTTTAGTTGTTTTAAAACTAACTCTTCAGCAACCTCGAGACTAGCTTCGAATATTTCCAAATCTTTCCCTTCAACAATATTTTCGAGTAAATCTCTCAAATAATTCGGTCTTTTTCTGGCCGTCAGTGGTAAATCATTGCTCATATCGTACGGCTGTAAATCGTCATCTGAGTCCAGATCATCGTCATCAATCTTCTTACTTTTCTCTAGAGCATCTAACTTCACTGATATTATAGCTTTGACAATCTCTTTAGTTTGTGCTGGGCTCTTCACTGCACAAGTGACGATAGTATTCTGCACAGGTCTATGTTCTTCATCTACGACTCTAGTAACTATATCGTCGAAGATTTCTTTTATATTTACAGTCCGGACTTTGTATTTCCTAGGAATTTCTGGTTTATCAAAAATACATCTTTTTGAAATTCCTTTCAAGGTTTTGTGTATTTCAATGCAAGTCTCACCCATTTCTTCATAATCAAAGCTTAGGCTTGTCGTGGCTTCTTTCTGTGAAGTATCCAATTCAGCGAGGATTTTGAACAATATCTCAACAGTCGCCATGCCAACGCATCTAAACTCTTGCGACAAGATATCCAAATGCTTCGACATACCTTTGAACAATATAGTTTTTAAATCATTGAACTGCCAGGAGAATTTTCTGTTCTTTGATAAAACTACTAGATATTTAACTCCCAACACTAGTAACTGGGAAATGTACACATGTTCCGAAACGTTGGCAACACTGGCCATTTTAATGTCAGCCCACACGTGTGCCAATCTGATAACCAAATCGGACAGTACCGTATTTTTGTCCTTAGTTGTACAAACATAAAAAATCAAGTTTTCAGGAACTGTTGTGTCTTTAAAATCTTTTATTTTTGCGTAAAATGGAATTTTACAAGTAAGTATTTCAAACCAATCTTTGTTTGTACTTATATTGTCTCCTAAAAGGTGCGATATACACTGGTCTTTGCTTTTATAATCTATGGGCGCCTTTTTGAGAAGTACCGTAGCAAGACATTCTATAGCTTGACGATTTAGTTGATTCAAAATAGCTTGAATAAGTTTTCTTCTGACGAATTTGCTCAATTCTTCACTGTTAATCCAAGCTACAAGTATGTCTGAGAATTTTGAAATGGCGTCTGAACTGTTGTTCATATTGTAGTTAATGACAACTTTAGACATCAAATGCGATAGATATGAGACATCGTATTGAATTCCTTGACAATATGAACTTTCAACTAAATAATCCATAGCTCGGATTATATGAAAGATAAGATAGTACGAATAGTTTTCATGGGAGAAATCTTTGGGAGTTTCCGTCTCCAGTCTGTTGGCAACCCTTTCGGGCAGTGTTACTAAAAGTTGGACGTAATTCTCCCACTCACTCTGATGTATATACTTTTCTTTCTTATCCTCAAACTGTATGTTGCTACAATCTGCTATAGCGGTTATAATGACGTCGCTTTTCACGTATCGCAACAAGACATGTCCTATTCCATTTAAGATGACTTTTGACTGCTCGTTCTTGAGAAATCCACACAGTATTGATAATGTTTCGTGGCTGACTTCGAAACTTTCTTCGATAGTAAATAGACTGACCATTTCTTCCTTCATCAACGGCCAATGTGGAAACAAAATCCTGATCGTTGAACTCAATAGTTGAGAGTATATCTCAATCAATTCTTCGTTGAACATTTTTTGATCCAGTCCATCCAACTTTTGCACCGTGATCGGTCCTGGCATACTTTCTTTGAGCGATTTTAGTCCTTTTCTTATGTTGGTAAGGTCTCTTTCCGTTTGTATCCTGTCGGTAGCCTGTAGGACCTTTAGAAGGTTGGTGAGGTCTTGTCGTAATCGATCCTGAGGTTCGGTTCCCGGTTCTGGAAATAAAAAAATCCTGAATGTGCCCAAAACTGAATGATACACTAAAGACGACAGAAAATTGAGGGTTCACAGTCACATGTACTTTGAGATTTTAATAAGACTAGTAGATTAGGATATGTTTTAAATATCTATAGGCGAAGTACTTACTTAGAAGGTGCTAACTTGATTTTGTTATGAATTGTCTAATTGTGCATTAAGAGAGTGAACCTCCACTTGCTAAGATCCTTACCAACTCCAGTTATTAAGGAACTTAGCAATTGGAGGTTCTTAGTCTCTGCCTTTCATCAAGGATAACACAACAGGCGTAATAATATGTTTGTGTAAGTATGTTGTAGCCTGGAATTTGACCAATAAAATCCACCTTCTAAGTTAGGCGAGAATTATTTATTAAACTGATTAAAAATTAAGTATTTTAAAATCAGTTTCCAAGCACAGGTTGCCCTGAACATATTGCTGTAGAAACGTAGGACAATGGACTACAGGTAAAAGTAGTCCAACTTAGAAATTGGCAGTAGGTTTTCGCACTCAGTCGGATTTTACTGTATTATTGATTTGTCAATCAGCACAGATAAATTATTTGGAGATTTCATTTAAGAAATGTCACAAATTTTAGTTTTATCTAAAGTGTATTTATTTATTTACATATGGGTGTATATTTTTTGAAATAATGAAGTACTGACCTTGCGGCGTCAGTGCGGGCTGCAGGCTGGTGGCGGCCAGTTGCGAGCTCAGTGCCTCGGCCGCCGACAGGCTCTGCAG
Organism: Elegia similella; assembly: GCA_947532085.1. Classification (NCBI taxonomy): domain Eukaryota; kingdom Metazoa; phylum Arthropoda; class Insecta; order Lepidoptera; family Pyralidae; genus Elegia; species Elegia similella. Next base: position 18,831,460 of record OX383947.1, read on the forward strand.
CGGCGGCGGGGACAGCTCACTCAGCAGGTCCAGGTTCGACGCCGGCGCCGCTGCAAACATCACATGAGATTAGTGAGAGGAGAGGATGGTATTTGGAGAGTAAGAAGCAATGGCGAAGTACAAGAATCAGTGGACGAGCCTAACATTATGGACGAAGTTAAAGCACGCCGTCTTCGCTGGCTCGTCACTTTGAAAGAATGAAGGAGGATCGGGGATGAAGAGAGCATACCGGGGCCGGCTGAGCGGTCACAGGCCGGTGGGCCGACCCAGGTATCGCTGGAGCGACGTAGTAATGGCGGACCTACTCGAGCTGTAAGTTGGGGACAACTGGCCAGAGCTAGCACAGAACCGACAGTTCTCTAATGCTGGAGGTCAAGACAAGACTCACTTTGGGTCACTGAGCCAGAATAGTAAATAAGTTTAGTATTACATGACATGACAAAATAAAGATAGTTGTTTTCGTTGATTGCACAGAATTCCATTGGTGTATTTTGTGATCTTTCAAAAGCATTTGATTGCGTTGATCATAAGACACTTTTACTCAAGCTCCGACAATACGTGTTTGTTAAATAAGTCCATTGAATTAATAGAATTATATTTAAAAAATAGACGTCAGACAGTCAATACAAATAACACAGTCTGACGGAGCTAATTTAAAAATAGGTTCGCCTCAAGGATCTATTTTAGGTCTTCTCCATTTTCTTTCTTAGTTTATGTCACTAAATTGCAATAGAACCCTTATGTATCAAATATTTTAGTTCCGCAGCAGATGCTGTTAGATGGATCAGACAGTTATTGACTAATGAGGCAACTGCTAAGCTTGTATATTTTAGTTTCCATAGTCTAATGTCACATGGATTATTTTTCTGAGGAAATGCAGCCTACACTCAAACCATTTTTATATTATAAAAAAATTGGTTGCCTATAAAGTCTGTTTACAGACGATAATTTTACGTGATAACGGTGAGAGATGCGTGATAGATACTACTACTGCAGCTGCTCCGGAACGTGACATTTTTGGTGTGTGCAGCCGGTGTTCATCGATTTAAAAGACGTTACCATGTCAAAAAAGATAGTCCAAATTTGGTTAAAAACGACGAAGAAATCTTCTTTTAAAGTCGGTTAAAAAACTTCTTGCTCGTATGATTTAGCCCCTGCAGAAGTGGCAATATGGAAACAATATGGATCCCATAAAATTGTAAACGAAAGTGTGGAAGGCCCAAGAAGAGACGGGAAGACGAGCTTCAATCCTATCGGAAAGACTGGACTTCAGTAGCCCTCGAAATAGTTGGAATGATGAAAGGAAGCCTTCGCCGTGCAGTGGGACAGTATAGGCTAGAAATAGAATAGAAGCGGCAGAAGCAGGCCTCACCGGCAGCAGGCAGCGTCTGCGCAGCCAGCACGTCGAGCTGGTCGTGGCTTTGGCCGGTGAAGGCGCTGCTGAAGTCTGCGAAGCCGTCGTTGTGCGGCGCCGCGGGGGCCGCGAAAGCATTGGTAAAGTCACCGAACTCGTTCAGTTCCTTCGACTTCTGTTCTTCCGCTCTGAAAAAAAAAACATTATTGTTTCGTCATCACAATCACGCATTCGATCGTTTATGAACGTTCATCCATATGAGTATAAACTATGACTGTCAATCACTTCATCTAACAACATCGTTTCAAATTTCGTAACTTGGACTTGGGATTGTATTGAGGGTCGGCCATCGTTTCCCTCATCATCGAGCCCGCAATGTCACCAAACCTGGCCAGGAGAAGAACGAACAAGCCACTCGGAATACTGGTAAGCCGCGCTCATATAAATTAACTCTCAGTCCACAACCACCATTACACCATCCCATTCGAACCGGCATCTACATTCAGATGATTCTATGCAGCCTATGTCATATAGAGATTGCAATCCGGATACTTCGAAATCCGAAAAACACTGAAAAATCCGGATTTTCAAACTTTTCATAAATCCGGATTTCATTCTATCAAAATCAGGTTTTTTCGAATTTTTGTTTTTTGTACAGCTTATCATCTTAATTGATAGTTTTTGATTAAGCACCATCTTTTTATTGTTTTTATTCGCGATTTTCAACCAGCACACAAATTCGCAAAAATATTTAGGCTATGAGACTTAAGAGATTTTTGATTGAAAACACTAGACTACACGGCCAGTTAAACGATGATTATCAAAACATTATAAAGAAAGTCGTTGGTGAAGACATTTAAAAATTCACTGGCTATGAATGACATGCTTCAGAAATATGTGCTAGCAGAATTCGGCAAAGAGTTAGGTCTTGTTTTGGACTGTAAAACGCGATGGTATAGTCTAGCTACAATGATGGAACGTATCTCAAAGCTGAATTCAAGTGTACAAAAAGCATTAATCGATATATATCAAACAGGCCGCGGTATCGTCACCAAAGACTCTAGTTCAGAAACCGTGTGCAAATCTGACCTTAACCTACTCGTACTTAGCTTTAAGGAACAACTTGATCGCCAACATTCTATTGTCAAAACTAGGAGTGCCCTACTCTACAGCAGCAGCCGTCGACTTCAGACGTCTGGAATCAGAAAGAGCCATTTCCACGGTTGGAATATTCTGCAATAAATTAAGACCACGATATAAATGACGAAACACTCAACGCTTTTACATATATTTTGAAAATACCGCTTCATGAATAAATTGAAATCTTAATTGTTATTTACGGTTAGGTAGATTGCTATTTATTTTAATTTTTCATTGTGTATATACGTAGTGTATCAATATTTAAAATACAAGGTTTTTCGTTTAAAAATATTAATGGTACGTGGGTAACTCGATAAGTTTTGAGATAAGAAAAAAATATACAAGATATTCATAATATTTATTTTACATCTTTTCGAAATACTCTCCTTCATTATCTATGCAAAGTTCCATTCGCCTAAACCAACTATTAAAACACTTTTGCCAGTCTTGATCCGATAAGTCCGAAATTGCGACTTCGTAGGCGGCCACGGCCGCTTCGGTGCACGAAAAAAAATTCCCTTTTATTTTTTATTTGATTATGGAGAACAAAAAGAAATCGCAGAGAGTCAAATGAGGATTGTACGGTGGATGGGGCAAGGTTTCAACACTGGATTCTGCAAGAAACGCCTTTGTTCTGAGGGACGTATGTGACGAAGCGTTGTCGTGATGCAGCATGATTCCCCGAAGCCCGGTACTTGGTCTCCTCTCTTGCAGAGCTTGAAAAACTTTTGGCAATGCTACTGTTGTATACCATTCCGAGTTAACAGATCTATGATTTTCCAACATTATTGTCGACACATGCCCGCTGCGAGAAAAAAAACTGGCCACCATTTTTTTACCAACGTTACGAGGTCTTTGCAGTTTTGTCGGCAACATTCCTTCTGAAAAGACCCATACTGACGACTGTCTCTTATTTTCTGAAAAATATTGGTAAATCCACGTTCCGTCGCCTGTGACGATTTCCGAAACACGTCTTGATGATCCATTTTCAAAACGTAGACGCATTTCGCGGCCCCAATCCACACGGGCCTGTTTTTCAGCGTCTGAGAGCAAACGCGGAATCCAACGATAACAAAGCTTCCCCACTCCTAGATGCTGATGTAAAATAACACTAACACTCCCCGAACTAACGGCAAGAATCTTCTCGATGTCCGAGTATGTAATTCGTGGGGTTTCTCGCACCATCATTTCAGTGGTCCACACATTCTCTGCAGTTACTGCCGCTTGTGGGCGACCACTTCTAGGGTCATCTACGAGGTTTGTTTTACCCCTTTTAAATTCACTGAACCATCTAAAAACTGTTGCTCGGGATGGAGCAGACTCCCCTTACGCTGCTTGTAATCGTTGAAGGCTAAGTTGTTCAGTTAAATCAAATTTATAATCATAAAAGATCATAGCGCGCAGATGTTCGCGGTAAAGCTCCATCGTTGCAAAGAAAAACGCGGGAAGCGTCGTAGTAAAATAACTCGCACATCTTTCTTTTTTTTTCCCAGCCATCTCGCTACATGCATTCAATTCCTAAATAAATTTGCTTTTTAAAAATATATAATGCAGATGCGTTCCATTTTTAAATTACGAGCATCTCAAAACTTATCGAGTGACCTACGTATATACTTAAAAATGTTATTTTACTTTACATGTTGCGAATATCGCATTATGAATTTGACTTACAACACGTGATTTTTGTTTAAATTTTATAATGTGAATTTAATGAACAATGCAAAACGTGAATTTTACAATCTGACTATACAGGTTCTATTTAAAACTTTTATATTTTAAGTACATAGTAGTTCAGCGGTTATTTTAAGACCTCTAATTTGACTGATTTTTCATGTGATAACTAAATATTTTACTTTGTTTTGTGTTCTTTTCAACTTTATCGTAAATATTAGTGAATAGTGAATTTTAAATAAGCTAAACTAGAAATGATACAAAATAAAATTAAAGCTTCGAAAAATTCGGATTATCCGGATTTTTGAGTAATGAAATTCTTAAAATCCGGATTTGAAAAATATCCGGATTTTGCAATCCCTAATGTCATAATACACCCAAAACGCATCTAGCTACAATTATATTTAGTCAGAGTTAAGCTTTAAAAAACCTACATCAACAAACTTCGTCATTTTGATATGCGTTGAATGAAATACAATCATCAGGTGGCTCGTCTTCTCGTTTGCCGTCGAATATACATAAAAAAAAAATACAAAACATAGTAGCCACATTTAATTCAGGAAACTAGTGTTCCTGGAAAATCGAGATCGTATAACAATACCTTAAGTGCATAATTAGTATTACGTCTCATTTCTGTATTTGATTCATCCGAACAACATCCAGTTGCCTGAGGACGCAACTGTGATGTGTCAGAACCAGAGGCCCAGTGTTATGACAGCATATCTCCGTGCTACAGAAGCTTAACATGCCTTTTGAAACACGAAGGAGCTCGAGTCTTTAAATGTGTCAGTTGTCTGTACACAGTTTAAAAAATCTAATACCAGTGTTGGTCACTTTCTCACTGCTGGACAAAGACCTCCCTCTTTTTTTTTTCCATTAATTTCTATCCATCGCAACTTCCGCCCATCCATTCATAAAGTTGTAGAGATTATCTCTTCACATCCTTCTTGGTCTACCTCTACCTCGACGACACTCCGGTATCCCAACCTAGTCCACCTTACTGACCACATAATACAAACATGTCCCGCTCAATTCCACTTAAGTCTGGCAGTTTTTATACCCACGTCTTCGAATTAAGGAGCACAGTTCGGTGTTTCTCACCTTATTAAGGTTTAGGCCTAGCATACTACGCTCCATCGCTATTTGGCAAACTTTGAGTCTGGACTTTTGAGCCTCTGTGAAAGACCATGTGCGCCATAAGTAAGAATGGGCAGGATGCACATATCAAGGAACTTCCGTTTGAGGGAAAGAGGAAGGGTACCTACCTTTACTTTAAGGCAACATTAAACAATAATGTAATCTTTCGTCGAAGATATTTCGAAAAGAGATTTTTGCCAAATGTATGTAACGAATAAACTAAGTAGTATATGCTTTCTGAAATCGGAGTCATCTTCCGGTCGCAGACTGTTCCCATCCCCCGCTAAGCACGAGGTCTGCCACGTGAGAACTCACGAACAACGCGGTGACTGATTGGCCATAAATGCTTACTATGTTGACTCACCTAGGATCAAAGTCATCTTCGAGCACCAGACTGCTCCCCCCGCTGGGCGTGGGCGTGGGCACGGGGCAGGTCTTGAACAGGTCGTCTAGTAGCTCCTGCGACTGGCCGGCCGCGGCGGCGGGCACGGCCGCCTTGCCGTATGTCGCTGCGGCGCCTGCAACCACACATCACTGAATGTAAAGCCTACGTTTCCGCCAGAGATGTGCAAGGTCGCGAAGTGGTGCGAGGATGATTAAAAAAAATTCATAATCTTATTTTCTCCACAACCTTACAAGTATTCTTAAAATCTATACATATAATAAAACAGTAAAATTATTTTGTCTGTACATTTCGAATTTTTTACTGAAATGGATAGAGGGACACTTAAAAAGAATAATAGAAAGCAAAAAAAAATTTTTAGAATTTCTTGTCTGTCTGTCTGTCTGTCTGTCTGTATGTATGATCACGATTATCTCCGAAAATACTGAACCGATTTACTTCAAACTTTCACCTATTGCTTTGTTGTAACTCAGTTTAACATTTAAAGTTTGTTTCATCAAAATCGGTTCATTAAAAAAAAGTTATCGTCATTTGAATGAACTCAAGGCATGAGTTTGCCTGCAAACATATAGCAAAAATAAAATAAAATAATAAGTAACATAAGAAAATTAAAATCCAAAGTCAATTCATCATTATTATACGACAGCATTATACCTATCCATACTATCCATAGTAATCCATACTAAAAAAAAAAGGAGAAGCTGACTGGCTGACTGACATATCAATGCAGAAGGACAGGCATGGTCGTAGCCGACCACATAACATATTTCATGTAGAGAGTGGCCACACGACATCGCGCGCAATGTCGCCATTAGTACGGTCACTGGATAATCTCAATGCACTTCGTCGCGCCTATACCGATTTCGATTTTAATTTTGACAACTGTTCAGCTATTGCAAAGGCTGTATTGACTTATTGTGAAAGTTTGTGTGACCAGTGGTTTAACACCAATAACGGTGATAGTGACGATAATGAATACTAAGTGACATCAGGTACGAACGGACTGACATATACTCTTGACATATATGTATTTTTATTTTTTATTTTTTATATTTTGTTATTTTTACTTTTATTTTTATTTTTGATAGTTATTTTTACGTACATATATCTTGGAATGTGTGATAAATGTAATTGATGTTTGTCGTTTTTATCACAATAAATAAATAAATAAAATAAATAAAAAAAATGCAGGGCCTAAACTATAAGGGTTAGGAACTTGAAATTTTGCACAGGTGTTCCTTTTATAACGTAGGGGAGCACTAAGAAAGGATTTTTGGAAATTCATCTCCTTAGGGGGAAAGACGGGTTGCAAAGTTAGTATGAAACTTTGTTGTTTTTGAAGTTATTCGAATGAAATTCAGCATGAAGGTTCTTTACTGAAAGGTATGAAACACGAGTAAAATATTTTACTCAAAAATCATCCCTTAAGAGGGTAAAATAGGGGTGCAAAGTAAGCATGAAACTTTGCCATTTTTGAAGTTAGTCGAATGAAATTCAGCATGAAGGTTCTTTACTAAAAGGTATGAAACACGAGTAAAATATTTTTCTCAAAAATCATCCCTTAAGGGGATATAACGGGGATGCAAAGTTAGAATGAAACTTTCGGTTTTTGAAATTATTCAATTGAAATTCAATATTAAGGTGTTTCATTGAAAGTCATAAACTAATGTATTCCGGGTAATTCTACTGTTCCTAAGAAATCGATACTTACGCGGGTGGAGCCGCGGGCCAAAGGCAAACCTGACTTATATATCAACGCACAGCCGAAACTACTGTGCGCAGAAACTTGAAATTTGGCACAGGGATTCTTTTTTTGATGTAAATGAGCACTAAGAAAGGATTTTTAGAAAATTAAAGGGGTTGAAGTTTTATGGAATTTTCTCATTTCTGGACTTAGAAGTTTGAAAGTAGGTACGCAAGTTCTCAATTAAAATTAAAAAAGATCTGTTTAGGTGAACCAGACAACATTCTCCCTTGAAGGGGTAAATAGGGGGTAAAGTTTGTATGGAATTTTTCCATTTCTAGACTTAGAGGTATGAAAATAAGTATATACGTTCTAGGTTACAATTAAAAAAGATCTGTGTAGGTGAAATGTACAAAATTTCCCCCTTAAGGGATAAAGGGGGGGGGGGATTGTATGGAAATTTTCTCATTTCTGGACATAGAAGTATAAAAATATATACTTAATATATGTTTACATTACAATTAAAAAGATCTGTGTAGTTAAAATGGTCGAAATTTCACCTTGAAGGGGTAGAATAGGTGGGGTAAAGTTTGTATGGATTTTTTTTATTTACTTAGAAATATGATAATAAGAAGTTCTCCATTACAATAAAAAAATATCTGTGTAGGTGAAATGGGCAAAATCCCCTCCTTAAGGGCTAAAGATCTATGCAGGTGAAATGTATTAAATTCCCCCTTAAGGGGAAAAATAAAAGGGGCAGGGGTTTGTATGGAATTTTTATCATTTCTACTGTTCCCAAGGGAACGACATTAACGCGGGCGGAGCCGCGGGCAACAGCTAGTAATTAATAAAGGTTAACAAGTGGTATACTTAGTTAATATTGTGAGAGACTGGTGTCTGAACTAAGCAGAGCCTGTATCTCAGCACACCAGCCTCTCCCCACATGGTGTGAAACAGTACATAATGTTGTATCATACATACAAAATTATGTATGATATCACCATACATATTTTTTAAAGAATAACATGGAAAATCTAACTTATAATTAAACTCCTTTTGTATATTCTAAAATACCTTTTAACAAAAAAAAAATAACAAAATAATTAATAACAAAATAAAAAAACTGTACAGTGTAGTGCGAGGGACTAACCCAGGTCAATTTTCTTGACGGGCGTGCTGGGCTTGGCCTTGGCGGGGCTCTTCAGGTTGATGCTGAGGGTCTTGCTGGTGTCGGGCGATCTCCCGCGCGGCTGCGTGCTCCGCGGGGGACTCCCCGGGGGCACCTCGGAGTCGCGGTACACGTTCTCGCGGGGCTCCGACACGTTCTTCAGGTTTCTGGGGATCACGTATACACCACATTGGAGACCCTTCAATTCATCATCATTTTGAGTAGGTGACAAGGTCAATCGACCATGCACACTCTAACTGCCTCCGTGGTCCAGTGGTTAAGGCGTTTGGCTGTGGACGCGGGGGTCGTGAATTCGAGTCCCACGGGAAGCATACTTTCTTTAGTTGCTTTCAGTTTGGTTAGGACATTGCAGGCTTGAATCACCTGATTGTATGATAATAAAGATGATTCCGTGCTTCCGAAGGCACGTTAAGCCGGTGGTCCTGGCTGCCATCTGGTAGTCGTTAAAGGAACCACGTCAGAGGCCGAGAGGTGGTCCCGAAGAACTCTGACACCAGGGTGTGCATAGTCAATTGACCGTAACACCTATTCGAAATGATGACTCTGGTGTCAGAGTTCTTCGGAACCGCCTCTCGGCCTCTAACATGGTTCCTTTAACAACTACCAGATGGCAGCCGAGACCAACGGCTTAACTAGGATTGCCAACTTATTTTTACAAGAAATAAAATATGTTTAGGTCTGAATAGAATATTAAATAGTATTTTAGAAAAATTAACACTATTTTTTTTATTTAATGTTTACATACCTACATATTTTAAGAGTTTCTCTGGCCCTGACTAAATAAAAAAAATTGTTGAAAAATTAAATAAAAGATTTAGAGGTTTAGAGAATAAAAAATGTTAAGCAATTTGATGCTGAAAACAGTATTTTATATACTTTATTTTTGTTCAACAGTAAAAAGTATAATGTCATGAAAAACAGTATAGTTGGCAATCCTAAGCTAGGCACGTTATGCCTTCCGAAGCACGGAATCATCGTTATTATCAGACAATCAGGTGATTCAAGCCCGCTTCCTAACCAAACTGGAAACAACTAAACAAAGTATGCTTCCCGTCATTCCAACCGTAAGAACTCCACTGCTGGACTGCAAAGAATCCGTGGAATAGCACAAGGATTCTTCGCTCTATGGCAAAATATTGCCATTCTAACCACGCGGATGAAAGGCGGATTGGCGAGCGCATTTTACTTAGTTTCTTGTGCTTCCGACGCTGCTGCCCATCACCACTGGCGAGCTCCTTGGCGCAGTGGTTAACACGCCAGCCTGCGACACGAGGGTCCCAAGTTCGATCCCCAGTCAGGTCAAGATGGAAAATGATCTTTTTCAGATTGGCCTGGGTATTGGATGTTTATCTATATATGTATTTGTTATAAAATATAGTATCGTTGAGTTAGTATCCCATAACACAAGTCTCGAACTTACTTTGGAGCTAGCTCAAACTGTGTGATTTGTCTGTATATACAACGTGATTTTGAACCCCGGGAAAACAGGGAATCAAAATCCCTGAAAGAAAAAATTTTTTCATAGAAATTCGTCCAGCTGATCGGCGACTTTGTATCTTTTTTTCTTACAATTCTGTGTTCCATTAGGGATTCTGATTCCCAAATTTCAATATAGCTAGGGAGTTCAAAATCATGTTGATTACATTTATAAAAAAAAAAAATCCTTTCAGCCGTAAAAAGTCTACGTTCCATAGTAGGATATTGCCATGCTCACCACGCTTGGCAGGTGGGTTGGTGAGCGCAGTTTCTTTAGCTTCTTATGCTGCCGATTGCTCCCCATCGGAAGCATTTTTTAGCTGCGGAAGGATAGGAAATTGATAGATTTGGGAAGAGAATGAAGATATAAATAAATAAATATATACAGACAAATCACACGGATTGAGCTAGCCCCAAAATAAGTTCGAGACTTGTGTTATTGAAATATACTCATTCCAATCAATGGGGGGAAACCCGATGCCATACCGAAATTGAGACCCAAAGCAAAGGTTTGTTTTCAGAAGAATATACTTTTTCGATTGCTCTCTAAATAACTGTATAACGTGAAATTCTGAAGTTATAAACACTGTATTTTTTGTGTTTTATTTTGCATTTTCAATGCTATTTTGATATACTCTTATTAAATTAAGAAATAAAATATGGTGAAAAATTTCCAAGCGGGCGGGATTTGAACCGGCGACCTAGACTTAAAAGTCGCTGGTTCAAATCCCACCCGCTTGAAATTTTTTCACCATATTTTATTTCTTAATGTAATAAGAGTTAGTAAACACTAACTTGGAAGGTTTTCTGTGTCCGTAGTCGCCGTCTGAATCTTCTCTCTCGTAATCGTCTTCTTCATCTCGCTCCCGCCTTTCTTTGGGTTCATCTATAAACAAAAATTGATTTTTAGCTGTCTACTGAGCAAAGGTGTTCCTATTTCCTCACAAGATATTACATATATTTTTTATTCAATTTGAAAATATCGTATTGTTTTTCTTTTTATAATTAAAATCCAAATGGTACATTACTACAGGAGCCAGCAAAAAAGGCGTGATGGACTAACGTGAATAATGTGAGCCGAGGTGCGCATAGCGTGTATCAATACCTGATTGCGGCCAAGGTTTGTATAGTGCTTGTCTCAAATAATGCGCGGAAATTCAAGCAAAGTATCATTATTTCAATAAAACATTTTTTTATTTGGAATCAAATGAGATTTTTGATCTGTGACGTTCGTAAACAAAAGCCACAATAACAATAAAGTGCGTTATTAACAATCAATGAAATAATTTATTTGGGCAATAGAAAAAGATACAAACCCCACGTGGTAGAGCGATCACTGTACTCTCCCCAGCCTCCGGAACCTCGCACACCCATCACTGCTGCGTCACTCGACATGCCTGCAAACAATTATCACTATTCAAATAAAGCTGTGAGTTGAACAAATTACATACAAATTTTATAACCGAGCCATTCTTAGTACAAGAGTACAGATTGTGTAAGTTTTCAACTGATCTTGTAATGATATTCATCATTGTAATCATGTCGTGTAGGTGACACGATCAATCGACCATGCACACCCTGGTGTCAGAGTTCTTCGGAACCGCCTCTCGGCCTCTGACATGGTTCCTTTAACGACTACCAGATGGCAGCCGGGGCCAACGGCTTAACGTGGCTTCCGAAGCACGGAATCATCTTTATTATCAGATAATCAGGTGATAATCATTCAAGACCCTGCTATTCGGCATTTGCGGTACCACTGAGCACAGAGGTCCACAAACGAAAAGCAATAAAAACTGACCGATATATTTGTCCTTGTTCTTCTTGGCCTTTTTCCTCTCTTCTCTTAACTTCTCATCGTCTTGTATGAAGTCTATCAGTTCACGAACTTTGTGCCTTACATTTATACCCTGCGAAACAAAAAAAAAAAACACATTATAGTAATATTGATTGCTATCACTTCACCAACATGGACCTGTGGTAATATTTTGGAACATGTAATTTGATACAAATTGTATATTTTGAATTAATATTTTTATATTTATCAATACTGTTACGTGGTTAGGGTTCAGGATTTGGAGTAAAACACCAAACTCTTCAGAGGGAATTTATTCACTACGGAATCCCAACACTGACTGGTCTTCCAACACGTCGAATATCCAAAACGCAAAGCACTCGTAGTCCTGGTCCGTTGCTGTGGTCGTATAAATTATCACTTATCAGTCGCACACAAATCACTCGTATTAGTATAGCTCACTAAGAACACTCGCGGTAAACTGATTAACGATCGCCACGTCCGCTCCCTTATATACTGACTTATGGGTCTCTAGAAAGTTCCATATACTTCCGGTCCCGACGGCCGATAACTAAAACATCCCAGAATATTCGAGTATGTGTATGAGCGGGATAGAATACATATGTGTGAGCAGGATGGAAGATGTATGAGCGCGACAGACGATGTTCGGAAAAGTTCTAGACTATTCTGTTCCGGGAGCTTCGCGACACTGCCCCCTTCTTAGAGACGCTCGTCCCGAGCGTCACTTTTGCCGCCATGATAACGCGCTAAGCGGTCCACATGTACCATCTCTAGTGATCCACCTGGTCGTCGTTGAATCACATATGTCACGTCACTTAATTGGGCTACTATCTTGAATGGGCCTTCCCATCTTGCTTGTGACTCTGTAGACTTTCTTCTTTGGTGTAATGGATTGAATACCCAAACCAATGCTCCTTCTCCAAAGACACTCGCCTTCATTCCCTTAGCAGTTCTCGTTGAACTGTTAAAGACCCCCTCAGTTCGCCAATTGTAAGAAAATCTGGAGTCACAATCGCCAATAGGTCTCACGTTAAACTTAGTCAATCCCTCAGAATTCCCGTGGAACTCGCGCTTGTCCCGGTTGCAGCGTTGTGGACACAGCTCATACCGGGGCTCACTCAATAGTGTCAATCTGCGCCATTTACCTGCTTGACAACTATCCCCTTGTTTATTTACAAGCCTATCCTTTTCTGGACAGCTAAGTTGTAGATGGCCTCTCTCGCCACATTTGTAACACATGCGTCCAGTTTTATTAGTTTTCCTGGGTGTGTCTCTTGTGGCTCTGACGTCCTCGACCTCGCTAATTTCTCGTCCTTTATTATGTCGCTCATCTTGCCTTACTGCTTCTACTTCAAGGGCATGTACGAGGGCTTCCTTAAGCGAACCGTGATGGTGTAGCTTTACTGCAGCCCTTACCTCCAGATCCATGATGCCATCTATGAAGGCTTGCAGCAGATTCTTCTCCACCATCCTAGGGTCTTCCGAAGGATACGCTTTCCGCACTAGCCTTTCGATCTCTAGTGCCCATTGTTGTAATCCTTCGTTTGAGCGCTGCTTTCGATCTCGTAGTTGTGCTCGGAACACGTGCTCCAGGTGGCGTTCTCCGTACCTTGCTTCAAGCGCCTCTATTAAGTTTCCGAACTTACGGCCTGTGTTAGGCAGTGCCTCTAATACTGATAAAGCCGATCCTTTTAGAGCGATGGTGAGGGCTGTCAAGTTCTGCTCATCAGTCCATCCGTTTGCAGTAGCGACAGTTAGGAATTGCTGTTTGTAAGCGGCCCAAGAAGTGGTACCATCGTAAGATGGCACTTTTATTTTTGGTCCAGTTACAGCAGTGATGGGAGCGCTCGGCGTTACTGTAACGCCTACTGCCTCCAAACGTTGTATCTTCTTTTCCAATTCAGCTAGTTTCTTCTCTAGTCTGGAGAAGTTTGTTTCCAGACCTGTCACGCGATTATCCACCAAATCCACATCCTTACGGATCTGGTCCACCACGTTGCTGACTTTGCTGACAGCTGCTAATACCATTCGTTGGTCCTCACTCATATGATGCAGCTTTTCCTGCATACGCTTTTGTTCATACCTCGAGCACTTTTGTTCATACCGCATATTTTGTATTTCTCCATTAAGTTCCACATTGATGCGTTGCAGTTTACTCTGGTTCTCATTTATGCACTGCAACATTTGCATCAAGCTACCAAAATCAAAAGATGCTTGAGTGGGAACCTGGAAAGAGGGGCTAGGAAACGTGGCTTGATGATGGGCGGCTGGCATCTGTTGGGCGGCGGCAATCTCTTGGGAGGCCGTAACTTCCTGGGTGGCTGTGACGGCTTCGGTGGTTGCGACATTTTGGGCGGCTGCCCTGTCTTGGGTGGCTGCCATGTCTTGGGCGGCTGCCATGTCTTGGGCGGCTGCCATGTCCTGGGCGGCTGCCATGTCTTGGGCGGCTGCGACCTCTGGGGCTACGGGCGGCAGTTGCTCGGCTGCGATGTTTTGGGCGGCTGGCGCATGTCGAGCGGATGCAACTTGGGCGGCGGCTGCGGTAGCCTCCATTGCACGTTGAGCCCGGGTCCGGACGCCTTCCTTATCTTCTTCGTCCCTCGGCAACACTGGCATTTCCAAATCCCACACTTCTGACACCAAATGTTACGTGGTTAGGGTTCAGGATTTGGAGTAAAACACCAAACTCTTCAGAGGGAATTTATTCACTACGGAATCCCAACACTGACTGGTCTTCCAACACGTCGAATATCCAAAACGCAAAGCACTCGTAGTCCTGGTCCGTTGCTGTGGTCGTATAAATTATCACTTATCAGTCGCACACAAATCACTCGTATTAGTATAGCTCACTAAGAACACTCGCGGTAAACTGATTAACGATCGCCACGTCCGCTCCCTTATATACTGACTTATGGGTCTCTAGAAAGTTCCATATACTTCCGGTCCCGACGGCCGATAACTAAAACATCCCAGAATATTCGAGTATGTGTATGAGCGGGATAGAATACATATGTGTGAGCAGGATGGAAGATGTATGAGCGCGACAGACGATGTTCGGAAAAGTTCTAGACTATTCTGTTCCGGGAGCTTCGCGACAATACTTAACTTCTCACATTCGCCTTACTGAACTCACATTTATGTATTCCACCTATAATGTACACATTTAAAGCAAACAAATGATTTGATTTGATTTTGATGCAATTACATTAAAAAAAAAATCATTCATTAAATGATCATTGATTTACCAAAGACAAAAAACATTTCCTCCGTGTGGGGACGGAGTAGAATACAATTCCCCACTGCCCGTCAGGTTGGCATCTCGTAAGAGGCGAGTAAAATACCCGACATGCTCGGTGGTAGGACCTCGTGGGGTCCGACTGGCTGGCGACCACCCTCATGCCGAAATCTATCGTAAAGCACCGTTGGGTGTGTTTCGACGGTTGCGCGTGAGAGCCAATCCCCATTCCCGATTCCCGTAGTTTCGACAGTTTATGGTCCCTTAGGGGCTGGAGTCTTGCACTGTCTGATTGGGGGTGCGACGTTGGCGCGGGGGCCAGGGAGACCCGATGAAACGGTTGTCCGCTGGCCGCCCGCTGGTACGTAGAGGACCCGAACCCTGGCTGTCCCGGCTAGGGAGGCTGTCCTGCCGCCAGTGTCAAAAGCTCGTGATTGGTCGTCGTGCCGGCCTGGGAGACCGGAGTGGAACACGGCGGCTGATCATTGTGTTGGATCGGGGGCCCTTCCGTCCCCCGTGCCAGCAGCGCACCTCACTGCGGGTTCATTCATTGCGGGCCATCATTCCTTAACTTTGCCTATGTAACTGTCGTAACTACGGCAATCCTCAATATTTTCCCTGTTAACCACCTTTTTTATGGCAAGATCGAAAAATAGAAAACATGTTTCTACAGCGGCACATACAGCTTTAAGGCTGCATACAACTTTGCTGTAACAAATGACCTCAACCAGTTAGTTGATGGTCCTACCAGAATACCTGATATTGAAGGACACATCCTGCTTTGTTGGATCTTCTGCTGACCTCACATCCAAACGATTACCAGGTATTCCGTGATGCCCCTCTAGGAACCTCGGATCATTGCCTGGTACGTGCTGTGGTTCCATCCGGTCAGACCACGCAATCCAGACCACCTGGTATGCGTCGTGTGTGGCATTATAGGTCAGCAGATTGGGATGGATTGCGAGAGTTTTATGCATCCTACCATTGGAGACGGTTGTGCTTCTCATCAGAAAATCCTGACATTTGTGCGAAAGCTGTCGCCGAAGCGATACTGCTGGGCATGGAGTGCTACATTCCCAGCTCGGCGGTTCGTATCGGAGGGCGGTCTCAACCTTGGTTTCGTTGCTCGTCTTTGCATGCCGCCCACCTCAAGCGCGAAGCCTACGAAGCCTGGGTTGCTGCGCGAAATGTCAAGGATCGTAATACTTCTGATTTGAAGAAGCGGTTCAACGCAGCTTCAAGAGCCTACAAGAAGCAGATCACTGCAGCAAAGTTTGCGCACACTGCGCGCATTGGTAGGAGACTGGTTGGCTATCCCTCCGGGAGTAGAGCATTCTGGTCTCTGGCTAAGGCAGCGCAGGGGAATTTCTGTCGCCCTTCACTTCCATCTCTGCACAATCGTCAGGACTCGCTGGCTCACTCCGCAAAAGAGAAGGCCGATCTCTTGGCTACTCTCTTCGCGTCAAATTCTACCCTTGACGACGGAGGAGCATCGCCGCCCTTTTTACCGCGATGCGAGCACTCAATGCGGGAAATTCGGTTCACTCAAAGTGCAGTGCGACGTGCTCTGTTTTCCCTCGACGTCAGGAAGTCCAGCGGGCCTGATGGCATTCCAGCAATTGTGCTCAAAACATGCGCCCCTGAGTTGGCTCCGGTGTTAGCACGCCTATTCTCGCTGTCTTACACCTCAAGAAAAGTCCCGTCTTCGTGGAAAGTAGCCTACGTTCACCCTATTCCTAAAAAGGGTGACCGCACAGACCCGTCTAACTATCGGCCTATTGCGATAACCTCCCTGCTCTCTAAGGTGACGGAGCGTGTGATAAACATCCAGCTCCTTGGTTACCTTGAAGATCATCAGCTAATTAGTGACCGTCAATACGGGTTCCGCCACGGGCGTAGTGCTGGTGATCTTCTTGTGTACTTAACGCACCGATGGGCAGCCGCCATCGAGAGCAAGGGAGAAGCACTGGCATTTAGTCTAGATGTCACAAAGGCTTTTGACCGGGTCTGGCATAAGGCTCTTCTCGCGAAGTTACCATCTTTCGGGCTTCCTGAGGGACTATGCTTGTGGGTCGCTAGTTTCTTATCTGGGCGAAGCATTCAGGTCGTTGTAGACGGATTATGCTCCGATATCATGCCCATCAATGCTGGCGTCCCCCAAGGATCTGTTTTATCACCTACGCTGTTTCTTCTGCACATCAACGACATGCTTAACACTAGTAGCATCCATTGCTATGCAGACGACAGTACGGGTGATGCATATTATGCAGGTCGTGCAAATATCCCTCAAACACAGGTGGAGGAGAACAGAAAGAGACTTGTGTCTGACATTGAGACCTCTCTGGAGCAGGTCTCTGGATGGGGTAAACTAAACCTAGTTCAATTCAACCCTACTAAGACACAAGTCTGCGTGTTTTCCGCTAAGAAGACCCCATTTAACATAGCACCGAAGTTTCGGGACACCTCTCTTACCATTTCTAAGAGTATTGGGATCCTTGGCGTCGATATTACGAAGGAGGTCCAATTCCGGAGTCATCTGGAAGGTAAAGCCAAAATGGCTTCTAAAAAACTTGGGGTGCTCAATAGAGCGAGGCAGTACTTCACTCCGGGTCATAGACTTTTATTATATAAAGTTCAAGTCCGGCCCCACATGGAGTACTGCTCTCATATCTGGTCTAGTGCACCTCAATACCAACTCCTTCCTCTTGATTCCATCCAACGCCGGGCAATTCGTATTATCGACGATCCCACACTCACAGACGATTTAGACACCCTCGGTCTACGGAGAGACGTTGGCTCTCTGTGTGTATTTTACCGTCTATACTATGGGGAGTGTTCTGAAGAACTTTTTGAATTGGTGCCACCGTCACCTTTCTACCACCGCACCGCTCGCCACAGGAGTAAAGTCCATCCCCACATCCTTGACACCTGGGTCTCCAAAAATGTCAAGAGCGTCACGTGGTTTTTTTCCTCGTACAGCAAGATTGTGGAATGGACTCCCTCCCGAGGTTTTCCCTGTGTGCTATGACTTGAGGTCCTTCAAAAGGCGTGTTTACAGGTATCTTAAGAGTCGGCAACGCATCAGCAGCTCCTCTGGTGTTGCAGATGTCCATGGGCGACGGTGACCACTTTCCATCAGGTGGCTCGTCTGCTCGTTTGCCGTCGGATATACATAAAAAAAAAAAAAAAAAAAAAAAAAAAAAACGGGTAATAACTTTTACCTGATCTTTCCCCAAGTCATCGACATAGGCATAGTTTTCAAGCGACCGGAGGTCGTAGAGGTGTTCCCGCGCTGACGTCACGACGCGCTCGGACCCATTCCGCACCAAGTAGCTCAGGAGTAGCAGGCACTACAACAAATATATTGCTAAATTAATTAAATTCAAAGAAAATGGCACAGAATAGTGAATAAATTTACGCTTATTAAATTAAGACTAGCTCCGTGGCGCAGCAGTCAACACGCCAGCCTGCGACACGGAGTGACCGGGTTTGATCCCCGGCCAGGTCAAGATGGAAAATGATCTTTTTCAGATTGGCCTGGGTCTTGGATGCGTATCTTATCTATATATGTATTTGTTATAAAATATAGTATCGTTGAGTTAGTATCCCATAACACAAGTCTCGAACTTACTTTGGGGCTAGCTCAATCTGTGTGATTTGTCCGTATATATTTATTTAAGATAAAGTAAAAAAAAAAAGTACGCGGGCAGTATTGTAATATTCAACGAATAGGCAGTGTATATATTCTTTGGTATAGGATAGAAGCGCGATTGCGCGGAGCCACGAAGCTCGCCATATTGAAATACGAAGTATGGGCGGGCGCCTATCACTGTTCACTGGGTCACCTTGTCACCTTCTAAAAGTCCTCTATTTGGGTGAATCTATGAAGAAAAAGACGTATGTATTTCTACCTTATACGTCCTTCTCCAATGTGACCTGTTGTCATGCAGCATCCTTCTCCACAGCATGGACATGACCTCCGGGAAGTGCTCGTACGTGAGGGTGGCTAACGGGAGCTCCTGCATCTCTGCCCGATGGGCTTCACACCTCAAGGTATTTTCTAAAAGATCACCAGTAGATACTGGTTCCGTGATGAAATGACCTCCATAGAATATAGATTAAGAGCCATTTCGTGAGGTGCTTGTATACGAAGTTTTGGCGGAGTACCTATCAATGCTCTCTGGGATACATTGTTACCTTCTAAAAGACCTGTATTTAGCTGCTGGTGCCCTGGTACTTCTAAAGAATGATGCTGTCAAGAAAATGACGTATCACCTTATACGTCCTCCTCCAATGTGACCTATTGTCATGCAGCATCCTCCTCCACAGCATGGACATGACCTCCGGGAAGTGCTCGTACGTGAAGGTGGCCAACGCGAGCTCCTGCATCTGCTGGCCGGTGGGCCCCCAGGCCTCGTCGGAGGTCGCCTCCCGCACCTTGCCCTCCACCTCTGTGTAGTTCATCACTACATTTGTGCTGTAATGAAAAATATGACATATAAACATTGGCTACTTGAGGCCGTGTTTGTGGATATGTGTCGTTTAGTGATAGCCAGATAGACTAATTACAGTAGTCCCTTAATCAAACCGTGGGAGCATAGCTCTCACATTAAATTATAATAAATGATAAATAAAGAACCTTCTGTCCTTCACATAAGGTTCAAAACCAATTAAAAATGTATCCTACAACGCCCGATTAAGGGTTAAATCGACTTCAAAATTGTTGTTTCTCGTGTGTGTAAGTGGCTAACACTAGTGTCACATTTCAAGCCGATTATTTATGCTTTAGCTAACCATAGCGTTCTGTCTTCGTTTCACACAGAAAAACATAAAGTTTACCATAACTTCACATTAAATAATATATCAATTTATGTTTATAAAGAAATGCACACTATTTAGGGCCTTCTGCCAAAATTTTTACACATGTGCTATGTGGTCAAACTTTACACGGTCATCGTACAGTGCGTTGAGTTTACAATATAATAACATGTACAGGGCTCTTTTTAAGCTCCCCCGTTTCTGCAGCGCCTCAGGCATGTTCGCTGATTCTGCAGTTGATGACTTTTATGCAATCATGCGAAAAGAGATTCTATCTTTGGTGCGTAGGGTTAGGGGGAGCGGAAATCGAGTGCTGGAGATGATAGCGGACAGAATTGATGGGGCGGTCTTCAGGAGGTTCACGGAATTGCATTGTTTAAAGGTAATTTCGTGACCCTTCTGGTGACAGATTTTGATAAATAATTTTTTAATCTTATCTCTTGCTGTATGGATTTTAATAGTCTGAAAATAAACGATTTTTATTTTTATATTTATTTTTTTATAAAGACGACATGAGGGCACACGAAAAAACATTAACTATCGCCAAGTATAGAGTACTGAAGCGGACTAAAGGAGGCCTTTGCCCAACAATGGACACAATTTGCTAAAAAAGCAAGGAGAGGACCTTTCGATCCCAACGTACAAGTAAGAGAAGTATATCTGGATATAATGTACCAATCCCGAGGCCCAAGGGTAAGCAATAAATAATAAAATTAAGCGCCGGCCGCGGCCTTAAGCCACTTAAGCGTAAATTAAGTTTTAAATCGTTTCGTTCCACGTTAAGTTCTGATCTTTACGAGCCTGTATATTTTCCGAAATTGAGATTTTTTCTGCCTAACGCAAATTTTATTCGTAGCTACGTACGTATTTTCGCTGTACCAATATAAACAGATTAAAAGAGTAGGCTTACTAGCAACGAGGGCATACCTTGTGTACATTGCTTGTCTTTCTAACACTTTTCTTCCCCAAAACTGCGTCCACTCTACTGAGCACTACCATCATTTGGTTACTCTACCCAAGTATAAGGTTAATAAAGTGCTCGCACATGTAGACTTTTTGCATACCAAAACTGGTAGAGAACCTCCTAATTGATAGAGTAGGAAAGAGGCTAGTGTACTCAGTTAATTTACCACTTATGGACGAATACTTAAAGTATGCTTAAAAGCATGGAAAAAAAAATAGTTATTAAAAAATTAAATGGTCGTGCTTCTGTAGTGGAGACTAAAAAGCACCTGATGATGATAATAAAAAAATTCAATAATTCATTTTTGCTAGTAGGATTAAAAGGCCGGTTCGACCGGTGAAGTAGCTCTCACAGAAAATCGACGTGTGAGTAGAAGCTTTACCACTTCTATGCTTCGTTCAGAGGCACATCCTTCCTCCCCATGTCCTCCCCCTACTCCTTTCAACATTGTAAGAACGAGAACCTTTGTCACATTTTGTCTTGATTTCGTGTGTGTAAGTGGCCAACACTGGTGTCAGATTAATCAAGCTGCCTAAAGGCATCTGACATAGCTTAACGACTGCCATCAATGATGACAACCGGGACCAAAGGTTGACCTGTTGGTGTCTTCCGAAGCACGGAGGAGCCCGTGATATTTTATGCCACTTGCGGTCACCCATCCTAGTAGGGACTGCGCCTGGAATTGCTTAACATGCGTAAGCGCTCAGAATGCCCACGCCCACTAGGTCATCGGGCACCTCTTTATGTCACATTGATAGTAATATTTATTTCATCTTTAGGCCCGAGGACAAAATATAAAAGGTTCACGCAAATGATCACTTCTGTGTGACTGTATCAGTATAAAACATTATTAAAATATTTTAAAAAATCCGTAGGTTTACAAACATTTCTTTTTTGGATTTTACCTTCTCAATACGATATATTTTGATCAACAATATAATAACAAGAATGATGGTGCACACATATGCCCTTTGTCCGCCAAATTCAACACATTGCTTCATCAGCAGCATCATTGTAGACCAATGACACCCAATTGCCCATACGCGGCAAACTGCTGATTCGAACACAAAATAGAAAGAGTACAGAATCGACATAAAATCTCGCGAGAAATTTCTGTCTTAAACCATGGATGTCAATACATTAATTTTGTTATCTAAGAATATAGCAGACGTAGTACTATGTAAATTTGATTATTTCATAAATCATTCATAATTTTATATCATAATTTATAATAACCTCCTGTTTTGATAAATGTGAATAAACATACAGTCAGGGAGATACCTAACCAGGCCCTCTAACTATATCTTGAATTTAATATTAACATGAAAACCTATATCAAGTAAGATTTCATTAAAATCTTTCTGTGTACAGTAATGAAATTGAATTCATTAGCAAAAGTTTAAGGAGTGACTCAGACCACGAATCTGAACAAATTTAATTATGGGACCATCTTCGACGTCGTGAAAAAATTATCTGCTCTTTCATACAAAAGTGTAATATATATTTGGCTAAAATCTATGGAACAGCTGAGTTTTTTTTTTGCAATTTCGGTGTTGGTCCCATAATGAAAGTTGTTCAGATTTGTGGTCTGAGTCACTCCTTAAACGTTTGCTAATGAATTAAATTTTACCGTGTATACATTTTCATGTAATTATTATTTATAGTTTAAGAGAAAATTCAAGATATAGGCAGAGGGCCTGGTCAGGTATCTCTGTCCATGACTGTACATAAACTCGAATATACATTTTGTTGTGTAAAAATTAATATAAGCTTTAAATTAATCTAATAAAATAATTTAATTTCGCGTTCCATTAAGAAAAAGAAAGTACGTACATAAGTTACACTTCTAGAATTTTGCTAACTTGGCAATATGGCCGATTCGAGTTATGCAAGGAAATTGACGGAGAGAGGTTACGCCAAGGTTGTATTATGAAACTGAGTGCATTCACAAACTGGTCGGGTCACTGCCGGCAAAGTGTAACGAAATGATACAAAATCATGTCTTTAAACATCATTCACAGATGCAGAAAGAAGAGAGAGATATTACACCCCAAGTATTATGCCTATTCTCTAGCTGACTAAAACTAGTGTCACATTTTTCAAACCGATTCTTTATGCTTTAACTAAGTTCCGCGTTCCTTCTCTTCACATCTATTACGATAAAAAAAGAGTTCTATTATTGCAAATAATTTATCAATTTATGTTTATAAAGAACGACATGACGGCACACGAAAAAACTCTTTCGCAAAGTATAGAATACTGTAGCAGACTAAAGGAGGCCTTTGCCCAATAATGGGACACAATTTGCTAAAAAAAAACAAGGAGATCCTTGTGGACAAAGGCGTCTTTCCAAGGATTCTTAGTTCTGTGAGGGCTCGACTCTCGACTATCCCGGCGCTCTAGCCGAGTTCTCACATAAATAGGAAGGGAGAACACAAGACTCGACACACAGAACACAGAGAATAACTTTATTGTTACAACTTCACTTTACAACTTCAATAAATTAATAACAGAGACTGTTATGCTCCAAGAGTAGACTCAAAGATGTTAGTAGACTGAAAGATGGTAGCAGACTAAAAGATGGTAGCGGACTGAAAAATGAGTGATTAGAGAGAAAGAAAGTAATCTAAAAATGGAATGGAATGGAATGAAATTTGAATTAAAAATGAAATTTGAATTAAAATAAGGAATGAAAAATTGACAGGATGAGAGAAATGAGGTTGGATAAGATGCAGCATGCAGGTGGCATGCTGCAACGTTACAATTCCATGGATATTGGCATTTTCACCACGCTTGTCAGGCGGTTGGTCAGCGCGGTTTCTTTGGCTCCTTGCTCCGGCTCTCTCGCATACATACCAAACGAAGCGTAGAAGCGGTAAAGCTTCTACTCAAACGTCGATTTTCTTTGAGAGTGTGGTACTTCCCCGGACGAGCCGGCCCATTTAGGCTACTAGCAAAAATGAAGATTGCCAGTCGCGTGGCTCTACCACAATCCACAACTAAAACGTTCTACGTTTTTAGGGTTCCGTACCCAAAGGGTAAAAACGAGACACTATTAATTTTGCTCCGCTGTCCGTCTGTCACCAGGCTGTATCTCATGAACCGTGATAGTTAGACAGTTGAAATTTTCATAGATGATGAATTTCTGTTGCCGGTATAACAACAAATACAAAAAAATTGAATTAAAAAAATATGAAAGGGGGCTCCCATACACCAGACATGATTTCTCTTTGCCGTTTTTATAGATAACGGCAAAAAGCACTTGGCCGGTTTTTTACAGCATGGAAAGAAAGTTGATAAAATTATATCCATTGCATTTCTTGTGTGTGAAATACAATTTTTTGTTTGATGAATTTACAATGTTTTTATTACACGGTTGCATGACATATAATTACGCGTGTGCTGATATCCAGTGGCGTAAGTACAGGCAGTAGCGGATTTAGGGGGGGCGCGGTTCGGCAACCGCCCAGAGCCGCTGGGTCTATTGGGGTGACTATATTGATGTTGTCTATATATACGGATACACCATCAAACTCAGGCAGAGTTAATTAAAGAGACTGGCCAAAACTGGCTCCTTAATGCTAACATCGATATTGACCACAGGGTAGCAAAACGGGGACAATATGTCACAGTTCCTCAGTTCCTTCCCCACCCATCCTCAGCCACGGGCATAAGCATTAGAGCAGGAAAGGCACTGCACGAAATTGTGGAAATTTGACGAATTATTAAATCACTAGTAAAATTTGCTGGATTAATTAAATACTTTAAAATGATTTGTATAGTTTAGTTCGATCGTAGAAAAAGTCCTATTATAACTATATAATTTGTTTTGGCAGTCTTATTTATTTTTACATACATACAATCACGTCTTTTTCCCTTGCGAGGGAGACAGAGTCTATACGACTTAAAAGCCATGTTTAGCATGTTGGTGGGCGTGTAGGTGGGAAAAGGACCTAAAATAGTGATGGGTTGCTAGCCGCATCGCCTACTAACATTATTCCTCAGATTTACGCCCATTCCTCGACCGGCTCTTACGATCTGCGCGGAGAGAGAAGCAGCTGGTACATACGTTTTTTTCTTTTGTTACCAGACCAGCATGGAAGATTTATTTTTATCTGAATCATAAATGTAAGTTTATCGGAGGGCCCCATTGTTTCATTTGTCACGGGCCTAAGATAGTACAGTCACGCCCCTGCTGATATCTTATCAGCTTCTTGTGCGAACTTGAACTAATCCTATTACAAACTATGATTAGCGCTCTTAACCTACATTCTAAATGAGAAGTTTACATCTTTCTGTACAAAAGGCAAATATTTAAAAAAAAAACGACTTTTTTGTTTTGTAATAATGCAATTTTGGCTTTTGAGAGATTTGTCAGAGATTTTTATTCAAAATTGGATACATGGTTCTCTTTTTGAACGTCATATTTTATTGTTTTATATTTTTTTCAATATATACAAAATCGAAATACTACTAGGGCTTTATTTTTATCCCCAATGATAAAAGGGAGGTTTTAGATTTACACCATGCTGATTTCAGCATGGTGTAAATCTAAAACCAAGATTTTTATAGATATTGAATTAAAAGAAGAAGGGTAAAAAATGTTATTTGTCAAGTTATCCAGAAAAGTCAGGATCCTTACGCTATTGCCGATCTCTATGCCCACAAACTTACTAAATCTGGTGTTTAATCTTATAACATTCGGCTTTGTCTATATCGTAAGTAGTTAGTGAAGAAGTAGTGGTATTTATAATTTACTTCTAGTGAGTTTTTTTGTAGTTTATCATATACGTTATAATAATTAGAGACTTGATAATGAAGCCATGCTTGCTGGTGTGGGAGCATAGAAAAGACGTAGAATGTACCAGCTGCTTCTCTTCCCGCGCAGACCATAGAAGCCGGCCGAGGGAATGGGCGCAAATCTAAGGAATCATGTCAATAGGCGATGCGGCTAGCAACCCATCACTATTATGATAGACGTGGTCTTCAGGCAGAACAAATAAGAAATTTCAATAAGATCATAAAGATTCAAGATTCAAAGATTCAAAGATTCAAAAGATTCAAAGATTTATTCAGAAAATAGGCCTTTTCAGGCACTTTTTCACGTCAATTCACCTTTAAAATTAAATAATACTTATTATATTATATTCAAATTATTAATTCTTGTTTAAAAGCTACAAACTACTAGCGTTTCGGAACCGACCACTGCAGAGAAGAAGACGCCGAAAGAAACTCTTCAACAGTATTGGTCGCCTACTTGCCTGAAGGGCTTTGTATGATATTTAATATTTTTCTTTTCTTTTTTTTGATGTCATGTTATATACAATTTTAATTTACATATTTTTGTGGAACACGTTATGTTAGCGATCGAGCGTGCAACAACAACAGATATGATAAAAGTCTCAAAGAGGCCGAGCAGACCTGTCCCCCCTGGCAGCACCCGTTCACGAGTTGACGCATGGATCAGCCATCGCTGAGCTCAACCATATTAGAGGGAACTCGACGACCCGACACACAACGCCGCCACCAGTTTGAACATTTTAGTGAGCATGACTTACTCGATCTCAAGCACAAAACTCGAAAACTAAATGTCGACACTCGTTGACCGCAAACATATACATGTTTTACAATTGAGAGTTTATTTTAGACAATTATACAAAATAAAATAGCAGCAACAAAAAAAAGAAAACAATTATAAGTAAAATTAAAATAAAAGCGTTTAGAGAAGTCCTGCATATCACTCGAGGTCTCGACTCCAAGCATTCTTATCAACGAAATAATCATTAATGCCATAATAAGCTCTTTTCAATAATATATT
Source organism: Elegia similella (assembly GCA_947532085.1). NCBI lineage: Eukaryota > Metazoa > Arthropoda > Insecta > Lepidoptera > Pyralidae > Elegia > Elegia similella. Next base: position 18,858,162 of record OX383947.1, read on the forward strand.
TTTTGTAACGTCTTTAAACTTCGGAAATGGCAAAGCTGTAATATTGTCAGGAATTTTATTATACAAACGAATACTAAGCCCTAAGAATGTATTCATAGTTTTCTGTAGTCTAAAAGCTTCATTAACTAGTTTATTTTTGTTTCTAGTATTGTATGTATGAACATGACAATTCTTAACATATTTGTGAATATTTTGATGTACGTGCAGTATATTAGCAAGAATGTATTGTGACGCAACCGTTAAAATTCCAGTTTCCTTAAATAACTCTCGAAGAGAATCCCTAGCCCCTAGTTTATAAATTGATCGAATAGCACGCTTTTGCAGAACGAAAATGCTGTTGACGTTTGCACCATTTCCCCAAAGCAATATCCCGTAAGACATTATACTATGGAAATAGCTAAAGTAAACAAGACGTGCTGTTTCGACATCTGTCAGTTGTCTTATTCGCCAAACGGCGTATGCCGCGGAGCTTAGTCTACCAGCAAGAGCTGTAATATGTGGACCCCATTGTAACTTTGAGTCGAGAGTTATTCCTAGAAATTTTGTCGAGTCAACAAATTCTACCACTTCATCATTAACAACTATTTTTGTGGGCACATGCCTAACATTAGGGGTACAAAATTTGACACATTTAGTTTTTTTAGCATTGAGCAGGAGATTATTAGCTGTAAACCAATCTAATACCTGAGCGAGAGTGTCATTTACATCGTCAAAATTTGTCTTCTGTCTATCAACTTGAAAAACAAGTGATGTGTCATCAGCAAATAACACAGCTTTACAGGCACAGGCGTAGAATGGTAAATCATTAATATAAATGAGAAATAATAAGGGCCCCAAGATAGATCCCTGAGGAACTCCCATTTTGACAGACATCCCACTTGATTTAACTCCATTAAAACTAACTTTTTGTATTCTATTTACCAAGTATGATTTAATTAGCCTCAAAGATTCATTTTTCACCCCATAATAACTTAATTTATTTAATAGCGTTTCATGGTCTACACAGTCGAATGCTTTAGTAAGATCACAAAAAACTCCTATTGCATTTTGCGACTTTTCCCATGCCTCTAGGATATGCGTAAGCAAAGCAACTCCTGCATCTGTGGTGGAACGACCTTTAGTGAAACCATATTGTTCACTATGGAAAAGTTTATTTTTATTAAAGAAAGAAAGTAACTGTTTGAATATTAACTTTTCAAAAATTTTACTTAATACTGGTAGGATTGAAATTGGGCGATAATTATTAGGATCGTCTTTACTTCCCGCCTTATGCAGAGGTATAATCTTACTACATTTCATCAGATCGGGAAATGTTCCGGTATCTACACATTCATTAAATATTAACGCTAGATTTGGAGCTATATCGTCTATAATATTTTTTATTAAGGAAACAGAAATATCCCATAGATCCCCGGTTTTTTTAACGTTTAATTCATTAAAAGTGTCGATAATTGTTTGGGGAGTCACATTTTCAAAAATTAAAGTATTGTTACACTCTGGTACATGATCACGTAATATTTTTTCAGATCTTTGAGATGATGACTGAAGCGAGGCAGTTGTTTTAACAGGAATATCAGAAAAGAAATCTTCAAAACATTGAGCAACTTCAGTATTTGTCTCAAACTTCTGATCTTTGACTTGTAATTTTAATGACTCATTATTGCGTTTTTTAGTTTTTCCCGTTTCCTGATTAATAATGTTCCAAGTCGTTTTTATTTTGTCCCCGGAGCTGGCAATTTTTTTACATAAATATATAGACTTTGCGCAGGCACACACTTTTTTGAATATTTTAGAATAATTTCTAACGTAATTTAAAAAAACGGGATTTCTATTATATTCTTTCATAGCCAGCAGATCATATAACTTATTCCTACTTTTATAAATTCCTACAGTAGCCCATTCACAGAATTTTTTTTTGTTAGAAATAATACGTGTCTTAACTTTAAACGTTTTGTTAAATTCTATGTCTATAGTCTTAAATAATTTATCATATAATACATGTGGATTGTCACTTTCCTCACAAATAATTGGCATTTTACTTGATACGTTTGCTTTAAATTCATATATTTTAGATTCAGAGGAAGGTCTATATGTTATTTTTTCCGAGTCGGTTTGACTATCGAAATCTGAAAAAACCGCTAATAATCCGAAATGATCAGACGATATCTTTTTTATCACGGTTCTTTCAAGAGCTTCACAACTACAGAAAACATTATCCAGACAAGTGGCTGACGTTTCAGTAACTCTGGTTGGTTCAAGAAACAGATATTCGCAATCAAAGGATTTAAACAAATTAACAAATCCAATGCTCTCCTTATTACTTTTTAATAAATCTACATTAAAGTCACCACATATTATGATTTTTTTAGAACCTTGGCTAACTTTATTTAGTACATCCTCCATAATTGATTCTAGTAAATTATAGCATGAAGAAGGAGGACTGTAAACACATACTATTATAAACCTCTCAAGTTCAATACAGGACAACTCTACTTGCTGTTCCACCGTAAGGTCAACTACATCCTTTCGCTCTTTACATTTTAAGCCATTTCTAATTAAAATGACACTGCCTCCACGGATGGTGTCCTTCCGGGCGAACACGCTTGTCATACTATAATTGTTGAAATTTAATTGTACATTATGTTTTTCTTGAAACCAGTGCTCTGTTAAGCAGAGTACATCAATACACTGGGTATCTAAAAAGAGTTCTAATTCTAATAGTTTGCCGGCCAGGCCTTGCATATTTTGATGAAAAATGCTGAATCGTTTGACTCTGGCCGTTGTCTTATAGTTTAGTTTAAATTTGCTAAGCAACTAACACTAGTAATGTCAACATTAACATTATTTATTATGTCAATATTCTGCTTTGTACAAAGTACTGAGGCAGAGTCTTGTAAATTATAAGCTACTAATGTAGCAATTTGTCGTTTAGACTGGTATGGGAGGTACAAAGTATCTCCTGTCAACTTAAGTTTAAAAATAAACTTATTAATATCTAATAAAAAAATTACGTCATTATGACGGTACGTCAAATTGTACAAATGTACATTGAGGTCAAATATATGCTTATTTCTAGTATAGTCAGGTGTCTCCAAGTATGGAAAAGTACATATCATGTACTTACACTTAGTCTTATTATTCAGCTCAAGAAGCCTGTCAATACATAATTTAATGTCTTTTTTTCTTACAGAAAAACTATCACCACAAAGTATTAGAATTGTGGTATCTTCATCTAAGGAATCACAATTTATTTTATTAATTAAATTAATGAACGAAGCCCCTGGTGAACATGAGTTATATACTGTACAGCCACAGTTAAGAGTATTATACATAATACTGCTCAGACCTAGACCCACTTCATCCGAATAAATTAACAATTTTTTACATGAAAATTTCTTATTAAAACAATTGTCAATAGTGCTTATCTTTGTTTGCAAGCTACAATTACCACTTGTGCACTCTTTTATGTCAAGATTACAGTCAATTAAAGGTGAAGTGGTGATTTCAGTACTGTAAATGTCACACGGTGTCTGAGATGCAGAATCACATTGTTCACTCCTGCAGCTGGCCAAATCGATTAATGCCTCAGCTGCTAAAAACTGTTCTGTATTGTTTTTTATAGATAGCTTATATTTTGTTGTAAGTCTATCTAAAGATTCTTGGAGTGAGTGAATTTGAGTCTGCAATTCATACACCTCAGTGTCATATATACGGCTTGCTAAATAAAGATTTTCCTCACTTTGTTTTAGTTGATTAACTAAACACAATTTCTCTTTTCTTAATTGGATAAGACTTTTATTACATTTTTGCTTAATGAGCAATTTCTTAGTACGTTTAATGATTTTATTAATTTTTACATATTTTTTTTATTTTATTATGGCTATTTAAGATAAAGAAAGTTGACTGCGGGGTACTTGCAGGTATTTCCACGGGCAGACCCGAGCCACATTCTACGAGTTCACTATATAAAGCCAGTGTATTATTACACATTTCATCCTCTTTAAGTTGTTCTAGTTCGAGTGCAGATCTATTTGCCTTGTGTAAGCTATGTTCCAACTCGTTAATGCGACTGAGGGCCTGTTCGTGTACCATACTGCACTGAACAGTCTGTTCTAATTTCTCTTTTAAACTTATGTTATCATGCAGTAATTCAGTTATTTGTACATGCTGCATATTACATTCAATTTTTAATTGTTTGTTTTTATCATTCATTTTTTCAATTTCCTCTTCTGTTTCCTCCCGTTCACTCAATAGTTGTGTGATTTCCTCGCGAGACACTTTGAGCTCTTTCAGCGCCTGCCTCAGCTTCATTTCTAGATCTTTTGCTGTGGCTCTGCGAGTCATCATTGTGAAACAGGGGTAACAGCAACTGGAAAATTATTACACAATGTTAATATATGGATATTAGATGTATTTCAGATATTGGGGTAATGTAATTGGTAATTATAAGTACTAACAAAAGAAAATAATTAAAACAATGTACAAAAGAAGACAGATAAGTATCCGTACCCAAAAAAATTAAGCTGTTTGACAACTGTTGGATATGTCAAGTCCAGAGTAACAACCAGATATCAATAATGTATAAACTATTTATAAACTAATGGTTACCATATATGTACTTGTGTGCAATTTAGTAACATATCATATATCATCATCCACTGCTGGTCATAGGTCTCTCCCTAAGTAATAATAATATATAAATGTTACCTTATTTTATTTTCAGTACACTAATTTTACAAGGGAGGTAGTTTTCACTTTCCAATTGGTACAAGACAAAGTAACTAAACTGAATGAATGTACACACTGTATTAGGATAATTACTACGCTCTGCCTAATAATAAAATCCCGTGGCTATGACTGTTGGTTTTGCACTGCGTGTGTAGCACTAAATATGTAAATTGATGAAAAAAAGATGAAATGTAACCAAATCAAGAAAGACAGTTTATGAAACTGTTGTTTTCTATGTGTGTATTTGTTGTTTGTTGATTCCTAGCTTGTAATAAAGGAATAAAAACAGTATACTCCCAGGTTTATGTGATGATGATCAGCAGTTTTCGAATACAAATTCGAATCCTTTGTTTGGATGACAGTTGTATAATCCAATGTCGTTCGGCAGATTTTCCACAATTAAATTCACTAAATATCACTTCGATTATATTTATTTCTTAGTTACTATCGATAATAAGATTTTTATTAAATTTATACAGTATTTATACGAAATAAACAGAAATTTTAATTAAATTGTAGGAACAGGTGATTTTGACATGTCACCGGGGCGCGTTCCGTTTCACGTCTCACAAAAATAACACAGTTTTGAAAACAAAGGGCCATTCCACAAACGCACAAAAGGACAGTAAAATGCAAATCATCTGGTTTATAAATAGATTGTTGATGACCACAGATATATTTACACTGTGGTACAGTACAGGACAAACTAGAATTCAAGATCTTCTCATTGCTTTCCATCACAGTGGACTGAGCTAGTACCTATATGCTCTTTTTATGCTAATTGGATGCACTTTTAGATGTACTGGGTGGCGCAAAAGTAAAGACCCTATTTGGTTCAGCTATAACATTTTTTCTAAATTAGAAAACTAGATTTAGGTTTTTTTAAATGTATATTTGTGCCATTAAATTTCGTACCATTAGGATTTAAAGATGATGTCTTTTAAATGGTGACCTCCAGAGTTGATACACATTTGAGCCCTATTTATGACATTTTGCATAACTTGCCGTAACACTTCCTGCGATATGTTCAGTTATTTCTTGACGAATGTTTTCTTTTAGAGCTGCGAGAGTCTGTGGCTTGTTCACATACACCCGAGATTTCAAAAAACCCCAAAGAAAGAAGTCTGGACTGGTCAGATCGGGTGATCTTGCAGGCCAAGGCAAATCGCCAAAACGAGAGATAACTCGGCCTGGAAAAGCGTCCCTCACTAAGTCCATAGTGTCGCGCGCTGTGTGTGCCGTAGCGCCGTCTTGTTGAAACCAGATGTGCTCCAGCCCCAATTCGTCCAAACTGGGTATCAAAAACTCTCGTAACATGGTTCTGTAGCGTTCTCCAGTGACAGTTATCGCATTGCCTCCAGCGTCTTCGAAAAAATAGGGTCCGATCACTCTGTCAACACAGATGCCACACCATACAGTATCTTTTAGTGGGTGTAGAGGTGTTTCTTGAATAATGCGCGGATTATCAGTGCCCCAGAACCGAGTATTCTGCTTATTGACATGCCCTGAGAGATGGAAATGCGCTTCGTCACTCATAACCAATTTTGAAGGAAAATCATCCTCTTCAAGGTTGAGGTTTATGACGCGCTGGCAGTAATCTAGACGAGCTCGGTGGTCAGCAGGCAGCAGCTGATGAGTCATTTGAGTTTTATACGGGAACATCTTTAAGTCTTTCACCAAAATACGCTGCAGGGTCCGTCTGGAAATGCCCAATTGCGTGGCACGTCGCCTCGTTGATGTTTCTGGACACTCTTCCACATCTTCGCGCACAGCATCGATATTTTCAGCTGAACGGCCTGTTCTTGGTCTCCCAGACTTAGGTCTATCCAATGTTGAGCCAGTTGCTTCAAGGCGTGTGGCAAAGCGTCGAATTGTGCGACCAATCGGTGCCGGACGGTGGTGAAATCGTCGACGAAATTCACGTTGTGTTCTTATCACTGATGAATTATTCCGTAAGAACATTGACACAATTATTCCACGTTCTTGGGGAGTAAAACGGTCCATGTTTATTTTCAGTGTATTTTACATTTGTTCACTACACAATTTTCAAAAACAGAATGACAGAAAATGTCATATAAAAAAAATAAAAGTATTTTCTTTAGTGCCAGTACTTTTGCGCCACCCAGTACTTGTTTAAAAACACTTGACTTCATATGGTGCTGCCTGATATGATAGTTTATTTTACCCATATAGGTACATACATATGTGTCCTCCTTCAATGTTTGGAGCTAGGAAAACATGTGATTGCTGCTTTTCCTGCACGGGTCATAAAAGTGGGCTAGGGAATGAGCGAAAATGACAGGAATAATGTTATAGTTGTTATTGTAGATGCAGCTGGCGACCATACACTATTTATTATATACTAGCCCGCATTATAAGCACTTCAACACTTCGATATACCGATGATCGATGCGGCATCGCTGGAGAGACCGAAGTACGGCCCACTCCACACGTTTATTAAATAACTTTCATGGAATAGTGCTCTATGCAGTCTGTTGCCTTGCCGCTTCTTCTGCACTCCACTTCAGAAGCGGCACTAAACTTAACTATAAGTAAATTACTGTCGTCAACAATTCTCAGTTGCGAAAACAAACAATAAGTGTTCAAATAACCTATACTAAATAAACATTTTGATTCTTGATTCTCTTGATTTTTCCTTGGTAACACAACATACAAACTTATTTATATCTACATTTTATTTTCCAATTAGATTTATAAAATATAGGCATACCATTTTAAATCATAAATTTAAGTAGGTACAGAAGAATCTTATTAGCCTTCCATGTTTAAAGGAATTACAAAGTAGGCACTATATGAGAACCAACAATTTCAGGGGTAAAGTCATCATTAGTTGTGCTAATAGTCTAGTTTTAATGTACTTATGGATATTAATTAATTGATTTCCGTTGGCATGAATGGTATGCGTCTTCACATCACAGTATCTTAAATTCATAAACATCATTTTTGCTAAGCCTTTGACCATTCAGTATGTCGATGTAAAAACGCTGTTCTGAGCCGGAAAGTAGTAATTCAAATAATAATTATCATTCATACGGGCAAAAACCCTTAAAAAACTAAAGCATTTCCACACAGATGGTCAAAATTAGCATAAAATTAAATAGAGAAATGATAGTACTAACACTTTATCCGCCAACTCCCGCACCTTCCACATGCTTATGAAACGGTCCATTTTTGATGTTAAACTCTAGAAATTATATTTCGAAACCAAAATCACTGAAACTGCACAAAAAATAACATAAAAATTAACTAAAAACGCGAGCTGATGATTTGGCTGACATTCTTGCAAAATGGCGAGTGTGAATGTTGCCAGAAATTAAAACAATTTCTACTATTCATAAACAAAGTTCGTTACCCCTAACCATAGAGGTTTTAGTTTATGTTAATGAATAATGATAATAAATAAAATAAAGATATAAATAAAAGAAATAAATAAATGTTTTAAATAGCGAACTAATTCGGCCGTTTGTTCTATTAATTATTATTTCATGTAGAATCTCATAGCGCTCTCGTGCACTAGGCAGCCTGCCTGACTGAGCAGCCAGGCTGGCGGGCGACGGCAGAAATATTTGAGCAGCCAGTTATAGCAGCCAGCCGTCGGCCAGTTGTCCTTTTGTCGGGCGATATGGACGTTAGAAGAACTTATAATTTTATACCTATCTCGCAGAAAACGCAAAGCAAACAAAAGACATTGGCTTCTTCCTCTTTTTCTAGAAAGGCACTCAAAAGGCTTATTCCATAAAATAGGTTATGGAATGTTTGTACATATACAGACCAATTTTTTAACTACACGAGAATGTAAGTGCAATCGTTTGATAACCTTTTGGAAAAAATAAGAAATTAAATTAAGGGCATTGATACTCCTATGCGAGCTTGTTTAACTCCAGATGAAAAACTGCTGATTACTGCGTCTTACGTCTGTCTGATAGAACAAGTGCGCGCCACATACATTTCCCTACACTCACTCTGGCTGTGCGTAGCCAGTGGACTGCTGTGCAATCAGACGCGTTGTAATGGCTGCCTAGTGCGCGGCAGGTCATAAAATTGTTGTTTAAAATCATACCTCTTTGCGTACCTATTTAAAAGGTTCTTTTTATATACCTGCGAGATTAAAGTTGGTGTGATGGTAATGAATTTGCTTTAGAAGCAAAACATACACATGCCCTAAAGAAACATTCATGTTGAGGCACGTTAAATACGCCTACGTAAGTACCTCGCTCGACATATTTTGAAAAATAAAGCAAGATAGAAACGCACTCAGATCCTGTCTTCATGAAAGTAAATGTAATTCGTACTCTTTCTCTGTCCCAAAGTAATTTTGCAGCACTTTTGTAAATAACAATTAATGTAACTCGCAGTCGCTAACCCATACATTAAGGAAAAGCCACCCATTATGCTATTCTGGGGAATTAAAACAACTGAATAGTAATTACAGCATTTTTAATACAACAATGCTGGGCATACCATAAATATTTACATTTCACACTTACATAGACTAAAGCTTTAAATTAGTTTTACTTTTAACACCTACCACTCGCACTTGATAATTTTCAAAAAATATGAGAAAGCTCCAAAGAAGATAATTAAGAATTAAATTCTGCGGGTGCGGGTTTAAAAAGCATATTTTATAAGGCTCCTCCATTTTTCTCAATATCTGGCCGAATGAATTCATTTTACTTCTAATGAGATAAACTCATTAGAAGGTCATACATCATTTCTTCGCTAGCTGATCGTTTTGCGGAAGAGCACCGTAATCTTGCCAAAGGTCAATAGCTTTGTTGGCAACTGCACATAGTTGTTCTTCATACTGTTCCGGTATCTGTAAATATAATACTAAATTAGTAGAAAATTATTGCAATGGCAACGTTGTCAATTGACAGTCATCGAATGATGCTGGCAAAGGAGTAAAGATATAAACAGTCAACGAATAAACATCACAAATGAAAATATTACCTCAGAGACACATTTGAAGACTTCTTCCGCTGATTTTGCCTTCAATATATTGCGCCTCAAAGTTATGACCAGCATTACTGCAGTAAATGCTAATATTTTAGGAGCGCCACTGCACACTTTGTCCCATATCCTGAAAAGATAAATTAATATTAATAATAGTTTACTTCTTCAAAATAGTTGCCTTATTGGGTAAGGTTTGGTCATGGAGTAACTTTGTTTTAAAGATATAAGTGTTTATAAGCTCTATACATGATACTTATAATAAAGTGAGGATTTTTATTTTTTATTCTGTATGTATGAATGTAAGTTTCTCCATAACTACTAAACGAATTAACAGATTTTTTTATGAAAATTGGTAGATAACCATTTAGACGTATAGGACACAGGATAGGCTACTTATATTTTTTTTTCGGTTATGACAAGACATGGCCCCAATAAAAATGTACGCGAACGGAGTCGCGGGCACAGCAAGTATGTTATATGTTCAATTAGATTAGTATTGTTTACTGCCATTATTAGGTAAGAAAACCAATCGTCATACCCTTGGATTGGTGACAAAAAATTGGTATTAAATATATGAAGCACTAGCTTTCGCCAGTTGCCCCGCCCGCGTCAGTGTCGATCCCTCGGGAACAGTACTTTTTCCCAGGATAAAAGGTAGCCTATGTCCTTCTCCGCACTCCAGAGAACTTGTATGCAAAATTTCATGATGATCGGTTCAGTAGTTACGGCGGGAAAGCGTAACAAACAAACAAACAAATAAACAAACTCACTTTCGCATTTATAATATAAGTAAGGATAAGGATAAGGATTTCAGTGGCATGAAGCAAATTGCTACTTACTTTGTGATAGATGTATCATCCAGAATACCAGCAAAGCAGCAGTTGAACCATTTTATCAAAGGCAAAACCTCCAGCGCATTGATGTCCAATAAGTGGCTGTAAAAAAATACACATCTATAAATAAACAAAATCATCATTTACTACATAGTATAAAACAAAGTCACTTCCTGTCTGTCTGTCCCTATGTATGCTTAGATCTTTAAAACTCGAAATGGATTTTGATGCAGTTTTTCTAAAAAATAGATCAAGAGGAAAGTTTATATGTACCTGTCAAAAAGTCCAAGATTTTTATTCAAAATTGGATACATGTATCTCTTTTTGGACGTTATATTTTTATTTCTTAACAATTTTTTATTATATGCAAAATCGAAATACTAGTAGCGTTTCGGAACGACCACTGATGAGAAGAATACGCCGAAAGAAACTCAATCTCTTGGCTAGCTCCGTGGCGTAGCGTCAACACGCCAGCCTGCGACTGCGACACGAGAGTGCCCGGGTTCGATCCCCGGCCGGGTCAAGGTGGAAAATGATCTCTTTCAGATTGGCCTGGGTCTTGGATGTATATCTATATAAGTATTTGTTATAAAATATAGTATTGTTGAGTTAGTATTCCATAACACAAGTCTCGAACTCACTTTGGGGCTCAACTCAATGTGTGATTTGTCCATATATATTTATTATTATTTATCCAGACCTGGTCGATCTATTTCTGTGCTTGGTCCCTACGTGCCTGAAGGGCTCTGACATATACATTGTTAACATTAGACAAAATATTTTTTTTATATTATTAACTCTACTGTGGACTCTGCCCTTATCCTCGAATGCCACAACGCATTGAACTAACACTAAGTATAACACAGTCACATTACAACACAAAAAAAAATTTTTAACCCATAGTTATTGAGATTAGCGCATTCAAACAAACTCTTCAGCTTTATAATCCTTACTGCGCTTTATGCTTACTTTATAAATGCGAAAGTGAGTTTGTTTGTTTGTTTGTTACGCTTTCACGCCGTAACTACTGAACCGATCATCATGAAATTTTGTATACAAGTTCTCTGAAGTACGGAGAAGGACATAGGCTACCTTTTATCCCGGGAAAAAGTACTATTCCCGAGGGATCGACATTAACGCGGGCGGAGCCGCGGGCGAAAGCCAATATTATATAATATTAGTATAAATTTAAAAGGATTTCATACTTATAAAGCTGTCCATCCTCTTTCTCCATCATAGTGAGGAAGGCTTCTTTGAGCTTGCAGATCTCTCTCTGCATGTTCTTCACCACCTCCGTCAGGCTCTTTGTCATCCAGTAGATGTCCACTTCATCAGCATAGAGTTCCAGCAACGTCTCCGCAATAGGGATGAAGGTGTCTGCAGACTGGAAGTGAGTGAAAAGGCTTGAACACAACAAAAAACAAAACACAAAGATTCGACTTCTCTCCCTCTGTCATATATATTTTTTTAACATGCTCTCATCTTGGCATTACATAAACATTGGTCTAATTTTTACAAAATAGGTATTTGTTTATTTTGCAAAATGTTGCTGACGTCATCACTATCTCCCATATCATCAAAACTAAATTTAAAACAGAACTACCCCCTTTTGCTGCTTAAATAATATGTAAATGACTCCTTAGGCTCAATCCTCTCCGAGACGGTAGCGGCCGGCAGCGACGATGCCTCCCGCTACTGCTCGCGGCTGCCCGCTACTGCTCGCGGCCGCCCGCGATTGCTCGAAGCCAGCCTAATGCGGTAGAAGCGCGACGTATGTTCGGGGGCGGGGTGGGCGGATACTGCCAGCGGCCGCAGCGCGGGAGTCGCTGGAGTACTCGCGGCGCCGCCGGCAGCCGCGCGACTTTTTCAGTCATGGCGATAAAGTTAAAAATTTTATGCCACTCGAACTGCACGCCACTTCGCTACCGGCCGTTGCCATCTCGGTGAGGATTGAGCCTTATGATAACATGATGTCTTTTGTAATTGAATGTCTTGAGTATTAGTGCAGTCAATGAAGGTTTTCACCTCTGTTTTCGTTGAATCTCCATTGATTTTCATGAAAATTGGTGAGGAGGTGGGGGATACCTTAAGAAACAAAAGTGACATAGTGCCAACTTGCGCTATTGCCCTGGGGATGGATGCCACCCCTTCTCAGGGGTGAAAATTCTTTTAATAATATTACTTACAGGAATCGATAAAGAGATAAATTCTAAGCAAAATTTGTTATATAAAGTTTTTGGAATAAATCAATACTTTCTGAGTTATTAAAGATCAAAGATTGTGATTTTTCGTCATAAAAATACATGTTTTAAAGCGGTTTTTTATAAATAACTCATAAACTATGAGTTTTTACAAAAAATGTGTAATTAATAAAATTGAAGCTAATAAAAAAACAAACAAATCACTATTTTGAAAAACCTTCTAATATTAATTCAAATTGAGCTATAGGTAATTTTATGTATATTTTTTTTCGGCGAGTACTTCAATCTTAGTATTCAAACTTAAATAACGGGAAACCGGGAAATTTTATGCCATATACTTCCTGAACACTTTTTAAAGTATCTTAAAATACCTTTCTAATGAGCACTGTAAAAAGTTAATAGCATCAAAATTGAGCAAGCTATGATAAAAATAAGATGACACTTTCAATTTTTTTTGGAAAAAACGAAAATAAAACCTTTACCATTTCTACAAAAATTCAAATTTATGAATATCCCTAAAGGACTTTCTTTTTTTTTAGCATAAGTGATAACCTCAAAATTTTTTTCCGATTTAGAGTGCTTATTTTCGAAAAAAAAGTATGATTCAATAAAATCTAAATTTTTCAAATTATCGTAAATTTCATTTTCTTTTGAAAATAACTTCAAAAATATTGGATATTCGTAAAAAATGATAAGAAACGAAATTTGAGTTGTTTTCAAAGAAAGACTTTGGTTTCTTTTTTATTTTTATAGGATGAAAAATAACCGAGATAGAGATGTTCAAAGCCTAACTTTTACTGCGAGAACCATGTAACCGCTACACTGTAACCCTTTATCTTTTAAAAAATAAGGGCTTTAATTTTTTTTATTTATGATGATCTTATAGCTCTTAAAATTACCTTTCAAATGGTTTTTAGATGAACCTGATATCTTAAAAATTAACGGAGTTATGGTAAAAAAACAAATTATACTTATTTGGAAAAAGAAATTGGAGCAGAGATTTGGTATGCATTTATTATAGGGAAACTACATTTATGGGTATTTGTATATGTATTTTGAAGGTAGAGAAAGTGAAAGAAAAGTTTAAAATAAATTAATAAAAGCTAGCTGTTGCCCGCGACTTCGTCCGAGGCAATTTCTGTTATTGTGATGAATTAGTGTAGATGAATAATTTTCCTCATTTTTTATTGATGCTTCGCTCCTATTACTTGCAGCGTGATGTTTTATAGCTTAAAGCCTTCCTCAATAAATGGACTATCCAACACAAAAAGAATTTTCCAATTTGAACCAGTGGTTCCTGAGATTAGCGCGTTCAAACAAACTCTTGAGATATATAATATTATAGTATAGATTTATCTCAATCTATTAAAAACGATTCTAATTAAAGCTGATAAAAAAATGATTCCTTTATTATTATGATAAGGGGTAGTTTTTAAGGGTGAAAAATGATGTAATAAATAAATAAATATTTTTATTTCTCAGTTAATAAGATTTCACTTCAGTAATGTACTATTTAATAGGTTAAAGTTTTTAAAACCAATTTTTACACTGATTCTGCAGTATGGGGGTAGTTTTTAAGGGATGAAATTTCACGATCAACCAAAACTTATATCACATAAACAAACTGTTTGTGTAATGTTAATATGCGATTTTAGAACTCAGAAATACAAAAAAAATATTTTCGGTTTAAGGGGTGGTTGCTAAAAGGGTTGAAAAATTAATTAAAAGCAGGCATATAAATATTAAAACACATGTATTTTATCTAATTAAACACAATTTTTTAAGTCGGAATGGTTAAATCTTAATTTTTCGCATTTTTAACCATAGGGGTGAATTTCACCCCTAAAATGCAAAAAGCGCAAGACGAGCATATGTCACTTTTGAAGTAGAGGGTAAAACATACTCAATCCCAAATTTTTATCCAAATCTATGGAGGTTCAACGAAATCGGAGGTTGTGGCTGATTTTTGCCTTCATTGACTGTACTATATGACCTATATTACTTTAACATTTTTTTTATAAAATGAAAAATCACTTAAACATTAACATTACTTATTTAAATTTCCATTTAAAACCTGGGTAAAAATCTTTCCCACCCAGTAGTTGTAGGAGATAAGTAGTCTAAATGTGAGTGTCATTGCTCGAGTAGAAGTCATCATTTTTCAAAATTAAAATAGCAACTTACCGAGAAGTTAGTCTCAATAAAAACAGGTGCTTTCTGTTCCTCATTTTCAAGCAGCCACATCTCAAACAGTATCTTGCTGCGCGGCGCGTCCATCTCTATCCGTTCAAGCATTTCTACAGCATACAGCAGGTCATTGTACTGTTCTGTGCGTTGCTCCATTACGAACTGGTGGGAGTCTGGGTATACTGGGAGGATGTCTGAAAGAAAATTCAGAAGATATTGGTTATATTTTCTCAATAAAAGAATGTTTGTAAGTGTTTTGGCGAACTCCGCGGCGCAGTGGTTAACTCGTCAGCCTGTGATACGAGGGACCCAGGTTCGATCCCCTGTCAGGTCAAGATGGAAAATGATCTTTTTCAGATTGGCCTGGGTCTTGGATGTTTATCTATATATGTATTTGTTATAAAATATAGTATCGTTGTTGAGTTAGTATCCCATAACACAAGTCTTGAACTTACTTTGGGGCTAGCTCAACCTGTGTGATTGTCCGTATATATACGTATATTATTTATACTTAGACTAGAGTGCCCAGGAATAATGGGATGTTAAGCTGTGTCACATGGCTGTAGGCAGCTTTGAAACTACCAATTTTGCTATAAATTGTTTACCTTGTAAGGATCTTGTAGGACAAGTTTCTTTTTGTCATTATCATCATTTACGTCTGAGGCCAAGAGGCGGTTCTGAAGAACTCTGACACTAGGGTGTGCATGGTCGATTGACCGTGACACCTGCACGAAATAATGATGACGATGATCATTTAAATACTCAACATAATAAGTTCACTGCTAGACAATGGCCGCTCCCAATATTTTTATGTTTCATATAAAGATATTGTCATGCTTACCACACTTGGCAGGTAGGTTGGCGAGCTCAGTTGCTTTGGTTGCTTCCATCAAATGTAATGCTAGATACACGATTCACGCTTGAAAAGTGGCACCGGCAAAACAGCACCCTCATCGAGTTTCGGAGATGTTTTGTCCACAGTTATAGTATAAACCCCGCTAGCACTAACTCGTCTCGCAATGACAAAGGTCAGTGAAAGAGTGTCATACTTTCAGTATGTACCATTTTTATTGTTGTTTGTAAGCTACCATTATATTTGATTGAAGGATGCTTGCGACTAAGACGTTGCTGCCCATGGGAAACATTTTTGAGCTGGGAAAGGCTATCCTTCCATAACTGCCAGCTGCCAAATTGATTTCCACGAATTTAGGAATTGAAGGTATTAGGATTTTATTCATCAGGCAAAAAGCAAATAGAAGCTCGGGAGCCTGGGCGCGGGTGCTCGATGCCATACCTGAAACCACAGGCTTAGTTTGCCATGGTAACGTAAAACTATTGTTCCTTAATCCTTTCTTCAGTGTTGTCCCGGTTCTATTTCGCAAGGCGCAGAGACAAAAGATAGTATACTATAAAAATCAATTACCAATCACTTACCAAGTAAAACCTTCCACACTAAATTCCTATAAGCAGCAGGCACTGTGAACCTCAGGCAGAACTGTTTCAGCTTCACTTTGTCCCAGGGTTTCTCTTTCATGAGGATTTCCAAAGATTTCTTCTCTTCCACCCCCCGGCAACCTACTTTCTCATAGTATGACGACCGAAAATTTCTTTCGTCAGTCATTTTTACTGATTCTTATACTTGTTTTTTGATAAAACAAGAATTAGTTTGTTTCACTGCATTTTATCGAAATTAATATGATTATATGCAAGAACAAACAATGATCAAAATTTTGATTGATTGCTTGCTTAATTCACAGATTTGAAAGAGTATGTCTTGCTTAATTTAGACATTTGGCCGATTTTCCGACTGATCTGACAGTTGTTTGACAGGATCTGACAGACAAATGGATGCATTCAAAATAAATAAATTAATATTTCTATTTATGACGCGTTCTAAAACAATGCATTCACGATATTTTTATCAAAATCAGTTTTCAACAATTTTAGCGCCTTGAAATACTTGTGTGTTTCAAGTACATATTCAACAAGGAAAGATCTTCACTTTTGTTTCTCAAGGCACTACGATTGTTAAAGACAGCCATTGGTATCATCTTTTATTATAATAAACTTTTTAATTGAATTACTTAAGTATCTATAATAGAAGCACTTTTACTGCAATAAATTCATTAACAACCTGAACTTTCACTTGCATTATCAAGCACCAGTAAAAATTCATCAGCATCCTTTAGCAAATCATCCTTAAAATTAATCAAAACCTTATCGTTACTTTGGTGCCATTGCAATTGGGTAAAAATATAAATTCGTGAACGAAACGATATACCTAAGTACCAACCTAGTCACCGTCATTATTTAAAATTTGAATTTCTGCTTCGATCAAACAAATAAAAATAAATGCTGTTTCTATAGAAACGAGTAAACAATCAATGTCACATAAATTGATCTCAACTTTGATGTGATTGTATTAAAATAAAAATATGGATATACCTAGCATTTCAGATACCAATTCTGAATATATAGAAAAGAAACGCGCAGAACTAAAAGAGTTCTTCAAAGATGCCAAGCTACCGAAAGACGTGTTGCATAAAGTGATCGAAAATGAGCTGAAGCCTCTGAAAGAAGATCCAAACCCTCCCTACATCGCTGCTACTTTCCCTGGAGAAGTAAAATCCGAATATGAAGTCATGACAGGTCAACCATTTACGCAGGTAAAAGAGTCAAATAAACCGTTTACAGATGAAGAAATACGAGAAATGTTAAACGCTAATCCTATTCTGGTGGACAAAGCACGTCAAATTCAAATAGCAAGTAAAAAACTCAAGCACGTTGCTATTCCTCTTGATCAGATAAATCTGCCGTCATATACGGATATAAGAAATGATATAGATTCAGCGGAAGGTGATAAAGAGAAGGTAAAAAAAATAAACTATCAGAACATGCAAGCTTTAGCAAACTCAGTTGCAGATTTTGTGATACCTAAAACGCCTATTAAGCAAGAGAATGAATCCGAAAGTGAGGAATCCGGTAACGATGAAGAATATGAAGCGATAGAAAAAGTCGTTAGCCAATACACAGATAAATCCTATGAGACCAGATTCCAGGAAACGAAAGAAATGTTAAAAAAGATAGCAGATGAATATGAGAATCCAGGATCTGTACCAGATGTTCGCGAGGCGAAAGCAAATTTAATGAAAAACCCAATTTTGAAAGAGTCTTCTGTACAACTCATTAAGGGACAAATGAGAAAGACCACAATTGAAGAAGTCAAAGAAGCATATTCCATCAATGAATCTATAAAAGACAATCCTATTAGTCTTAATTTAAATCGAGAAATTGAAGAAAAACCAGTGGAGATAAAAAAAGAGGAAGAACCTTTGAGTTTTGAAGAAGTATTCCCAAAAACTTTCGAAGCTAAACTTAAAGATACTGAAAAAACTTTACGTGACATCAACTCCATTTTGGGCGATATGTCAAAAGAAAATAAAAATAACGAACCTAGAGTTGAAAACCCTCAAAGCATTATCATTGAGGAAACTGTTTCAGAAAATAACGAAAAAGCAATTATCGAGCCTGAACAATCCGGCGAAAAAATGGAACAGACATTGCAATATGCTTTGGAAGAAATATTTGATATTGGAAATAACGAAAATCGAGATAACAAAGAATTAGAATTCAGAGAAATGAAAAATCTGGCTCGAAATATTGTCGAAGGAGCTGAAAACTTGAGCACTTTGATTCGTGAAGATATAACTAATAAATTAAATAGTATGAACGAGTTACTGAACGACGTTAATGAGGCTTTGGAAAATTCTAAAAAGTCAAACATCGCATATCAAAATATCAAAGAAGAAGGAGAAAGATTGAGAAAACAACACGGCTTGCTGCCAGGACCAACCAAATCAGCAGAGGATCGTGATGTAAGCCAAGATACGGTCACCGAATCAAGTGATAATAATAACCCTACAGTAACTCATTCCCAAATTGATGATATTCATAGGTCTATTACAAAATTGAACAGTGAATTGAAATGCCATGAAGATAGAATTAACAAAAGCAAAGAAAGGTACGAAGAGAGGAACCAAGAGTGTAAGACATTTATTAAAGAGGTTGATGAGATATTATTAAAGTCTCATAATATATTGCACCCTGTAGAAGTAAGTAGTGCTCAAGTGACAAATATTTGCGATGATGAAAAGAAGAAGAAGCCACCTGAAGTGCCTTTAGATCCAGTAGTTGCAGAGAAAAGTGTAAAAATGCGAAAAGAATTATGGGATATAAATCTGGATTGTAAAGATGAAAGAGAAAAAAGGCTAGCAGAGTTTAAAAAACAAGAACAGGAAAGAAGTAAGAGGATAGATGGTCTTCTTTGTGATATTAAACATAGCATGAAGGATAATAAAGAAGTGTTAAGACTAGCAAATAATTTGCTGAGACGAGAGGAAAATAGGAAGAAACCTTTACTACAAGAAAGTTGTAAAATTCGTGAATTGCCCGCAGAAGAAGATGCAAAAACTCAAGGAGATAATGCCAGCATTTCAGGTGGCAATAACAATGAAGATGTACCAAAGCGATGTCTTGTATCGGAAGTACCACCAGCAGAAGGCCAAACTACAAGTAAATAACAATAATCTATTACTTATAATCTCTTGTGTGTTATTACTAATACTAATAGTACACTGTAAGATGAAATTTGAAATAGTTTAAAGTCTGCTGAAGTAGTCACCAGTTGTAACTTAACCGCCTACTCCGTGGCAACGTCTATCGACTGTCGCAATCGTAATATTACGTATTTGAAGGTGGCAAATATTTCAGATATATTGCAGAGTAGAGCTTCCCTAACTTTCAGCGACAGCGGCAAGTGTCCCGTATTTTGTATGAAATGTCTTTCTGATCATTTGGATCTTAACATCATCTGGGCGTTTTTCCAGTTGCATCTTCAGCTGTTGTACATCAGGCCGGGTGACTATTATGACATGGTGACAAGGCAGTGTTTACGCCAAACCTACCTTGAGTAATACCAGAAACGCAGACAAACACCTGTTAAAATGAAGTACAAGTTGTTACGCAGGGTGCTCGACATTGCAACGATTAGCAACTTCGCCGCGCGCACGCTTCTAGGTCTCAGTGTTAAAACACGTATCGTATTTTGTTTTAGTGGTACGAGTAACGTCTGTAGAGAGACAGAAGCAAATAGAAGCTCGGAAGGCGGAGGAAGCTGAGAAGGAGCGGCAGAAACAAGAAGAGTTCAAGAGGAGGATGGAAGAGGAGATTGAAGAGCGGAATAGGGGTCCGAGGATGACAAAGGAGTTTATAAGGAACCACTGCAAGCAGCACAAGCTGTACTGCACGCCGTACCTGAATGATATCCTTTATTTGCATTTTAAGGTAACTAACGGTTTTTAAGAAAGTAATAATTCGTCGAATCTCATCATATCACACATCAAATCATACTATTAAAATTTTTATTTAGTTTCATATGTATCAGTCACATTTTTTTTTTACACGAGAGAGATTTTCCAATTTTGTGTTAAACTTAAAATATACTCTATTCATGTATCTCGGAGAACAATGATGTCAACAAGCTTTGACTATATGGACTCTTGAGGATGAGAGTTCCAGGAAGCGAGGCAGGCTTAGTAAGCTTTAATGTGACCATATTAAGCATTTGTAGAGCAGAATAGGATATTAGGAAAGGAAATGGCGAGACCCTCGCCCAGCTTGGTAAAGGGACAACGTAGGTTAATAAAAACCGGCCAAGTGCGAGTCGAACTCGCGCACGAAGGGTTCCGTACCGTTATCTATAAAAACGGCAACAAAATCAACAAAATATTCTGTGAATATTTCAATCGCCCACCTGTTGCCGTTATCAATATCGAGTAAAAACAAGCAAAAAAATCACGTTTGTTGTATGGGAGCCCCCTTAAATATTTATTTTATTATATTTGTTGTTATAGCGGTAACATAAAAACATATTCTTTGAAAATTTCAACTGTCTTACTATCACGGTTCATGAGATACAGCCTGGTGACAGACGGACAGCGGAGCGATATTAATAGGGTCCCGTTTATACCCTTTGGGTACGGAACCCTAAAAAAGAACTGGTGCACACTATCAGACGCATCATTAATGCAGCAGGCGGTAGTTAGTGGTATAGTATTACTCTGCGTATCTTCTTCCAATAGACTCGTCAGTACTATACTAATACAGTAATAATATAATAAATCGTTATTATCATCTAAGCCACAAGAAGTCATTACTAGACATAGACTGCATCCAGCACCTTCCTGCGACCTTATTAAGGTCGTTCGATGGGTGTCGAAGGCTGCGTTTGTCAGTACATGGTCGCTATTCGAGAACCTTTCTGCCCCATCGGTGATTGGTTATACGCGCCCACTGCCACTTTAAAGAGCTTATTCTCCGAGCTATGTCGGGTACTTTTGTTGGGATCTCCTCATTTCTGGTTCGATCTCACAGAAAAACATCGAGCATTGCCCTCTACAATGCTCTTAAATCGACCTTGAATAATACATTACCTCAAAAGATCTATTTACTTCCATTCAGGGCTTCGCCAAAATCGAAAATCTAGATGAATACACCGGCTTGAAATGCATCTTCCTCGAAAATAACGGCATCCAAAGGATCGAGGGTCTCGACACGCTCTCAGAGCTTAAGTGCCTGTACCTTCACTACAACGTCGTAAGGAAGATCGAAAATCTGAACGGCTGCCCTAAGTTGGACACTTTGAATCTGGACCATAATTTCGTGGGGAAAATAGAGAACTTGGATGTGGTCCCTGATTTGCATACGTTGAGTATCGCTCATAATATGATCAGTACTTACGGTGAGTTTGTTTACACTTTCACGAATTATGTATTGTGTTAGAATCGAGTAATTTTCATAGAAAATATGCACTGACAGCAATATTAATCGTACATAAATCATCCCTTAAATCTCTGGGAGGTCCTTAAGGATCTCATTTCGGTCCAATAAAACTTTCTTGAGCTAATACATATAAACGGTGATGTTTTTATTTTATCGGATTTATTATGAACCATTTTGAATTCTCTTTACACGGATACCATTGAGTTATTAATAAAAAAAAAAGATTCTCTGTAACGTCCACAACGTCGGTTTATGCTCGATAATTTTATTTTAAAAATAAAAAGGATCTGTGCCGAAAATGCACTCTTGACCACTATTTCGTAAATCATCTCGTGGTCTGGGAGAAAAGAAAAAACATAGAATGTATTAGCTTATTATATGCTTCTCTTCCCGCGCAGACCGAGGGAATGGGCGAAAATCCGAGGAATCATGTTAATAGGCAATGAGGCTAGCAACTCATTACTATTTTCATTCCGTTTTCCATCTTTACGCTAGCTAAAATGCTAAACGTGGTCTCTGGCTCTTATGGCGTCAGACTCTGTCTTCCCGAAATGGATAAAGACGTGATCATGTATGTATCTCGTAGACACTTGATGTTGTGTTTTCTTTTCAGATGACCTTGATCAGCTGCGATTCTGCCGGAACCTCTCTGTGCTGGACCTATCTTACAACAGGCTGGAGGACCCGCTCATCGTCGACATTTTAGCCGATATGTTCATACTCAAAGGTATACTTTTTCGCTCTTTCACTTGAGCGTGTTCCCGGTAAAAATAACTTTCACATACCAGCATATTTGTTGCTGCATAAGTTCTTGCGGCCGGCCGCATGCATGTTACCTAACCTTCATGGATATGCTTTTATTCACGTTATATTAATGCTTTGTCCTTGGTTACGTTGTACGATATCCATAGGAGAGAAGAATTGACCTATATGACAAGCCAGAAATGACACGGCACTTTTCCTCTCGATCTGAGCGTTTTCCCGGTTGCCCCCTCAGTTGTGGTGCGTCGGAGCCCGGGGTCCTATATAATTGATTCAAGTGTTTTTGGTCAGCCGCCTGCCTATCGCCATCACGTTTTGGGTAGCTCGAAAAACACAGACAAATATTTGTAAAATGAAGTACAAGTATTTGCCCGTGCTCGGAATCGAGCCCGTAACCATATGCTCCGTGCCCATAACCCCGCGTCTAAACTGGCTGTTGTGCTAACCACTTCTTCTTTTTTTCGAGTAATTTCTTTTTACTAGATATAGTAATTTTGCCCAATATGCGGCCACGGCCACTGCCCATTTTCATTTGCCTCCTCTAGATCCTTTTGTGTGCAGTGAGTGGGGGTATTTAGGGTACGTCAAAAGGTTAACCACTGCGGCACAGACATAGTCAGGAACAATGCACTGTTATGGCTAATACCGTGTTGTTACTTTTGGTTACTCGATCATTCACAGTGTTGGTCCTAACCGGCAACCCCGTCGTCCGCAACATCCCAGCTTATCGGAAGACGTTGACGCTCCGCATCAAGGACCTGCAGAATCTGGACAACAGGCCAGTATTCCCGAGGGACCGAGCCTGTGCTGAGGCTTGGCAAAGAGGCGGGGTGCAGGAGGAAATCGCCGAGAGAAGGAGGTTGGTTTGCTTTATGGCAACTTATGTAGTCGTCTTCCAAGAGTGTATAGGAACAAGGGAATTACGTACCTACCTACTGTGTACCGAATATCGGACTGAGCGTCCGCAAAGGGTCTGTTTCAGCATGCGCAAAAAATCTTATATATCCGTCCGCTGAATAGAAATAATTAAATATGTACAAGTCACACAAATTGGGAACCCGTAATAGGCTTCGATCAAATATAATGGTAGATACACGATTCGCGCTCGAAACGTGGCACTGGCAAAACAGCGCACTAATCAAGTTTCGGAGCTGTTTTTTCCACAGTTTCAATAAACCGCGGTAGCTTTTCACGTCACGTAGCCCGTCACGCTATGACGAAGGTACAGTGAAAAGATGCAAAAACTACACATAAAACGTGAATAAAAAAGATGGATTATACTTTCAGTACCTATGTACCGTTTTTGTCGTTGTTTGAATGTTTGTATGATGTTTTGAATCGGGGCCATTATTATGGCTTCATTTTGTATGAGACTGTGTATCTACCATTATTGATCGAAGGTAATAGGCAAAAAGGCCTCAATGCCTTTGAGATCTATGTTGCTTGGGATCATTGTAAGTATGCTAATAGTGACTTGCGAGGTGTACAACACACCGGCTAGGTTTATTTTATTTCGCGTTGTGGTCTTCTTCACTAGAAGAGAGAGATGGATGTGCCTTTACTCTGTCTGTTGGGGACGCACGAGTCATATTGTTATGATCAAGAATTTATAGTTTAAACACCATATTCTCTTTAGGTGGATTGCAGAAGAACAAGAGAAGGTGATGAAAAGCGTGCGATATCTGATCCGCATGAGGGATGAGAAGCGAGCCATCAGGGATGCCAAGGAGAAGGAGGAACGAGAGAAGCTAGAACTGACAGCAAAGGTAAGAAAGTATTACTAAGGTATTGCGGCCTCTGTGTCGCATTGGTAACATGGTAGTCTTATCGGGGCTTAAGTTGCAAATTCCATCTTGAGCCAATATTATACGGGCAAATACTTTATTTTTATAGGTGTTTGACCATTTTTAGGGCTCCCGTACCTTAAAAGGAAAAAAATGGAATCATTATAGGATCACTTTGTTATCCGTCAGTCTGTCTGTCGGTGAAGTAGACTCTTTTTCTCATGAACGCATGAAGGTACCAAGCTGAAACTCATATGAAATAAGTTACTTTAATACTTACTTTTAAGTCTACTGTACCTTAGAGCTGTGAAAATATTAAATTTCTAAGCCAACGCAATCCAAAAACAGCCATTTGTGCCGCAAATTTTCTATATTCCCAAGAGAATCAAAATATACAGAAAATTTGTACGAAGAAATGTTTTCTAGCACAGATAAAGGAAAAATTTCGAAAAGCATAAATTTTTAGTTACATCATATATCTGATACAATTTTTTTTATATAATTTCAACTTATTATACATAATGGTACGGAACCCATCGTGCGCGAGACCGACTCGCATATGTTAAAATGATGTTTTACAATCTTGGTGTTTCACGTACCATAACTTCACCAAATTATTTAAATTGGTATTATTTTACTCATTAGGAAGAAAACCCAAAGACAGATGATACAACAAAAGAGGAAGCTGCAGAAAATGAAGGTCCTACACCTTTTGAAGTGAAATACGGTAAAGAAGTTAAAGTGAAAGAAGGGATTGCAGAGGATATGCTGACTGGCTCGGAAGCTGAGGACAGTACAAGCGAAGAGAGCAGTGAAAGTGACAGCGAGGATGATAAGAAAGATGGTAAAATGTAGATTACGAACAGTGCTGCTATAGTAAATAATAGCAAATGAAGGGGCGGTACCAATAAAATTTGCTGAATTTTATAAGTACCGTTCACACCAATCCAGCCCATCTAAGTTACATGAGTTCACCAGCAGCCCTCTATCTTCGGACCAGGCCGGACCAAATCATGGCTCTATCCAAAAAAAAGGGTGACCTGGCAATTTTGAATAGACCCCCTCATAAGTAGTTAACTGTATTTAGCGACAGATTTAACGATAAGGCGTCAGCTCGTGGGGTATTGCTATTGACTGATGTCAATGGGTGCTAAAAGTGCTCTATCCACATTTAGTTTACGTCAAAAATTGAGGGTTTTTGTCACTGTATAGCTGTTATAAAGCTTTTCTCTTTTTGTCCTGTCATCATCATGATCAGGGCTTTTTAGTCTCCTCTGCAGGAGCATGACGCTCTCTGTAGTACCGGAGCCATACTTGGCCAGAGAAGACAGAGGATTTACCTACACTCTCCTCGCTGGCCAGACGTGTTGCAGAGTTCTCATTGATGAGCTTTGTTTAGCTTGTATTTCCTAAGTCGCCTCTTATGACCTCCGTGGGAAGACTAGGAGTGGCCCTATTTTACTCTGCCCAAACCACACGGCTATTATCTTGAACTGTATTATTACTAGTAGTTTATAGCATAGGTAAACGTGTTTGGCTCAAGTCTTTTTACTGAATTTAGCAGTTATCTTATACAGTTATATAACCGATTACGCTGAAATGTTGTATACTTTTGTTAGTGGGATGACAATGCAATATTATGATACCATTAGAGGAAAACTGTAAGATGAGAGATGTGTTTAAAACATCCAATAGAATTTCTTTATTCACTAATTTCCGCGCCACTCAAACCAGAATTATTAAGTTTCAATAATTCTGTTTTGAGCAGACTTATTGAAACTTAATAATTCTGTTTTGAGCGGCGCGAAAATCTGTGAACATACCAATTTAAGAAAGCCAGTGTCTGTGAATGGGACAGTCCAAGTCAGGGTAGACGCCACGCAGGCGGCTATTTCGAGAGCCACGCAGCTTATACCAAAAGAACGCCATCCGTATCCTCAAAATCGCAAAAAAGTCGGGCACTCTCGCCTCAGCGAACATGCCCGATGCACTGCAATATCTCGGAAGGCGCATTAGGATCTTAATGCATCATTATATTGCTTTCTAATGGCGTGCCAGCTTTTATGTTTGTATGTCACCCATTATTATCAGGTATAGAAACTAAGGCAGTACCTACGCATTAAATAACGTTACTTTAACCTCATGCCATCATATTGCAACGAATCGAAAGTGCCCTCTTCTCCTTTTCTTCGTCGGCGTTGTCAGTCCCAACCACTGTGATTAAAAAATATTAAATTGTTATGATTAGAAAATTAAAGTTTTCGTCTTAATATGTCGATCGTTGCTTTTCTGGAATAAAAGTTAAACCATACTTTTACCAGTAATTCCGTAATGATATAAATGACGTGAATTGAATATTTTGACAGACTTCGCAACAAGCACGATCCAGTGGTCGCAGATCGAGCAAGGCAAGCGCCTGGTGCAAGAACTCAAGTTTGATCAGCCCAATCCACCACAAGAAGACTATTGGGGAGGATTCAGAGGGAACCATAACCCATCTACAAGCAAGGGCGAGTGAGTATCATGATTTAAAATGTTGATTAGTCTATGAACATAACTTCTCTGACACAATTTTTCGATTATTATTTCAGTGACTTTACATCCAATTTCGAAGCTTTGAATAAATTGATGTTCAGTTCTCAACCACACATCGAGCGGAGGAAAGCAAAAGAAATATTAGCAGGTAAATAACAAAACAATATAAATAGGTATGATACTCAAAACGTTGATTACAAGATTAATGAGCATTAAGAATTAAATACATAATCACAATATTTTTATAGAATACAGAAACGAACAAATCAATAAAGCAACAATAACTGAAGTTGAAGATAAACCAATTGCAGAAGAAGCTAAGAAAAAACCATTAATCGACATAATTGAACCAAACGAACCTGAAAGGAAAACTGATTCTAATACCAATGATGACAAAGCCGATGTTGGAGGAGTAGCTAGACTTACAGGTATTGTTGAAGAAGAAAATTTCATAATAGATCATGATAAAAAAATTGCCACTGAGAAAGTGCCTAAAGCTGGTATTATAAAGAAGACTCAAGACAAGAGGAGCAAACCGCTTAAGAAAGTTATAATTAAGGAAATTAATGTAGAAGTAGCAAAAACGCCAATACAAGAAGCTGCTGATGGAGATGTGAACTCAGAAAAATGTACTCAGGAGGAAAATAAAAAGGATAGTGGGAATGAAACGGAAGACAAAGAACCCAAAGCTA
Source organism: Elegia similella (assembly GCA_947532085.1). Taxonomy (NCBI): domain Eukaryota; kingdom Metazoa; phylum Arthropoda; class Insecta; order Lepidoptera; family Pyralidae; genus Elegia; species Elegia similella. Next base: position 18,885,698 of record OX383947.1, read on the forward strand.
GTAGTTCCAGTTCCAGTGGTGATATTGAGCAAAGAAGAAGTAGTAGTAAGTAATTGTTAATAAATTAAGTTTTGCTAAAATTTCACCAGTTTTCAGCACTGAACCGTATGGTCCGATAATCTGCTATTTTAAAAAATATTTGACAAGAAACTTATGACACATTGTTGGACCAGAATAGCTTATCGGACCCGACGGATGCCTCAGAGCTGCTGCCGCTTATTTCAGTAAACCTTCAGTACTTAACGGGTTATCTTATAATAATAATAATAGTTTAATTCAGATAACTTGATCCATAGGGGTTAGTAACAATTGGCCTTAAAACTAAAGTTAGTAACAATTACGGACATACATAGACAGACAGAAAACAACAATATAGGATCCACCGCTACCAGCAAGATGTCTACTTCACTGCGTGCAGTCGTATCCATCGAGCTAGCATCGGCGAGTCCCACCGGTCTGCCAATGCGCGCAGGATAGTGTTGGGGCTGTCGCGCATGCGCCTTAGATGTGAAGCGCAACGTTTGCGCATTATGGCGGCAAAACCATCAACGTTAGCCTCCGCGAACATGGCAGAAGCGCTACAGAAACGCGGCAGCCCCATCAACACCCGGAACGCATTATTATATTGAACACAAAGGTCACTGTATGTCCCCTGCGTATAGTTGACCCACAAACTGCACGTATAAAATGATTAACAGTACGCTTTGAAAAGCGTTATCTTTGCTTCGTCAGTGCATTTTCCATTTTATAATCTTTCCCATGGCTGGGAAGCAAGCAACCTTGGGCTAAGGAAAAACTTTGACTGCAGACTAATGTGACGGTGGAGCCATCCACTTTTAGCGTTTCTCATTACGCGATAAATGTGATTTTTTAACGTATAATCATTCACATTACAAAACCGACTTCAATGAAACTACTGAACCGATTTTGATGACATTTAAATATGACCTATTTGAAAGCGTACAATTACAATTTTTATTATATGATGTAAATAAGGATGTAGGTAACAAAAAAATTTATGCTTTTCGCAATTTTTTCTTTATCTGTGCTACAAGACATTGCTTTGTACCAAATTGAGTTCACGGGAAGTACCTACCCTGTAGGTTTTGATTCTCTTAAGAATGTCGAAAATTTGCATAAACGGCTATATATTTTGATTGCGTTGGCTTAGAGCTTTGATTTTTTCACACCTCCAACGGACAGTAGACCTGAGTATTTGATATGAATTTCAGCTTGATACCTCTACGCGTTCCTGAGAAAAAGTGTCTTGACAGACAGATAGACAACAAAGTGATCCTTTAAGGGTTCCGTTTTTTTCCTGTTGAGGTACGGAACCCTAAAATCATACAACCGAATTGATAACCTACCCCTTTTTTGATGTCGTTGAAATTTATTTTCTATACAATTTTTGATACAAAATTGCTTTGATAACGCATAAATAAATACTTAGATTTTTGAACATGTAACTGCCGCTTCCGTGTGGTGTGGCCGCTCTGTTAAAATGGTTTTACACCAGCTGCGCTACTGAGCTTTATTACATCCATGAAGGCTAGGAAATTCATGATTTATGAAATCCTTTATCGATAATCACGTAACTTCACATATTTTTTAGTTGTCCGAGTCGGTTGTCTGTTTTGATTCTTTTTGCCACCTATACGTCCACCAATATGCTAAACGTGGCTTTTGGGTCTTATAGACCTAGGCTCTAGGGAACAAGACGTGATAGTATGTACGTATGGCTGTGTTGGCTATAACACTATTGTGTATATCTACAGTACAGGATAGTTCGGGCGATGGCGTATCTTTCATCAACTATATGCATAGCATGAACTCTGAGCCCTTCGACGATGATGAAGACATGAAGCCCAGCGCTGAGGATTTGGAGATCTTTGCTGAGCTGGATAGAGAACAGGAGGAGCGACAGGCCAGGATCGATAGAGGGGAGCCTGCCGTTGATCCTATGGTACGTATAAAATTGTCTTTAGAGGAGTTTTAGTCCGATTCTATAGTTGTTTCAAATTGAATACTATTATGTACTAGTCCTCTGGCTGGTCTGGCAAAGTATGGCCCTAGTAGTACAGAGAGGGTCGTGCTCCTGTAGTGGAGACTAAAAAGGACCTGAAAAGGATGATGATGACGATGTACTAGGCTTGTGGCTATGTGGTTATACTTAGCTTCTCCAAGGAAAGCATCTATGTTAAATAAACAAAAATAAAACTGGTCCAAAAACACATCCTTGTGGAATACCACCTTTGTTTTGTTTTTTTTTTTGTAAATATTCAATACGAGTAAGTTGTCAAATAAATAAAACTTATTTTCAGAAACTGTACCACAAGAAAACAATGGATGAATTCTACAAAGCGCAAGAGTGCATACCAGCTCACGAGGTCACAGACAAGGCGACGTACACAACTTACAAAACTGATAATGCGTTTGATAGGATTGCTCTCAGTCAGCTGACCGGTGGCGACAAACCTGGTAAGGACACGCTTTTTAGAATTAGCAAAGTGATAAAATGTTAATTAAGTCATCGACGTATCATCACACGCTATCGAACTGCAACGAAACTTTGCGTCGAAGGCAGAGATTATCAGTCCATCCATGCTACCATCCTTGCAAACACCTTTTATTTCATCTTATCCATTTTTTTCATGCAAGCATAGCTTCAGGTAGGTCTCTGAATCTCCATTCGTCATGTGCGCAATCTGATCATGGCATTTTTGTCAATGTTCTTTCACCTAATCTCTGATGTTATGTGCCTAATATCATTACACCAGATTGATGAAGGGTTATATTAAAATGTTTACTAGATGCAAGGAGTAGTTATATTCTCTATAACTAGATGGCAGCACCGATCCGATGAGCCATTGTTATTGGATAAAATTTAACAAGTATGGCGAGTGGGTAAATCAAACCACTGTGACCGGTACAAGGAATAGAATATCTTTATTATTTTTTACACTATCTTATATACTAAAGGAAATACAATTAAAATAGTGGGGAAGCTCGCTGAGTTAGGAATACGTGTTGAGATGTACGTATGTTGAAATAAACATTATTTTACCACTTCCTATTAGTACCTCACGTACGCATTCCTAAGACCGCAATAGTACTCCCCCTTTTTTTAAAAAAATTATGATATTAGTTAACTGTGGAATAGGCAACATATAACAAACAATAAAATAACAATAAAAAACAATCTTCTTTCTTCGGAAACTAAAATTTCTCACATGCCGCACGTGCTTAAACGCTGTGGAGGCATTATTTCCAATCATCATTACCTTGCCATTTCCATTTCTTGCACATTGCACGTGCTGAAAAACGCTGTGTAGGCAAATATTTCTGCGCGGCAAAATTGTGCGTCTATGCACTTGGAGTATTGACAATGATCTTGAAATCTTGAAATGTGGGTTCTTGATATCAGGACCAGAAACTTGTTTCTTCAGCGGCTTGGACGATGTTACCGATTTTCTGGCTTGCTGTGAGACTTGCTTGCGATTTTTCTTGCGTCGGTATCATCCCTTGGCTCGTTATATGATAACCAAGAAAATCTTACTCTTTGACGAATTCGCATTTGTGATGAATTTTTCGATCAGCCGTTTTTAATGCTATTTTTACACGCTTTTTATTGTTGTTACTCTCTCCCAAGACCGAAAGTTTGATAGGTCCAGTAGTGCAATCTATGCTTCTTGTTGTAGCTCGCAAGTGCCAGTAAAAATCCCAGTGAGTCGTTGCTCATAGTCCGCTGTGAATCGAGCGAGACTGTAGGGAACGTGCTCGTAGTCTGCAGTGAGTCGAGACTTTCATGAGCGATGTCGACTTTTTAGCGCCGGTTTAATGTCCTGCCGTGATAGTGCCACGCTGGAGAGAGCTCGGATCCAAGGCTGGCTTCGGGGGATGCGCCGGTCGCTGAAGTCGATAAGGGAGTGGGTGCTTAGTGTCAGTACCAGGTAGCTCGGTGCGTCGTCTGTTGTGGACCTGAAGTATGACCCGTTTGCTGGATTGCTGGCTGCTGCTGACCAAGTATAAAGGAGAGAGAGACGACTAAGATGCGAGAATTATATGATGGTAGATCCAGTTGCTGCTGATGATGAAGAAGGCTGCTTCCAATTATGTCGGCAAATAAAAATGTCCTTTCGCCATATGTATCTACCGATGATTGTTTCGTTAGCAGCTTTTATTTTAATTGTTTGCCTTTTCTATGAAATGTTAGCTCCTGAATTCGCCTGGTATCTATATCTATGACCACTGTTTAAGTCGGTGATAGTCAGGCATAAGAGAGTTGTATAAGCACGAATTTTTCCTCAATCTGTGCTTAGTTTTCTGGGTGATGTTATTTTTTTCAGCACAAGAACAGGGTTTGTTGCATCTGTTCGTTTTTTTTTCAATTCGCGATGGAAATAACACAACCTTGTTGACGATACGTCTTTGCGGTCTTGAACTAGATTGGTTATAATGCTGACGTCCAAAGTTGTCGCGTCGCTAAATTTTTTTTTGCTCGTTCGTTGTTATGTAGTGCAGCAATAATTGCAGTGACGCAATCGACGTCAAATGCCGTCATCATGTGGACATCAGTGGTGAACGTTAGTCGGCCATCTCGCTTAATCTATCCAGCTGTATCGGTATACAGCTGGATAGATTAAGCGAGATGGCCCATCAACCCAGTTAGAAGAAAAGCTCGGTAGCTTTTCTTCTAACTGGGTTGATGGGGGTCGTTTTCCTCTTCGACGACTCAATGGCGGGTAGTATCAGTGCCTCTTGAATTTCCACCGGTGAGACCCGCTTGTGGGAGGCCGGGGAAATGTGTTTTTAAATTGTCGTCGGTTTCTTCTTCGCTGGTTTCTTCAGTTGCGTATGTCAGGCGTTGATCACGCGACCCGTCGGGTTTCCCCGACGGATCACGTCGGGGTCACCAATTATGGCGAGTGTGTAAATCAAACCACTGTGACCGGTACAAGGAATAGAATATCTTTATTATTTTTTACACTATCTTATATACTAAAGGAAATACAATTAAAATAGTGGGGAAGCTCGCTGAGTTAGGAATACGTGTTGAGATGTACGTATGTTGAAATAAACATTATTTTACCACTTCCTATTAGTACCTCACGTACGCATTCCTAAGACCGCAATAACAAGCAACAGCAACTGAAGCTTTGTTGCCCAATAACGGCTTACTAAAAAACAAAAAATCCTCATAGGCTATCTCGCAATTCTTTTTTATCGAAAGTTCCAGACTCTTTTGTTCAATCAAGTGAAACAAGTCACGTCACATTGGTAAATTAATTTTCATTAATCACGCTGACGCTCTAATATAGATAGGTTTTCATCTATCTATATTAGAGCGTCAGCATTAATAGATCTTGGGAGTCAATAGTTCTGAGTGGATAGGAGTGGATAGCGCTGAATGTCCCAGACAGGTATGTGTGGAGAAGGCGTAAACCTGCCTTGTTCGCAATACCAAAGGCGCGAACAAATTTGTTGAGAGAGGCACAATTGACCCGAACTCTTCGAACTTTGAACGAGGTTGCGAATAAAGTTGATATTTTCTCTTGTTCCTTGACTGACTTCACAAGAGCTACATTGTAGATATTATGTTAAAATATAGCTTAAGAGTAATATGTGTGGCGTATGACTTCACTATTGTATTAGGAAAACCTGTAAAGATAGTGTAAGTTTTTGAAATAAATAAATGTAAAATTTCATAAAAATCTTGTGATTGTCCTTGTTCTCAGATGAGAATAAAGTAAAACTCACTCGCGTGCCTGGCGCTGTTCTATACGAGTACTTGCAGAACCAGGCGCCTGATAATGATGTGGAGTATGAGATCGGAGAGGAGGTCGTGGAGTCTCCACGTATGCATATTATTATACTTACTCAAAACAAATTATCCGATGGTGGAGATAAAAGCTTTTTGTAGTGGAATTGTCTTTACCAAGGAGTCCAAATAGCTAACTTGGCACGATTTTATTCAGATACCAATGTTTGTTTGTTGTTTTTCGTGTCAGTGCCTGCTGTGCTGGTGTCAGATTTTTCAAACTGCCTAAAGGCATCTGACGTAGCTTAACGATTGCCATCAATCATGACAGCTGGGGTCAACGGAAGCACGAAGGGGCTCGACATATTGTTATGCCGCTTGTGGTCACCCATCCCAGTGGGGATTGCGCCCAGGGTTGCTTAACCTGCGTAAGCGTTAATTATGCTCACGCTCATTAGGCCATCGGGCTCCTCTGCTAATATAAGAATATATAATATATACAGCACAAGTTTTTATTTATACCTGTAGCATGTGTCTTCATGCATACATTTCTATCGATTGATTTTGCCATAAAACTTATTGTTTTCAGGAATAGACCCAAATAAATTTTACATTTTACCAAGTACGCAGAGGTAAAGAAAGATAATACAGCAGTGTCTAATTTAGAACATTATATTGTCAGTCTAGGGGCTAGTAATCTGTCAGTATTTCTCAATCCCTAAATAGATAATGATATATTCAGGATAATACGGCGGCAGGCTTCCTTTCAACCTTTCTATTCCCATATTAAGCTCGTATAACTTTTGTCTTATACAGCATCGTCTGGAGAAACGGATTCTATAAACATATCAACCGACAGCAGCTCCAGCGAAGAAAATATTGACGTTCAGATCAGGAACATTAACAGATCCTCGTTTAGACCTTCTACGGCTAACATAAATAGAGTTGAAAAAAGTAATGATGATAAATCCAAGGAAGATGATCAAAATAACGAAGCAGAAATAATTGCTGGCAAAGAAAACAGCGGTGTAAATGAGAGCGGTGGTGATGACAATGATGGAAGTGGTGATGCTGTTGAATCAAAGGATAACACTAATAATGTGGATGCATGTGTTGAAGAGAACGGTGGTTGGTATCTAGTTATGTTGTAATAAACTGATTGAGATATAATATTAGTTAAATTTGAATTAGTCCAGACGTACGTAGAGAAATGTAGTTGACATGAATAACTGGCATAAGAGTAGTTTTAGCACACCCTGGATAATCAGTAATTACATCTGCACTAAATTAAAAGATTGCAGTAAATACCTTTAAGTACTAAATCATTTTCAGAGACAAGAAATAAGAAAGAAACGCCTTCATGTTCAAATAAATCAGAACAGGAAATCGAACAGGACGAAGCGAAGAAAACCATCATAGACGCTATTAACTCATATGAGGATGACAGATATCCTTCACAAGGTTAGCTATATCTATCTTGAAGTTCAGTAAGTTATCCTTTATTGGAACTGCTTCCTGAATTAAGCTGTCCGCTGAGACGCGCGAGCCTGCCGCGGATCGCCCGCTCGCGGGTATTTTTGAGAAACAGTATGAATAGCGCTGCGTGTCACGGGCAACGGATTTACACCCGTGTGTACACGCACTCAGTGATTGTCGAAACAGCCGGCTGCGAGCAGATTTAAGTTTATTTAAATCAGTTTATTGATATACTCGTACATAGCGAATAAGCAAAGCAATATGAATACATAGCAAAATCGCAACACCCGCCGAGCGGATATTTGAGTGACCCCCTATATGAAAGCATGAGAAAGTATTATATTTAATAAATGTATGCTGTTTCAGGTATAAACTACTCGAACTTGTCACAGAACGCCGAAATCGATCAGTCTGTGGCGTCCGAGATCCTGAGTCGCACATTGCAGTATGAAGAGCGCGAGATGTTCCGACAGATCAATGTCCTAAACAGCCACGCGGGCAAGATAGACAATAAGACGAATGCTATCATCGAACATATCACGGGACAGTTGGACAATGAGTATTCGGTCAGTATTTCTTTTGATTAATGACTTCTCGTTTCGTTTTTGGGCGAAAATCAGAGGAATCATGTTAGTAGGCGAGGTTAGCAGCCCATTTTTATTTTGATTCAATATTCCACCTTCACGCTCGCTAACATGCGAAACGTGGCTTTAGGTCTCATAAATCTAAGATCTGTCTGTGTGTAAGGGAAAAATACGCCATAGTTGTATGTATGTAATAAGTACGTTTTGTTTTTGGCTCATTAGGGTCGCTCTAGACTGGATTGGCATGGGATGGCATCGAAAGAGACGCGTCATTTCAAAACAAGTTATTATAACCTTTGTCTAATGGTATAAGATGACTAGACGCCCGCGAGCGCGTCTGATCGAGCCGTCGCGCGCCATGCCATGCCAATCCAGTGTAGCGCGGTCCTTAGGCAGGGTTGTTTGATGGGTAAAAAACTGTTACCATATAAATATAATACAATACAAAGCATTGTAGTCCTGATATAAATTTTTAAATGCGGACGGATAGTTTTCTTATTTATCAACTTAAATACGTTAGTTACCTTAAGAAATTCATACATATTCTTATGATATTTGACACAATAAAATTTAAATATCTAACACGTTTATAATTGCTAAAGTCATTGTATGTATAACCTCTCGCAACACTAGCGCTATTACGGCAAGATGTTACACTGGACAATTTTCAATTGATCCACCATATAAGATTGTTCCTCTTATTTCTATCCTATACCAGGACCAACTAAAAACGTTATGTGGATACATTCCCCTCAATTCAAATCTTAGGAACTTAATTCTCTTACATTTTAATTATTACTTCCAGTTGCCGGACGTCTCTCGAATCCTAGAAGTGCACATGGAAGTGGCTGAACAAAGATGGCGGGCAGGCGAGTTTGTTAACTATGTCCCAGCCAGTCCTCCTGAATCTACCGCAGACGACAATGAGAACGAAGACACCCTCGTACCAAGCCATGATACGTCACTTGAGGACACGTTGACTGAAGACAGAGTTAATACTATGACGACAATAAATGAAGGCAATGTTGCAGAAAGTGATGATTATGGTACAGAGGAAGTTCAAATTGAATCGGAAGGAAAGATGGATACAATACATGAAGGCAAAGATGAAGAATCTGATGTACAAGGGACAGAATCTGATGTGCAAGGGACAGAAGAGGAATTGAATGATTCTAAACTTGAATTTGAATCGTTCATTGATGAAACTGAAACTATAGATGGGGATGAAGTATTCGAAGACTGCGTTGATGATGGAAAAGACAAATTTGATCGAATTGATGAAACATATTCCATTGAAATGAAGTTAGCATTAGGACTCGGTGATGGAAAGTCTTAGATAGTTATTATGGTATCTATTTGTAGATTGTATTTTATTTTATTCGTTTTTTTCTCAAGATGAACTTATTTTAGTTGTTTTTTTTAATGCAAGTGTGATTTTAGAATAAAAACGCGTAGTAACGTATTATGATATAGTATATTTTTCGTATTATTAAAATACATAATTTATTGCACCTAATTGTAGTTACAATAAAACGACAATTAAACTTGTTTATAAAAATATAATAGTTCTCTTATTTATAACAAGATATAATAAAGATAAAATAATAAATAGGAGTTGTCTAATATAAAACTGAACGCCCGTTCATACTAGGCTGAGATACGTAAACATCAAATTGATCTTCGCCATTGTTTTCGGACTAACCTGTATAATAAAATCGGCACCTACGAGTTGTTACAATATTATAGAAATAATCATGATTGGTGGAGCGACATTCATTTAAAGATTAGACAATACCATAGACAATACCTTACCTACAGAATGACTGGCCGCCATATTTACAGTGTAAAATATAATTTGAGATCACGTTTATTTGAATGTGATCAATGTGATAAACGAATTGACACGGAGACACGCAAGCAAATTTACGGAAATGCCACATGCAAATTGATAACATAAAGTGTGATAGACACTGACAGCATTCATTGGTGTATGTTCTCAATTTGCATGTGCTATTTTTGGCGTTTTAATTCGAGTCAATTATAACAGAAAAAGCAAATCAAAATAAAACGGAACTTCTTCACGTAGTCTGTCACTAACAAATTCGCAGTTCTTCGAGCTAGGATTCACCGTTTGAAATGAGTAACTAATCCTGATATTTTCTTTCTATTTGCACAACATTTAATAAAAACATATTTATGATTACTATGAAAAAAAGGAGGAAGGTAAAAAAAGAAATTGGGTCTCGTGTGCTATGTTCTCTAAGCGGTATTAATCACACAAAAAACGTAAATTTTGTTGCGTGTGTACCCGTATTTACTGTCTTTGACAGTGCGTAAAAATTACCCATTGTTTCATTCTAGCCGAATTTTTAAACTATAACACATTTATACAAAATTCTTGGCTAATACCAATGTTATGCAAAAATGTTGAAAGATAGGCATTTAAAGAATTTTGCAGTTACTTATGAAAACTTTTCAATTGTAAAAAGTGCTACGTGTTATTACAACTTAATTGAAACTATGATTCAACGAAAGGTAAACTTTGAAGTCCAGCGGCAAAGATCGGTAGCAGTGGCATACATCTACAACTAATATTATAATAGCCGTGTGGTTTCCGGCAGAGTAGAATAGGACCACTCCTAGTATTCCCATGGAGGTCGTAAGAGGAGTTTGCATGAAATAGGACCCGAAACTACTGGACCAATTCGAAAAATGATTTCACCATTAGAATCCTTCATTACCCCTAATGAACGTGGCTATAAGCAGGAAGCAATAAATATGGATTGACTGAGCTCCGATCGGCGAATTTGTTACCTTAACAAGTAATAAAGAGGAAACATTTTGTCAGAGAGCTAGGACGACGCCTCCGTGACAATGGTTGTGACCCCCGCTTTGGAGCGTACCTGTCTCTACACATTTCACTGGCCATTCAGCGTGGTAACGCGGCCGGTGTGATGGGCACTTTCGAGTCAGGTACTCTCCGGGGAGGGCTATTCGATTAGCTTTATATATATTTTTTCTCTTGTTATTTTTTCTTTCTACGTAGTTTTAGTCATGATATATTTTTATGATCACTTTGTCACTAATTTAGGGTTTTCTAGTAGGTTTAGTTTTAGCGATTATGTTTTTTCTATCTTTGTTGTAAATGTTGTGTATTTAAATAAAAAAGTAATAAAGAAAATAGTTGATACGATTTTATTACTAACAACCTGATTTCCGGGAAATATATTTACATTTTGACCCAAGTTAAGATTTGATTAAGTGTTTCATTGTTTGGCACATTTCTTGTCCTCTGTGCTAAATATCTAGTGTTGCTATCATTTTAGTTTTTATAACAGGCAAATTTTATCTATATCTTTAAATTTTTTATACATTTTTATAATATACAGCGACATTTTGAGACTCCAATCTATATTGAAATCTCGGGATCGGAATCTCTAATGGAACACAGATTTGTAAGAAAAAATAAATAAAAAAAAAAACCCAAAGTGACTTTCTATGGGAAATATTTTTTAGTCTATTACTTTTTTCTTGCAATTCTGTATTCCATTAGGGAATCTGATTTCGAGATTGCAATATAGCCCAAAGGTTAAAAATCGCGCTGTGTATAAGTTCTTAATACGTTATATAAGTTAGTGGTCGAATTGTTTAATTTTATCGATTTGTATTGCTATCAGTTTATCACAATGAACAAGATTTTTAAAATTAACAATTACTTTCACAAATATTATTAATTTTGCATTTTATACTATTTGTGATGATGTAAAATTGATAATTAAACATGTCAAAATCATGGGAATAGCATAAGTCAATGTGCATAATAATAGAAAAAAGCCATTTGTTAAGACGGTACTGCATGAAGTTGTGAAAATTTACGTGTTTTTGAATCACTACTACTATACGCTGAATTAATTAAATACATCATAAATATTTGTATAATTTAGATCAATCCTTGAACAAGATCGCCCCCTTGTTCTTGAAACAGATACATATAAAATTTAAAAATGATATATATATGGTATGATATCTAAATGCATTTTTCATCGAAAAGTTTGTAATGTTTACGTCTAAAACACTAATTCTCACATGACAATATTTATATGTACGTCTTGGAGGTCGCCCCTTTTCTTTTTTTTTTTTATAAGGATATAAATATGAAAATATTAAGAGTTTTCATCTTTTTTCCTAATCGCCCAATAGTTCTAATGGCTTGCGCAGTAGCGACGTTTTTCGTTCGCGCGGCACCCGCTTAAGCCAGATTAAAAATATTGATGAAGCCTGTTCAGCAGCGGAAGTCTGTAATATTATAACGATCGTTACGATACCGATTTAATAGGATAAACACCGTATTAAAAACTAACGCATCGCTTCTCTTTCTCGCAATACACATTATACTGGTAAGAGTGAAATGCACATATAAATCCGAACTCTCTCTAAACCGACCGTGTTATACTACTTAACGAATTTGTCGGTAAGACAGTACCGATTGTGAAATAAAAATATATTTCCACAGCGAATTGTACTTTCATACGGAATCACAGTAACATATTTAATTACCAAGCAAAATTGTTTTCAGTTAACCCTCTTTACTTAACATATGTTTAAATTGTTTGTAGGTTATTCGTCCACGAAGCGTGGACTCAAATTTTCTAAATATCTTAACGATTAAATTCACTACGTTGACAGATACTTTCGACTGTTTTGCATCCGAAGTGACATTGACACGTCGGCGGTCTTTTCACACACTACGGGCATTGCGTACAGGTCTTCGAGTTAATAGCGGCATATTAATGGGTAGCCTGTAAGTGTGAATATGTCGCCCAGCGATCGAAATAGGTTGATAATTTACTTATATTTACAGACTTCCGCTACAGTTTTCCTTAGTGTTAAGTATATAAAATAAGATATATTACTGATAGTGAGTAGTAACAGTTTTATACAGTGAATGACAGTTCAACACATAACAAACAAATGTCAACTTAGTCCTAGTACCTGCGAACATGAAAACTGTAAAATTTTGGAAACGTAAGTTGTAAGTTTTAGTAAACGTAATAAAATTGTATTAAGTGATTTCATTTAATTGGATGAATTATATTTGGCACAAAAGGTGTTCGGACTTCAACACTGAAAAATAATAATTTATATTTTTTTTATAAAAACTACTTTTAACCTTATTCATATTTACACTTAGATAAAACTAGTATAAAACTACTTATTTGGTACAACCGATATGTTTCAAACTTTAATTTTACCCAAAAATAAAAGGTGTTGCCAACTTAAAAAAATACCACAAATCCAATTCGTAAATTGAGTTCTTTGAAATTAGTGACCGCAGTACTGATGCTTCAGGTCTGATGATGTGTATTGGCTAACCATGTGTCAGTAGTTACCGCTTGTTGCAAATATTATCCCAGCAGCTTATCACACTCTACGACACCGTGCTGCCATCTGGTGGCTATAATTTCTGCAAACCCTATGTGTATATAGGTTTAAAATATATGTATATAGGTATGTACTTAAAAATTAATAAGAAAAGTAGAATTAATTGTTATATATAGATTTTTCTTTTAGTAAAGTGCTAGGTCTTGATGTGTTGGACGGACAGATGCACAAGTTATTGTATTGATAATAGGAGTCCTAAATTTGTTATCAATATTTTAATATTGTTTTTTATTTCGTTAAAAATGTAAGAAACGTTTTCTCCATAATATACTGTGCGTATACCTATATGCCTAACTACTCGTAGGTCTTATAAATATAAATGTACTCTATATAAATCTACTACGTTCTACCATTTGGTAGAATTAACAATATCAAATTATACTATATGCGCAACAGCGCATATAAATCACGTCTATACAACAAACAACCACTATAATACAACTATGTAAAATAAGACAATACACCGCAAAAGGCTACATATAAAGTTTATCATATTAGCGTTTCTTGTAACATTAATTAAAATTTTGTTGTGTAAAATGTACTATTTTAAGACGATATTCATGGTGAAATTTTGATCGTTTTGGGCCCTTAAAGGGGTGACTCAGACCATCAATATGAACAACTTTTTCCACGGGACCAATGCTGAAAACTCAAAAAAAATTTCGTCATTTCCATACAAAAGAGTCCCGCATTTTTTTTTTGAGTTCCCAGCATCGTTCCCATTTTGATGGTCTGAGTCACCCCGTTAAGGGTACAAAACGATAAAAATTCACCGTGTATACAACGAATAAGTAGGTTTATGACTTATTCGTAGATATACAACTAAAAAATCGTTTCGAAATAAAACAAAAGCATAGTGACATACACATTACATTGTTACATATATACTTTATATGTATACGTGCGTCTTTTCGCGCCAATTTTGCACTTGCTATCATATACTATACTAGTCGCCATTTTGCGGGTTAAAAGCAGACATTGACCTATAGTTAGTTTCTTTTCTGTTCACGCGTTGTCTCTCTAATCTGATCGTATGCTTTTTGCATCCTTGGATGGAATTTATTATATTTTTATTTTATTAGTAACAATCGCTAATATGGTTCCCGAACAGTACAGTGAAAGACAATACTTCAAGTCATGTCACTTATGGCCTTTTTATCAATAATTTGAGTGCGTTTGACCTCTACCTTGCCTGGTCTCCTTAATTAAAAATAATATTAATATGCAAATATATATTCAGAAAGATTTTATTTAAGACTTCCTGAATACATTTTCATGTAAATATTACTTTTAGTTTAAGAGAAAATTCAAGATATAGGTAGATGGCGGGGTCAGGTATCTCCTTGGCTGACTGTACACGCAAACTCAAAAAATATCTATTTACCTTAAAATCCCTAAATGGTTCATGAAAATAAATATACAAAAACTTTCATGGCTCCATCGGATTTACATCCGATATACATCAGTCACTTCGGCTCACTAACGACATTGTAAATTGACCGAATGAGATAACACGCTCAATGACAACGAATATTAACACTGTAAAATAGTCCTGTAGTTTTACAATTAACAACAACATTGACAACAAAGCTCCGATCATGCGGCATGGTGTTTTAAGTCAAAAATCTCCATCAGTAAAGGTTCGATCGGATTTACATCCAGATATACATCGGTCACTTGCTCGGCTAGTTTGCGGAGTTCCAGAATCTTCTGGATCAGTTTGAGGAAGGTGGACTTAGCTTCGCAGCCTGGGTACACGCTCTCGAGGTAGCGTCGCAGTAGGTAGTAGTACGAGTTCTAGAAAGTAATACAAAAATAACATATTCAAAAATGTCATGTTTGAGACGAGTTTTTATTGTCAGCCTTATTTTGGAGGGCTCTGGGCTCCCGAGAATCTCGACTGAAGATATTACGAATATGTTACGATTGAGCTAGCTCGGCACTAAGTGGGGGACTTGTGTAGTGGGATACTCATCATCAGGTCTTTTAGTCTCCACTGCAGGAGCATGGCCCTCTCTGTACTACCGGAGCCATACCTGGCCAGAGCAGACAGAGGATCGTGGGATACTAATTTAACAAAACTATCATCACATAGTATGTCTGTCTGTCCCTATGTATGCTTAGATCTTCAAAACTACGCAACGGATTTTGATGCGATTTTTAATAGATAAGAGTGAAGAGGAAAGTACGGAACTCTAACAAGTATTATTGATTATTACATTTAATGAGATTATGTACATTATTATCATTTGCCTCCGTGGTCCAGTGGTTAAGGCACCTGTAGACCTGGGGTCGTGGGTTCGATTCCCACGGATAGCATACTTTGTTTAGTTGTTTCCAGTTTGGGTAGGACATTACAGGCTTGAATCACCCGATTGTCTGATAATAAAGATGATTCCGTGCTTCGGGAGGCCCGTTAAGCCGTTGGAACCCGCTGCCATCTGGTAGTCGTTAAAGGAACCACGTCAGAGGCCGAGAGGCGGTTCCGAAGAACTCTGACACCAGGGTGTGCATGGTCAATTAACCCTGTCACGAAATGATGATGATGACCATGATATTACTTACTTACTTCGCTGGCTCAGCGACCCGAAGTGGATCTTGGCCTCCGACATTAAAGTGCGCCATTCTTCCCTATTCTGTGCCACCTCTGACCAGTCGGATACTTCCAACTCTTTCAAGTCTACTAAAATTCGGATCTATAAAACAGTCGTTAGGCCGATTTTAACGTACGGGTGCGAAACTTGGACGCTAACTTTGAAGGAGGAGAACAAACTCTTAGTGGCGGAACGAAGGATATTGCGGAAGATTCTGGGACCAACAAGAGGAGAAGATGGGGCATGGAGGCGGAGGTACAACCGGGAGATAGAAGAGCTAGTGTCTGAGCCGAACATCATCGGAGAAATAAAATCTTCCCGACTTCGCTGGCTAGGACATGTGGAGAGGATGGGAGATGATCGAGCCGCAAAGAAAGCCTATCATGGTCAACCTTCCAGGCGCCGTCCAGTGGGGCGTCCAAGATATCGTTGGAAGGATGAAGTCGCCAAAGACTTGACCATGATATTAGTAATATAATATCCCCTTACCTGTTCGAGTTTGATGACGTCGCGGTGAACAACCTTGGGCCGGTCGGGCGAGAAGAGCAGGATGGCCGTCATGATGAGGATGACGTGCTCGTCGAGGCGCCAGCGCTGGTGGAAGGAGCGGAAGAAGGCGTCGAGCGTGCGGTAGATGTTGCCCTTGGCCAGCTTCAGGATGTCGATCTGTACGCTACCGAACTCTTCGTGGCTGTGCGGCAGCTGGAGAAACCACAATCGTTACATTTCCCACTCATTATTTCGTGTAGGTGTCACGGTCAATCGACCATGCACACCCCGGTGTCAGAGTTCTTCGGAACCGCCTCTCGGCCTCTGACGTGGGTCCTTCAACGACTACCAGGCAGCCGGGACCAACGGCTGAATGTGCCTTCCGAAGCACAGAATCATCTTTATTATCAAACAATCAGGTGATTCAAGCCTGCAATGTCCTAACCAAACTGGAAACAACAAAGTATGCTTCCCGTGGGAATCGAACCCACGACCTCCGGGTCTACAGGCAAACGCCTTAACCACTGGACCACGGAGGCAATGGGATGTGACTAGGGAGCCTGATTAATTCAGTAGATATAAGCATCATAAGCGCTTACGTATGCTAAGCAGACTCGGGCGTGGTCCCTACTGGGATGGGTGACCACAAGTGGCATAATAATATATCGAGCTCCATGTTTTGGAAGACACGTAAAACCGTTGGTGCCGGCTGATATCATTAATGATGTCAGATGCCTATAGGCAGTTTAAAAAATCTGACACCAGTGGTGGCCACTTACACGAAAAACAAACAAACTGACGCAGTGGCTTTAGCTGTGTGTTGATCCATCCGCCAGCTAGTTATCATTTAATTTGTGAGAAGTCCACTGCAGGACAAAGGCCCCTCCCATTTTGGATTCTTCGTTCCATGGAAGCATATTGCAATACTCACCACGCTTGGCAGTCGGGTTGGCGAGCGCAGTTTCTTTGGCTACTTGTACATCCGACGCTCATCGAAAGTATTTTTAAACTAGTAATTTGTTGAGTTTCGGAAGGGAATGAAGTTCATTTTCTTCTCATCTTCAGGTCTTTTTAGTCTCCACTGCAGGAGCATGACCCTCTCTGTACTACCGGAGCCATACTTGGCCAGAGCAGACAGAGGATTTGGCCTACACTCTCCTCGCTGGCCAGACGGGTTGGACAGGTCTCATTGATGTTTACGAGCTTTGTTTAGCTTGTATCTCCTAAGTCGCCTCTTACGACATTAATGGGAAAACTTGGAGTGGTCCTATTCTACTTTGCCGGAAACCACACGGCACGGAATAAAGGGATTGGGATACTAATGGGTAATGGGGGAAAAGCAAGTAGCAGGTCGGGCCGCGCGCCGTACCCGATGCCATACCAGCTGCGCGAACAGGCAGTTGGGGATGACACCCTTAGACAGTTTCTTCTTTTACATGTGTACAGAGTTCAGCCACAAGAAGCTGTTCAACATAGGCCTATGAGCACGGGCACTGAACCAGACACAAAACAAATAACAATAGAATTACGTCTACAGGCGGGCAGTGTCAGCGAAAGTGTTAAGCATTTCCAAAATGACCGGTTGTTTGAGACCTGCATCCAGCGTTTTCCTGCGAACGAGTTAGTCAGCCCGTCGACCACCTGGGTGACTAACGCTGCGATATACATTAAGTACAGATCAAAAGGCGTAAGCTGAGCTTTGCATTTGTGTGAGTGTACACAGATAGTGTCGGTGTGATGTCGGCCTAAGGCGAGGCTCGTCCCTTGCATGTATAAACCGGTTTATACTGCTTTTTGGCAATCGGCCTGATACGCGGTTCCGCCGCGTACTGACACTTGTACTGGTAGCATCGTAACGTGTTTAATACTTTTATTTTATTTTTGTGTTCGATTATTACTATTAGTGAAATGGTTGCCAACACAGTAAACTAAAAATACGAAATCCTTTAAATAGCCAAGTAAAGTTCAATTTAAATAGTTATATAAAAGCCTTGAACGATAAAGACATGTCAAGTGTCACTACGTCAGTATAATTGGTAGCCACATAGACGAGAATTCCGTTGTCCACTGTCAAACGAGTTTTGTTGGAACGTAAACGTCTTTTGGAAGTCGAAAGCAAATTTAAATCTCCGAAAAAGATCAGATGTAAAATAAAGACAAAGAAAATGATGAAGATGCAATGTGCGGCGTAGAACAGTTGTTGTAATTTTTTGTTTGAATTATTCAATTTTTGTCTGACTCTACTTTTGGTGATGACTCACACAAATGCAAACCTCAGCTTAGACCTTACAGACTGTATGTGAGCGTAAATGTACTGGCGGGTTGTTCAATTTTAGAATAGACGTTCTTCTTTTGCCTGTAAAAGGTGCTCATCATCATCATCATTTCGATTAGGTGTCACGGTCAATCGACCACGCACACCTCGGAACCGCCTCTCGGCCTCAGACGTGGTTCCTTCAACGACTACCAGATGGCAGCCGGGACCACCGGCTTAACGTGCCTTCCGAAGCACGGAATCATCTTTATTATCAGACAATCAGGTGATTCAAGCCTGCAATGTCCTAACCAAACTGAAAACAACTAAACAAAGTATGCTTCCGGTGGGAATCGAACCCACGACCCCCGGGTCAACAGGCAAACGGCTTAACCACTGGACCACGAAGAATAAATATGTAATAGAGTTACCTTCCATTGGTTCCGCAGGCCGTCGTAGGTCATGGTGCTGCGGAGCACCATCATCTCGATGCAGCCGCCCTTCAGCAGCGCCACCTGCACGGAACATCCCCTTGCAATATACGAGTATGTCTGTATGCATCTTATACTTGTTTCAGCTCATCATCATCTTCATCAGCAGGTCTTTTTAGTCTCCACTGCAGGAGCATGACCCTCTCTGTACTACCGGAGCCATACTTGGTCAGAGCAGACAGAGGATTTGGCCTACACTCTCCTCGCTAGTCAGACGGGTTGGAGAGGTTTCGTCTTTATCTGTCAGAAATAAATTACACTCGCTTCCACGCTCGTCAGGGATGAAAGAAAACACGTAGAATGTGCCAGCTGCTTCTCTTCCCGCGCAGACCGGAGAAGCCGGCCGAGGGAAAGGGCGAAAATCTTAAGAATCATGATAATAGACGATGCGGCTAGCAACCCATTACTATTTTGAATCCGTTTTTCACCTTAAGACCAACGCGCTAAACGTGGTCGAGTCGAGCTATGAGCTTATGCTCGTCTAGTCCGTAAGGAATAAAGACGTGATAATATGTATGTATGTAGAAATAAATTATAAAATTATTTATGTATTTTAACTTCGATCGAAATTTAACTAAGTACATATATAAAACTGCGTATCTACAGTCGGTTCATACTTAATTCTGAGATATTATTATGTTACAAATCTACATCAATCCAAAACCAACACAAGGCGTGAAGGCGTAACAAACATAGGCGTAACACGTATAAGAGCATGGCGTATAAGAAGGCGTAACACTTTAGGATAATAAATAACTTTTTACGGTACGTAATAAATAAATAATCACTTTCTAACGGCACGATATACATCATCTTGAAATCAGCTCGTCTGCCGCCCACTGCTGAAGATAGACCTCCCCCCTTCATTTACGCCACTCATTTCAGTCACTCATTGGCTAGCTCCGTGGCGCAGCGGTCAACACGCCAGCCTGCGACACGAGAGTGCCCGGGTTCGATCCCCGGCCAGATCAAGATGGAAAATGATCTTTTTCAGATTGGTTATCTTAATATATATAAATCTCGTGTCACAATGTTTGTCCTCAATGGACTCCTAAACCACTTAACCGATTATAATAAAATTCGCACACCATGTGCAGTTCGATCCAACTTGAGAGATAGGATAGTTTTTAACTTATGGCGAAACGAAGTTCGCCGGGGCAGCTAGTTTGTATATAATATAGTATCGTTGAGTTAGTATCCCATAACACAAGTCTCGAACTTACTTTGGGGCTAACTCAATCTGTGTGATTTGTCCGTATATATTTACTATTCAGGTACGACCCGTCACCTTAGCTGGTCGTCAACTTCTCTCTTCCTAGGCCACCATTCTGTTAATGTACAGTCAGCCCAGGAAATACCTGACCCTGCCATCTACCTATATCTTGGATTTTATCCTTAACTAAAAATAATATTAACATGAAAATATATATTTAGAAAGATTTTAATTAAGACTTTCTAAATATACATTTTCATGTTAATATTACTTTTAGTTTAAGAGAAAATTCAAGATATAGGTAGATGGCAGGGTCAGGTATCTCCTTGGCTGACTGTACTACTCCAACTATCGTCACTCCGTCGGTTACAAAAAAAATTACAGGGTAGACAAAGCCAAGGTCCTGACCTGAAGGCCACGTTTAGCATGTTGGTGGGCATTAGGTGGTAAACGGAATCAAAATAGTGATGGGTTGCTAGCCGCATCGCCTATTAACATGATTCCTCAGATTTTACCCATTCCCTCGATCGGCTTTTACGATCTGCGCGGGAAGAGAAGCAGCTGGTACATTCTACTTTTTTTCTTTTCTCCCAGACCAGCATGGACTTCCATACTGCATGAGTATGTATTTTCTAAAAATAAAAAAATCTTAAAAACTTTTTATATTGCTTACCTGGTCTTCTTCGCACATGTTTTTGAAGGCGTTAATCTTCTTCGCCATCTTGATGAACCGTCGTATCGCTATGGCAGTAAGATTCACTATCTTGATCAGTCTGGGGTCGTGTTTGCCGTCACCCTCCTGAAACAGCAGGTTTAGAGGATTTTTTTAATTGAAAACTAGCTGTTGCCTGTGACTCCGCCCAGGCGGTTTCGGTATTATCATGCTACCTATTCGAATCCCGAACCATAGCAGGTGAGAACCCATCCTTCCGGAAACAGCTCCGGCTCAGATGATAGATATTAATTATCATTCATTTGAATGTCAAAAATTACGGAATTCCATGCAAATTTTCATCCCCTATTTTATCCATAAAAATAAAGTTTTCTTAATAATTGAAGAGAAATCTAACCCCCTCTCAGTATAGTGTCACTACTGAGAGGGGGCAGATATCCCTGCAGCCGTCTGTACATCAAAATTGATCAAGTTTCATACAAACTTTCAACCCTCATTTTAACATCTTAGGGGATGAATTTCCAAAAATCCCTTCTAAGTGCACTCTAACGTCATTTATGGAACGTTCACGAAAAATGTTATGCTTCTAGAACCATCGGTTTCAGCTGTGCGTTGATCATAAGTCCGTCAATCACCATAAAGTAATCAGAAATATAACTAATGCTTCTTCAAGAACATATTTTTAGTAACGTAACGGCAGCGTTCTTCAACAGGCGAAATATTCTCCTCACTCTAATATGGTTTTTGTCAGCGACATTTTAGGGAATAAATAAATTTGTGACGTCATTACAGAACTGATTCAAAGACCAATCACACTGAACTCAGCCGACACGAGAGAGACGCCGCAGTACGTTAGACACGAAAAGAAATATCTCTATTCGTGTCTAACGTACTGTGGCTTCAGTGACTGAATTCTGTAGTGTGATTCATCATCATCATCATATCAGCCACAAGAAGTCCACTGCTGGATATAGGCCTCCCCCAAGGATTTCCAATACGACCGGTTGGAAGCGGCCTGCATCCAGCGTCTTCCTGCTACCTTAGTCAGGTCGTCCGACCATCTGGTCGGTGGATGTCCGACGCTGCGCTTGCCGGTACGTGGTCGCCATTCGAGAACCCTTCTGCCCCATCGGTTCTACGAACTATGTGCCCCGCCCACTGCCACTTCAAAGAGCTAATCCGCTGAGCAAAGATAACGCTTTTCAAAGCGTACTGTCAATCATTTTATACGTGCAGTTTGTGGGTCAACTATACGCAGCGGACATACAGTGACCTTCGTGTTCAATATAATAATGCGTTCCGGGTGTTGATGGGGCTGCCGCGTTTCTGTAGCGCTTCTGCCATGTTCGCGGAGGCTAACGTTGATGGTTTTGCCGCCATAATGCGCAAACGTTGCGCTTCACATCTAAGGCGCATGCGCGACAGCCCCAACACTATCCTGCGCGCATTGGCAGACCGGTGGGACTCGCCGATGCTAGCTCGATGGATACGACTGCACGCAGTGAAGTAGACATTGTTGTTTTCTGTCTGTCTATGTATGTCCGTAATTGTTACTAACTTTAGTTTTAAGGCCAATTGTTACTAACCCCTATGGATCAAGTTATCTGAATTAAACTATTATTATTATGTCGGTGGCCTTTGTCCTCTTGTAGTGTGATTAGGCCTTTATTTATAGATTTGAACCGTGTACCTTGAGCGAGCCGGCGTCTCCGATGAGTTGCGACACGTCATCGTCTATCGGCGCGTTCAGAGATTTATTCGCGACTATTAACTCGTTCAGTTTTGCGCGTTCCACCTGCAATGCAGACATAAAATACATAGTATGCACCTATTATTTGGCGAGCTTTGTGGCGCAGTGGTTAACACGCCAGCCTGCGATACGAGGGCCCCGGGTTCGATCCCCGGTGAGGCCAAGATGGAAAATCTTTTTCAGATTGGCCTGGGTTTTGGATGTCTATCTATATATGTATTTGTTATAAAATATAGAATCGTTGAGTTAGTAGTGTCGATTTCTTAAAATTTGTTACTAAAGCATTTCTTTGACCTATGGGACCCAGTACTTAAAATATTTGCCCCAGTACTTAAAAATGGACTTGTATATTTAGATGTTACCTCGTTGAGTTCCCTAGACGATCCGCTGCAAGGGTTGACGGAGGTATACGCCTCGAACTCCAACTTTATCGCTTCGCACAGTATCGACTCCATTGAGTTGGGCTCTATCCTGTAATCAAGATGGTTAGGGTTCAGTCATCATCATCATCAGGTCTTTTAAGTCTCCACTACAGGAGCATGACCCTCTCTGTACTACCGGAGCCATATTTGGCCGGAGCAGACAGAGAATTTTATTCGGAGGGAATTTAGAATAGAATAGAATACATTTATTTCCAAAAATACCACAACACAACATGAAATTATGGCCACTAAAAACATACATATAAGAACATAACAAGAAAAAATATTTTGTGCAATCAATACCAAATTTAGAAAACAAAACAAAAAGTGTTACATAATAATTAAGAAAAACAAAAAAAGAAATCCCTTTGCCAGCATGCAGCTCTGCCATGACGAGTGTTGTGGTTTTTTTGGGAAAAAAGATCCACTCGGCATGTGTCGTGATCACATAACTGACCGCGACGTTGATTTTCGACGACGACCCTATTTATTTACTACGGAATTCCAACACTGGCACCTGACTGGTTTTCCAAAACGTCTAATATCCAATACGCAAAGCACCGTGGTCCCGGTTCGTTGCTGTGGTCGTATAAATTATAACTGTTATCACTATCACACAAGTAATCAGTCGTATCATCATCATCATCATCAGGTCCTTTTTAGTCTCCACCACAGGAGCACGACCCTCTCTATACTACTAGGGCCATACTTGGCCAGAGCAGCCAGAGGACTTGGCCTACACCCTCCACGCTGGCCAGACGGGTTGGAGAGGTCTCTTAGATGTTTCAAAGCTTTCTTTAGCTTGTATTTCCTAAGTCGCCTTCTACGACATCCACGGGAAGACTTGGAATGGTCCTATTCTACTCTGCCGGATACCACACGGCTATAGTCGACGGCCACAGTCGTATCGCTTAGTATTATTAACTTTACGAAAACTCGCGCTCATTTATAACCGTCTGTTCCCTTATATACGGTCTTATGGGTTTCCAGAAAGTTCCATAGACCTCGCAATCAAACCCGGGAGCGATCCCGAACGGGATGGGTGACCGCAGCTGGCGTAAAAATCTCTCGAGGTCCTCCGTGCTTCAGAAGACACGTTAAACTGGCTGTCATAATTAAAAGGCGTCAAGCTATGTCAGATGCCTATAGGCAGCATAAAAAACCTAACGCCAGGGTTGGCTTCTTACACACACTAAAAGCAAGCAGTTCCTTATTTATATAGTACCTTTCGACGTCTTGGAGTATATCCCTTGCCTTGTTAGCATCAGGGTTGGTGCTCGTCGAAGGCATCTCCTCACAAACGTGTCGCTTTGGCTCGCTGTACATCGTGGTTCCGTTGTTGGTGAGGATAGATCTGCAAAGTCAAGTAATTATTCCTTGATGGGATAAATGCCGAGCTTCCTGACTTAACGTAACGTCACAGAAGTGCTATGGCGAGCTCCGTGGCGCAGTGGAAAACACGCCAGCCTGCGACACGAGGGCCCCGGGTTCGATCCCCGGTCAGGTCAAGATGGAAAATGATCTTTTCAGATTCGCCTGGGTCTTGGATGTGTATCTATATATGTATTTGTTATAAAATATAGTATCGTTGAGTTAGTATCCCATAACACAAGTCTCGAACGTACTTTGGGGATAGCTCAATCTGTGTGATTTGTCCGTATATATTTATGCAAGTGCTAGGACTTACGTACAGAAGTCGCACTCTGCAAAGGTATTCAAAGAAATATCAACTCAATGTAGTTAGCAATACGGTGTAATTTAGTTCTCGTCAGAACGCAGCACCTTTTAGTTTAGATTAAATACCTAGAGCAAGCCAATTTTATACTTATAGCTATGAATTCGTTAAAGTCGGTGAACACATGTGACCAAACGTGCGGCGTTCCTACCGGATTTGTTCGGTTTTCACCTTCGAAGGTATCGCCGCGTGTAGGTACATATGTTTACGATACCGACACGGGGAGTCATCATCATCATTTCGTGCAGGTGTCACGGTCAATCGAGCATGCACACCCTGGTGTCAGAGTTCTTCGGAAACGCCTCTCGGCCTCTGACGTGGTTCCTTTAACGACTACCAGATGGCAGCCGGGACCAACGGCTTAACGTGCCTTCCGAAGCACGGAATCATCTTTATTATGAGACAATCAGGTGATTCAAGCCTGCAATGTTCTAACCAAACTGAAAGCAACTAAAAGTATGCTTCCCGTGGGAATCGAACCCACGAACCCCGGGTCTACAAGCAAACGCCTTAACTACTGGACCACAGGGGCACAGAGGCCAGACACGGGGAGTGAGACAGGCTTGGTAACGCGCAATCACAACTTCAGGAGCGGATGCTCAGAAATACTTAGTTGTTGTTTATCGTGTGTGAGTAACCAACACTGGTGTCACATATACAAACTGCCTAAAGGCATCCAATATGGTTTTACTACCTTCTGACGATGACAAGTGAAACGTATGGTTTTTTTTTTATTACTTAATATGAATAGGTATACCAACAACATTGTATATCGCATTATTGGCATGTTTAAAGACAAAAAAAATACAATAATATAGCATTGCCCACGGAAATTTGCCTAAAAGCCAAAGTCTAATTATTATTCATTTGTTTCAAATTATTTTTGAAAATAACAAATATAGTAAAATATAGTTAATATAACAAATATAGTAAATATAGTAAAATAACAAATACATATAGTAAAATATAGTAAATATATTTTTTCATCACATATTTTCGATTTTAATATTAAACCGAGCATTGTAATGCTATTAATATAATTAATTGAGAAAGCTTTCTCCACTTTAATCAACTTTCAATTCATCTGATATGAATTAAGTTGGCTACCACACTTCTAAATAGTGGGTAGTAATGGAGATTACGCATGCTTCGAATGCGTGGACCTATAATATGTGATGAACAAATTCGCCGCGGTGATTTGAAGCTACGACAGCTCAGTGGTTGAGAGCATCGACGGTCTAAATGTCGAAGGTTGTAGGTTCAAATCCTACCTGTGGTGAAATTTTTTCATCATATTTTCGATTTTAATATTAAACCGAGCATTGTAATGCTTTTAATATAATTAAACATATAGTATTTTTAGCCATGGAAAGTGGCTACGAGGCTATGACACATGTTGAGGATGCTCGGTCCCGCCCGGATAGATTGCGCGATAAAACCGAAATCCACGCGGACGAAGTCGCGAAATTAAGCAAGTCTTATAAGTAATATCATAACATTACTGAACTAAAATGAATAGTAATCAACAGGGTAGTTTAGGGTCGTCGTTACAGGGTCACTAGATAACTATATTTGTATCACTGTATACTAATTAAAACGGTGTAATTTATGATAATGTTTTCAAGATTGTAAAGTGTTGTGTTGTGATTATATAAGTCAGAATAGTCTTCCTTACTAATATAATAAACTAGCGTTTGCCCGCGGTTATGCTCACGTTAAAGTTTATTTTTACATACGTATGTGTGCTGTGTCTGAAAGATGTCTCAAGAGGATACTCCTATCCATATTAACTGATATGAAATATCACTATGTGAGTAAAAACATAGATCTGTCTTAAGCGCCTATTATACTATACGGAATTCATCCAATCGCACGTAAAGTGGTGTCCCTCTAGTCACCTGCTCGTCCAAAACTGAACTAATTGCGCGCAAGAATTGGAATTGCAAAAAATGTAGCTTGTTGCGTTGCATAGTAGTTAAGTAATTACATAATTTTATGTTACGAATAAAGATGTATTATGTGTAAGTAAAGGATAGACACTGTATTTATAGAATGCAAGTCACTGGCACAGGGATGTGGTGTCTCAGCACCAGAGCTGTAAGCAAAGCGTGGGGTTTGTTTAAAAATCTTGATCATAAATGCATCATTCAAGACTTTATCCACAAGTCTTGATTGATGCCCTTAGGATTGAAAAATCTGAATTTAGCGTTTCACCTAGTTCTGTGGGTGTTTTCTCCACACTTAGGGCGTTTGTTTGGGCCCGTTATTGATAACAGACACACACAAATAACAACAACTACTTAAATAAAGAAAAACAGGTGCAGATAAACCTTGTTCTTTTATCTGAGAGCAGGCTGTATATCAATCAGAAAGTCATAATTAATTGTTTTGAAATACTAAATGTCACTATTACAATAAACTCACGTATTTTTGGCTGATATAGATTAGCCTTCTGAATGGGCTGAAACTTGTAGGCCATACCGATAAAAAAATGTGAGATGAGCCATTTGTTGTAATAGTATGTCTTTTTTTTATGATATAGGACGGCAAACGAGCAAGCGAGTCACCTGATGGTAAGTGATCAGCGCTGGACAACTGCAACACCAGGGTGTGACAGATGCGTTGTCAGCCTTTCAAGGAGTTGGGGGAAGGAAATGGGGAGGGGGAGGAGGAAAGATGGGCCTCCGGCTCTCTCCCTCACCGAACAAAGCATAGAAGCGGTAAAGCTTCTGCTCAGACGTCGATTTTCTGTGAGAGTGTGGTACATCCCCGGCTGAGATAGCCCATTCATGCTACTAACATTTTATTTTATATATATATAACTTAGAATTAACTAATAATATTTTGTGTGCCTATTTTGATTATTTATAACATAACATAAAATAAACCATCATTCATTTCTTAAATAATGTATGATTAATGAATGTTCTCAGCCTGAGAACTGGCTCATGTTTTAGTTACAAATAATCAAATATTCTAATTCATGCTAAGCTAATAGACCGCCAACCTCTATGGTAGATAAATAATAATTGCTGCCATAATAGAGGGATCAGGGCTACAATTCAACACAGTTGAGGATGAACAGGGAAAATGGTCAGAGAATGATTAAAGGTAAATTTGTCTACTGTTATTAGTACATACCGAATACTATTCTGTTTAGGCAAATCAGCTTCCGAGTACACATTGTTGTCCATATCATAAGTCCTATATGAATCCATCATCCTATGCTCATACAGTGTCCTGTTTATCACAGACTTCTCGTCAATTGGGTACACTTTCATTGAATATGGAATTTCTGTATTCTGTACAGGAGTGTAATACACTGGAGAGGAATGCATTGAAGAGTCCATTTCAGCACTGAGAGGAGACTGTACTGTACTGCTAGGGCTACATGTTGTACTATTTAATACATCATACTGTAATACAGACTCCTGGACCGGTGCGAGGTTGGTTATTTGAGTATCTTCATCCCGTTTCATGTTTTTCGAACTACTGACAGCATCTTCTCTGTCTCTATCGCACAAATGACGTTTTCTCGCTCTGTTTTCCTCTATCTTTCTTCGTTTCTCAGCCTTATCTTCATCGGACATGATAAATTCCTTTACCATACCTATTGATAGGCACTTTTCCAAGCGACATTTCTGACAAAACCGCCGAGTGACCACTGTGATTTCACAATTGTTCGTAAATGGACACTTGAACTCTTTGCTCGCGAGCGCATTACGCCTAAAAAAGGCCTTACAGCTTTCGCACGAGATGGCATTAAAATTGTATCCTAGGGCCCTATCGCCACAAACCAGGCAGATTTTGTGCAAAGTAGAGGGCAGGTCTTTCTTTTGCGCGCTCCCATCGTCTTTCTTCGTGATATTTTCACTGTTATTATCCATTTTCACAACAAAACAACATCAAAGTACAAGTTCTCCACAATGTCGACACCATATCATACTTGTCGATGAGAGTCTGCAGCGCTCGCGGAGAGACATGCTGCACCCCGCGACCGATTACAGAGCTGCTTATTAGTAGCCAGTAGTCCGCTGATAAGACGCAAATTCGCCAAAAGATTAGCGATAATTGTTGAATTCATACTGAAGTTATGACTAATACGAATGTCAGTCATGTCATCGGAGCTGTCATTTTGAAGGCCGACCGACCCAATAGCGATTCATTCAATAAATGTTGGGTAGGGATAATAATATGCAAAAATAAATAAAATGTGAACGCAACCAAAACAATACTTTTTGCTCATATTTTGCTGTCATTAAGTGGGCAAAGAAATACACGAAAAGCGTATGTACATAATAAAGTAAACTAAAGAAAATGTTATTTTACTAAATGTTGAGGTTTCATCACTGTTTTTACTCCTTGCGAGCATTACCTTTCCTTATCAACAAGGTAGGTATCCCATGTTCACCAGGTTAAGAATAAAAACTGGCTATGTGAGAGTCAGACTCGCGCACTAAGGGTTCCGTACACAGATTCCGTACCATTATCTATAAAAACGGCAAAAAATCATGTTTGTTATATGGAAGCCCCCTTAGATATTAGTTTTAATTTACCTAATTGTTTATTTTTAAAATGAATAGGATAACCATAGAGATAAGGTAATCCTGACTCAATATTCTGTGAATATTTAGAGATGCAACGGAAGTGTCCTAGCGAAGCAGAAACGGAAACAAATGTCAAAAGTAAATCTTAGCAGAAGCAGAAGCTGAAGTTTTAGGTAATGCTATGAAAAAAGCACAATTTTATTTCTTATTGTTTTTGTTATTACATTTGTAATGAAAAGTAATTTGGCCGTCTTTAACACCTTTCAGTTTTATAACAGACTACTAGCCAAAGCCAAAGTAGACTTCCGTCTAGTTCTGTTATAAAGTTTGCTGCGGTACTAAGGAAAAGACTTACTATATAAATGGCTGCGGTACCAGAAACGGAAAAGAAAGTGAAAAGGCACAGGACTTCCGCGGATGCGGAAGCAGAAGCAGAACAGAACTGTTGCAACACTAATTTCAAGCGTCTACCTGTTGCCGTCATCAATATCGAGCAAACCGAGTCAAAAATAAAATTAGGTACGTTTATTGCCCCCCTTAAGTATTTGCTTTATTTTTATTTTTACAGTATTCTGTGAAGATTTCAAGTCGTCTACCTGTTGCCAATATCGAGAAAAAGAAATCACATTCATTGTATTGGAATTACCTTAAATATTTCTTTTAGTCTGTTTTTCAGTATTTGTTGTTACAGTGGCAACAGATATGCATTATCTGTGAAATACTGTCTAACTATGACGGTTCATGAGATAAAGCCTGGAGACAGAAGGACAGACAGACGGTCAGCTGAGCCATATTAATAGGGTCTCGGTTGAAAGAAAGAAAGAAAAATAGTTTATTTGGCAACATTTATGGTAACGGTTACACTATACACAATTACATATACATGCACCAAAACGGCCTTCGCTCAGCATGTGTCGTGGACCATGGTATGAGCCACGACGCTGGTCTTCCGCTAATGCCGAAGATATTATTATATTGATAGTAATAAAATAAAATACAAGCTAATTGAAAATTTAACCATTTAGTTACATTATAATACATTACCATATAATAAATGAGAAAATAAAATAAAATTTAATACTAGGTATAATATTAAACATTGCAAATTTATTTGGTTGTTATCCATTGGCTACGGAACCTGGTCTGCTCGTCCTCATTTAGGCTACTGATTCAGCCTAGTGTAATTGCACCTATCCGCTCGTATGCCACTTATCCATAGCCGATTGAGGTGGAATTTTGTGTACTTAGTAAGTCGGATGACAATGAAATATTATTGTACCATAGGCCTGAGCTGATGATAGAGTAGGGAGGTGGCCATAGGCCCTTCTAAATTAAGTAGTCATCGAGTTTGGGCTCATTTGCTTTGTCTTGGCAAGCACAGTATGAATCGCTCATAATAAAAGCTTTTTAATAAATAAGGTAGTTAGGTAATTCAAATAATTTAAAGAAAAATTCAATATTTTCCATTTATCAAGATAACCACGGCGATTTCCACATCTGTGGGCTAACTGGCCATCATTTCAAGGTGTGATACCGGAGGTGCCGGGCTCGATCATCGCCGGTCAGGTCAAGATGGAAAATGATCTTTTTCCGATTGACTTGGGTCTTGGATGTTTATCTAGTTGAGCTAGTCTCTATATTATTTTGGGACTGTCTCAATCTGTGTGAGTTTTGCCTATTATTTATACCAGGTCGGAGGTTGCGCGCCCTCTCAAGCTGCTAGGTACTTGAATTTCCCCCATTCAACCGAATGAGTAGTATCCCAATAGGTATCTTCATTCCCTTCCCAAATGCAACAAAATCCCATTCTTCCTCAGCTTAAAATGCTAATGATGGGCAGCAGCCTCAGAAGCAGAAGAAGCCAAAGACACTGCACTCGCCAACCCGCTTGTCAAGCGTGGTAAGTATGGCAATATCCTCCCAAAGAATCCTTGGGAGAGGCCTTTGTGCAGCAGTGACTTCTTGCGGCTGGAATGATGATGATGATTTATATTTAGTTAGATGAATTTCAATGAAAAAACTTCACTTTATATCAGTTCCTGTTTACCTAAACATTACCAACGGTGATCGAAGGTCACGCTACTACGTGACATTACATGTACACGTTATTGTACGCGAAAAGGCTCACAATAAACAATCATGAATAACTCTCATTTTCTGCACACGCAGTCAAATCGTCAGCGATTTTATGTTGTAGTCATATTTTAAAAGCGGACTTTTTGCATAATGTCGGAATCTTGATTATTGAAACATTTATAAATTAGGTACTTTAAGTATATAGAAACAAGATTGTTCTCGCGCTCACTTCAATGGTATTGACTCCATAGGAAATTTTATTTTTTCTGGATAAAATATATAGATACTACTACTGTTCTAAGTAGTTACTTCTGACAATATGGATGCAAAGTTTAATCTGTTAAGTAGAAGCGCAAGTCGCAACAAACCAATATACAAAGTTACATTCATATAATAAGTCGGATAAGACTACATTCAGAATTTTAGGCGGGTTTGTAAAAAATCATGTTATTGCTTGAATGCCATGAGGATATTATATGGTGTGAGGTATTATTTTATTTTCGAAAGACTCTTTGGTATCTACTCTTTTATAAATTTTCACGTCGGTTGCATCCAGATATTTCATAGATTTTTCGTTTATTTATTTTGGTACTATTCATCATCTTAAATTTGTTGTTTTTAGGGTTCTGTACCTCAAAAGGAAAAACACTAAACCCTTATAGGACCACTTTGTTGTCCGTCTGTCTGTCAAGACTCTTTTTTTACTATTCCAAATAGAATAACTATTAAAATGTAAGAAAATTGCGACAAAAAAATAATAGCAAAACTAAGTTCGCCGGAACGGCTAGTTATAAAGAAATTACCTACTCCACTCCGACTTCGTTAAGAACAAACTATAAATGTACCCTTAGAAACGCTCTCTAATAAACTAAAAATCTTATAAAATCACAACTTAGTAAGGTGTTTCAACTTTTGTCCAATTCTCAACTCTCACTGCAACATCGCTCCATACAAGTCAATAAAAGTCACATCACCATATTTGATGTTCAATACTTTTACAAACAAGTTCGTGTTACCACCATGGGGCCCTTCTACCTGTTAGGGCTCTGCCTGCTCCTGGAGCCGTGGGTGGCGGCAGACACCTTCAAAGTGAAGATTGGCACCGAGCAGTACGTTAACGAGGTGGATCCAAGGTTTCTAAGCTTCACGGTGGATCCGAAGTACTTGTTTACGAGTACGGACAGGTACAACAGGTGAGAATATTTTATTTCCTGTTAGATACACTACTCTCTTTGCGAAATGATTGAGTGGGCTTCACAAAAGATTAGCTCGAATTTCTGCGTATAGGAGTCGATTGAACCACGGGATTGAACTCACTTTCTTCTGTATAACGACACCATGTCTAAAGCGCGTATCTAGTTTTTATGTTTTAACTAAGCATTTTCGTACTTTGGCTATACACAATGTAAGTTTTTGTTCACTTATAGTTTTTGACGTAATGATGTCTTATAAATCGATAAACGCCGGCTGCACGCAGGAAAAAGTGTCACATGCCATGTGCAAGTGAGAGCGCGGAACAAGCGATAGAGAGGCAAGATCGGCCTAAGCGTTCTGCTTGTGACGCGTCTATCTCCCTTCCACCGTTATCACGTAAAATTATCCACCGTAAACCGACTTTACAGACAACAAATATTATTTTTTAATTTCTTTTGAAATGACGAAGTGTGCGCACCCCTCCCTACAAAAGGGATCGGGGGCGAAGCCACCATAACAAAAACACATGACTACAGAGGGTAAATTTAGTTCGTTAGGTTTTCTTGTGAACAAATCAGGAGCGAGCAATCGAAGCGAGCGAGCGCCCCTAACTGATTTGAACAACGTCAACATTTGAACTTGTCATCGGTTGCATTTAGTGCGTCGAAAACATAAAGTTTAAAGATCCAATCGTCAAAATTTACGAATTCGTGCTAAGCTATTTGGCTCTCCTGGAGGCGAAAACCTCCTTACAAACATGGCGATATTTGATAAAATTGGTACAATTTTAAGCATTAAATCAATTTATCTCATCATAATCTATGTCCTAAACAGCTTAATAAAAAAATCAATGGTTTAAAAAATAACAAAGGTAAATAAATACCATTATGAACATGAAGATTTAATACGTAAAGGGGAATGGGATGTGGTGGAGAATTTCGGCGCCGAGGTTAGAACAGGCGGTGGCTCAGTTGGAAGAGCGTAAGTCGTACATAGACTTAAAGTCGCAGGTTCAAATCCCGCACGCTTGGAATTTTTTCATCATATTTTATTTCTTAATTTAATAAGAGCACATGACGATTCCAATATTATTCACTTGCGTACGTAGTTAGGTTACTTATAAGTTGTAATAACACATTTTTCCGTATCTTTAAGGAATAGTTTTCTCAAAAATCCTTATATCCTAAAAGGTGGAAGGCGTGTTGAATAATCCGGATTTTCCACTACCACTACAACGCCCCCGTTTGATGCAGGTGTAACAGCAATTACCCGATAATATGTCCATCGCCGAGTTTGCGCGGCTAATTTACGATGGCTAAGTTTTTACGGCCAGCTGCCTGCTTGACACCATAGACATCGTTTTGATCGAGACATCTTCTATGTATCCACCGTCTACTTCTGGTACCCAAAAGTCAAAACTAAAAAAAAGTCAAAGATTTTTATTCAAAATTGGATACATGTATCTCGTTTTGAACGTCATATTTTTAATTTCTTATATTTTTTTTAATATATGCGAGATTGATGCGAGAACCCAGGTCTTTTTAAGACCCAAAAGTCACGTTTAGCTATATGTTGGGCGTGTTGGTGGAAAACTTGATCAAAATAGTGATGGGTTGCTAGCCGCATCACCTATTAACATAATTCTCGATTTTCGCCCAATCCCTCGATTCTTTTCTATCAGACCAGGATGGAAGAGTCTATGAATAACCATTTTTCACTTCCAGTAAGGAATGCCTGTGCATGGCGACGTCTCTCACCCCAGCGTACCTCCGTATCGCGGGCCCCTCCACCTCGCATCTCGTGTTCTACAACAACAGCATCTCTATCGTCGAAGACAATGAGATTCCAAGCGGTGGCAGGAAGCGGCATGCAGTGGTAAGTAGTACTCGTGTTTTTATAGCGTCTTTGCCATAAATACCTGGGTAATTGGATCATTTTAGATTATTGACGGCTATCGTTAGTTGAAAGTGAATTTTCCGCTAGGTGCTAGTGTGGCGGATGGTAAATCTTAGACCTTTAAACGAGCAATTCTTGTATATTTATTTATTTATATCTATGTATATAAATTTATTTCTATGATCTCGGAAACGGCTCTAACAAATTCGCTGAAATTTGGTATATAGGGGTTAACAATCGATCTAGATTAGTCTTATGTTTGGGAAAACGCGTGTTTTCGAGTTTTCATGCGTTTATCTTTCCACGCAGTATATGGTCGCTAATTTCGTCCTACCAGCCACAGTCCGTCTGGTCCAGCGGGATAAGACGCGGACGGCAAGAAACGAGTGCAGGGTTCGCATCCCTCTTGGTGACTCACTTTCATAAATATGGACTACTAGATTTTGCCCGCGGCTCCGCCCGCGTCAATGTCGATCCCTCGGGAATAGTACTTTTTCCCGGGATAAAAGGTAGCCTATGTCCTTCTCCGTGCTCCAGGGAACTTGTATGCAAAATTTCATGATCATCGGTTCAGTAGTTACGGTGTGAAAGCGTAACAAACAAACAAACAAACAAACAAACTCACTTTCGCATTTATAATATTAGTAAGGATAAGGATAAGGACTAGCTATCGCCCGCGGCTCCGCCCGCATCAATGTCGATCCCTCGGGTATAGTACTTTTTCCCGGGATAAAAGGCTATGCCCTTCTCCGCACTCCAGAGAACTTGTATGCAAAATTTCATGATGATCGGTTCAGTAGTTACGGCGTGAAAGCGTAACAAATAAACAAACAAACAAACTCACTTTCGCATTTATAATATTAGTAAAGTAATAATAATTAGTAAGGATCACCTAAACACCACCATATTACAATAAAGAAGATTACTTACAATAAATATTAATAAAGGTACCTAATTATATCTGGGAAACCGAGATTAAGACGGAAAAACACGGTTTCCTAGATATGAGACTATATAGCTATATCGATTTTTCGGTCGCCCCGAAAACAATCTTATTGATATAAGGTACTAAATTTCATCAAGATTGTTGGAGACATTTCTTTTATTATTTTTTTATATTTTTCTATATATACATGAATACAAGAAAAGCTTGTTTATAGCTAGGTAAGGATGGGTGGTAGGGGTATAAACATATCACAAGGGGTATAAACATATCTCAAGCTTTTTTGTGCTTCAGTAGGCACTTTGAGCCGACGGCCATCGATGGCCGTCGTTTAGCTATGTCAGATGCCTTTAGGCAGTTTGTGATCAGTGTCGGCCACTGATGCCACGTTTGGACTCGAAAGTAATTATTATAGTATTGGTCAAGAACTACCTCCTCGTGGTTCACCCTGGGCAACGGACTAGCCTACAAGCGACATCCGGCTGAATGCTCTTGACCCAACTCTGGCTCACCGGACTATTCTCGAAGCGATTTGTGAATCTCCCGGTGCTATGTCTGCCTTAATACCAAAGTAACAAAATATAAAATATTGCACGCGAATTATATATTTTATAAGTTATTTTTGCATTGACTATACTATCTGACATACTTAAGTACTCTTATTAAATTAAGAAATAATACCTACCACTTGCTCTTGTTAAATTAAGAATTGATATGGTTAAAAAATGTGGTATCCGGCAGAGTAGAATAGGACCACTCCAAGTCTTCCCATGGATGTCGTAGAAGGCGACTTAGGAAATACAAGCTAAACAAAGCTTATAAACATCTAAGAGACCTCTCCAACCCGTCTGGCCAGCGTGGAGAGTGTAGGCCAAGTCCTCTGGCTGCTCTGGCCAAGTATGGCCCTAGTAGTACAGAGAGGGTCGTGCTCCTGTAGTGGAGACTAAAAAGGACCTGATGATGATGATGATGATGGTTAAAAAATTACACCACCTTAACGAGTGACCTTAGGTCGTACATAGACCTGAGGTCGTTGGTTGAAACCCTGCCTGCCCGTTGTAGCTATTATTTCTTAATATATTAAGAACACGTTGTAGGTACTTTATCTTTTTTTATGAATTGGTAGGTATCTACTAATCTTCCATGTTAGTTTGGGAGACTCTTCCATGCTGGTCTGGAAGAAAACGTAGAATGTGCCAGCTGCTTCTCTTCCCGCGCAGATCGTAAAAGCCGATGGAGGGAATAGGCGAAAATCTGCAGAATCATGTCAATAGGCGTTGCGGCTAGCAACCCACCACTATTTTGATTCTGTTTTCCATCAACACGCCCTCCAACATGCTAAATATGGCCATAAGGTCTTATAGACCTAGGCTCTGTCTGCCCCGCAACCCGCAAGGGAAAAAGACGTGATACTATGTATGTATGTTTGTATCTACTAAATGGTGAAATTTGAACCCTTGTTAGACCTTTTGTTATAGAGCTGCATCGTTTGTGCCAGAATCGTTAAATTTAATTTTTAATCTCTGTACGATATAAGATCATCTCTTGGTTTTATACATACTTCAAAAATTTATATCTTTAATACAAAATTACCGTGATACCTACCTTTAATACGTAACCCGAAAATTGCACGTTCAACTCAGTCTGACTGCTAAGTGTGAACTTAGCCGGTTTTATTTAGGCTGTCGGTTGAAGGGCAGGAATTCTTAGTCATTTTATGTGATTTTAACTTGTCTTTTTAATTGCTTTATACCTAATGTGTATTACAGGAAAAACTATCAGTGAGCCATAACCAATGGAAGAAGTTTGCGAAATGGGCCAAGTCCACTGGCTTCGACTTTGTTTTCGCGCTGAACAACCACGAGCAGACGAGGAACGGCTTGTGGGACCCCAACGCGGCGTTGAGTGTGCTGACTCTGGCGGAGAAGGTGGACATAGGCAAGATGTTCTGGCAGCTAGGCTATGGTGAGTTTTAACTTTCATTTGATTGTATTTCTGCGAACATCTAACTTTTATTTGTTTTTCGTGTGTGTAAGTGGCCAACACTGGTGTCAGATTTTTCAAGCTGTCTAAAGGCATCTGACATAGCTTAACGACTGCCATCAATGATAACAGCCGGGAGCAACGGCTTAACATACATTCCGAAGCACGGAAGAGCTCAAGTATTGTTATGCCACTTGCAGACACCCATTCCAGTGGGGACCGCGCCCAGAGTTGCTTAACCTGCGTAAGCGCTTATGATGCTTACGCCCACTACGCCATCGGGCTCTTCAACATCTAACTAACTTTAGCGATTATGAACAAGTGGTTAAAACATGGTACGATCTGCGAGACACGGGTGTTTTTTCTCTGCAATGGTTGGTTCCGAAACGCTAAAATAATGTAGCTTTTGAACAACAATAAGAATAATAATAATAAAATTATTTAAAATGTGAATTGACATTAAAAAGTGCCTGAGAAGGCCTACCAGACTTAATACTTTTTGAAAAACCGACACTCTTCTACCGGAAGGAAACATACTGAGATGAACACACCTATTTAGTTGATTGTATAGTTTTTTTTTTAGAATAAGTCTGCAGTGCACTTTTTTTATGATATAGGACGGCAAACGAGCAACTCTCTTCACTCATCATACCATCAGGTGACCCACCTGATGGTAAGTGATCACCGCTGTCCATGGACAACTGCAACACCAGGGTGTGACAGGTGCGTTGTCGGTCTTTCAAAGAGTTGGGGGAAGGAAATGGGGAGGAGAAAGGGAAAGATGGGCCTCCAGCTCTCTCACTCACTGAACGAAGCATAGAAGCGGTAAAGCTTCTACTCAGACGTCAATTTTCTGTGAGAGTGTGGTACTTCCCCGGACGAGCCGGCCCATTCATAATAATAATAATAATAATAATATCACTTTATTGCACCAGAAAACATATAACATTACATAATGGAATAAAAGATGCACAATAGGCGGCCTTATCGCTAATGCAATTTCTTACAGGCAACCATAGGATTTGGATAATAAATATTGATAGAAGATAGTGGTGCTAATAATAGGAAATTAATTAACAGATCAAAAATACGATATAACAGTAAAATCTAAAAATAAAGAAGAGAATGAAAGACAGGGACTAATAAATAATAATAAATACATACACATATAAATATATATAACTATATATACACAAATTACATACACATTAATGTGGAGAGCGTAATGTCCGAGGGACGAATAAAGGAGGACAATTTTGAGGAAACATTATAATGAAAGGAAATGTGATTTCACCTGATTTTTGAAACTTCCAAGAGTCTGAGCACATCGAATAGAAATAGGGAGTGCATTCCAAAGTCGAGTAGCTTTTACTGTAAAAGATCGGGAATACATTTCTGTAGTATGTCGTGGAATTTGTAAACGAAGATTTCTCGAGACGCGTTGAGGACGGTCATTTACATCGCTGACAAAAACAAAACGTTCTTTCAAGTAGGCAGGATACCTAGGGTTGAAAAGGACGGAGTAAAGAAGAGTGAGAATATGCCAGTCTCGGCGAAGGAATTCATGCTACTAGCAATTCATTTTGCCGGTAGCGTGGCTCTACCACGACTACAGCAGGCAGCTTGTGGCGAGCTATTGGTGAGTAACGTCACAACGGACCCAAATGTTACAGACTCGGTCAGAGCCCCGATGTTTTTGCATCGGTCGGGGTGGAAACTCAAGAGATAGAAACACAAATTGCGGAACACTGGCTGTTGCCGTCGAAGTTTCCAAGTTAACTGTAAGGCTTAGAGCAACCAAGTAATTGAGGTTAAATACCTTCTGATTTGAGATCAAACTGTTCTCTTTTTCAGAATGCAGCAATCAGTCAATAGAAGAATACCTAAACGATCTCCAAACGCTGCGGGTCATCGTAGAAACCTTCACTCCTGGGCAGAACCAGGACTGGAAGGTGGTCGGAGGTGACGTCACCAACTGTCTCCATGCTGATTCCAAGAGCGACTTCAAGGACTACGTCACGTTGTCATTGGAGATGATGGATGCTGTTCTGCTGAATGGGTTAGTATTTGGTTTAAATCAAAATGTGTCCGAGTAGGCTCCTCTATCAGTGGCGGGGCGCGGGGGGCCCCTACTCTGGTTGGGGCTCGTTTCTCTCTAAGGCCTTAGAGGAAAACAGGCGCTGCTGGTGCACCCCGAGAGGTGCCTTAGGCACTTGCTTAAGGGCTAACCCAGCACTACAGGTAATACATTGGGTTCCCCAAATGTATTATCTGTAGTGCACGTAGGTACGAGTAAAATATTTCTGCTTTCACTTATCCCAATGATATTTATTTTACTTTTCAGCAACTCGTCATCACGCGAGCTGGAGCGGATGTCCGAATACGACCGCTTGAAGCTGCTCAAGTTGCTAAGTACAAGCGAAACCCCTCTCTGGATCACTGAGAAGGTCCACCGGGAGTACAACGAGTTGGAAAGGGCTGCTGATTGGATGGCAAGCCTTGGTAACTCGGCGAGGAACGGCTTTGCTGTTCATTATACAGAGATGAGGCAGGAAGAACTCTTTGAACCGACGCTGGTAAGACTATTCATCAGTTTAGATAAACCATAAGAATCAGAAGAAAGTTAACATTATGATGATCAGTGCCGAGCATCGTGGTGCAGTGGTTAACACGCCAGCCATGCCACACGAGGGTTCCCGGGTTCGATCCCCGGAAAACTGTTGCAGGCATTTATAGGCTACGGAAACCGTTTTCCATCGGGTGGGCCGTATGGCTGTTTCTCTACTTAGTAATATAAAAACTTTACTATTGCATTATAGATATAAAAAATTAAGACCTTACTATTGCATAAGTAACTTTATTGTTATCCTGTATCCGGGTTCGATCCCTGGTCAGGTCAAGATGAAAAATGACCTTGTTCCGATTGTTCTGACTCTTGAATGTTTATCCATATAATATGTCTTTGTTACAAAATATATATGTATCCCATAACACAAGTCTCGATCTAATTTTGGGGCTAGCTCATCTTTTTTTCTCAATCATATGGGCAATCTATGCGATTTGTCCATATAAGTATATTTATTTATTTTATATTATCATAAAATCGATTATTCTTATTTTCCAGAGTTTCTACATGGCACTTCTTTTCAAGAACCTAGTTGGTGAGCGTGTTCTGACCGTCGACATGGAGTCCTCCCAAGCAGCCCTGTTTGCGCACTGTACATCGCTGCGCCACAAGCCTGTGCCAGGCGCCGTCACGTTGTACGGAGCGAACATGGATGACGAACCGGCGAGATTCTCCATTAAATTGTCGAAGAGAGAAGAGGGGGGTGATATTATGCAGTTTATACTCGGTTATGATGATAATGGGTAAGTTATCTACTTTCTAGTATCTCTTACAGCCTCGTTGGCCTACGAGCAAATAACACATCCTAGAATGTGCCGCCTGCGTTTTTTCTCGCGTATGTCGATCAAGGGAGTATAGGTGAAGAAGGATAGGCGATTACAAATAAATAAATATAAATAATAAATATGTATGGACAAATCACACAGATTGAGCTAGCCCCAAAGTAAGTTCGAGACTTGTGTTATGGGATACTAACGCAACGATAATATATTTTATAACAAATACATATATAGATAAACATCCAAGACCCAGGCCAATCTGAAAAAGATTATTTTCCATCTTGTCCTGACCGGGGATCGAACCCGGGCACGCAGGCTGGCGTGTTAACCACTGCGTCGGAGTCGAGACGCTACCATTGAAACAAGCCGAGGGAATGTGCGACAATGTAAGAAATCGTGTCAAACGGCGTTGTGGCTATCAATCCGTAACCATTTTGACATCGTTTTCGATCTATATGCTCAACACGTTAAACATGGCCTTATAGGGTTTAAGGCACTGTCTACCCCGTAAGGGTCGTGATAGTTACTATATATTGTGTCCTTAGTTTGTTATCACTCGGAAAGTTTAAGAAATTGGCAAAGACTCGTGCATGTATAATATTATTACTATTTTTTTACTTTGTTACCTATTATATTTTTATTTCCAGAGAGGTCGTGGTAAATGGCCGAGCCATGTCTTATGAAGGCGACATCAAGCCTGCAATCAAACGCGTGAGGCCATACAAAACACTACTCATCAACCTGCCACCTAAATCATTTGGCTTCTGGGTCCTCGCAAACACCAAAGTTGAAGCCTGTTATGATCTCAAAGAAGACAGTAAAGAAAAGAACTTTGTAGAAGCTGTGGATGTCACTGA
This sequence comes from Elegia similella, assembly GCA_947532085.1. Classification (NCBI taxonomy): domain Eukaryota; kingdom Metazoa; phylum Arthropoda; class Insecta; order Lepidoptera; family Pyralidae; genus Elegia; species Elegia similella. The sequence goes on from OX383947.1 coordinate 18,927,480, forward strand.
TGAAGTGAATAACAAAGATCTGGTCAAAGACAGTCAAAAATCTAAGAAAATATCTAAGAGGTCCGTTATAGAAGACTTCGATTACCAAAATGTAGCTGATACATCTGTCGACTTTTCCGATTTGGATAATCAAGAGATATTTAATAAAATAGATAATCCAGCACTGAAAAATACTATAGACAACATAAATGAGAATTTGAAGAAAGTATACAAACTATTTTCATCTAAAGCTAAAGTACCTAATGATGTACAAGAATTACCAGCACATCCGAAGAATTTGAGAAAGAAACGTTATATTGACGAATCGAATGAAACAGGTCTTGGAAGGATTAAGAAACATTTATTTAAACCCAGACACGAAAGGAAAAGAATACTTGATTTAGATTTTAAAAAGAACGGTCTCTTTGGAAATCTTTTGCAACTTAGAGGCAAACGCAATAGCACGAGAAACTTTAAAAATGAAAAACTAAAGTTCAAAACTTCTAAAAACAAAGGAAACAAAGATAATTTGAGGCATTCCGTTGAGGAAAGGCAAGACAATTTAGAAAACATAAAAGTTAATAAACAGAAAGTTTCGAGAAAACGACGAAGCGTTGTGTTTACTGAGAAACAAAACTTGAAGAAAAGTGATAAATATTCCGAGAACGAAATTGAAGAAGATGTAGTTGATAGTCCAAAAATTTGGAAGATGTTGAACAAAATTCAGAAACAATTGAACGAATTACAACAATTTGAAAGTTTACACAAGAATGACGTCGAAGATTTGGATGCTAAACAAGATGGGCAGATATTGGTTAAGACGAAGTTGTTAGATGATGGAGCGGTGATCAACCTCAGTGAGCATCCTGACCATGGACTCATCAAATCCACCTTCCAAAACGTTTTCTCTGTTTTAGGAGAATTAAACACAAACTTGAATAGGTTTTGGAATGCTCTCACTCTTTTAGAATAATTGATTTATCAAGTTAAAGTAGTCATTTGTACTTAATTTATTGTGAATAGTTATTTTTGTAAATATTTCTCTTATGTGTAAGGATTACTGTAATTTTTTTATACTCTTTTTTATTGAGATTAGTTTTGAATAAAGAACTACTCCATATTTGTTTTTACCTTTTAAGATATTTGTTTCTCCAAAGTAATAAGCTGGGTTGAAATATTATAATATAATAGTCCGTTAGAAAGATATTTAAAAAAATATTCGACATGTATTTTTCTTTTTCCATTAAACAATTAATGATTAAAATCAAATGCGTCAAAGTTCATGAGTGAAGGCTTGTCAGGTTAAAGTTTGCTAAAAACTGCGAACTATGACGTCACACGGAATTTTAACGGGCTGTATATCTAATATCATTTCTTGTTCTATTGACAAAAGAAAAAATACGTGTCCAATATTTTTTGAATATCTTACTGCCGTATTAATTATATATATATATTTTTAGTAAACTATCCTGTATTCTGTATTTACCATTTTGACTTATTCACCGACTTCAAAAAAAGAGGAGTCTATTATGTTTTTTTTATATTTGTTACCTGGGAACTTTCAACCGTCAGTTATATTTATGAACCGATTTTAAAAATTATTGTTTGATAGGGTATGCTTTCTAGTTGGTTCCATTTAAATTTCATCACAATCGGTTCAGTAGTTTGATTGAAGTCGGTTTTTATATATGAAAGATTGTTTTCTATATTCTTAATTCACTGCATTTGTTGCCGTATGACCCATGCAACAATATATTTGATTATTTTGTACCTTACGCAAAATATTGAATTACTTACTTGAAATGAAAAATGAAAAAAATGAATGAAAAAATCTTTATTTGGGAACATTGATAACATATAAACAGTAACGTTGGAAACGATGACACCTGCAGAAGTTAATAAAACTGTGTCGCAGATATCAACGCCCACCTCCGAATACAAATTACAATTTGTTCCTAGTACATAAATAGATTATAGTAAAAAATAAATAATAATTAAAAAAAAAAAAAAATTAAATATAAATTATGATTAATTTTGAAGTTTATAACATTATTATTACTATTAATTGAGTGTTGTCATTTATCCATTCATATAAATAATTCACGAAAATACAATTCAATTCCATTAACATAACATAACTGAATGTAATGTAATTTAATAATATTCAATTTAATTCACTCTAGTTTAATCTAATTCAATTGATTTAAAGCATAAATTTGATTTTATTTATTTTATTTTATACGGATGTTTAGTGTGTTGTGTGTACATATATGAATTGGAATAGATATTGAAGTTATTCACCAACTTTTATGAGGTCTTCTGTGGCATCATAGGACAGAGTTTTCAGCCATTCGGAGCAAATTAATTTGCACTTATAAGAAGTAAGTGGGTATATTTTTAGTTTTCTGTTCAATCTGTTGTACAGCGTTGAGCTAATATGGTGGAAATTTTTTTAAGGCAAGAACTGTGCGGCGTCGTTCAATCTTGCAGACTCTATCCGATCGTCGCTTGAAACGAAATAAATTAGGGTCAAAGGGCAGTTGTGAATGCTTGCGTAAAATAGTTTGAAGAACGAAAAGCTGCCTGACCGTAAGGACCTTGCAAGTTGTGTACAGATCGCGTGTAGGAAATCTAGCGGGATTGTTTGTTAGGACTTTTAATATAACCCGTTGTGCTCTTTCTAGTCTCAATATGTGCGTTTTGTCAGCACCGCCCCAAGCTGTTATACAATAGGATAGAACGGATTGAGCAAGAGCATAATAAACAATTTTCATTGTTTGAAGATCAGAAACAGTCCGAAGTCTTTTAAAAACAAAGATTAGCTTTCTAGTGCGCGAAGCGATAGAGTCTATGTGTGGTTTCCAGGACATTTCACTGTCAAAAATGACTCCAAGGTACCTAATTGTTGGGGCCCGTTCAATTTTGATACAGCTACAGTTGTTTATTCTCTGGTTATTACTGCTATTACTACTTACACTTAACCTCTTGAAACTGGAGACTTTCCCTAAAATTATTTAGGCAACAATCAGTGGGTTGATTTAAATGAAACAAAACACTGGTGGTACAATGTAGTTTATTTATTATTTAACAACTTGGTAGATAAACCATTTTCACACTCACGGCGCGCTAATATGAAAATGGCTACCTCTAAATTTTATAACTAATAGGGAATTGTAAGTAACGTAACAATTTCGCAACAGTAGAGAAATGAGCGCAAACAAGCCTCTTTAGACGCAAGTCGCAAAGGAAGTGGCAAGTAGACTGTAAACTTAAGATTTAAAAACGATTTATATGGATGACTTTTTAAAATTAAGTTTGGTAAGACCCTGTAAAAACAAAGGAACCAATTTTATTCTTTGTAATGGATTTTATCGGTATCATTTTGCAAATTTGTTTAACATATTCGAGGTATTATTCAAGGAAATAATAGAAAAGTATGTGATAAAAAATTTGATTATTCTCTATTGTGTGAGATGTAACGGTCAGTTTGGTTTTGATCTCGACTGTCTCATAAATTTCGTTACTATCGCTAGTAATTCCAAAGCTGTTAATATAAAAATCTGGTGTGCTTAGGGCCAGGGTATTCTTGCAAAGCTTAATGTTGACTAGTCATCCAATAACCGTACGGCAGTATCATATGTACAGCCAGAAATAGCGAACGAAACTTAACTTATCTTCAACAACAGGTTTCACAGAAGCTCAATCCGATTTAATTTACCTAAAAACATTTTCAACAATAACCTCTTTTTTTCGTTTTTCATCCATAATTCTAAGTTAATGTAATCTTGGATAAATCTACTAACCTTTCTTTATAATAACAATACAACATACATATGAACCACGTTCATATAAGAGTTAATGGTTTTCAAATTTCATTTTCAATTTTATTTACGTTTTTATATTTACTTCAATTTCGGTAAAATTGCAATTTTAACACTATATGTCACTAATATTAAAAGCCAATGCGCTAGTGTTCGCATTTGTTCTATCCTATTGAACAAACAATCGACACAGATAAGAAAATAAGTGACGCAGCGGAAATATTTCACAACAATTGGCAGATATTTAGAAAGAGGCAGTAGAGTTGCGCGCTTACTTGTTTGCTTATCTGTACGTTAATAACACATAGGTAACCTCTTTGGAGACTAAATATAAAAAAAAATCCTTTGCCAGTAACATGGAGGTAACGTTTATCGAAAAAAAATTCGAAGCGCAATCTTAAGACAACCGTGGCACTTGGAAATCAGTTCTTTGGACATCTCGATGTTACTCGCAAAGGTGTAAAAGTAATACTGCGTTCAAGTGTTCGAAGCTCTTATGTTTGTGTACGAGTGTCGTTGTCTCTAATCGTCTTTTTCTATATTGCAATCTCCCTGACTATGCTCCTTACCCCTACTTTGAAAAACAGTGTGATTTTGTAGTCTGTTTCGTCATATTTTAAAACATCACCTACTTTAGAAACACGCGATATTTTTAACAAACTATCTGCTTCAAGTTCTTTAACATTCTTAACAATGTCTAAATCTTATGAGGAATCTTTGTTTAGGACTATCTCAACAGATTTAATGTCAAAAAGGTCGCATATATCTAAAACCAACCATCCCCTAATATTAGAACCTAGTGCAACTATCATATGCTAGTTTATAATAAATTGTTTAACAAGGTATGTATTAAAATGTATAAGTCTACCATTTCATAACTCCTCTAAGGAATAATAACAGTGAAAATTCAAACCTCCTACTACGAGGGCCAAGGAACCAGGATAAATTCAAGGGAAATCTCACTTTAGAAGAAGATGAAGCCTTCGTAGGCCAAAAAGTCATACATCCATCCTAAACAATCTAACTGAATATATTATAAATAGACAACAATAAAGTCACAGCAAGTACATATATTTACCCTGAGATGAAAGTCATAAGATCAAACTGATTTTGTTCGAGGAAAAAATCTAAAATTGGTCACAATTCACTTTTTAACTTTCCTTAAAATTATTCTACGGGTGATTTTGAAAAAGAACTTTTTCATACACTTTATGTCTAAGCTACACATCTACCTTGTATAAACCTCTTCATAAATTCACTATATTTTAAAGAAATGTATAAGTAGATGTTGTGTGCAAGAGTAATTTATATACTTCCGAATCTAGTGGACGAGATAGTGTTATACTGTAGACTGTAGAGGTTGCTGGTGTACTGCAAGTTGGTAACATTCCACTCACTGCCGAATAGTTCAATGTTTCAAACTCTGCCGAGAGTTCTGAACATCGAACCAAACCTAAAGTTATACAAAATCATTTGGTATCACCCAAATTCCTTCACAAATTGCGTTAGGCAACGTTAATCTAATACATAGTCGCTAAACATTGAACACCAAAAGCTTAGAATACATTTATAGCTTTACACAAGCATCTGGCGCACCTCAAGAAAACAAAATGGACGAAAGAGAAAACGACACTTACAACACTCCAAGAGCTCACGGTAACAATAACACTTCATTCATGCAAACGCACTGCAACATCGTGTTTGGCTCCTGACTGGGACCTAGATGAAAAAGTAAGCTACATGTATGACTTTTAACAACATTTATATGCTCAGCTAATGTTCAAAGATTTTTTCTTCGTTAGAGGTAGATGGTGACGTATATCAACGATGAGGATCAGATAAGGAATGGTGTAGGAAAAAACTGGCTGCAGACTCCACCAAATCAATATTTTTTCGACTGCAGTAAGGTGGTAAAATCATTTTAACAACCTTTCTTAACATTTACTTTTTCATCCTTACCCAGTCAGGACTTAAACAATTGATTTTAAATTAGTGACAGATATTTTTTAGTCCAATGATTAATTGTTACTAGACTTCACTACGTACCAAAATAATTTACTAATCTATGTCTAGGTAAATGAGAGTCAACAACGAAGGACAGGCTAGGGTTACAGCTAGACAAGATAGAAGTTAGACAAGGGATATAGATAGCGTTATATAGAAGTAGCTAACACATTACGAGTATAAGAAGAAAGATGAAAGTGTGATGATACAGTAGTTGGTCGTGTCGAACTGATTGTAACCGGGGATGAACCTTATCCTATTATTGTTTAGTCAACTACGAACAACCGTTTAGCTAGAATTGCCATGCACATACATAGAACTATGTTTGTAATATATGATAAACCTAGGCTAACCACACATACACTGTGAAAATTTTAAGTTATACCTTAACAATATTAAGAGTGTGAGTGTTGATCATGATAAACGGACGGGTCCGAGGCTTTGTCAAGCGATGCCCATCTCTGCTTCGTTAAATAGTTCATTTATATGTATTTAAATATACAGATTGTAGACTATCATAGCTATGCGTGCTGAAAATAAGGTACTATTGAAACAAGCTATGAAAATAGACGATGTGCGGTACAGTGCAAGAAAATATTTAGAATCTTATATATCAGAAAATAGCATCTCAGTAAACAATCAGAAATTATTGATTTGTATTTACATATGTGTGTATATTGAATACGATCTGTGAGGGTAGGGTTAATTGACAACTTTAGTCAAACGAACAAACATAAATGGTGTTAACAAAGTGGCAAGCGAAATGCTGCATTGAACCGATGTGTTGATGAAAGTAATTAAAGTATAGTTGGAAATACATGATGTGCTGATCCGTCGTGCGGTCTGAGAGCTGCTAAGAAGAGGAAAGAGCGAGAGATCCGATGAATACACGATAAGGTAAGCGCCAATTACCATGCCAATTCTGTATATTGACCTATATCTTTGTCACTCACACTTATTTAACTGGAGAAGGACAGGTGCAAGACTGAAAGAGATGCTAGATATATGTGAATGAACTCTATTGACAAGTTAACTAGCGCTTGGTATAGAAGATCAAATTTCAAGTTCAAGAAGCTATATAGGGGCGAGCGAGCCGCCCCAGCGTACAGCGTTATTATTATATATCACAGCTTTTGACGATAACAAATCTTTTGCATTTGCAGCTTAAGTGGAGGTAATTGTTCGAACAACGCGCTCGGATCTAAGTTCCTTATCATTCGCCTCGAACTTTCTGCGTTCCAGGTGTCTCTGTACTTTTAACTGCCAAAAGAAAGTTGGACAAACCTTGAAACGCGAAAAGAAACAACAGATAAAATATACAAAAAAAAAATGCATATGTAAAAGTAAAAAATCTATACGAAGAAGAGAGAAGAGTAGTCACTATTTACTTAACCGAAAAATGTACTTAACTGAAAGAAATACTTTAATTTAACAGACATAAAATAAGAAACAAAGTTTAATTTTCTGTACGTTTCATTGTGAGTCCATGTTGCTTAATGGCGATAAATAAAGCCATCCCATCCAGCCAACGAACGTCGATCGCTCGAAAAATTCACTCGCACATGTGTATATTATCCCTAAGCGTAAACACCGATACACCAAGAAACTTACACCCTAGAGCAAATACACGATGGAACAAAAATTACGACTAAAGATTACCTTTTAACGCCACTTTCCCTTATCTCGTTTGAAAGATGGTTGCTGATTGGCGGGCCAGTTCTTATACTTATTCGTAAGTCTTGTTTTAATAATTACAATATGTTTTCCGCATATGTTACTAAATGTCGCCACAGATGGGATGGACAGGAATGATTAGTCTTAATTGTTTGTATGCAGTGAAATTACCATAGAGTTGTAGTTTCTTGGATAAAACATTAAATCCACGGCGTGACTACGCTACGGCAACGGTAAAACAACGCGCGAAGATCTACATCTTTACATTAATCTAAACCAACATTGATCTTATAATATTAGACATGCAAGAAAACTCCAGCCCGAAGACTAGGGCTTAGGTTCAACAATTGTACCTATTTTATTCGATGTGGGTATTAAGGCTAGATTACAGGTATGTACACCTATACTCTTTTCCAACTTCAAGCCGAAGAACGCTCATTGATCCCGTAACTTATCTCTATCGTAAGTACAATATCTGAACAAGTTGACATTTTCCATCGCAACGTAGTAAGAGCGATAGAGAGTAGTGATAGGTCGTTGACCGTTTTTCCGCGTGTCACAGAAAACGAGTTTAAACAAAATACACAGACACGATATCGAATTACACCTGCATAAGCACGCATGCAAAAGATTTAGAGGCAAAAGTCGAGTTAGAGAGAGAAGCCGAAGTCCGGCGCATTTACAGCTAGCGGAATTTGGATGAAAACAAACTCCAATACATTGTTATTTCAATGTAAGTATCAGCCGAAGAGAGAGGAGCGCAAGAGCCAAAACACCGAGAGTATAGAGCAATGGCCATATATTTTTACTTTTATACCCACTTATATTAAATATATTAAGCATAAGCAGAGAAAAATTATACTTTTCCCTATCATACTCACATAGTTACATTTTGTAGAGCCAACCTGCTCATACGGTTTAATAAGATTAACAGCAGAGTAACTGAGGCAACGAAAAGTGTGCCAGCGATGGATACAGATAGATAGTTCAACGAACGTTATTTACGCGCCAACTGGTGCTCAGTATAGTTTGCATAAACGAGTGTGTGTTCTATGTGATGCTTGCTATACAGAATGTTACATAAAGTTCTGTGCTCTCAGTGTTTGTGGCAAGAGACAGAGTACACGCGTGCTAATCCTAATTTATATCCCCCTTTATACGTAGTTGTATTTATATTATTTCCTCTTTACACTTAAATAACAATATATCACAAGCTATAATATATATGTTGATACATATATACGGAATCGAGTAGTGCGTTGACTTTTTGACCTCACGTAAAAACGTTGGACTGTCATTATGAATGTATAAAAATATTATTGCTCATTCAAGCACCAACGCGCGCCTAGCCATCTACGTACCGAAAAATTTAGAATTGGGATATCCTACTTATAGGCTCCGATAGGATTTGGGGCAAATATTTGGGCTAATATTAGGGCCAAAACAAGAAGATTCATTGCTTTATTTATTACATACAACCTAGGCAGATATAGCTAATCAAGAACAGTTGAATATGCTAAGAATTTTTCATTTAAGTTGCCCAAGAAACTTTCTTTCTTGAACATTCTTGTTTTTATATCCGCTATATGGCCAACAAGGTATTACAAAAAACATTCCTATTATTGTTTGATGATCCTCTATTTTTATTAAAATATATTAAGTATATTGCCAAATTACGTACCTAATCTTATTGATAAAAAGTCATGGGCCAAGAATTGTCGGCTTTGGGCTCATTGCTTTTTACCATATGTATCAAGACTTTGGTAAGAAAAACTACTGCATTTTTGGCCAGTGTAGCCCAATAGTTGTCCAAATATAATCAGAGCCTGTTTGAGCGCGAATGATACGTCCGGGTGCGTTGTGTCCGGGAGTGGGAGTGGGTCGATGACCTTTGCCAGCTACATCATGTATTCGGGTATAATTAAGTCGGGGCCGCTCACTGCATCACACACTTGCTCTCTATCTGCGATTTCAGTTCATTCACTTGCGTTTCGATGGTGTTTTTCAATTCTGAAACAGAAAAAAATGATATGAAAACCACACATGTTTTTATGAAAATACAAATTAACAGTAGTTTCTTCATATTTTGTTCGAGTAGCCAGTATAGTTGCACAGGAATTTTCAATAGTCTGATATAGCTTAACTTTGATTATTGAGGTTATGGCGTGCAACCCATCACTGTTGATGATTCCGTTTCCATCTACACGCCCTCCAATATGCTAAATGTGGCCATAAGGTCTTATAGACCTAGGCTCTGTCTACCCCGCAAGGGAAAAATACGTGATACTATGTACGTATGACGTGCTTATAAAGCGTATTTGTACACTAGACAATATACCAGTAGTGTGCGTTTTTCACGGTAATTTTCCTTCATTAGGAGAAAGATACATACATGCATACAAATGATTAAAGAAAATTAGAAGAAATAGGTACATATATATTAAATTATTCGAAGAAATACATATTTTCACGTCTTTATCCCCATACGGTGTAGACAGAGCAGAGAGACTAAGGTAATAAGACCAAAAGGCCACATTTAGCGTGTGTTGATGGGCGTAAAGGTGGAAAACGGCATCAAAATAAGAGAAAGATGGTCGATGAAATTGACGAGGATTGATGAAATTCATTTTAGAATATAAATATATTTGAACTCAAAAAGTTTATAAGTAAGTTTACTTTTCAAGATCTTCGGCATATTTATGAGACTGACAGACGGACGGACGGACGGACGTGACGAAACTATAAGGGTTCCTTGTGGACTATGGAACCCTAAAAATCGCTCGAAGACGAGTGTCATACTTTCAAAAATAGTACCCCTGAGCGTGTTCCAGGATGCATCATTTAGTTCTATGCCAGACCTCTGTTTTTGGGGTTTTAGTCTGCTCTTTGTACAGATTTCGGCATCTTTATTTGTGAGATCCATATTAACCAGAAAATGGCCAGACAAAAGTGGAGGAGCCAGATGATCCAGTGGTCGTGAGCATTATTAGCGCTTACACATGTTAAGTAACGCTGGACGCAGTCCCCTCTAGGATGGGTGACTGCAAGTGGCCTAAAATATCTCGAGGAAGGCACGTTAAGCCGTTGTTGCCGGCTGTTATCATTGATGGCAGTCGTTAAGCTTTGTCAGATGCCTTCAGGCAGCTTGAAAAATCTGACACACACGAATAACAACACAAACAACCAGGTAAGCTACAACAAAATGGTAAGCTAATTGTGGTCTAGAGAGTTATTTTTTCGAGTGGAGATGAAACTTACTAGTGAACTCGTCCTGATCTTCGAGCTCCGCCTCGGCCGCGAGTTCTTCAGGCGTCTTCTTCTTCCTCATCAGAGGATTGTCAGGCTCGGCTTGCTGCTGTTCTACCACCTCCTCTTTCTTGGGGATTTTGTACTGTGGACAGAGAATATCACGATGTTACGAGAAGTGCAGTGAATATACAAAGTCTTTTTTTTCTAAGGGATCAACAATTGCTAAGGTCATAAGACTTAAAATGAAGGAACCTTCCTTAAGATAGTTTCTTCGTTTATTCAAGTGAAAATTTATAAAGCGACATTGGTCAAAACATAGTGTAAACAGGTTTATTGTTCATTTGCAATATACCTATTAACCGCGATAGGCCTGCCAAACTAAATTGCCACTATCTATCACTAAATTGATAGCAAATCACTTTACCATGGGTTCTTAAGGCGATACCACTGTAAATAAGGTCGTTCTGAACCTTATTTATCTCGCAAAATACTTAAATTAGGAGTTACAAATCTAAGTAATATGATTTTTGACTATTTCATCTCCAAAAGTGTAAGATGTAAACAAGTTTTGATAAAGTTTTCCCGATAGAAATATTTTTTGAAAAATGGTCTTCGTTCGCAGAGTTTTTGTTATTGTAGCTCAAATGCGACGAATGAAATAATGATTTTTAGACTAAAAGATACAATTAACCGGTCTGATTTTATATAAAATAGAAATAACGAATATGGCGCTTACGTTTTTTCTTTGAGCGACTCGAGACTATACCTATTTCATCATTCACGGACTAAATCGCCAAGCGCTATCACTTGCCCGCACTTGATCAGTCTGCGTACGCCTTTGCCGAGCGATGGTACCAAACTTTTGAGGCCTCGTCTTAAGATATCACATACTTATACTCATTTACAGTAGTCTTTCGAGAGTTGTTAATTAGAATGATTTGTTGAGAACCTTGCAGGTACTCTCTTTGAATCTCTCTCTCTACTCTAACTCTCTCTCTCTCTAACTAATCTCGGTAACTTTGGAGAGACGAGTATATGAATGTACTTATGTGATATCTTAAGAATCCATAGTAGAGAGATACAAGCAACTATCGTCGTATAACACACTAAATAATTAAAATAATAATAGGGCTGGAATCTGCTGTATCATTTCAATAGGCGATGAGGCTATCAACCCATCACTATTTGATTCAGTTTTCTATCTACATGAGGTCTTATAGACCTAGACTCTGTCTACCCCGCAAGGGAAAAAGACGTGACACTATGTTTGTATGTATAACACACGGCGATCTCTGTGGCTCAGTGATGCCATCATCATCATCATTTCGAGTAGGTGTCACGGTCAATCGACCATGCACACCCTGGTGTCAGAGTTCTTCGGAACCGCCTCTCGGCCTCTGACGTGGTTCCTTTAACGGCTACCAGATGGCAGCCGGGACCACCGGCTTAACGTGCCTTCCGAAGCACGGAATCATCTTTATTATCAGACAATCAGGTGATTCAAGCCTGCAATGTCCTAACCAAACTGGAAACAACTAAACAAAGTATGCTTCCGGTGGGAATCGAACCCACGACCCCCGGGTCAACAGGCAAACGCCTTAACCACTGGACCACGGAGGTTGTTACCAGTGATGCCGCAAGTATCTTTGAATCACAGGGTCCCGGGTTCGATGGCCAGATGATGTCAGGTCAAAAAACGAACTTTTATAGATTGATTGTTTTCTTGGATGACTGTTGTCTTGGATGTTCATATATAATGTATCTATGATAAAATATAGTATCGTTTAGTTAGTATCCCACGCTCAAGTTCACGACTTTCAGTGAAGTTCAATCTATGTGATTTTCTATAGGTATAATAAGAAATTTCTCAATCTCAATCAAGATAAATAATAATTGCAATGAACACAACCGAGTTGATCGATCTCAGCTGCTGTGAAGAAATATTATTTATAAATCTCCACAAATACCAAAAACCACCCTTTAAAACATCGACACTCGGAAGCCACTTTTCATCGGCCCTAATTAGGATTTACCGCCTTCATCCCCCGGGTAAAAGGTATTTGTGGGACCCGTAAAGGTACATAATCCCATTTTAATGAGATTTAATAAAACTTAACTAATAATAATAAATAACTGCGGTCTTTTGCTCGTTAATTATAAATTTCGAATAACCCATAAAAGATTTTATCGACTTTTTAACCGGCTTCAAAAAAAGGAGGAGGTTTCTCAAATCGACCGTATATGTTTATTTAAAGCTTTTATTTTAACTTGTCGTGTAAGTCTATTGTATAATGTCTATATAGTCAAGAGTGTCATTCAGTAGTGGTCGGTTCTGAAACGCTAGAAGTCTGTAGCTTCTGCTCATTAATCCTAATCCTAACTAATATTATAAATGCGAAAGTGAGTTTGTTTGTTTGTTACGCTTTCACGTTGTAACCACTGAACCGATCATCATGAAATTTTACATACACGTTATCTGGGGTACGGAGAAGGACATAGGGTACATTTTATCCCGGGAAAAAGTACTGTTCCCGAGGGATCGATATTGATGCGGGCGGAGCCGCGGGCGAAAGCTAGTTAATAATAAAAATATTACTAAATTAGATCCTTTAAGGGCCCGTACTACCTCACACTGCTTTGCATGATTGACTGTTATATCAATAATAATTAAATACTCAAGTTGAAATAAAAATGCAGCAAAGTTCAGGACTAACTCTGGTAACTATATGACTCAAAAACACGATTGCGTTAAATTTGGTCGATAGAAAAAAAATGCAAAGTTGCCTCCAAATCACGTCTAATTTACTCGGTATATAGCATTATTCACCAAATACATTAAAATTAACCTTGAAACTTTTGATTATTATTGCATTACAGATAAGGCAGCCATCATATGTTTTTCTTTTTCGAATAAACCTTGAATATTCTTAAAAAACGAAAATATCCAAAGTAGCCAACGCGTTTAGACCATCCGCGTTTGTATCGCCACGCCGCCTGGCATATGGCGGGCTCTTAAAATGTGAAGAATATTCTGAATAAACGTTTAGATTTTGATTGGATTTTGATCCTCAATTGCTTGGTTGCAAGTATGGTATCGAGAACGCGCGCCCGGTCCCTTGAGTCGTACTTGTTTTTCCTGAATTCATCCGAGTGAGTACTTAGGTGGTACTTAGTATCCCAATACTTTCCGATGGGCAGCAGCGTCAGGAGCATAAGAAGCCAAAGAAACCGCGCTCGCCAACCCGCCTGCCAAGCGTGGTGAGTATGGCAATATTCTCCCATGGAACGAAGAATTCTTGGGAGAGGCCTTTGTCCAGCAATGGACATTTTACGGCTGAAATGATAAAGATGATTCAAATCTTTCTTCTGGCGTCCAACTGCTTGAAAAAGTTTCACGTCTTTTTCGCAAAGTAAATAATCAAAACCAGTTTCTCTATAACTTGGATAATTTTACGTTTACTTATTTTTCCCAACTCACATCAAATAACCCGGAATTACACCAAATCTACCGATTTCCTGGAAGTCAAACTTTGTACAAAGTCCCTATATTAATATGAGTAAACAGCCTCACCAATCCATTTGTGGCACAGAATCGAACTATATCCTTTGGGAAATCAGTCGTAACCGGCGTAGCAAATGTAGATGTTAGTACTTACTTTGTTAAACGACTTTGAGGTTGTTGCATTGCGATGCTTGAAAATATTGGAATGGGAATAGAATACACCTACTCGTATACAGGGTAGAACTATTACTACAAGAGAAAATTTTGGTTGTTTTATTCCACTGTGGGCAAAAATGCTTTTGTATGTCCGGTTGTTCCTCACTCCACTGATTCTCGTGAAATTTTGTGAGTGACAACTAACTTTATTTTTGAAAAATCTAAAATGACGGATATTGGCTTGAATGACTAAGGGCCTTAGGGTCTATACGGAGCATTGTTAGTTCGCTGTGATAATGTTTAAGCTACGCAAAGATAGATTCTGCACTCCGCTTTGGAAGCGGCATTAAACTTAACCATAAGTAAATGTGTGAGAAGTGTCACAAAGCCACTGTTGCACAAAAAATAAACGATTTTCATAAAATTTTATAGGTAAATTCAATTGAAAAAGACTGTCAAATATATTTAAAAAAAATGCTGGTCAAATTTATATAAATAACAATATTAAGTAGCTGTTACTGGCACATGAGGTACCTGTATATACCTTTTACAATTCAAAAAATGTACCGATACATCAATAAATGTGTGTGTACTGTTTAAGTAGAACTGTGCTTAAATTGTGTCATTGTGGAAAAGTCACGTCGAGAGTAGGTATTTGTTTTTTGATTTTCTTGTTGGAACAGCAAAACTACCTTACCAATAAAATACAATATGTATAAAAATTATAAACAAACAAATGCTAAGTCATTAAAAAAAACATACAAATATCGCAAACAAAACCAGGGGCAAAATATCGTTAAGGTATAAATTAGAAATGTCTGTTATAAATTATAAAAAATCCCGCAAATCCTCGAGACAGGATGCTGTAATGAGCTCCCGCAGGAATCGCGAGAAATTAAAATGGCCGCCATCGGGATCACGCAAAGAGGATTGCATCCGTTTCTGTTTTAATTAAACTATATCGGTTGCCAAAGAGATTTGTGTTGATTCTTTTTCCAAATTTGAAATTGATAAACAAATATGAATTCGCTTAGCATTTTATATGGCTGGCTGAACTTAAAAACATTTGATGATGTATGCTCAGTTAACAATATTTTCCAAATAATTTTAATATATGATATTCAATCTAAATGTTTCCGTAGCTTTTGCTCGTAGCTTTACTCGCGTTAGTGGCGTTCACTCGGGAATAGTACTTCTTCTGGGGTCAAAGGAAGCTTATGTTCTTTTTGTATTCCAGGCAACACATAATGCAAATTTTCATAACGAGCGGCTCAGTAGTTGAGGCGTGAAAGCATAACAAACAAACGAGTAAACAAACTCACTTCCACTATTATTATCTTATTAGTTAAGGTTTTGTGATGCTGTCTAGGTTAGGTATATTTTTCTAACCACAAATAAACTATATTTACTATATAGTATAATGCAGAATTTTATTTGGAGGTACTATATACCATTTACGCCTGCGACCGTTCGATAGTAACTCATAAAATAATCACAGTATGTACTTAATATTACGATATTGTACCCAAGGCCTCATCGTTGCTTCCCATTGGGCAAGAAGTAGTAGTCAAACGTATTCAAATCAACCAAAAAGAAAAAAGGTACGAGGTGGCAACGTGGAAATTCTCAATGAGAACATCGAAAAAAACTAACCAGGCAAGATTACTCAAATATAGGAGAGGTATAATACATCTCTGGTGGTGGGGTCAAAAGTTTTGACCCCACCACCAGAAGTATTAGTTTTGGCTCAAAACGAATACTTCTTATGATAAACTGAATTATTTTAAAATAAATCTTATTTAAAAATGCCCTCTACAAGAATTTATTAAATTAAGAATTTTAATTTAATAGGAGTTTTTGCATCCCTCGGGAGCTCATTACTGGAGACAGCCTCAAGGATTACTGGACCGATGCTTGTACTTTATTTTATGGTGAAATTTTAAGTTGGTTATCTATTCTACATAATCCGTATTATATTTTTATACTTGCGGATAGAAAATAAATAAACAAGGAAAATTGCTCAAACTGAGCTAGCTCAGAAGTAAATTCTATAGTTTATATTAGTCATGTCATGGGATTTTTAATTTCACATATATTATAATTCATTAGTTTACTTAAACTTATAAATAATATACAGATTGAAATTTTAATCGTTTTGGACCCTTAAGGGGGTGACTCAGACCATCAATATGAACCACTTTTTCTATGGGACGAATGCTGGGAACTCAAAAAATTTCGTCATTTCCATACATAAGAGTTCCGCCGCCCGGCCAGTTTGTATAGAAATGTCTTTTTTGAGTTCCCAGCATTGTTCCCATAGGAAAAGTTTTTCATTTTGATGGTCTGAGTCATCCCTTTAAGGGTCCAAAATGATAAAAATTTCACCATGTATGCATTTTACATATATAATATACTAGCTGTTGCCCGCGACTTCGGCCGCGGCAATTTCTGTTATTATGATTAATTAGTACCGATGAATATTTTTTCCCCGTTTTCAAAACATTTTTTATTGATGCTTCCCTCCTATTGGTCGCAGCGTGATGTTTTATAGCCTAAAGCCTTCCTCAATAAATGGACTATTCAACACAAAAAGAATTTTCCGATTTGAACCAGTAGTTCCTGAGATTAGCGCGTTCAAACAAACAAACAAACTCTTCAGCTTTATAATATTAGTATAGATATTTATTAAAATTTCTTCATATACAATTTGTAAAGAAAACCCTGTCCGATCCTTGAAGGGGTGATTCAGTCCGTCGATATGAACAACTTTTTCTATGAGATTAAAGCTGGGAACTTAAAAAAATTAAGTTTCGACACAAAAATTTTCGAGCTCCCGATCAATTTGTATGGGAACGTCAAAAAAAATTGAGCTTCCAGCATTTGTCTCATATGAAAAGTTGTTCATATCGATATGCTGAATTACCCCTTCAAGACATTGTGATTGTTAACTAAAATTTTAGTCAGGTAGATTACAGTCAACTTGTGCCTTGAAATAAATACAACTATATATTAGTACAAAAGCATTGACCTCTCAACCACCAAGCGGTCCACTTAACAATAGAAAATAAATTGTATCTGCGTTTCTCACACTTGATAACACATCAATCATAGAAATAATCAACATACATCCCATATT